>OV816027.1:16954297-17700380 GCA_929113105.1 Agrypnus murinus
GACACCGAAAACCACCCAGTGCCACTTTGTATAGGTACATATATTGTATACCATAGATAACTAGACAAAAAGTTGTTCTGATAGTTTTATTTTACTTGTCCAAACACGGCTAGTTTTAGTTTGCATGTCATAATGAAAGTATTCAATATTTAAAGATCAATGTAGGTAATTTAGGATCGCATATATGTGGATGTTGTTAATAATATAATATTTGTTAGACCATTGGGTAAAGGGAGAAAATTTCCATTTGACAACTGACAACTCTGCTTGGGGATGAAACATTGTGAAGTAAAGTTCAGTTATCTCACGTGCATTGTAAAATTATTCCAATTTGAATAATTCACTAACCAGCAACCAATTTAGTGATACAACCATTAACAACGAAAATACTGTGGATACTTTTATTGAAAATAGAAATCATCAGCCATTCCTAAAACATCCGAAAAGTTTTCTAATGAAGAATTGCCATTCGTAGAAATTGACCTTATAATAATTATAATTATTGAACCTCGATAATTGTTCAATACTACTGGACGAAGAATAGTAGCTACCCAGTACCTATTGAAATCTCTGCAATCAACACACACAAATGTTTTGATTGTACATTTGCTGATGTGGAGATTATTAATCCACTGAAGATCCAAACAAATCAAGAATCAAAGATTAAGTCGGCACCTTGAAATTTTAACACCTGATCACCAAGTGGTTAAATATGATCTCGGAAATAGATTGGCTCTAAGAAGCACAAGACCAGGACAGGGAGATTAGTCGTATTAAAGAAACGTTATTTGTCTGGTGACATAGACCATAATCGGGCAATATTTAACGATTATGGTTTACGTGGTCATAAAAGTATCATGGCCGTCACATTTAGTTCCTAAAAACCAGTTTGGTTTTGGATAAATGCCTAGCACGCATTAGATTGCTTTATTGGTTTCCACATATGAGAAGCTTTCTTCAGAAATGCATACATTCTTGTATTCCTTGTTTATACCATAAAATCTCCATTCGTGACCTAAACACGGTCACCCTTTTCACAGCCTCCATTTAGACCATCTAGGATCCTTTGTCTTATCAACTAAAGGAAACCAATATCTGATTACTATTGTTGACGCTTTTAGCAAATTTATGTTTGTTAGTCCAGTACCCGATAGCACCGCCAAACATGTCATAGAAGAAAAGCATAGAGTGGTTGGAATATAAATCATTAGCTGCGAAAGAAATATATAACACAATAACTGAAAAAATCACAAAATTGTATTTGTATTTTTTAAATTTTAGTCTTCCTCTATTTACAGAAATTAATAAAGAATTTCAGGCAGAACGCCCAAAAATACATTTAATCCATAAAAAACTTACAGTTATTTATAAAACATTTTTAGATTTTTATACAGATCGTGATTATTTAAAAAACACGCCACTTAAAGAAGTACAGTTTAGAAATCCTCGCCATTTTCTACCCATTGATCAAATATATTTTGGTCCAAATGTAGCTAGCAATATCGATAGCCTCAGTCCTCAAGAAAAGTTAGAATTTCAAACAAAGTGTTTAGAGTTTTATATTGAGAGTGCTTATCAGTTTTATAAAAGATTTCCGCTTAGCGACGAAAATCAAGAATGCTTAGAAAAATTCACCTTAATCGATCCAGATTTTTTGAAAAAGTGTAACCCTCCTTCTATAGCCCCCTTAGCTGGAAAATTTCCAAACTTATGTCATGATATTTCCACAGCTAACCAAACAATCAGCTGTCTTTCTCTCAAGGCGGGAGCGTATTGCGCCGATTGTCTTGCGCATCGCCATTTTGGGTTAAACGGAGACAAGAATTTCACAGTGGTGTAACGTACATAGTGGTTGAACGTGTTTGTCGCTGTTTTTGTGTCTTGTTACCAATGGCGTGCTGTATTGTGAGTATTCACTGGCTGTGTTGTTAAAGGTGAAAATATGGAAAAACTCAAAGGTGGACATGTTTGTGCTGCAAAAAACTGTAATTCTAAAAGTTACTATGCTACAAATAGAAGTTTCTTTCGATTTCCTAAAGATATTGTAAGGTAAGAAGTGTTTTAATCATGTTTTAACAGTCGTTCAAATTCTATTTGTTACCCATATCGTATTTTAAACACAAGTATGTATCTAAGCATATGTTATTTTCTATTTTTCTAGATCTAGAACGTGGCTTACAGCAAGTCAGAGAGAGGATTTATATGCCCTAGATGCCAGTACTCTGAATCAAAGTTATAGACTATGCAGTCTGCATTTTGAGCAAAAAATGTTTACAAATTCTTTATGTAAACGTTTAAAATTTAATGCAGTACCAACAATATTTAGATCTTTAGAGGGTTGCTCTGGTGGTTCTTCAATTAATCACGACCATAGTTACCATTGCTCTTTGGATCCAGAGGAAATTTCCGCCAAGAAAATAAATATTCTTCAAGACATCACCATTGTGCCTGGTAGGTGTTTTTTTTTTGTTGGTTATAAAATAGTAATTTCACTGAAATAAGCGTAACAAGTTTTTCAATTTATTTTAATATTTCAGCTAAAAAGGTGGAAATTGATTTTGCCGATACTGGTGACCTATTACCATCAAGATCCACCACCAGTAATAGTGTTGATTTAAGTAAGTATTTACGAAAATTACTGGAAAGTTCTGGGTAATAACCTTTTTTATTTCAGGTCTGAATTGTGAGCTTGATGAATCAAGTTCAAACCCAAACTTGTCATTATTGTCTCCCATTTCCACCCAGACATCAGCTTCTCTGTCGTACAATACCCCAAGAAAAACCAAATATAGAGACACTATTCGACAGCTTCAAAGCGAAAATAAAAGATTGAAGCAAGAAGTTGAAGAACTGAGAAAAAACGAAAAAATTATTACTATGCAAGTGTAATGTATTACTTTTGTAATATTCTGTATATAAAATATTTATCTAGTTTAGTTTTATTGTAGATTGAGAATGTGTTTTATTTTATCACTTTTATAAATAAATTCGTATGAAAGACAAGTGTAATTTATTGCTCGTCTACTTAATTTATAAAATTATAAATACTAAATTATTAAATAAGAACATAACATTTGGCGACGAGGATAAAGAATAAATTGCGGGATAAATTAATTAAATCGTATTAATAATATTAACGTTAGAGAGGTAAATTTCCGTAAATTTCATACTTCGAATAAAAGTTAGTGATAAGAATATCGCAATGCCAAATACAACGTTAGCGGCTCAAATAATCGGGCAGTTAAAAGAATTTAATATTAATTCAACGGAATGGCAAATATATAAAGCAAGATTAAATAATTATTTTCTTGCAAATACCATTAGTACTTCGGACAGAAGACGGGCTATACTTCTAAATATGTTGGATGAAGAAGCATATAAGTTAATGTACAGCTTATGTAGTCCAACAAAACCCGAAGATATGGAGTATCACAAACTTGTGGACAAATTTGATAACCACTTTGCACCACAGAAGACTCCTTTAGCAGAAAGGTATAAATTTTATGATGCTAAAAAGAATGATAATGAGACGGTGAAAGAATGGGCAGCTAGAATACGTTCGTTAGCGGTCAACTGTGACTTTGGCAACGAATTAGAAATTTGTTTGAGAGACAAATTCATACATGGCTTTTCGAAGGGAGCTGTTTTGGATCGACTTCTTGAAGAAAAAGTATCCGTAATGTTTGAAGACATGGTCAGGATAGCAGAAAACAAAATGGCAGCGCAAAACCACTATCAGGGTCCATTATCGGTGAAGACGGAGCCATTGCATTTTATAAAAAAGAACAGCAAGCATAAATCAATCAGCAGCTATAGCAGAAGTCTAGGATGTACAGTATGTGGGAAGAAAAATCACGAAAAAGATAAGTGTTATTTTAAATCTGCTAATTGTCATATTTGTCAATTGAAGGGTCATCTTGCAACAGTTTGTTCTAATAAAAATAAATTTAAATTTAGGAACAAAGTAAAAAGAAATCAGTATTTTTTAGAAACAACTTTGCAGGATGGCATTTCAAAGAATTCTGATAATGACGATATTGAATTATTTTCTATTTGTCATGATAAGATTAAAAGTAATCCCTATGAGATTTTTATTGACCTAAATGAAGAACAGTTTAAATTTCAAATAGATACCGGTGCTAGTATTTCGGCAATTTCTGAAAACCTATACAAAACTAAATTTAACAAATTTAAGTTAGTCCCCACTCAAAAGAATTTGTGTTTTTATAATGGTTTAAAAGTAAACCCAGTAGGTATTTTACAGATTCCAGTTAAATACAACCAGTATGAATTAGTAATGGATTTTTATGTTATGAAAAATGGAGGCCCTCCTATTGTAGGCCGAGATTTTTTATTAAAATTTAACATTACTATAAATAATTTTGATTACCTAGAAAATAATGCTTCCGTTTCCGATCTAATTGAAAAATATAAGTCAGTTTTTACTGGAGAATTAGGAAAATTTACTAAGGGAACTGTAAGCATTAAATTAAAGGATGCTAGCACCACTCCAAAGTTTTTTAAACCGAGGCCGGTCCCTTATGCTATAAAAGATAAAGTAGAGCAGGAAATTAATAGACTTCTTTCTTTAGGTGTAATCGAACAAGTTGAATTCAGCCGATGGGCAACCCCCGTGGTACCAGTTCTCAATAAGAAAGGTGATATCAGACTGTGCGGGGATTTTAAAGTCACGATCAACCCAGTTATGGAAGTGGATCAATATCCCTTGCCTAGGATCGAGGACTTATTCTGCGCTTTACAGGGGGGTAAGAAATTTAGTAAGCTGGATCTCTCAGGGGCATATCAGCAATTATGTGTTGATGATGAATCAAAAAAATTGTTAACTTTATCAACCCACAAGGGGCTATTTCAATGCAACCGTTTGATGTTTGGAGTGGCATCAGGACCTGCAAAATTTCAAAAAACTATGGAATCTTTAATTACAGGGTTAGATGGTGTAATAGTCTTCCTAGATGATATCCTTATCACCGGAAGTGATGACACACAGCATTTGCAAAGAGTAGAAAATGTTCTCAAGATTTTGGAAAACGCCGGGTTAACTTTAAATGTAAAAAAATGTAAATTTTTTCAAGATAGTTTGGAATATTTAGGCTATATAATTAACAGTGAAGGGTTGCACACTTCTAAATGCAAAACGGATGCAATTCAAAATATTAGCACGCCTACAAACGTTAAGCAATTAAAATCATTTTTAGGGATGGTTAACTATTATGGAAAATTCATAAATAATCTAGCTTTTATACTATATCCTTTATATAATTTGTTAAAACAGGATGTCAAATGGAATTGGGGAGTAGACTGCGAAAAGTCTTTTAAATTAATTAAACAAAAACTTCAGTCTACAGAAGTTTTAATTCATTTTGATCCAAAATTGCCGTTAAAATTAACAGTAGATGCTTCAGCAATTGGGATTTCGGCTATTTTAAGCCATGTTTTGCCTTCAGGTGTAGAAAAACCCATAGCGTATAAGTCAAGGGTTCTTAGCAAAACAGAGCAAAAATATTCCCAAATCGAGAAGGAAGCTCTAGCAATAATTTACGGTGTGGTAAAATTTCATCAATATTTATATTACAAAAAATTTACTTTAGTTAGTGACCATAAACCGCTATTGTGTATTTTTGGTGAGAACAACTCAATTCCTCAATACGCGGCTAATCGTTTGCGACGGTGGGCGGTAATTTTGTCCAATTATCAATATAAGTTACAGTATGTCCCATCAGGAAAAAATTACGCAGATTGCCTTTCTAGGCTACCTAATGAGAACTCATTGGAGAGTTTTACATCGGAAATAGAAACGGATTATTGTAATTTTTTTGAGAAGGACGATCAGTTCAATTTAAATTTTGATACGGTAAAACTAATGTCAATAAAAGACACGGTTTTTATGCAATTAAAGAAATTTATCCGTAATGGTTGGCTGCCTAAAAATCAATTAAGTAACAAAATTAAACCATTTTATGACAACAGAAATGAGCTTTACATTTCTGATGGTTGTATATTTAGAAATCACTGTTTAGTAATTCCTTCTAAATTGAGACCTACCATTATAACACAATTGCATTCAGCACATATGGGTATTGTAAAAACCAAAGAATTAAGTAAGAACTATTTTTGGTGGCCGGGCATAAATAAAGAAATTCAAAGGCATATTGGAAATTGTCAATCTTGTAATGTATACAGCCGGAACCCTCCAAAAATAGAACTTCATCCCTGGCCGTACCCTAAAAGGGTATGGGACACAATACATATTGATTACCTAGGTCCATTAAATAATTCCTATTTTTTGGTAATTCTAGATGCGTATTCTAAGTGGCTCGAGGTCTTTGAAACGCACTCTATTACGGCAACAACAACCATTACGTGTTTAAGATCGTTGTTTGCTCGATTTGGATTGTGTAATACCCTCGTGTCAGATAATGCTGCTACCTTTATGTCTAGGGAGTTCCAGGAATTCCTGAAACTGAATAGCATTAACCATGTAACTAGCCCTGCTTTCCACCCTGCTTCAAACGGTGCAGTTGAAAATAGCGTTAAAACAGTAAAAAATGCTATAAGTAAAGCACTTCATAATGGTAAAACAAAAAATAAGTCCCTCATTCTGTGCAGATTTTTATTAGATTATAGAAATACACCGCATTGTACCACTGGGATTGCCCCGGCGGAAATTATGTTTGGTAGAAAACTGAAAACTAGATTTGATACTTTAATGAACAAAAACTTAATTAATGAAAATAACTCAGATAAGAAAATTAGGGAATTAGTTAAGAAAAAACAAGACAAGCAAAAAATGTATTATAGGGGAAATAGAAGGATAGAGTTTTGGATAGGAGAAAGAGTAGTAGTAAAAGATTACAGAGATAAAAATAAAAGTAGGTGGATTAGAGGAATAATTAAATCTAAAATAGGAAATTGTACTTACCTTGTAGAAGTAGATGAAGTTAAAAAGATCTGGAAACGTCATTCTAACCAATTAAAGAAGTTACCTACACTTAATACTCCAGCACATATTGAAATTTATCAGAAACTGAATAATTCAAAAGCTCAGGTTACAACCCCTGTGGCTGAAGCGAGTATGAATGCAGGTACTTCTTCAGAGGATTTAAGTAATAATTTAGTTATAAGACCTAAAAGACAGATTAAACTTCCTGATAGATTAACTTATGAATAGTTATTTAGTTATTATCAAGTTGATTATGAATAAGTTATTTAATTATTAAATTTATGATATATACTTAAGTTAAACGATTAATAGTGAATAAATTGAAATTGTCAAATTAGTTATATTTAAGCTCTATAGGTTGATTATGAGATTACTTCAATTTAGAATATTATGTAAATAATTATTTAAGGGAGGACGTATTATGTAATGTATTACTTTTGTAATATTCTGTATATAAAATATTTATCTAGTTTAGTTTTATTGTAGATTGAGAATGTGTTTTATTTTATCACTTTTATAAATAAATTCGTATGAAAGACAAGTATAATTTATTGCTCGTCTACTTAATTTATAAAATTATAAATACTAAATTATTAAATAAGAACATAACAGCAAGATTATCAGAATTTTACATATAAGCATTCTTCATCCAGGGAATCAGCAAATTTTATATGCAATGAAATCAGTCAGTCAAAAAAAAAGCCAAAAGGTAGACGATATTCTGATGAATTTAAAAATGAGTGTCTCAAAATGTATTTTACTGGACCCAAACTTTACAAACAATATTTAATGAAAAACTTTTCTCATCCTGGTCCTGAAACTCTTTTAAAACAAATTAGACAGATAAAAGTAGGGCCTGGTTTAAATAATACCCAACTTTTTGAAACATTAAAAATGAAAGCTGGCTCGTTCAAAAGTCTGAACAAATATTGTGTGCTGTGTGTGGACGAAATGGCGATAAAAGCAAATATTTTTTATGACAGATCTTCAGACTGCATTATTGGACTTGCTCAGAATGAGCAAAATAAATTAATATTTAAGCCCGCCTTAAGTGCCTGTGTTTTGCTGTTAAGAGGACTGTATTCCAGGTGGAAACAACCTATAGGGTATTATTTTCACCACACTTCTTGTCCAGCACAAACACTAAAGGAAATAGTATTTGAGTGTGTAAATAAAGTTGCAGATACAGAATTAAAAATTTGTGCTTTGACCACAGACATGGGTTCAAACAATATACAATTATCAAACTTGCTAAGCATTTCACCGGAAAACTCATTTTTTTGTGTTTCAGATCAGAAAATCGTTTATATGTTTGATGTTCCCCATATTTTCAAAGCTCTAAGAAACATGCTTTTAAAATATGACTTTTATATTGATAACAATAAGATTTCGTGGCAATATATAACCATGTTCTATGAACATGATAAAAAATATCCTGTTCGAGGTGCTCCAAAGTTATCTGACTCACATATAAATCCCAGTAACTTTGAAAAAATGAAAGTTAAATTCGCGACTCAAGTTTTCAGTGCTACAGTGGCCGCAAGCATGAACTTGTACATTAGATTTGGTTATCTTCCTTCTGAGGCTATTTATACCTCTGAATTTATTGATAGGCTGGACAAGTTATTTGATTTGCTTAATTCTTCCAGAACTTCTGCTGCTAAGGAGTACAACAGAGCATTTAAGGGCTTAGAATATCAAGTAAAATTTTTAGAAGATTGCTTGAATTTCTTTAATAAAGTTCAAGTGCTAAATAAAAAGAATGTTAATATAACACATAAGATCAAGTGCATAAAATCAATAAAAATAACAATAAACAGTTTATTAATTCTCTGGAACGATTTACATACTACGGCAAATTTTGAATATCTTTTTACAAGACGTCTGAATCAAGATGATTTAGAAAATCAATTTGGAGTTATTCGACAATTGAATGGGAACTCTATAAACCCAACACCTATTCAATTCCAAAGGTCTTTTAAGAAAATACAATCTTCAGACTTGTTACACTCTGGCACTGAAAACTGTGAGGCTGATTTCAATCCGCTTTTATTAAAATTATCGGACATAACTAGGGAACCTGTAACACAGCCTGTTTGTCAAAATATTACGCCTGTTATAAGTCTAGATTACCAAACAAATAATGATTTGCAGAAAAATTTCATGCGATATGTATGTGGTTATTTATTAAAAAAATGTGAAAAGGTGCATAATTGTTATACATGTGAGGAGTATTCAAAGGCCCATCAAGAGTTGGACGATTCGTCTCTCTACATTTTTTTTAGAGCATATGAAAATGGATCTAAAGATGTTTTCGGTAAATTACGAAATCCGCATGAGACTTTTGTCAACTATATTTCACGTATCGAAGTGATTTTCCAAGAAAATTTTGAGGAATTTATTCTTCTTCCTAAAATTACTGTCAATTATTTAAAATTATGTAAAAATGTACCTTACGAACACCCTTGCCAGCAATTTCCATTAGAGTTTGTAATAAAATTATATTTAAGAGTAAGAATTTATTACACTTTAAAAAATATTAACAAAAATTTAAAAAGTGTTAATAAAAACAAGCTGTTAATTTGGAGAAACCAATAAATACATTATTATATAATCTGTAAAATTTGTTTTTGTTTAACCCGTAATTTAAATATTACTGCTATAACTATTACATTGTAGCTATAATAATACGTAATACGTACTTAGATACTCAAGGGAGATTGTAATAACATGGGTACTACTGAATTTTGTTGAGAAAGCATAAATGTTATCTTTAAAGCATAAATAGCGAATATAAAAGACTAATAATTTTTGTATTACAGAAATATCTCTTAAAATGAATACACGAAACGTTGGAAACAACAACTGAAATTTTTAAGGTTCCCGAACCCTATATCGTTATAATAAATTTTATTTTTTAAAATTATGACTTAATCCCGTACTGTTCATAAATGATCACTTATTTCTAATACGACCATGTCACTCTACGTGCGGTTAACCCAAAATGGCGTCGCTGACGTCACGTTTTTGCAGCACGTCATTACTTGGTGCTTTCCATTTGTTTCTTCAAGTGATCGCAACTGTTCCGGTGCGACTCACGCAGACGCGTTCCAATCGGATTGCAAATGGAACAGCCATTTGGAATTTGAAACAGTTAACCTAAAATACTAATGTCAATTGTCAAATCTGTAAATTTGAAAACTAACTGTGGCTTTGAACACAAGCTTCCCTGCACAAGCTAACAATTTTATTAGTAGTGTCTGTGTCTGTGCATATTACTAGAGTTCATTCATATTACCTACTTATTCCGATCATTAACCAATTTTGTCAAAAATGTGGAAACACATAGCTATAGTAAGTAAAACCCTATATAGACTGGACCATTTCCATTTACCATTTGTTTTTTCTGTAGGAATGGTTAAGCAGCACTTTGTCTGATACTTCATCTAGTAGTTCCGACGAGGACGAGATATTAACACAAAGTAAACCCAAACGACGAAAAATTGTTAAAGTGAAATGTTATGTCGAAGCAATTGTTGCTGCTTATGACAGTAAATCATTTCAAGAACATTACAGAATTAATCGTGTCAGAGTCTACATGTTAATTGGTAGCTATCTTAAATGACTATTTTAAATCTTGAATTAACGGATTATGTTTTTAGACCGACTATTGATAAGTGGATATAATCCAACATATAAAGCAGGACGAGAAAATGTTACCGCTGAGAAGGCTTTTTTACTAACGCTTTGGTATTTAGGAAACACTGAAACTTTCCGACAAGTATCAGATCGATTTGATGTATCTCCAAGTTCAGCACACCGATGTCTACTACGTGTTGTACATTTTTTATTAAGCCTTAGGCAGGAATATATTACATGGCCAAATGCAAGAGAAGCTGAAGGAATTTCACAAGCGTTTAGAAGGAAACGAGGAATTGAAAATATAATGGGCGCAATTGATGGGTGTCACGTGAGAATTAATAAGCCTAAGCATGACCAAGAATCATATATAAATAGGAAAAGTTTTCATAGTGTTTTGATTCAAGGCATCTGTGACACGAAAAAAAAATTTTTGGATGTGTTTTGTGGTGAACCAGGATCACTGCATGATGCACGTCTCCTTCGTAAATCAGCTATTTATAGAAAGGCTCTAAATCCCAACTACTTTGGAAATAAGTTTCTTTTGGGCGATTCAGCATATCCATCATTACATTGGCTGGTTCCACCGTTTAAAGATAATGGTGCCCTCACAAATCAACACAAAATATTTAATTTTAGACACTCATCCTCGCGTATGGTAATTGAGCATGCATACGGTCTTTTAAAGGGGCGTTTTAGAAGACTTCAACATTTTCACAATACTAATATTTTTACTGTTGCTAAATGTGTCATGGCAGCTTGCATATTACACAATATTTGTATTGTAGAAAACGACGATACAGATGTAATTATCCCTGACATTAGTGATGATTTACAGAGTGAAACGTGTGCTTTACGCTATACCTTAAGTAGAGGATCCAGTCGACGAGAAGAATTGTTCCAAAACATGTTTAATGAAAACCAATAACTTTTTTAACGTTTTATTGACAAATGTGTGTACCAAAATGAGAAAAAATACAATAAACTTTCTTTAACACAAACAAAATTCTTAAATCTAATACAATATTACACAAGTAAACATTAGCAAAAAACTCAAAAACAATCAAACAAAATAGCACTATTATTTCTGGCTTTGAATAAGAATTTCTAATAATTCAACTTTCCGCTTCTCAATGGCACAACGTTCCTTGTGCCTTTCAGCCCTCTTTTTGTATTCGTCTTGTTTTAAATTGAATAATTTGTCCTGGGCTTCAGTATCTCCACATTTTCTCTTTCTTTTCCCCTTCTCTGGTGTTTTAAATGCTTCGTGCTCCTCTGTTTAGAGAGACATAATATTATTATTTTTAATATAAACTGTGTTAATAGCTAACCTGTATCACTCTGTTGGGTATGTTGCATGTTTTCATCTGCTAATTCACCTTCAGTATTTTCACTGATCTCCAAATCATTTGCTTCTGAAGAACTAGCCTCAAGTGAGTGGTGACATTTATTACTTGGTTTATCCCCAAGAAGATTGTCGATTTCATTAAAAAAGTTGAACCGACTTGGACCTTTACCCGTTCTTGTTTTATTATCTTTACAAATCTTATAGCTCCTCACAAGGCTTTTCCATTTCAGACTGCATTGGTGGGCTGATACAGCAAACCCATTGCTGCATACATCATTTGAGACATCCTCGAACACAGTCTTTTTCTTTCGAGGGTGGCTCAAATTTTCTAAATGGGTTTCCATGGCTGAAATTAGACATAACAACGTCTCATTATATTCCCAGGTGGTTTTATGAGTTGTTGACTCATTCTGTAAATTGGTTTCATGGGGTTGAGGTTGAGAATTTTCATTTGCTTCTGATTCTACTCCAGTGTTTGATGCAATGCGACTATTTGTCGATGTGCACTGGGCATGCATTAGCAGTGATTGCGTAAATTCCAAATCTGAAAATAATAAACCTATAATCTGGAGAAACTAAGAATACTATTTTATTATATTACCTGTTTGCGCTCTTTCAAAATCTTCCTCACTCACGTGAAGTGTATATACATGTTGCCCATCATCAAGAAGTAATTCTCGAGTGGGTAAAAATTTATTAATGCTACTGCAGCTACTTGATGTAGCCTCGTCATCACCATAATTATAATTATTATTATTACATAACATGGTCGATCGTTGTTAATTTGCATAATTTGCGGAATTTATTGTTGACTTATGTTGACTCACATGCACATAACCTCCACAAAATAAACAAAACCGCGGGAAGTGTGACTTGCACCGACAATTAAGTAGGAACAGTAGGGGGCAGGGGAGGGTAAATTTGCGCTTCTGTGAGTGAGTCGCGCGAAATAAATGGAACAGATTTTAGTGACATCTAGGTACACAGAGCAACACAGAGCTGCTAAAGCTAGCAAATGGAAAGCAGCTAATGCAACCGACAAAGAGATAGATAGCTGATTGTTTGGTTAGCTGTGGCCAGACCTCGTATACTTGAAGTTGGTTGTGCATCTGGTCACAGTGGAGAAAAACCCTTTGAATGTGAACTATGTCGTTATAGGTGTACGATGAAAAGTGTACTTAAGAGACATTATGTTCACTCATAGTAAAGATAAGCCATATGAATGTAATATATTATTTCAAGTGTTCAGTGAAAAGTGGTCTTAAAATGCATATGCTAACCCACACTGGTGAAAAACCATTCTATTGTGAAATATGTGACTATAAATGTTCGACGAAAAGCAATCTAAAACGGCACTTGCTTACTCATCGTCCAAAGCAAGCATACCCATATAAAATGTACTGTTTGATTAAAATAATTAAGTAGTTACGCACCTACGAAAATAATTATTTTTTTATACAGCCACACATTAATAATTATGTAATAAGTGTGTAAAAAAATCAATGTTTATGTTAGTGCTATATTCTATATTATTTTTATTGTATTGAATATTAGTATATTATACTCTGTAAAAATGTTTCTGCAATAAAAATAATTTTTTAAAAAAGTAATACTTTAATTACAGATTTTTTTTTCCAATCAAAATTATTTTTAATTATCTCGAATATACAAGTCCGCCTAATATTAGTTCCAGTTTAAATCATGAAGCACTTACTATGTTTAAAAAACAATAAAAAAAAGTAAACTTTTATTGCATTCCTCTGGAAAAAAAATTAGCTATAAATTCAATGTTCATAACAAACAACAATTTTTATTTACCTTTTATGCCAAAAAGACAAGGTTGCAACAAATCTTTCGTTTATTGTTAATTTATTGCCATCCCACACTTTACTTTTTAAAATTCTAAACCACAAATATTTTAATGATGCTTTGAAGCTGCAAGATGTTATGAACAAACTACCCTCCCATATAGCCAAACAATTAATCCTCAACAATGAAGTAATGCGTAATATAATTAATACGCATAATATGTACGCGGTATGTATAATAATACGAATTGAGATTATAATTAATTGAGCAGAATGCATCCAGCATTGATTAATGTTTCATACGAAGAAAATCGAAGAACAATGGACTGGTTGTAAAAGAAATGTCTTTAGCCATAGACTACTGCCATGCAACTGCAAAGTTTGATAAGAAGGCCTATTTTTTTACGCTATTGTATTATATAATTGTACTTTATCGTAGTCGGCCATATTGTTTTAGATCTTTCAATCCGTTATAGATTTGATCAACAACGAATACAATATATTATTTATTTTTTTTAGTCAAACCAAACCGAATTGATTCAGAATTTCTACTTCCTACTACTACTAACTTCCTTATAACTACTTAATATAAACTAATAATATTCTTCCTTGTGGCTCAATTAAACTACGAATAAAAATTATTTTTATTAAGGGTGATTATAAAATTTGCATAGGCTGTTTCTGGGTACATTTGTTGTAATTATAGACGATTTACGATTTGTAGAAAAAACAGTATACACTCGAGAAAAAAACGCACCAAAAATACCAAAATTTCAAACCGTCATCTCTCGGCGGATTTTCGACGAAAATGGATGAACCTATGCGTGATAAAAAGTTTGATCGTGTAAGCCATAAGTTCCCAACCTTTTATGGACTACCGCCCCCTTTACAAGAAAAAAAATTCCAACGCCCCCCTTTACCTTAGTTAATTATACCAATTTTATATGTCTGTCTATTATCTATTAATAATCACAAATTAAAAATTAATTCTCTCTCTCTCTCTCTCTCTCTCTTTCTGTAATCGTGCTACTCGTAGTCGTGGCTGAGGGTCGTGATTATTAATTATTTAAAAATACAAAAACATGTTATAATAAAAACATTTACTTCAGACAAAAGACCATACAAAGTGTTATTAACAAAATTATAACTTAACCAACAAATGCAAGACAATACACAAAGCTGGAGCACCCCGCACTGGCGCACTGCACAAAGGCAAAGACAAGACGATTAATCAAAATTAGTAAAAAAATATAATAAAAGAACAAAATTCAATAAGAAAACATAAATATCAATGAGACGGTTGAGGCTGGTGGAGTTTTAACAATTTGTTAATGTCCGGTTTCAATTTAGTTAACATCAGTCGCAAATCACCACGCTCAGTGATCTGCAGTCTATTCCTTTTCTTAGACAGTAAATTAGCTACTGCATTAAACCCACCCTCAGCCAAATCTGATGAAGGAAACGCAATTAAAAATTTCTGTACTATTTCCCACAATCCAGGGTGGAGAGCTGATATTGATTTTTGGAGCCAGAACTCTTGGTATCCATTTCTGAATTTTACTTTTAATTCTCCATTAGTTGTGAGTTCTACGAGTTCTTCTTCTAAATTTGATGATGCTGCTGCTGTATCTGCATTTGCGAAAGGGTCTAAACCCAGCTTGGTATATTCATATTTAAAATATCCTGGAATCGCTCTGTAAAATCAACATGAAGAGCGTCCAGGTGTTGGCAGTAAATAAGTAAATCTTCCTGTTTTACCGATATTGCTGATAATGTCGGAAAGTGGATGTCTTCACCTCTTCCTAGATTTCGTTTGAATAGAAGTTTTCCCACAAAAGCAGCCATGACGTTTTTTGTTTTTATTAAATTCAACTCATCACCTTGCAATTGTAAATTAACGTCATTAAATATTTTAAAAAGGTCTGTCAAATAAGCGATGTCATTTTTGGACGCAATCAAGTTTCCGCGCAGTTCATCGTCTCTGTTTTCAAGGAAGTCCCGTACTGAGTCAAATAGATTGAAAAAGCGATTCAAACACCTTTCGAGAGCCATCGTACTTCTGTGTGCAGCAGCAAGCGATTATAGTCTTCATCATTTTCACTACAAAGTTGCCCAAATAATCTGTCATTTAATGAATATCTTCTTATCTTGTTGACTGCTCTAATAAAGTAATGGAGCGACGTATGCAGGCGTTCATTAAGATTTTTTGCAACTAAGTGCTGACGATGAATAACACAATGTACAGCAAGTACATTTGGTACTGCTTGTTTTAAATGTGCAATGAAACCCTTATGACGCCCCGTCATTGCTGGAGCACTATCTGTAGCAATTGACAAAATATTTCGAATAGGAATTTCTTTCTCTTGAAAAAAAACGTGCATGGTATTAAATATGGAATCTCCCTTTGTATCGGTTTCCAAATTTTTTGCAAATAATAACTCTTGACAAATTTTTTCTTCTTTTATGAATCGGACGTATGCCAAGAGTAGTGCTTCGTTATTTGGTAAAGTTGATTCATCGAGTTGAATGGAAAATTTGGAAGTCTTTAAGTAGTCACATAATGATATTTCAACGTCTTTAGCCATTTCATCGATTCTTCTTTGCACTGTATTATTACCCAAAGGAATTTTTTTGATGATATCTGATGGCGTCTTATGATGAAGAACAGTTCCGATTGCCTCTTTGACTGCCGGCATAATTAATTCCTCACCAATTGTGTGTGGTTTTCCCGCTTTTGCGATTAACAATGAAATATTATATGAAGCTCGTAGTCCATCATCTTCTTGTTTAGAACACGATGCAAAAAGGTTTGATATAGTTGGCTGTTTTAAATATTTCTTTTCAAGTCCTTGAAAATAAGATAAGTCTTTGTCCTTTTTATCAGCATGAATTTCATTCAAATGCTCTTCGAGCCTAAAAGGTTTCATGGCTTCATTTGAAAATACTTTTTGGCAAATTAAACACATAGGTAATAATTGGTTTGTTGGAGATTGCGTAAATCCATATTTCAAATACTCAATGTTGTACTGCCGACATTTCTTCTTAGTTTCAGACATTTTGGAATGCACAATTTCAATACATTAACTTTTCAACCGATTTATAGAAAGTTATAAAACTAATGGCTATAATGACTTCTTTACTTTATCAGTCACGCGCGAGTATGGATCACTGGCGATGCACACAAAAACAATAAGACATTAGAAGACCTGTCCCTGCCTTTTAATGATTTGATTTCGAGCACGCAGCAACTTGTATGCCTTTGTTTGTTTGCGGTGCCCCGGTGCACTTGCCCTGCAAACAGGTTGTTACAAGTTCCCGTATTTTTGTCGAAACATCCTTGATTGCGTAAATCACGTCTTTGCTTACCAACTTGCATAGACTTGTTACCGACAGTCCTAAACCGAATCAATTAGTTAGTTTATCTTTATACTTAATGCTTATTTAAATGTTTTAATGTTTATTTACGCCATAATAATAAGATAAACATCTTAGACGGCTCGATAAAATGTTTTTTCATGAAAATAGATGTATTTTCAAAGGATTTTATTATATTAAATTTCTAATTAGGTAGGTACGCCGCGACCGCCCCCTTGACTGTCATAACGCCCCCAATTTGCTTTTGGTACCGCCCCCGTTGGGAACCTATGGTGTAAGCGAATGTTACTTTTAAGCTTTTCCGCCTACCGCTACCCCCCGAAGATTAAAAAATGTTTTTGATTAAAAAAATGTCAAACTTTGACAGCTTGTACGGTGTACCAAAAAAACCGTGTACCCAATCGACCTCCAGGGCAATGAAGTTCAGTCTTTTTTCTGTAAAGTTCTCAAAACTTCGAGTACCTATGATGACTTGGCGCAAAGTTATGAATTTTTGAAATTTACCCTGCATTTTATCGGGAGCCTTTCGTCTTCTGCTCGCGACACTATTACCGGTTGAGTTTGAACATTTTTTTTCCCAAATTCAAAAATTTTTTTAATTAATAAAAACATTTTTTTATGAACGTTAAAAAGACATCAGACTTAGCCGATGTGCACCACGAGGAGGTTGTCGGTCAGATTTTGCACATCGTGTGTGTGTGTGTCGCATACTAACTCCTACCTACAAACGAGTAACAATTCGTGCACGTCCGTTATGTCCGTCCGAATGTCCGTTAATTGCGGCATTGTAGCGTTTCGAATAATTTTCTGATACTGATTAATTTCAAAACATTAATAAAATAAAAATCAAAATATTAATTTAGACACTTGCACTACCACTTCGGGTATCGCTGTCGGCGTTACACGTTAAAAAAATTAACGTTAATAAAAAAAATGTTTTTATTAATTAAAAACATTTGCAACATTTTTCAAAATTTTTGGAATTTGGAAAAGAAAACGTTTAAACTCAACTGATAATAATGTCGCTGGCAGAAGAGGAAAAACGCACGACAAAATGCAGGGTAAATTTCAAAAATTCATAACTTCGCGCCAAATCATCGTAGGCACTAGAAGTTTTGAAAATTTTACAGAAAAAGAACTGAACTTCATTTTCTGAATCAAAAACATTTTTTATTCTTCAGGGGGGGTGGCGGGGGGTGGAAAGGGTTAAACGTAACATTCGCTCACACGACCTTAAACTACACTTCAAACTTTTTAGCACGCAAAGGTTCATCCTTTTGCGCCCAAAATCTGCCGAGTTATGACGATTTGAAATTCTGGTATTTTTGGTGCGTTTTCAAATGGGGCGTTTTTTGTTTCGTCGAGAGTATATATGTAAAAGCAAATCGATCAGCTATCGTGCTTCCTGTATGAACTGAAAAGAAAAAATATATGACTGTTTTTATATGATAATAGAAAGAAGTTCCGACAATACGTCAAAAAACTGTACGTGTTGTACGTGGGTATGTGCATAGTATTATGCATAGTTCCATCCAAACTGCAGTTGACTTCAACGGTAACTCCAGGAAACTATAAAAGACTTCATAGGGTAATGCTGAAAATTAAATAATTGCCTTTTGAAATAACACATAATAGTAGAACTTTCATTCTGTGTAAAAACGATCGATGAATGCAATGTTATTGCAGGGAAAATTATGTTCAAAGTGATACCACAAAAAATAAGTGTCTAGTAGTTGTTCACAATCAAAATCTAATCGTAGCTGTGATAAAGAACTAAAGAAGCAGCTGTTTCTTGAAGACGAAGGACCGAGCACGCGAGAATTAACATATTTTTGCCAGTCACATATGATTTAATGTAACATGTGTAATATTGAGGTGGTAAATTCCACTGATGATTCAAACTATAAAAAGTGGGTCATCAATACTGGCGCAGTTTGGGGCATTTTGACTACAGGCAGCACCTACGCTCATTTAGAAGAACTACTTACTTGCATGGATATCCCATATTTGAATACGAAATCCCGATTACCGTCAAACGGGGTGGGTCGGGACTAGGGTGGTGACTCGGGACAATCCCGCCTAATTTTAAATTTACATCTGTAATGGCGATATTAAAGAACAGTTTACGTTACAAAATTATGAGGTGTGTTCACAGATGTCGTTGCTATCGGAATAAGTAACAGACGCATTTGAAAGTTACCGGTAAGTTGCTTGAAAAAAATTATAAAAAATTACTGAAATATCGTTATTTTGAATAATGTAAGATAGTTTCATTTATCTAACACATTAATAATATTTAATTTATATACATATATTTTTTTATGGAAAGTCATAATAGTGTAGGTTGAGGTTATGTAATTACTTGGGCGCTAACACTTTTATTATTTTTTGTAGGGCCATTATTATTTTTCTTTCACTTTTCCGGGGTCATTCGGGACAATGCCTCGAGTATACAAAACACCTCTGGGTTCTAGGAAAAATCGAAATTATGATCCAGAAAATTTATCGACGGCAGTCAGACATGTAAAAAATCACAGGATGACGCTCAGGGAAGCCCAGGAAGTATACGGTATACCAAAATCCACTCTTCAGAGACATGTAAAGGGAAATTTAAGTCTGTGCGGTGGACGTGTCTTAACAGAAGCTGAAGAGGAGATGATTGTAGAAGTAATTACAGTTGCATCAGAATGGGGTTACCCTTTTGAAAAATTGGACTTAAGACTTTTAGTTAAAGGTTACCTAGATAGGCTCGGTCGCAGAGAACAACGTTTTCGTGATAATTTTCCAGGCGAAGACTGGTGCGAACGATTTTTGAAACGACACAAAAGAGAATTATCGGTTCGCCTTAGTGAAAATATAAAACGAGCTAGAGCTGAGATTTCACGAGAAACAATTAATGAATATTTTAACAATCTAACACTACAACTCACTGACGTGCCTCCTGAAAACGTGGTAAATTACGACGAGACAAACTTTGTCGACGATCCTGGCCGAACAAAAGTTGTGGTTAAGAGGAAATTGAAACACGGGGAAAGAATAATGGATTCCTCTAAAAGTGCAACCTCTGTTATGTTTGCGGTATCGGCATCGGGGGCAATGCTTCCGCCCATGATTGTATACAAAAGCGAGCATCTGTATGAAAACTGGACACGTAACGGACCAAAGGGTGCCAGATATGCTCGTAGTAAGTCTGGATGGTTCGACCAACAACTTTTTGAGGAATGGTTTGACGAAAAGCAATCTAAAACGGCACTTGCTTACTCATCGTCCAAAGCAAGCATACCCATATAACATGTACTGTTTGATTAAAATAATTAAGTAGTTACGCACATACGAAAATAATTATTTTTTTATACAGCCACACATCTTGTATGTAATAAGTGTGTAAAAAATCAATGTTTATGTTAGTGCTATATTCTATATTATTTTTATTGTATTGAATATTAGTCTTGTTTTTTTTTATTTATAAATATTTATGTTTTTATTATATTATACTATGTAAAAATGCTGTCTTTGCCCCTATTAAGAAAACATGGCGTAAAACTTTGACTTCTTGGAAGAAAAAACATAAAGGATCGTTGCCAAAAGAATTATTTCCCAGTTTATTACAGTCTGCTTTGTCAAAAATCGAAGTAAGCAATGTGCAAAATATTATATCTGGTTTTTCTGCTACTGGCATAGTGCCTTTAGACAGAAACCAAGTTCTGAAGCGTCTGCCTTTAGAGCAATCTATTGAACAGAGAAACGAAGCACTCCGTACATCAATGACGGAGATGTTTAAGGAAACGAGGAACGCTCAGAAACCAACGACATATAAAAGAAAAAAAATTCATGTTGCAGCTGGTGCGAGCGTAACAGAAATAAGTTTCAGGGAAAATGTAGAAGATGTAGATGTAGAAGATGAGCACGCTGACATTGTTGAAGACGAAGATGCTGACATTGTTGAACATGAGGAAGAATCAACAGAGCAAGAACCAAGAGATAAAGAGACTGAACATGTGAACATAGAAAATATAAAAAATGATGACTTTTTGGAAGTGCATTTCGAAACAGAAAAAAAACAAAAAAAATTTTGTGTGTGTCAGGTCAGCAATATAAACGATGATGGTTCGATTGTCGTCAACTGCTTGAGGCCCAGTAAAGCCAAAAATTGTTTTATATTTCCGAACATTCCTGACATTTGTGAGATAGACATCGCACAAATAACAGCTCTACTTCCAATCCCAACTATACGCAGAGGACGACATGCATTTCCCTTGAACAGGAAAATGAAATCCTACAATTTCTAATTTTGTTTTTTGTGTGTTTCTGTTGATTTTGTTACCTCTCTACTTATTTTTGAGAATTTTGTTTTATTTGGAATTTATTTTATATTAATATAAGTTTATTTTCATTATTTAGCCTTCATTCATGTTTAAAATGACTGATATCGTCATTACTTTTCGCAAAAATTTCATATTTTTTTAAAAATTAAATATTTGTCCCGAATCACCTCAATATACGGGGTCATTTGAACAATTTACTGTATTTTAATACACTGTCCCGAGTAACCCCAACTGCAAACACAAAAGGAATTAATGAAGATATGACATGCCAAAATCTATAAGAAAATGCTGGCAGCAGGTAATAAAGAAAGATAAAGAAGATATTAGGCGTAATAACGTACTACACATTTTGACGAAATTCCTTTTATCACGGTTTATTTAGATTGGGGTTGTTCGAAACGTTCTTACGGTGCTAACTCTACAATGCTACATCTGGAATTGCTGTGATAATAGAAAAGTTTACTGGAAAAATCTTATTTCTTGAAGTCGGAAATAAATATTGCAGCACAACACATGCAAGTACTTCTGCGGACGAGCAACAAATACGGTAGAAGAAGCAAAAGAACACGTTTGCTTTAGAAATTGGTCAGGCAGCTCGTCCGCCATGAAGCAAGATGTGATTGCAGATGCTTTTTGTCTAAGTAAAGACTCGAGTGTTAGGGTCAATATTCGTAATAAAATTCCGTATGGCAAATTTGTGCAAAAATTAAATGCACTAATCATGCTATAAAAATTATGACAAGTCAACATAATTTGAAACAAACAGCCAATCCAAAAATATGTTTAAAGACTTCCAAAGAGAGCTCAATCAACAACTTACAATTGTGACTCTGAAGAAAACCTTGCCGATGTCTTAGAAATGTATCTTTGTACAGTAGTTGATCAAGTCTTGAATTTGTAATTAAAGTGCAAGGAGTACCTTTGTAAATTTGTTGCGCTTACTGCGCTAAAATACAATAAAGGACTGGCGTGGTATTCAAGCCCCGACAAAACATTTCTTTCGTTGAGCCATGGGAAATGTATAAATAAGTTCATTGTACAATCCGTACAATGCGCATGCGCATACGTCTATTTTGAGAATTTAAAAAGAAACGTTTTTCATTACTACCAGGTCTGCTTTCTAACATCGAATAATATGTCCATAATGTTGGAGGTTTCACTTTACTAAGTTAGCGAAGTAAGCCAAAAGAACTTGTTCCGAAAATAATTTTATTTTTTTTCCTTTCGCCATTCTATAAATTGGCTATAGATAATATCGTACCTGGGTTTAGATTTTTCCGCCAATAATTTCAGCGATGTGGTTTTGACCGCTTCCACAACTCATCTTCAAAGTTCTCCACGATTTTATAACGTTCTGAGGAGAGTATCGTAGGTGAGCTATGTTTGTTGCCATAGTTACTGATTTCAGTTTTGCCAAGATACACGCAATGTGTAAAGTGTTTAACGGGCAAACAATTATTGAATATCTGGAAACATGTGCTAAAGTTATACAAAACGACGTAGGAAACCCAGTCTCCTGTTTAACAATTCACCTCTGCTGTACACATATAAGATCGTAGCCACATATACAAAAAACGATAAACAAAAAAAAACCCGTTTAATGGCTGCTGGTGTTTGTACAAATTTGCCTTAGACCTTACCTTAGAGTGGTTCTCTCTAGTTTTTTTGCATTGTTATTGTCCTCGTCATATTTTAACGGTCAAACTAAGAATGCTCTTTCAAGGTTCTTGCTGGCATGTTGCAAAGAAACAGTAGACGATAATTACGATAGTGCCGTTACACAAACAGAAGATATCGCAGAAATTTACGATGAAAAAGTTGAAAGATTATTTGATAAGAGTTCATTTTATAAACATTTCAAATCTCTGCATATGAAAAATGTCTTGTCCGAAGGAGTAGATTCATAAAATTATTATTATAACCCTGAGTTTTTAGAGATTCTTTTTCTTCACTCTTTGGAGCGAAATATATTACGATATACAGGAATATAAATATTCCTCAAATCAGTGACATTGAACAGAACTGAACTCTATCAATTAGAAATAAACCCCGTGGCCAAAGAAATTCCAGTTTGTGGCAAGATGAGAGAAAAAGACGCTAGACAAACTAGCTCGTACAAAAACATAATAAAAGACATTCTCAATCCGAAACCATTATAGACCAAAGCCGTATCATATAGAACGAGAAGATAGCCTTCGATACGCTACAATACGCTACAACCGAAAACTGCACGTCGTACCGTAGGCTTAATCTTGCACGAAGACTACCCCTATTTAGGATCGTCGGCAGACGGTTTGGTAGGAGATGCTGTTAGCTCGGCCCATCTAAGTCAAATTAAACCTGACTACCTCGATGAATCAGTAAAACTGAAACATTCTCACAATTACTATTATCAAATACAAGGTTTGTTATACGTTACCAATCGTAATTGATTCGTGTGATTTTGTTATAGTATACACTAACAATAATCGCCGTTAAAAATCGAAAGTTAAGATTTTTGTAACACCCCCCTCCCCTATACAGATAGGTTTAGAACGCAAAACAATGATCTGTGCAAGGGTCAGGCTGATAAGTATGAGGATCATGCTATGACTGGTGGATTATTTTAATTTGCAATTGATCGGGTCCTCGGGGGTGGAATGCCAACGACCGCGGATCTATATATAGGGTTCACCGAGCTGGTTTGCCGGGCGTCTCTTGGGCACTGCGTAGTACAGTCCGCTTGATCCAAAGAAAACCACTTAGAACCACTACACTTAAAGGCCGTTGAAGCGAATATATAGCCTCTCACTACTCAGACAACCTCATCCACAGGGCATGGACCGGGGCTCTACTTAGTAGAGTCAAACGAAGCTCTGACGATGGCTAAACCAAGCCTAACAATTTGGACACAGGGAAGGGGGCCAAGTCCATGCGGGATCCGGCTGCTTCCGCATAGCTCTTACCGGTAGGACTCTGTGTGGCAGGATAAGGTTTGTGAGGACAGTGGTTCGTGTATCATTCTTTGGACACGAATCACCCGGCTGCCCCCCTCTTCAGATCCGACAGGAGTGGACAGTTCAGGCTCATTGTGTGGCTTTGCTCACTCCTGGGTGGATGGTCCACGTATTTGCCTAAATATTGGTGTACTTTTAAGTGAAAGGGAACTAGTTGTTCCGAACTAGGTCTTTAATATATTATATCAGTCACGGGGGCCCTATTCCCCTATACCCTTATAGGTCCCTTCTTTGTATAATTGAGGGCATCCCTATCCTGTAAGCCAAAATACGCCCGGGGATACTGGAACCATTCTAACTAGAAGTAATCTAACTCCATTGTGGTAGCCGGGCTGATGCCGGGCCTAACATTCTCTCGCAGCTCCGCGCACCTTGCTCCACTCTTGGTGGTCTCATGGGTATACTTATTTTCGTAACTTATTAATGTAACATTCTTATTTTCCAATGTTTTGCAATAAAAAATTGTTTTCCAAACTTTATCTGGGCTTGTGTATATATTTTTCAGGTGATAGGATTGAATTAGACGAAAGCAGTGGAACTGAAGGAAGTAATGTTTCGTCGGAATTTTCGAACGCAGAACCATCACAATCGAAAAAGTCGCGTGGCAGTGTTAATATAATTAATGACAAATTATTAACGACTAATGTCAGATTATAATCGCAGTTTCTGAAGCCTTCGGTATAGATGTAAGCTCGATAGTGGTCAACAACTCGTCGATTTCCACTTATCGTCAAATAATTCGAAAAAATTTCTGAAAAACTTAACGAGCTGTTTCCTTCTTCTCAACTCAATCACTGCGATGGAAAGTTGTTTGAAGAAATGCATCAAACTGGTAAAGTCGATCGTTTGACGGTAGTCGTATCCGATGGGGAGATGGGCCTCTTTGCGTCAAGCCAACTGTTGCGACACAACTGCATCTAATCTTGGGTCAACAAATGGAGCTGCAACGCTGATAGAAACAAAATGCTAGGTCGAACTTGTTATATCTACGTTTTACGAGTTTTTGACACGCTTATGCCGTCACCTTCATAACAGGGACTTCGATACTCTTATTTAAGAGGTTTCAGACAGCCTGGAAAGACATAGATCAAAAAGTTACAAGGCCGGTACCGAAGAGGAAACTGTTGCGGCAACATTGCAAGATCACATCGAGTATGTCGAGAATTTCTTGATGATAACGTTTTAAATTGTAGATCTCAGCCGCGCGACGATTATCGCGAATTTTTGTTTTTGTTTCATAGTTTTTTCATAGTTTGACCTGACTAATATAATAAAATAACCTTTAGAACTGCTGTGCACCATTTTAATTTAAGATATAGAGTAAGCATAACCCCACCTGCTCATCGCACTGCACTTTTTGAACGTGCATTTTCTTTTAACATTTATATATAAACTATACTCAAACTCATGTCTGTCTGATTGATACCTTCAAGAATTATTCGGTGAATTCCTTCACGCAGCATCTGCGTAAGATCTTTTTTTAAATGCAATCAAAGTAAAAATAGAATGACTTTCTTTTCTTTTCCTATAATCTCGCCTTATTTATGCCTTTTGTATAAAAATATTAATTTTTAAATTTCTTGTAATAACATGCTCATCATAATCAACATCATGTTCTTTTATTTAATAAAATTACTAGTAAATTGATTACAAAGTACATTAATAGTACAATTTTCCTTCAATTTGTGTTTTAATCTCAACGCATTTCTTATATAAAAGATTAACTGCAGAGCTTATTATTTATCAAAAATAGAAATATTTTTAAAACTGTAAAATAAAAAATTTAAATCACTTTCGAAAAATGTTTAAAAGAATCACATTAAAGAAAATTCAAAAAAACACGTTGCGATATTTCGGAGACAGCACAACACTTTGGTAACAGGATCACATACGCTGCTGAAGGTTTAAACTACTAGAAATCATTTTTAATTAAAAAAACGTCGATATTGCAATACGTTCGCCATCTGCTGTTCACTAGATAAAATCATACTTCATCTACTGCAACTGTGAAACTAAGATGATTGTGGATCCAAACCCCCCTACATTTATTTGTATTAGTTTGGCTAGTTAACAGCAGATGGCCACCGTATCGAAAATCAAAGTTATTTTTTATTAAAAATTATTTCTGTAGTTTAAATCTTCCGTAGCTTATGTGTTTCTGTTACGAAAATATTGTTCTGTCTCCAACATAGCGCAACGTATTTTTGTATTCGCTCTAATGTGATTTAACTTTTAAAAAAGTAATTTTTAAATAAATTGCATCTGCGTCATCTCCAACTGCAACTGTGAACTAGAATAATTGTAGATACAAACCCCCCTACATTTCCATGTATCAATTTATTTAACAAACAGCAGATGGCGTCCGTATTGCAAAATCAAAGTTTTTTTAATAAAAATGATTTCTAGTAGTTTATACCTTCAGCAGCTTATGTGATCCTGTTAGCAAAGAGTTGTGCTGTCTCGGAAATATCGCAACTTGTTTTTGAATATTTTTCTTTAATGTGATTTTTTTAACTTTTAAAAAATTTTCGCTAGGATTTCAATCTTTTATGTTATAGTTTTCAAAATACTTCTATTTTTGATAAATAATAACAAGCTGTGCAGGGGCGTTAAAATTAACGTAGCCCAGGCACCAGAGCTCAAGATTTTGCAACCACCATCATATAAAGATTTTTTATTGGAAATCGCAGGGTCATAATTCAACTACATTAGTATTTGTAAAAATAAAATATATAAAAATGCGCTGAGATTAACACACAAATTTAAGGAAAATTGTAGTATTAATGTACTTAATGTAATCACAATTTTCTATTAATTTTATTAGATAAAAGAACAGATATTATGCTCCCACGGCTAAAATTGATTGAGCAAGTTATTGTAAAACATTATTTTTTTATAAAACGGCATAATAAGGCGAAGTTATAGGCATAGAAAGGAATGTCATTATATTTTTGTTTAGTTTCCCAGCATTTTTCTAGTACATAGTTTTATTCCATAATTTACATTTAAAATTTAAAATCACTGCATCTTGAATTATTATATTTTTGTTAGGCACATTTTATGTACAAATGTAGAATAGGTTGCCTACACATTATTATCAAATAATATAATTTTCTTGAATTATTGCATTTCAAATAGATTTATGTTACAAATTACCTTTTAAAAAATTGCAATTAAGTATATCCAATAATTAAAATTCTTCAGGTTGCTGTTAATATGTATTGGACTTCATTATAGGAACTGTGAAACCTTCTTAACCTTTTCTAAACAAGTTTACCTATTACAATAATTATGCCTCAAAAGCAGCTATAAAATAAATAATTTTGTACGTACAAGTATTACATTCATAGAATATTTCTTAAGGTAAAAAAATGTAATATTTTTTGCAAAATAAATAAGTAAAGGTAATGTATCGAATAAATAAACAGTTAGTAAATAACTCTTTTTATGTTTTATTTGATTAGAATATTTAAAATGTCTATAAAGTTTATAAGCTTACCTTGTGATTTTTTTATTTTTCATAATGTACCCACCATACTATAACACAAAATATAACAAGACTATTAAATGGATTTTCGGCAAGTCTGTAGGTAAGTATAAAATAAATATATTATTGTGATTAGAGTGTTATAGCTAGACCATAATATCTCTTGAAATATTAAAATACAAATTTTCAACTTCAACAAATTCTTTTAAGTACTAATTTCAAGAAGGAATTCTTGTTGCTTGGTAAATAGTAATAAAGCTTAAAGCATGTAGTATGTTGCAGCTTTTAAACAGAGGTAATGGATTTATGTACTACTACAGGTACCACATCAGAATATATCAATAAAAAAATATTAACCTGACAAATTATTCATTGTTAAATTGAATCTGATTTGAATTTTTTGATTAAAATTAAATTGTCTATAGCTAACTAACAATTAGGTAATTTTGCAGTTGTTTGAATTACTTTTCATCTTTAAACTTTCCTTTTCCACTTTTTTCCTTGTAGTTTAAATCACCTGAATCGAATACAAAAAAAAAGGTAAATCGCTACCTGAAAACTCCTCTTTGAATTGACTCCTTGTCTTGAATTTACTCTTATAACTTGTTCGTCGAAAAATGTGCTAATTAACTGAAACCTATTTCAAGCCTAATTTATTACAGGTTCAGTTATCCAGTTTCTGAATAATTTTTCTTGTAATCTGGATTTTTGAAGCTCTCTTTAGAAATTAAAGTTTCTTTCAAATAATTTGTATTTTTTTTTTGATAAACCATAATTTTAATAATCCGGATTTACAAAAGAAATACATTCGGTAAAGGGAAAAACCATAGCCGTTTGGTTTATATACTATGATAAATTCTTTCGAGGAAAATTTTGATGAGCAGAATAAATTTATCCATTAATTAAATGAAGTAAACGGAATCCATAAAGACAGATGACACAACTAAAGAAAATATTACGTTCCTAGTTTCTTCCTAATTTCTATGTGCTCAGACATTGTACAAAATAACACTTAAGGGGAAATACTAATCTGGTTTTCATGAACAGAAGGTAACAAAAAAGAAGTCGAACAGGAGAACCAAACTTACCTACTAATACCAGTCTATTTGTGATTCAATCAACTGAGTACATCGTCTTCTGTGACAGGAAACATGACAGTGACCAATGTGGAGAAACCAAAAGAATAGCATATGGTGATTACAACAGAGAAGAAAGTAAGCTTTTGCTGCCTTGTGTACTTAAGTGTGCTTACACCTAAGTGTGCTTAAGAGTTAACATAAAAACCTGCGATGTAGAGGTTTTATTTTGTATTTACTGTGCCAAAAGTGTCACGTGACTTCGTGACTATAGTGAGTACCTCTGTATGAAGATAGATTTTCATAGAAGGCTCAGGAATTCTCAAGAGAAACAGATGTAACAGTACTGCAACTACACACAGCGTTATACACTACACCTTCACAAGATTCTTCAGTGTACAGCAACTCAGTTCAATACCAAGTGTACTGGAGATATTGACAACAATTATAGTGAATTAAATAATATTGATAGGTCTAAATATAGAACTGTAAGTTCACTGTGTTCTGATCTCTAGTGAGTGGCAAGCAATTGTGCGATTTGATGGGTATATTTAATATATAAGATCTACAAGCTTCGAGTTTTCCTCTTCAGTTTGCATAAGTAGATTAATCTTATTCTACGAGAAAGACTCCATCTGGCGATGGAATCTCCAGGAGTTCCAGTTAGTCCATGGGTAGTCCACCTTCAGTGTCAAGGTACATATATGACTGATGTCGAACAAAGGAAATCGAAACTAAGAGACATATGTAGATATACGTATTGAAAGTGATTATCGGAATACTGGTGTCATTTAGAAATTATAAAATGGAATGGATGCAACACGAACAGTTTTTGGTTTCGAATCGTTTGTGGTACTTGGGAACCGAATATGTTGCTAGTGCATTTTTTGATGAATCCATTTATGTTGAAGCCAAAAGGAAACTGGTTGAAAAAAATCGGAACATCGATTCCCTAGATGAAGAAAATAAACAAGTTCTAAAACGATATCCAGCACTTGCAGCAAATTAAACTTTTTTGGTTGGTAAAAATATTCAATTTTCCTGAAGTTCTGAATCAAATCAAAGGCTTTCTTCAAAAGATTCCAAATCGACAGTTCCCGTTGTCTCATATAGATTAGCATAAGAAACATTGTGAACCTACCTTTAATAGTAAGTCACGTGAATGTACCATCATCATTGATGTTGATGTAATACTTGTGTTATGTGTTAATAAAGATAAAAATAAATGTTTGATCAGTTGGCTAATATAATATATGCTCCCTAATAACAAGACATGGTGTCAGGTGTAAAATAAACCAATTTTAAAAAGGAAACAGAAAGAAGAAAAAGGAAACGAGGAAAAAGAAGAATCCTAACCTAAAAAAAAAAAAAATAAAACGTGCTATGGACGTAGTAAGTAAAAACGAGAAGAATTTGTTATTGTAATAATAAAATTAATAAAAATGAGTCAAACAACCTTTAAAACACCACCAAATCTGACATTTGAAGGAGATCTAAACAAAAATTTTGAAAAATTTATGCAATCGTTTGACATGTATTTACAAGCAACGGAATTAAACAAAGCTAGTGATGAAAGAAAGATTGCCATTTTCCTAAATGTAGCAGGTGAAGAGGCTTTAGAAGTGTTTAATACATTTCAACTGAGTGATGAAGAAAAAAAGAAATATGATACAGTAAAACAAGCTTTTGCAAACTACTGTAAACCCAGAAGCAATGAAGTTTATGATCGATTTAAATTCTTCACGAGGAGTAAGAAAGATGAAGAAACTTTTGATTCATTTATAAAAGATTTAAAAATATTGGCGAAACCTTGTAATTTTGCAACTCAACAAGAGTCTCTAATTAGAGATAGATTAGTTCTAGGGATTAATGACAAAAATCTACAAGAAAAACTCTTGAGAACAACCGATCTAACACTGTTAAAAGCTGAAGAACTTGTAAGGGCTGCCGAGGCAACAACTATTCAAGTTAAAGGGTTACGAGGAGATCCTGAAGTAAACATCATTAAGAAAAATCCAAGAGGAAATAAGTTCAACTTTAAATCAGAAAATGGAAAAAGCAAGCAAGGTAACACAAGTGAAAGTGAGTATGATTGTTTAAAGTGTGGAAAATGTCATAAAAAAGGTGAATGTGGTGCATATGGTAAAATATGTAGAATATGTAATAAGTACAATCACTTTGCCATAGGGTGTAGATTTAATAGAAATAAACAAAATAATGATAAGAAGCAGAAATATGTTAAACATCACAAAATTAGAAATGTTAATAGTATTAATGATGAAAGTGATGACAATATGTTTATAGATAGTATAGAAATTAACAGCGTAAGAAATAATAGTAGACAAAATAACCTAGTATGGGACGAAAAGATCCTAATTGGAAATAATTATGTGAATTTCAAACTTGACACAGGAAGTCAATGTAATGTACTACCATTAAGATGTATAAAATTATTAGGTTTAGAATCTAAAATAGAAATAAGTAATGAAAAAATTTTAGCATATGGAGAAAATGAAATTCAGGTTTTAGGTTACATTATTTTAAAATGTTTAGTAAGGCATAGGAACTATAATATAAAATTTGTTATAGTAGATGTAAAAAGTAAACCAATATTGGGTCTTAATGCGTGTAATAAATTAGATTTAGTACAAAGGGTTAAAGATTTAAACGTAAGTAAAAGTCAGGTAAATGACATAAATTTAAAAAAGTCAGAAACAGTAAAAGTAGGAAAACAAAAAGAGATAAGTAGGGATACAGAAAAAATAAAATTTTTAGAAAAAAATAAAGATTTATTTGAAGGAGTAGGAAAAATTCCGATTCAGTATGAAATAAAATTGATAGAAAATTATATTCCTTTTTCAAGTGGATGTAGGAGATTACCAAACAGTATAAATGATAGGTTAAGGGGAACGTTAAAAGAGCTTGAAGAGAAAGAAATTATAGAAAGGGTCGATGAGCCTACAGAATGGGTTAATAACATTGTAGTTAGAGAAAAAACTGATAAAAAATTAAGAATTTGTTTAGATCCACATAAACTTAATCAAAACATTTGCTTAGACCAACATCCAATACCTACTAGTGAGGAAATAAGTCTGAAATTAAAAGACAAAAAGGTTTTTAGTGTTATTGATATGAAAGATGGGTTTTTCCAAATTCCGCTAAGTAAAAAGTCATCAGATTTATGTACATTTATAACACCGTATGGGAAATGGAAATTTTTAAGATTACCATTTGGTTTATCAGTTAGTCCAGAAGTATTTCAGAAAGTAAATGAATCTATATTTGGAGATTTAGATATAGGTATTTATTTTGATGATTATATAATTGCAGGAAAGACAGAAAAAGAGCATGATGAATTAATGACAAAATTTTTAGACAGGGCTAGAAAACATAACATAAAATTTAATAAAGAAAAGCTACAGTATAAAGTAGATAAAGTAAAATACATAGGTAAGGAATATTCTGAAAAGGGAGAAAGACCAGACTTAGATTATATAAATGCTGTAGTAAAGCTAGAAGAACCTAAAAATAAAAAAGAGTTATTATCAGTATTAGGTATGGTAAATTATTTAGTCAAATACATTCCGCATTTAGCAGAATTGAGTGCACCTTTAAGAAATTTGACAAAGAAAAACATTGAATTTGTTTGGGACTTAGCTCAAAAAGAGGCATTTAAAAATATAAAGGAAGTAATAAGTGAAATGCCAACTCTAAAAATTTTTGATCCTAGTAAGAAAATAATAATACAAGCAGATGCAAGTCAAAATGGTCTAGGAGGATGCTTAATGCAAGAGGGAAGGCCAGTAGCATTTTGCTCTAGAAGTTTAACAGATTCAGAAAAACGATGGGCACAAATAGAAAAAGAATTTCTAGCCATTACTTATTGTTTAACAAAATTCCATCAGTTTGTATATGGAAAAGACATTATAGTTCATTCAGATCACAAACCTCTTGTAGCAATACATGAAAAAGAAATAAATAAAGTAAGTTCTAGATTGCAAAGATTAAAATTAAAAGTTTTAAAATATAAATTTCAAATTCAGTACTTACCTGGAAACAAAATGTTTATCGCAGATCTTTTATCAAGGTCATATCTAAAGGATAGGGTCTCTGATGATCCAGAAATGAGAGAAATAGTACACTCAATTGAAACAGAATTACCAATAGCAGATGAAAGGATAAACGAAATAAAAGAAAAAACAAAGCAAGATCAAGTTCTAAGTAAAGTTTTAGAATATACAGAGTCAGGTTGGCCTGAAAATTTCAAAACTGATATTAAAGAATTAAAAGGTTATTATAAAATCAGAGAAAACATTATAAATAAAGAAAATATTCTGTTTTTGGAAGACAAAATCATAATTCCAAAAATGTTGAGATTATATATATTAAAACAATTACATAAAGCTCACTTTGGTGTAGAAAAGACTAAGAAAAGGGCTAGGAGATTATTTTATTGGCCAGGGATAACAACAGAAATTGAGAATTATGTATTAAGTTGTAAAGTATGTGAAAAGTTTAGGAGGTCAAATGTAAAAGAACCTTTAATACCTTATGAAATACCAAATCTACCATTTCAAAAGGTAACGGGTGATATTTTAGAGTTTGGTTCAAATTCATATCTTGAAGTTACGGACTATTATTCAAATTGGATTGAACTTAAAAAATTAAATAATAAAACTATACAGGAAGTTATCAAAAAATTAACAGAAATTTTCACTATACATGGTTATCCATCTGAATGGGTATCTGATAATAATCCGTTCAATAGTCAAAATTTTAGGAAGTTTGCCAAGGACATTGGTATGAAACTAACTTTTATTAGTCCGAGGTATTCACAATCTAATGGGTTGTCTGAAAGATCAGTAGGCATTTGTAAAGACATGTTAAAAAAGAGTAAAGAGACAGGGAAAGATGTATTAGAATATTTGTTAGAGTATCGAGCTACTCCATTGTGTTCATTAGGAGTATCGCCATCAGAATTATTGTTTAATAGGTTAGTTAGGACAACATTGCCTATACATGAATCACAACTTAAACCAAAAATGAATAAAACTACTAAAAGTGATTTTAAATTAAAACAACAAAATCAAAAAAGACATTATGATAAAAATGCTAAAACAAGACCTGATTTTGATTTATATCAAAATGTAACATTGAAAAAAGGGAATAAATGGGTGCCGGGTAGAATTATTGAAAAGTGTAATACCCCTAGGTCTTATGTAGTTAAAGATGAGGAGGGTTCTGTACTTAGAAGAAATTCTAGATTTTTAAGAAAGTCTAGAAATATACCAAATTTTGAAAATATAATTAAGGATTTAGATGTAGACTTTGAAAATGTAGAAAATACTAAAATTGATTGTCAAGGAGAAGTAAATGGAGGACAAGAGATTATAGTAAGTCAGGAGAATAGTTTAAGAAAAAATGAGACATATCCAGAAATCGAAAATAAGTCAAATACTACACGAAGTGGTCGAAAATGTCAAAGACCAATTTGGTTGAAAGACTATGAAACATAATGCTTTGGAAAAAAAGGAGATGTCTCATATAGATTAGCATAAGAAACATTGTGAACCTACCTTTAATAGTAAGTCACGTGAATGTACCATCATCATTGATGTTGATGTAATACTTGTGTTATGTGTTAATAAAGATAAAAATAAATGTTTGATCAGTTGGCTAATATAATATATGCTCCCTAATAACAAGACACCCGTATTGATATTTATCCTTCTGCGTGGAATTCGAACATAAATTACCAGTACGGGTTACAATTAGTAAAAAAATAAAAATTTTCAATGATATCGCGGAAAGAGGCATAGAATTAATTGCGGGATATAAAGACAGATCATCTTACGATGAAGACCAAAAACAAGCTATTATACAAGTTATCGTCGAGCAGTAACGTATTTGGGGGGGGGGGCTTGCCACCAAAATCTTTTTAAACTGTCAAAATATATGTTATGTGACAATCTTAGTATTTTGATTCGGAACTTTTATTTTCCCCCACCCCGAAGAAAATTCCTATAAAATATACTAAAATAAATTCAAATATAATGTTATTGACAATGACGAATTTCAATAAATGCTCTTGTTTGTTATATTATTAAGCATATCTTTTTTCTTTAATAATCAATATAATCCTCAAACTCCTTTTTTTATCAAGAAGCGATCATTTCAGAGAGAAAAGATTCCTCTTCCGTGCAGGGGCGGCGCGACGGGGGGGCCTGGGGGGGGCGCGGCCCCCCCAACATTGAGCGGTGCCCCCCAGGTTTCAAATAAAAAACATCTTTGATAAATAAATGATGATATTGATACAGTATAATTCACGTTTTAGTGTTACAAATTAAAATTACTACAGGAAATCTAATATTTTATTTTTGTTTCTTATGTAGGCCTGTATTTAAAATCTAATAATTATGAATCAGAAAAAGGCTTAGCCTTAAGTTGAAAATTCAAGCGTTCTATAAATATCTGCATGTTCGGTATGACTCATACGCTAGCACAGTCGTCAGTCGCAAACTGGCAAACAATAGGGAGAAGTATTGCCAATAGAGTGTAACAGCTGGTTGTGAACGGGAGCAAAGAGACAGAGTTTTAAACGTCATTCAGTAGGACTTCAAGAGTTGTGAGATACTGACATTTCAGATGTTTATCGCGTTTTCACAGCCACAATGACATTCACAGTTGCAATTTGTAAAAATCATAAAATTGTTACTTTTATTTTGCCCAAAGCAAAAACTCTGAAGATTTGGGTAGATTTAAATAAAAAAAACAATAATAATGTCAAAATTTCGCCCGCTCGCTACGATCGCGTGGAAAGGTACGGTGCCCACCGAGATATTTCCTGTGCCCCTGCTTTGCCCCCCTGCTTTGCCCCTGTTCATTTACCTCTAGCGCCGCCACTGCTTCCGTGTAGTCAAAATCCAAAGTCAATAAAAAGAAAATTGACATAGATATGACAATTTGAAACTTCCAGCTTAAAAAACAGTGTATATTTAAAAAAATAACAAATTTACGTTCAGCGACCCCAAGAACTAACATATATGATACATATTTTCAGTCAAAACATTGAAAACTAAGAATGTTACGTTTAAAAGTCTCAAATAGTACAGTTTCCTATGTTTGAAAGCTTTTGGACTTTCTCGACTCAACGAAAGTCAGAATTTTATACGACACTATACGAGAAAGGTGTCTTTCGCTTCAGCTTGAGACAGATCTATGTATCGACGAGCAAATGATTCCTTTCAAAGGTAGTCTTAATGTAAAACAATATATCAAAAACAAACCCACGAAATGGGGCATCAAGCTCTACGCTTTATGTGGTCAAAGTGGACTGTGCTATGATTTTATTATCTATCAAGGTTCAACAACAAAGTTGGCGCCTGGCCATTTAGAAGTATTTGGGGCTGCTGGTGCGATAGTTTCCACGCTTGTTCAGCGCATTTCTGAACCAAAATTTCGTATCTACTTTGACAATTACTTTAGCAATTACAATATATTGCAGTATTTATGGAATAAGAATCTCTACGCTTCATGCACAGCCAGACTTGATAGATTCAAGGCACCACCATTTTCTGGAGACAGCGCCATGAAGAAAAAAGGCCGCGGTTCCTCCGAAGAAGTGGTCAGCAAGGATGGAATAGTAATGGTCAAGTGGTACGATAATAAAAGCGTGGTGACGGCCTCCAATTACAAAGGCGTTGGGAATGCAGACACGTGTCGACGGTGGGATAAATCACAAAAAGAGTACATAAATGTAAGTCGACCAGAGGTGATTAGAGATTACAACAATTCAATGGGGGGAGTGGACAAGCTTGACTTTCTCATCACTCTTTACCGCACGTTTATCAGATCTAAAAAGTGGCCCCTGCGAATGTTTGCACACGCCATAGACATATCATGCGCCAACGCTTGGATTCAGTACAAACAACAGGCTGAAATTCTGGGTATTCCAAAAAAACAAGTTCTTGACCTATTGAGCTTTAGAGCTAACATTGCGGAAAGTCTGATCAAATCAAATAAACCGATCTCAAGAAAAATTGGTCGTCCATGCAGTCGTTCGGTTCCTCCCTCATTACTAAGATCGACTCCAACTCGAGAAAATTCACCATATTCCCCAGCAGGCCACTCGACCCCTACAACTTCTAGGGAAGTTCGTCCTATAAATGATGTGCGATTTGACCAGATAGGTCATTTCCCAGCATTTGACAAGAAGAGCTTTGCCTCTAGATGCAAAAATACGGCCTGCAAAGGTCAGTCGCGCGTTCAATGCATCAAATGTTCAGTGCATCTCTGCTTAAACAAAAATAAAAACTGTTTTCTCGAGTACCATACTAAAAATTAGTTGATGTATTTTCTTTTTTAATAAATTTGCTATTTTTCGCTTTTGATCTCATTTTTCCCTTGGGTCATTATGTATACAATTGAACATGGGTCGGTGTTCAAAAAGGCGTTAATAGAAAAAAAAGTAATTACGCCAAAAAATCAGAAAAAATTCAATCTATTATTACCCCAATTTTCAAATTTTTCGAGCAAAAAAAAAAGTCGTGACCGAAAGGGTTAAAATAAAAATCTGTCTTATAGTAAGGTCATTATATAATCTCTTTTAAGCTCCCCATTATTATTTAAATTAATTAATTAATTAGCTAAGATTTTAAAAAAAAAGGTAATATCACCCTTCGCCATACTAAACCTATCACTGGACACCAGGAAACTTTCTCGTTTTGCTTTTAAGTTAAATCTTAACGCTCCAGCAGAGACATCTTATTAAATCAAATTATACTCAGGTGTCGTGGGTGGTAAACACAAAAACTTCTGATTAGAAATTAGAACAGAGGAACAAGTAAAAAAAGATAGAGGGCGCCACTCAAACTGATTCGATGTTATCTTTGGTTTAAATAAAAAAAGGCGGGAACTCCACAGTCTGAGAAAAGACTTTTAACATTAATCTGAACAAATTTCTAATAAAGATCTTGATTGTGACGAAAACATCCGCAGTTTTTTGAGCCCAACTATATCAATGATAATTAAATTTGAAATATGTGTATTGAATAAAAACGTTGAAAGAAATATTACAGATAAAAATGCACAACTTCTTAAATTCATCAAAAAAATCTTCTAACTACAAAAATTTACGTACAATTTTGGGATCCCAGGCAAAAATAAAATTTTATACTAATAAATAATTCTGAAGAATTTGAAATTTCGTAAATATCAAAACAATCTTAATTAAACCTTTTTTGTTAAACTTATATAAACAATTCGACTTTAATCCTTAAAACGGCTATCCTTAAAATTTTAATTTGACCAAATACCACACACAGATGGCTCAAGCCATATTAAACTAAAGATCCAATGACCATAAACATAAAACATCACAATAACAAACCAGGGCAAATAAATAAAGATATTTGTCCCAATAGTTGTTATCTAGGAATGCATAATAATTATTTCATCTACGTTTTCTCCTAAAAATGTTTGGAACGCACATGATGATGATCATTCTCCTTCTCATTCCTATTATTATTATCCTTATAATAATACTACTGCGTTATGCAAGTCCTATAATATCACCAGTAATGTAACAAAGTAATTGTAATTCGTTTAGCTGAATAACAAATAACTACTAACATTACCTACTTGCCAGAGCAAAAGTAAGAATTTTTTATGTTTAATTATGCAAAGACAGCACATTGGTTACTTTTATTTTTATGAATTTCAGAATGAATCAGAGTTATGAAATTTTACCAGATGATATGCTGATAAGCCTGATGGGGCTTATGGCCTGATTACCAAGATTTTACACACCGCATAATCTTTACCAGTCTGTAAAATTGGACGGTGAAATTTCCGGAAATATCCGAACTGATCCAAGATATTTCCCAAATGGATTCGCATCTGGCCGAAAACGTAATCAGAATATTCTCCATAAAATTTTGCCAAATTAAATGATGTACATCACATTTCCCTAACATGTTCAGGGGGAGTAAAGGCAACCACAAATTCATAAAAATCGATACTTGGGGATGAAGTCGATCAGGAATCAGAATCGTTGCCATAAAAGTCTGCCATTAGGTTCCAAATTACGATTATTATTTCCTTGGGTCATTTATGTAGTGGTACGATGATTAAGAGCTTTAGTCTCGACGACAAAAAAAGAGTAAGATATAACCAAAATGAAGAATTACAACTGAATATACTATTATATTTTGTGGTTAAGTTAGGTGAACAACCTAAATCCTCAATAAGGGACGCTGTCAGGGACTTAAATGTTTCCTATGGTGTTATCCAGCGAGTTCTGAAGAAAAACAATATGAACCCGTATAAAATAATGCCAGTCCAGAAGCTTCTCGTAAATGACGGATTTCAGAGAATTAATTTCTGTCAGACAATGATTCATAAATACAATGAGGATGCCGATATTTTCAAACATGTGTTTTGGACTGACAAATCAACATTTACAACAGCCGGTATGTTTAATCGGAAAAATAGTCATGTGTGGTCACAAGGGAACTACCGCGCTGTAGAAGAAATACAATTTCAAGGCCATAGAAGCATAAATGTATGGTGTGGGATACTTGACACAAGAATATATTTTATTTTATATGAAGAAAGTCTAACAGGTAGGAGATATTTGGAATTTTTGCAAAATCAAGTCGATGATATTTTATCAAATATACCGTTGAACCAATTGCGGCGAGTAATTTGGCAGCAAGATGGAGCTCCTTGCCATAACACGTAAGAAGTAACTAACCATAGAGTGCTGGACTTCGAAGCGGCCCGAGGTCGATTCCCGGTGCCGGCAGATCTGGTTAAGGTTTTCTGCAGTTTTCCTTAGCTGTGACACAAATGTGGGATTTGCGCTGTTCCATCTGTAAGTCGGCTGCAGCCGCACTTAGGGCCTACGTAATAATAATAATCGCCCCCTCCCTCCCGCACAAGCTTATAGCTTCTGGGGCCTGGTTTCCAGGCTATGGGTTGTAGCAATTATTATTATTATTTAAATATAAACTTTGCTGAATAGATAGGTAGACGTGGCACCATCTTATGGCCTCCTCGCAGCCCGAACTTAACTCCGTTAGATTTTTTATTATGGGGTTATCTAAAGAACAAAGTATATAAAAATAGAGTACTACAAGCTACATGTATTAAGGTACAAGTACTATATGAATTAAGGGAGCCAATAATTGCCGAAATTACACAACTTAACGATAACCCAGACACATTGCAAAATGTTTTAAGAAATATTAGCGGAAGATACCAGATTTGCATTCAAAAGAACGGCCTCCAAAAGAACATTTGTTACAGTAACTGCAGGTTATTTTTAATAATTATTGTTAAGTGTTTTCTAATTAAATATTTTATGTGTTATTATTTAATATTATTTATTTATATATTTAAACGTAAATAATTCGGAAAGTATTAGAAGTAAACACTATGTGTTCTATATTGTTGAAATCAGTGCAAGATTCTACATAAAAAAATGCAACAAAATACAGGGTGTTCCATTTAAAAAATTCAATTTATATACATAACTTCGGCATTTATTTTTCAATTGTTTTTTGATGACATATTTAAAAACTTTAGCAAAAGCCCTACAACTTTTGTTAGATTAATGTTTTTGTAACTACAGATATAACAGAGAAAAGTAGGGGGGAGTTAAGTGGATCATCTTGTACCTACCTACTGCACTGTATTTACGACCACAAACAAATAACAATGTATATATTAGTTATACGCTTCTAGACGATAAGAAAAGAGGCGAAGAATGCAAAACGACTAACTAGAAAACCGGCATATGTTTGCCATCGAACCAATATCAATATGTAGAAAATACAGTTATATCAAAGAATGCAACAGATCTTTGGGGCCGAAAAGTATCAGAAATTGGGGAATTCCCCATGTTTAATAGGTATAGAGGTCAAGACAAAAATAAACAATGAAGATGCAATTCAGTGAAACCGAACGTCATTTTGTCCGTTCATTAGAAGTGAAAAGGGGTTCTACTGTTGTCATCTTTAATGATCATATCTCGCTAACAGAATCAACTATGTGCATTAGAAGACCGTCAAGCCCTCCGACGCATGCAAACACCAGCGTGTACGATTACCAGGAAGAGAACCGTCCGAAACAACAGCTCCCCGAAATGTTCCGAAGATTACCAACACCCGAAAACATCGCCATTGTCTAGAGGAACCGAAGATATACCGATTACAGGACTTTCCGATGGATTCCGAAGTTCCCAAGTACCATCATACCCTAAGAAGTCAAGATGGACGGAAAACCCGAACCGTCAAGTAACATCCCGACAACCGTCTCCGACCTACACGTTACCGCAACCAATTTAATACCCAATATCCCCGTGAGTTGAATATACTAAATGAAAAAGGCAGACCTGGATATGAACCCTGAGACCTGAGTAGGTTAGATCTTGACTTGGGAGGTACAGCAGACGAAAAACGGAAACGGCTCATCGAGTTCGTCCGAGAAGGCCGACCGCCTTCCGAACCGATTACCATCACCAACCGTAACAACAGTGACCTTTACCACAACTATGTCGATATTGAGCTCGCTAGGCACTAAACCGACAACTGATATTTCCTAATGCCGAGACCGATCAGCAGTAAATTATGTACCAGCACCGAATCTTCCTGTTATGAGCCTATTCGTAAAAGTGTGTACCTAAGTGGCAAATTCACTTTAATGGCAAGGGAGATCCGGCAACATTCCTAAAGAGGCTAGAGAAGATTTTTACATCACAAGGCATAACCATGGCTAGACTGGTACCGCATACACCTGAAGCCGCCCTTTGGTTTAGGAACAATCACCATAGTTGGCTAACGTGGGGCCAATTCGTCATCGACTTCAAGACATTCTATTTTCCGGTGAATCATACAGTCGATTTGAAAGCCGAAACAAGTCGTCGCTTGCAGAGGCCCGCTAAATAAATCCGCTCCGGCTTTTATCACCGACCTACAGACACTGGTCCGCCGCCATGAAAATCTCCCCAGAGCAAAAACTGCAATAGTTGTACCACAACCTGTACGACGCCGTAGCGACTACTTGGATGTAGTTTCTTTCTCAAAAGTAGTACTTCGTAGTACCAACGAAAGAGCTACTAGCAGCTGACTGCAGTCCCACGGTCAGGTTCACTCCGTCACCTATCGCTCCAGTCAACCCTACCGCCCGTCAACCTCTTCAAGCCGCTAGGACCACCGGTCCGGAAGCTATCAGGGACAACCGCCAACAAACCAGCCGGGCTAACCTCCGCAGAACCAACCAACGTCCGATAGTATGTTGGCGATGTGGACAGGATTGGAGATTGGAGGATTGAGACACTTGCGAGAAAATTGTCGACAACTGTTCCCGTTGTTGCACCCAAGGCGTGATGTAACGGGATTTTCCATGCCGACCTTCAGAACCTGCTCCTACGAACGAAAGTCGCGTGCGACAGTAGTCTGTTTGACCGTTAAACCCACAATCAAATCCGCCCGGATGGCGAATGGAGATTCCGTCGCTATCAACAAAGCCGTTGGGACCGTTTCCATTACCGCAACATTCCATTATTTGCCGCATCTGGCGTCCGATATGATCCTCGAAATGAATATTCTAAGCCGGTATGATTTTCGCATCAACTTAAAAACCGGAGTGGTACATTTACAAGACGAACCGCTATCCGCAACCCCGATACCGCTGGCATGTAGCCAAATAGGGTAGATAAGTACTGGTAGGCACTGGTGTCCGATAGAAAGTTCCCGACCATCTCACCGTGCATCCGCATCGTATCCGTCAAAGAATGTTCGTCCCGGGGCACCCGTTGCTTCGAGCCGTATGCTGAGGGGAATCGAAATCCCTGCTCAACGCGTGGATGCCCGACTCGTCGCCGTTAGCCGTCCAACCCAGGATCTTGAGAACAAGAAGCCGTTTTCTGTTGCCAGTTTGTTTTATTTTGTTAAGTCACCTTACGCATCATATATTGTATTATGTAAGAATAGTTTATTTTGATTTATTTAAGATTATATTAGTCCGGATGCCTACTGCATCGTTTGTTTTTTTTCTTTGGTAAGAGCAGGCAGGGGAGGAATGTAATGAAGTTACTTTATTTTGTTTAATTATTTTGTGTAAGAGTGTGGAAGCTTATCATCAGTGCGATCTGTGGCCGCTCGGATAAGCTACCGGCTCGAGCAAGATTACGCGTATCTTTCCTAATCGTTTAATTGGCGTGCGCCGCTCCGTTCAGTCCTACCAATTCCCCCACGCTCCGAGAGCACCTATCTAAGAACTTGCGCAAGCCATTTTATTCAGTTCCTCCCGGAGCTTGAAACCAAACGGACCAACCTACCAGGATCCGTGGAGCATACTACGTTAAAATAACTGGCACCCGAGATGTACATCCGACACCGAAAACCACCCAGTGCCACTTTGTATAGGTACATATATTGTATACCATAGATAACTAGACAAAAAGTTGTTCTGACAGTTTTATTTTACTTGTCCAAACACGGCTAGTTTTAGTTTGCATGTCATAATGAAAGTATTCAATATTTAAAGATCAATGTAGGTAATTTAGGATCGCATATATGTGGATGTTGTTAATAATATAATATTTGTTAGACCATTGGGTAAAGGGAGAAAATTTCCATTTGACAACTGACAACTCTGCTTGGGGATGAAACATTGTGAAGTAAAGTTCAGTTATCTCACGAGCATTGTAAAATTATTCCAATTTGAATAATTCACTAACCAGCAACCAATTTAGTGATACAACCATTAACAACGAAAATACTGTGGATACTTTTATTGAAAATAGAAATCATCAGCCATTCCTAAAACATCCAAAAAGTTTTCTAATGAAGAATTGCCATTCGTAGAAATTGACCTTATAATAATTATAATTATTGAACCTCGATAATTGTTCAATACTACTGGACGAAGAATAGTAGCTATCCAGTACCTATTGAAATCTCTGCAATCAACACACACAAATGTTTTGATTGTACATTTGCTGATGTGGAGATTATTAATCCACTGAAGATCCAAACAAATCAAGAATCAAAGATTAAGTCGGCACCTTGAAATTTTAACACCTGCTGATCACCAAGTGGTTAAATATGATCTCGGAAATAGATTGGCTCTAAGAAGCACAAGACCAGGACAGGGAGATTAGTCGTATTAAAGAAACGTTATTTGTCTGGTGACATAGACCATAATCGGGCAATATTTAACGATTATGGTTTACGTGGTAACAAAAGTATCATGGCCGTCACATTTAGTTCCTAAAAACCAGTTTGGTTTTGGATAAATGCCTAGCACGCATTAGATTGCTTTATTGGTTTCCACATATGAGAAGCTTTCTTCAGAAATGCATACATTCTTGTATTCCTTGTTTATACCATAAAATCTCCATTCGTGACCTAAACACGGTCACCCTTTTCACAGCCTCCATTTAGACCATCTAGGATCCTTTGTCTTATCAACTAAAGGAAACCAATATCTGATTACTATTGTTGACGCTTTTAGCAAATTTATGTTTGTTAGTCCAGTACCCGATAGCACCGCCAAACATGTCATAGAAGAAAAACGAAAGTGTTTGCGGTCTTTGGTTGCCCTAGACGAATCGTAACTGATTGTGGCTCTTCTTTCACGTCCAACGACTTCCAGAAATTTTGTAACGAAAAGATCTGGAATGCCTCGCAGTAATGGTCAGACCGAGAAATATAACCGCTCTGTACTTAACGCAATGGCTACGATGGGTGCAAATGTTACTGCAGTAAATTGAAATGTTAATAAGGATAATATCCAGCAAGGATTGAATCGTACCAAACATCGTATTTTCGCGGAAAGTGTTATGGGGCATGAAACTCGAGACGGGTTTTGTCGATCAAATATCCGACACTGATGACGACTACGTACAACAGCTCCATCAAAACATCGAAACCAATTGTATGCAGCAAGACGATAACTTCAATCAATCGAACGAAAATTTCAAGTATTGGTCCAAACAAGCATCAGAGTAGAAAACTACTCGCAAAGTATAAAGGTCCATTTACAATTTATTGTAGAAGCACTACCTAATGATAGGTATAGAGTAAGGGAAAACATCCACATGACAAGGTCTAGGGTACCATATGAAGCAATAGTTGCCATGGAACACATCAAACCATTCACTGTTAGAATTTAACTTACAAGGCAAGTGTTTATTGCTGACTTTAACATAGCTTTATCTCTATGATCATATTTCTATTTCATGATTGGCTTATATGAATGTCTATCCTACAGGGTTGTGCTCATTGCATTGCCGACCCTTCGGGAGACCAATCGATGACACTACAATATGTTTACACTTAATGTTTATTATACAGAGACTGTGTCTGCTTTAGGCGAAAGACATAATTTCTATGAGGTAAAGCAATTACCTGGTGAATTAATTAGGAATTGGTATGGACGTATTAAGAAGCAGGCTTAAAACTGCAAATTTGGAGATCGTTTGGAGGAATGCCTCAAGGATAAATTAATTTCTGGCTTAAAGGTAGAGAAACTTAAAGAGGAGTCAACTATTATATTAAAATAAGTTCGTTTGGAATTGGCTTTGAAGAGGAAAGCTAGAGAAACGAATATCAACCCTGGGGAACAAGACGTACACAAGCTTGAAAGATTTCCCAAGAAAAATGAAGAAGGTAGACACAAAAGTAACTCAAGTTTAGCTAAGAGTAACGTAAGAAGGAAGCAAGATATGATAGGAAACCTGGTTTATCAAAAAATAAATGTAATGCTCCTGGAGAAGGTTAGCATAATTTTTTTAAATGCTAATATAAGTCTTATAAATGTAATATTTGTAGACTTGTTGGCCATTTGTCTAAGGTTTGTTATAAGAGTGTAAATTATGTCGAGACTGATACTTCTAAAAATAATATTAAATGTGAGAATGTTCATTTGTACAGAAAATGTACGTTTTAATTATTACGGATGCTTACACAAAGTGGCCTGAAGTATTTGAAATATCGAGTACGAAAGTAAAGCAAGAATTAGATAAATTAATAGTGTTTTGCACCATTCGGTTTGCCAAAAACAATCGTGTCAGACAATGGTACTCAATTTATATTAATGAATTTAAAATATTTTGTAATAGAAATAGTATTATTCATAAAACAGGCCCGCCATTCCATGCGCAGAACAACGGAGCTGCAGAGAATTCTGTAGAATTTTTTAAGAATGGATTTATTAAATTGTTATGTTACTACTACTACTATCCATTTTTTTTTCTAGAGTCCTCTGACTTTGAAAGCGTATTTCTCGTAAACTAAAGAGCCAAATTAAATCTTTTTTAAAAATCTTTTTTTAAAACGAGCAAATAGTAAATTTATTTCTACATGTAATAGTAAAATATTACATTTCTAAGTACTATACTTTTGTTTTTATCGGGCGATATGTAATAAAAGGTACCCGTTTTTACGGCCATTTCCTTTACGTGTTAATTAAACAATTTTTTTCTCAGAAAGTATATGCAATATATCTATGGAATTTTTATAGGAGTTAGAAGAAAACTTTGCCTTTCATATGCTACTAATTTCCAGACAAAGAAACATTTTATTGGAGATTTATATGAAAAAATAACGAACTATGTTTTCTTGTTTATTAATAGAGATAACGTCAAAAAATTTTCACTAATAGAAAATTTTTCATATCTAAATGACCCTTCTTGAAAAATAATTTCAAAAATCTAATTACAAATATTTAAAAAAAATAAATATAAAATCGACCAAATAAGAGTGAGATAAAATACCATAATTTATGCTTTCTATTTGGCCGGTGGAGCTACACCCGAGCTGTACTAGGGTTTCAAACACTAAAGTTTTTACCGTTTGTTTTAATCAGGGCTTCAAACCACTGAGCAACACTGACTACTTCCCCCTGCCCCCTTATGCACCTACTTGTTGGTCGGTGCAACAAGCACTTTAGTTATATTTAAGGTTATGTTATTGTTTAGATGGCTAATTTGTGTAGTTAATTTGTTTTAAAATACAAAGAAATAACTTAAAATGAATATTGATAAGAAGCAGTTAGAGATTTCTGAAGTAGAAAGAAATGAGGTTTATAAACTTTACGTTAGTGCACAAAATTTTAATCGAGCAATGATAGGTAAAATAAAAATACATTCATAATTTCCTTCAGGCACTAAATAAGCGTTTTATTTGGGAGCAACACGGGAGTAACACCAGTGTAAGATACTCTTAGTGTACGTGGCTCTAAAAAGAAAGCATTAAATAGCAGATTTCCTCCTGCCAGTATTTATACGGAGCGTTGTTATTTTATTACGTTCTGTCGTACATAAATTGCAACGGTTATTAATAATCTTTTTTCCATTTAGTACTAATTAGATTAAGATAATTTTTGCATTGTAAATTAGACATCTATTTATTTTTCAAATCAATACACATATTATTATAATGTCTACATAAAATTAGAACGATATCGTTTATAATAATAGTAAGTTTTGCGGTTGTGGTTTTTGTTATTTTGTTTAATTAGCGTTTACTGCAAAATATTTTCTGGGGAATTGAGATAAAGGTTAAAAGGAAATGTCCGTAAAAACGGATACCTTTTATTGCATATCGCCCGATAAAAACAAAACTATAGTACTTAGAATTGCAATATTTTACTATTGCGTGTAGAAATAAATTTACTATTTGCTCGTTTTTAAAACATTTAATTTGGCTCGTTAGTTTCCGAGCAATACGCTTTCAAAGTCAGAGGACTCTAGAAAAAAAATGGATAGTACACTTATGCCATCACGCAGAATTTACCAGCACTGGAGAAATTCTTCCTAATTACTCCTGAACTTACAAGTATTGTCAATGAGTTTCAAGATAGCTTTGACACATCAAGAAATACATCTACAGGCTCTCTTGAATGATTGGAATCTTAAGATAACATCATTGAATTTAATCTCTCTGATCACAGCAGCAAATTATGAAGATTTATTTAAGTATATAAACTTGCAAAATGTACTCAGTGGCGTAACTACCGCCCCGCAGACCCCGCGACGCGGGGGGGCGCAAACTTTCCGAAGGGCGCCGCTTTCGTGATATCTTATTTCGTTGGAAATAGCAATTTTAAAACAAGCATTGGAGGTAAAAAAACATTCTATGGAAACAATAAAAAGGAATTATGGATATACATACATAATACATACAAAATTAGGATATATTGTGTTACAATAATATAATTAGATGGTTAAATAAGATAATTAAATTGTTAAATTTCCAACAATTCCAAATTGCAAACTTCAGGCCCTGATAATATCCCATCATTATTTCTAAAAAATTGTAGGTTTGTTTTAGCTGAACCACTTTCTAAATTATTTAATATTTCCTTAAATGTAGATTCCCTACTATATGGAAGGAAATCAAGTTTTATTAGACCATTGTTAAAAGCTGGAGACCCAAATAATGTAGAAAATTATAGACCCATAGCTAAGATTTCTTCTATTCCTAAAATTCTGGAAGTCATTGTAGCTGATAAACTATCACCACTTATTAAACCTTTACTGATCAACGAGCAACACGGTTTTATCCAAGGCCGATCGACAATCACAAATCTATTAATTTATCAACAAGAAATTATAAATGCATTCAAATGCAAGAAACAATTAGATGCAATTTATACAGATCTATCAAAAGCATTTGATAAAGTAAACCATAACCTATTAATAAATAAATTAGAAGCGCTAGGTATGAGCGGTTTTTTATTACTTTGGATAAACGATTTTCTTAAAAACCGGACCCAAATTGTAAAATTAAATAATTATTTCTCTAACGAAATATCAGTTTTATCAGGAGTACCTCAAGGAAGCCACCTCTCATCAATTTTTTTTATCTGTTATATAAATGATATAAACTCTTCCTTTACCCATTGTAAATTTCTGCTTTTTGCAGACGATTTAAAATTATTTAGCTCTGTTAGTTCCACTAGTGACTGTATGCAAATTCAAAACGACATAAACAATTTGTGCAAATGGTGCGACGATAATGGGATGACCCTAAATATAAATAAATGTAAACTTATTAGATTATATCGTACAATAAATTACATTAAATTTGATTATAAATTATATAACACCTCTTTAATAGAAGTAAACAGTAATAATGATTTAGGTGTTCTCTTTGATTCTAAATTAAATTTTGAACCTCACATACAATATTAAAAATAAAGCTTTACAAAATCTTGGTTTCGTTATACGTAACTCTAAAGATTTTACCAATATAAATACTATTAAATGTCTCTATTGTACCATTGTTCGGAGCACACTAGAGTATTGTACACCGATTTGGAGTCCTCATTATCGTTCACATATGTTGACCTTAGAAAAAGTCCAAAAAAGATTTCTTAGATATATTGCGTTTAAATGTGATCTATCATACATTGAGGTTGGTTCTAATTATATGTTACAATTAACTAACTTAAAAACATTAAAATGTCGTAGAGTCTACTTTGACCTATGCATCCTATTCAATAGTTATTTACATTATTAGTGAGATAGAAGCATTATTACACTACGAGTGTGAATATTGCAAATGACGAGGGCGTTAGCCCGAGCTTCATTTGTTATCACACGAGTCACTGTAATATGCTCTAGCCCACGTATGATGTACAAAATTTTATCTACATCTGTAATTCAAAAAACTTTAAAAAATTCAAAACTATAATTTCCATTCAAAATAAAAATCAAGGAATCTTTTGGATTGTAAAAATCAAGGAAACTGTTGGATTGTTTGGATTGTTATGGCAACCGCTCGAATTTGTTGTAAACAATTTTATAATGTCAACAATTTTTGGTGCAAATTGTGCATAGATATTAAGTATAATCTCATAATAATGAGTGATTCAGAGACGGAAAATCTGCCTTTAGAAATTGAAGAAGCTGCTGCAAATGTTGTCTCTTCACTTTTACCAGATAAGTCGCAAGCTAAGTACGAAAAGTTTTATAAACGGTTCACTGAATGGTGTACATCCAAGAAAATTAAGAATGAAGCACAAGAAAAAGTAATATTGGCATTTTTTGAAGAATTATCGAAGAAATATAAGTGCTCCAGTCTTTGGGCTTTTTATTCAATGTTGCGAGCTACAATCTTAATGAAGCAAAATGTTAATATTAGTAAATACAATCATTTAATTGCTTTTTTGAAAAAGCAATCAGTGGGACACAGACCAAAGAAATCCAGAACATTGACAAAAGAGGATGTTTCCAAATTTTTAAAAGAAGCTGGAGATGAAGAATTTTTGTTAATAAAGGTAACAATGTTTTGAATGTTTAATATAATGAAACTAATAGCCTCATATTTAAGGTTGTCTTGATAATTGGAATTGGAGGTGCTTGCAGAGTAGAAGAACTCACTAACCTGCAATTAGAAAATGTGAAAAAAGAGGGACAACTTTTTCATATCTTCATACCAAATACCAAGACCAAAGTATCCCGAGAATTCTTTATTACTGTCGGAGGCATCGAAGGAGTAAACATGGTTGAAGTAATTCAAAAATACATTGCTCTGCGTCCTAATCATGCTGTTCATGGAAGGTTTTTCGTCGGCTACAGAGGTGGCAATTGCATAAAGCTTCCCGTTGGTATAAATACATTCAGTGCAATGCCAAAAAAAATTGCAAACTTTCTGAATTTACCACAAGCTCAAGAATACACAGGACATTGTTTTCGAAGATCGTCTACTTCACTCTTAGCAAATACCGTAGCAGATCTATTGACAATAAAACGCCATGGTGGTTGGCGGTCTAAAGCTGTATGTGAGGGTTACATTGATACTTCAGTTGAAAACAAGAAAAAAACAGCCTCGAAAATTCTTGGAGGACAAATTACTGACAATAATGAAGCTGCAACACGAACGTTAGCTGCAACACGAACGTTAGCTGCAACAAGTACTTCCAACACTTCGTACCAAGTTATAGCAGGCATTTCCCAACAGAATTCAGATCAGTTGACTTCATCTGCCATTAATTTTAATAATTGTAAAAAATGTGTATTTAATATTTATCAGAAATAGTAATTTAGTTGAATTAAATACCTAATTGTGCACTTTCCTTTTTAATAAAATTTGATAAATTTGATTGGAGATTTTTCATTACACCACTAGTGGTGTAATGGGGTTCATTACTCAACTCAAATGAGTGCTATAGTAACGCTCTTATAACACGGAGGTAGATAAAATAATAAATGGCTACATTGACTGTTCTCAACTTCTGCAACTAATAGACTGTTCTGTTCCCAGAAGGTTTACTAGAACGCAGACGCTATTTAGATTAAGTAATGATAATCTTAGTAACTACACTTTTCACTCGGCATTGCCGAGAATGTTGCGATATGGTAATGATTGTGAAATTGACTTTTATAGTAATTCTCTTACTTCATTTAAAAATAATATAAAGAAATAAAACATAGTATTAGAAGATATTAATAATATTATTATTGTTATTACTTATAGTGTTTCACAATGGTTTTGTAATTGTAATTGTCAATAGGTACTTATTATGTATTATGTTTGTAATGGGAAACCGTAAAATAAATAAATTTAAAAAAAATAGTGAGTACGACGCTAAGAATAATAAAACTAAATCACTTCCGTCGTACGTGCTTCGTGCTGTATTTGTAAAATTGTAATGAAATTTGAAACTTGAAAACAGCATCAACAGATTGATAACACAGCTCCACAAAAAAAAAATTGCCGGCACCCGAGCCGAGAATAGGTGTCCTATATGTTTTCGGGGTCGCTGATCACGAATCTGCACTCAGAATTGCCGTATCGCATCAAAATTTTGAATAAATCGCAAAAAATCGCTAAAGATCGCGAAAAATCATGTTGGTATAGAACATAAGCTTGTAAATCTCAAACTTATCGAAATTAAATCTGTAAATCTTCAACCCATAAACCCTGAACCGATTAATCCCAACATGAGCTAAGCGATTTAGTGCGAGACATAGGGTTGTCTAAGGAAGACTCTGAAATACTAGCTTCTAGGTTGAAAGAGAAACATTTTTTGGCTCCGAAAACCAAGATATCATTTTATCGTAATAGAGATAAAGATTTTAGAAAATTCTTTTCTACTGAAAATGCTCTGGTTTACTGCAATAACATTGAAGGATTGATAAATGCTTTTCACAGTACCATTCCTTACGTAGCAGCTGACTGGAGATTGTTTCTTGATTCTTCTTGTAAAAGTTTTAAGCAGTACTCTTACATAACGGTAATGTTTATGCTCCTATCCCGATAGCACATTCAGTTGTTTTAAAGGAACAGTATGAAAACTTGAAGTTTATTTTACAAAAATTAGAGTATGAGAAACACAAATGGCAAGTATGTGGTGATTTAAAAATCATAACAATACTTTTGGGTCAACAGAGTGGTTTTACTAAATTTTCTTGTTTTTTGTGTGAATGGAATAGCAGAGCTCGTGACAAACATTATAGGCAAGCAGTTTGGCCATCTCGATCAGCATTGGTACCTGGTTCAAAAAATATAATACACGATAGTTTAGTTGAACCGTCGAAGATCTTACTGCCACCATTACATATCAAATTAGGACTGATGAAACAATTTGTTAAAGCACTCAAAAGCCGTGAAAGTAATGCATTTACATATCTTGCTGTGAAATTTCCAAAACTTTCTGGATCAAAAATAAAAGAAGGTGTCTTTGATGGGCCGCAGATTAGATCCCTACTAAAAGACCAACAGTTTCAAAAACACATGTCTGCTGAAGAAAATGCTGCATGGGAAAGCTTTAGAGCAGTAGTTACAAAGTTTCTAGGAAATGTAAAAGATCCAAACTTTAAAGAAATTGTAGGAGATTTAGTAAAGAACTATGAAAAGATTGGAGCCTTAATGAATTTAAAATTACACTTCCTACATTCGCATCTCGATTTTTTTCCCGAGAATCTTGGAGCCGTAAGCGAAGAACAGGGTGAGAGGTTCCACCAAGATATGAAAACCATGGAGCGGCGTTACCAGGGAGTATGGAACGAACGTATGATGTCCGATTACTGCTGGAGCTTGGATCGTGATACTATAAATGAACATAAAAGAAAAGGTGTTAGAAGATCATTTGAAAAGAAGATAACTCGATTTTACAAAAAAGAATAATAAAAATATATACTTATATAACCTGGCGTAGGTGCCCCCGAAAGGGTTAGTCCTAAAAGAAATGGTACCTCCACGTGGTTTAGGATGGGTAACGCTAGATCCATTTCACAGATACATATGTGGCGTCACAGGGTGGGCTCTCCAAAAAACACTAACGAGGTCACGCCTGACGTCAGCAAGATTAGAAATTCAAACAATCCGGCCCACGCGGCCATCTAATCTATTGCTTCTATGCTAAAATGAAAAATAAAAAAGAAAAAAAAATAAATCGCCAAAAAACAGACTAGTCCCGAAAAAATTGCGAAAAATCGTGAAAAATCGTGGCCAGACAGACAGGCAGGTGAATAGACATGCGAGTAGGCGAACTGTCAGGCTGGTCAGCAGGCGGGCTTTTTTTATCGATTTTTATCGCTTTTTTGCGATTTATTCAAAATTTTGATGCGATACAGCAATTCTGAGTGCAGATTCGTGATCAGCGACCCCAAAAACATATAGGACACCTATTCTCGTCTCGGGTGCCGGCGTTTTTTTTTTTTTTGTGGAGCTGTGTAATTTTCGGAGAAATGTATTAAGAAGGTTTTGCTACCTTTTACAATTTCTTATCTTAATGACCGAAAACAGCATGTTTGTCTGATTTAGTATTTAACAAAATCATTTCCCGTATTTCCGCGGTTTGCTGAACAACATTCTTCTGATTTGAATTTTAAAGAAAATTAAACGTCTTGTTTCAAGTTTTGGGTAGAACCTACATATGTAGTTTAAGGTTGGTTTCCAAGAGACAATTTAAAGGTAAAATTTAGCTGGAAACTCCCTCTTTTTTTTACGAACTGGAGATTTTAACATTTTTAATGACAGTCATTTGTGAATTTAAAATTCAAGTAAGCTTCTTTTAATCCTTCGTTATAACTATAAACACTATAATTTAAAAATCTTGATTACTGTTTGTCATTTGTTACCTAATGAATTTGAATATTTTGAATATTAAAAAAGGGAAACATTTTTCTCGCCAAATTCCCACAAAAAGCTTGCCAAATCTTGAATTCAAATTCTCCTGAAATCCAACTTAAACTCTTAACCGGGTTTTGTTCATGAATAGGGTAATAATAGAAGTAATGGCGGAAAAACGTAAGCCGAGTGGAAGTGAATTTAGAAAACGTAAACAATTGATGGAAAACAAGAAGGCAAAAATGCCAAAAATAACTAGTTTTTTTTTCGGAAATAACTTCAAGTAATGTTGCTGAAGAAACTGCAAGTGGCGATCCTGAAGAAATATCAACTTCAAGTAGAGAAACCTTCGGAGAAACTATAGAAACGACAACAAAGAAAACATGCTTAAGTGAAGAAACAACTGATTTGAGTGAAAAGAATAGTGAATATAAAAAAGTGTTTTCAGAACTAAGTGTTGAACTTGGTGTGAATATTCTAAGTCACCCCTTTCTCGGAAAATTAGTGACAGAAATAAATCCTACCGACAGGGGACATTATGCTCAAACAATAGAAGATTTAGATGTTAAAAAATTTGTTATCAAGTATGGACCTTGCAGACCAAACCTACGAGCAAATAGAAACAGGAGAGAACATTGCATTATATTCCACGCGACGGAACTGCTAGAAAAAGTGGTTTATAAGAGTGAGTGAGAGAGGGTACGAGTGAGTGAGAGAGGGTACCGGCACCCGATGAATATCGATCGATTGTATACGTCAACAACCCCGACCTGACACGGACAATATCGAACGTCGTACGTCAACAACCCCGACCTGCTCAACGTGGTTTATATAATGGCCGACTTCCGTCGCGTCGGTTCCTTACCCCCGACCATTGAAATGTTCTCTCCTGTTTCTATTTGCTCGTAGGACCAAACGGACCTTTTCCAAAAAAACAATATCCTGATTGCAAGAGATCTTTCTCGGAGCATTATTATAGTTTAAAAAACAAATCTGGACTAGAATTATCAAGATTCTGGTTATGCTATTCGCCAGTTTTAGATTCCAGCTATTGTGAACCATGCTGGTTATTTGCCGACCGGTCAAGTCGGAATGGTCAAGGAAATGTGGAGAAACTATTGATGAAAAAATGGCATCTGACTTAAAAAAAGAAAAAGAATTTTGGAGATCGATTTTACATAGAATATCAAATATAATTTTAACGCTTGCTACAAACAATATTCCTTTAAGGGGACATAGAGAATATATCGAGGCAGGAAAAGTAGAAGGAGGTAATTTTCTGGCCATTGTTCAGTTACTGAAAAGGAGTTTAAGTAACATCTTGACAAACTTGAGACCTTATCCTAAATGTCCACCTCGAAAGAAACTACGAAAAACAAGAAGTGGCGCCTCGAAAATATACACAAGTAGGGGAGAGTGGGGTACATTCGGCACTGGGGTACATTCGTCTTATCATAAAAAACTGAGTATTTTTTAAATCTTCCGCCAAAATCGTCAAGAAATGTCTTCCGGCAAACAGTCACGTTGTTTGTGTAACGTATTTAGTGTACCAGTTGAATGTTTACGTGTCGCTAATAAATATTAGTGTTCATGCACTAAACAAGGTAAGTTTTTTACAAATATACACATAACTATCATATTTGTAGTAGAAATAAATGCATGCCGATTTAGCCATATGTCAAAGTAATGCCCTTAAAAACAAATTCCGGTACAGTCTAACCTTAAATTAGACAGGTTTTGTGTGGGTATCATGGAGAGTAATAATTATACATATGGGGTACATTCGGTAGGCAATGGTGGGGCAGATTCGTCATACTGCCGAATGTACCCCGTGCTTTATCTGCCTAGGTACTCTCTAATCTATCATAGGTCTTGGGTTTATTAAAGCATGAATTTAGGGTTTAGGGCTTATTTATGTTTGCAGATGCCACGCACATACATTAAAAAAACCGACCGGGTCAATATTGACGAAAGATTGATGAAACTGGCGATGAAAGAATGTCTGGCGAAACGATTAAAAGTAAAAGAAGCAGCTAGGCAGTATGGCATCAAAAGGACTACGCTACAATCTCGAATCAAGACACTACTAAAGAAGAAGTCACCAGAAGAAATTCTCAGGGATGATTCGGGAAATGAAAGTGAAGATGATGCCCCCAAATACAATAGCAAATACACTGCTAAGCAAGTCTTTACAAGAGACCAAGAAGATGAACTAAGTGACTACATAAAAAAATCATCAAGCCTACATTACGGATTATCATACAAGCAGATTAGAATTTTGGCATATGAATTTGCAAAATCAATACCCAATTGTAAGATGCCTGAAAATTGGGAAAAAAATAAGATAGCAGGTTTGTATTTTCTAATTACATTTGTCTTAACAAAAATAATTTATCATTTCGTTTGTAGGACTGGATTGGCTATTTAGTTACATGAAGAGGCATCAGGATCTCTCATTGCGGAAACCAGAGAGCACCAGTTTGAGCCGTTCAATGGCATTTAATAAACCTGTAGTGAATGACTTTTTTAGAAAATACGCTTCTGTCCTGGAAAAGTACAAATTTCGTGCCGAACAAGTGTGGAATTTGGACGAAACAGGAATCACGACTGTTGCAAGGCCTGTCAAAGTGGTCACTACAAAAGGGAAGAAGCAAGTAGGCCAAATTGCTTCAGCAGAAAGGGGCTCGTTGGTGACATTTGTAGGCATTATTAACGGTGTTGGCGCAATGGTTCCTCCCGTATTTGTCTTTCCCAGGATTCGTAATCCCTCCGAATATTTATCAGAAGGGTCGCCTATAGGATCTATCGCACTAGGAAATAAATCTGGTTGGATGACCGCGGAATTATTTCCAAAAGTTTTGGAACATATCGTGAATCGTACTCGCTGTTCTGTAGAAAACAAAATTTTGCTGCTGATAGATAACCATGAATCCCATATCTCTGTTGAAGCAATAAGGTATTGTAAATCCAATGGGATTGTTTTGCTCTCTTTTCCACCCCACACGACGCACAGGCTTCAGCCTTTAGACGTGGGAGTTTATGCCCCATTTAAAGCTCACCTAGCTACTGCATTTAACGATTGGATGTTAGCACATCCAGGTCAGGCCATAACCATAAGAAACATAGGATATTTAGCAAACAAAGCGTACGAAATGGCATTTTCTATGAAAAATATCGCTCACGCGTTTAAGAAAACTGGTTTATGGCCAATCAATAGGCTAATATTTTCTGATGAAGATTTTGTGGCGAGTAGTGTCACAGATAGGCCTTTAATTCCAGATGAACCTCCACGTGATGACGAATATCCGAACACCCTTCAAAACAATGACGCGCATGGGAATGTATCAACTGATGTTGCTAATGATGAGAATCTAATTTTACGAGAGGGTACTCCTCAGGACGTTTTAAATTCCTCAGAGCAACCTTCAACTTCTGGTGTCAGTCTGGATAAACTGATTCCTTTTCCCAAAGCTGACACAACTAAACCAAGGAGTGGTAAAAGAAAATCAAAAGCCACAATTTATACAGACACTCCTGAATTACTGATCAGGGAGAATATAGAATTGGAAAAAAAGAGGAAGCAAGAAGTTAAAAAGAAACCGATGGTGAAAAGAAAGGTCTTTGCCAAAAAGAAGGAAAAGCAGAAAATAGATGAAGACCAATCAAGCGATTCTGATGATATTTCGTTAGATGATGTCAACTCCAACAGCAGTGACGACTTATTTGAAGAACTAGAAACTGCTTCAGAGCAGGATATTGAAATTGGCAACTATGTTTTAGTTAAATTTTGTACAAAATCGGGAATAGTAATTCACTATGCAGGACGGATCGAAGAAATGAATTCCCCTATATACAAAATAAAGTTCATGAGAAGGAGAGGATTCACTCAAAAATTCTTTTTCCCATCAGTAGAAGATGTAAGTGAGATTAATATTTCGGACATTGTAGCCAAACTTCAAACTCCGCCTCAAACTGGTACTGCAAGAACTTCTTCCATGTATACTTTTAGTTATAACTTTAGTTCTCTTACTGTTAAATGATTACCTACACCAATATCAAATAAATAACATCAAGTTTATAGTGGTTTCACGGGGTACGAATGTACCCCACACATATGTCGAAAGTACCCCACCAATGGGGTACTTTCATCACTTTTCCACATTTTGAAAAAATGCAAATAATAATATGAAATAAGCAATATAGCGGGACAAGCCCGTGTGGAATCCTTTCTTAGTCTATGTAGATGTGTATGGTAAGTATAAATTTATTTTACAAAAATGCATGTTCATGTCACTAATTTTTCTATAAAAAGGGGCCGAATGTACCCCACTCTCCCCTACACCTGAAAAAAATAAGTTAGAGATTTTAGCGCAAGAGAAAAAGGAGAAAGAAAAAGAAAAACTGAGGAAACAAGCTGAAAGGTGCAAGAAAAAGTAGTTCAAGAAACAAAAACAAAAAAAAAACAAAAACTTTAAAAGAACTAAAAAAGCCCCGACGTCATCTTCATCGGACTCAGAACTTGACATACCAACTAACGCCAAAAAACCAAATACGTGTCCTCTGATGACTCTGATATTGGATCCTTTAATAGTGAAACTGATGAGATTTTAACCTTATTGGACGACGAAGAACTGAACGTGGGAGATTACGTTTTAGTTCAGTTTCCCACAAAGAAAACAATAAAATATTATGTGGGCACAATATTAAATAAACTCTCTCTTGATGAATATGAAGTTAAATTTTTTAGAAAAAATAAGTCTTATGGGTTTTCGTTGCCAAATGTTGACGACATCTCACTAGTAATAAGAAATGATATCATATCTAAGCTACCAAAACCGACAACGGTGAAGGGGACAACAAGATTGGAGGCATACATTACTTTTAATGTAAATTTCAACAATTATAATATTTGTTAGAAGCATAAAGTATTAGTATATATTAATTTTTTATTTTTGTACGTACAAAATGATATTGTTTGGTTTGTTTCAATATTATACACTTTTTATACCGCAGTAAAATTGTTTTCTTTGTTACTATTTCTCTTAAAATGACAAATCTGTGTGCTGTCCGAATGTACCCCTACACCGTCCGGAAGTGCCCCGTAACGGGGCACAATCGGACAAAGCGACAAAAAACTTCCAGATTTGTTTTCTGATAAACTACCAACAACCGTAAAAAATGTAATAGCCAGTGAGAAAGCAAAAAGGTGTGAGATTACATAGACAACAAACTTGCATAAATATTCTAGTTAGTGAACAAATTATGACCAGCTGTAATTAAGTGTCCGAATGTACCCCGCTCACCCCTACTGATAGTACAGAACTTGAATCTATGGATGTGAATGTTATTACAGCTGATGAAGCCGCAAGAATGCAATATCACTCAATGTACAGAAGATACGCCTTCCCAAATCGCATTCAATGATCCAGGTACATGGCCCAACATTTTATCAAAAAAATGTATTGACGTATAATTGAACATGGTCCCAAACAAGTAAAAAGTTTTAAATTTCCGGCCGATAAAAATAGCAGAAAATTTAGCTGTTCCTATTTTGATAAAACTTTAGTAAGCGGCGAAAAGATAAATCGCACCTAGCTATGCTATTCCATTAAATTAAATCGTATTTTTTGTTTTCCGTGTATTGTTTGCAATATTGTTTTGCAAAGATTCTACCGGGTGATTTTTTAAATTTCTGATCTAGAAAGCCATGACATAATTTTAAAACAAAAGATGCGGAAAACGTAGGGCGTAGTTTGAATCGTTCGATTTGTCACAACTGTCAGATTTCAAAAATGTTGACATAAACAGTTAATTTGTGTATAGATGCTGAAGGTCAACATTTCCAACAGTTGTTGTAAATTTTGAATAAATATTGTGTTAACAATGTAAATTGTTATAATTGTGAATAAATCTTGCTATTTCTTAAATCCAAGGAATAAAAATTGAAGCGAGTTGTAACCATAACCTAAACTTCCCAAGTCAATAATCACATCGAAATTGCACTTAAACTCGCAATAAAATGCACACTTTGGTAAAAGCATGTTTCGCAAATGATCACTGTTTAAATATTTATCAATTTGTTTAATAAATGTAAAAGTAAGTAGTCAATTTGTCACATAAATGACATTTGGAATAGCAGTGTGATCAACGCTACGCCCTACGTTTCGGTGACCTTCGATACGGCGTAAAAATCACGGCTTACTAGATCAGAAATTTAAAAAATCACCCGGTACTACACAAATTGTTAGTACTGGCTTTTTTGATTGGCGTCATTGCTCGGACTACCTTAATAAGCACGAAAATACTTTAAGACACATAAATTCTGTAAAATATTGGTACGAATTAAAGCTGCAACTGGAAAAAGATTGTACTGTTGACGAGAAACAACAAAATATTTACATTCGAGAAAAAAGGCGATGGTGTGCCATCATTGAAAGAATGATTACTGTACACTGAGAAAAATGGGTCTATTAAACTGGTTTAATTGGAAAAAAATTAATTGTGGTTAATAAATTCACTTACTTTTGCTTAATAACCGCAAGTAAAAAAGAGTTTCTAGAAGTTATTTCTCAATTATTGACTTGTGTTGCTAGCACTAGTATGCATTTGATAGTGCTTAATGATCTAATCACTTATCTCTATGAAAGTGTGGTTTCTAAAAACAGTTTAATACATATAAAAACCCTGTTTAATAACAGGTAAATAGTTTTACTAGACGTTATTGAACTGTTTAATACCATTTTAAAATTCGAACAAACTCAGCAATCATTCGTATGAATTGAAGGATGTTTAGCAAAAACAGCATATGTCAAAAATTGCCGAAATGGAGATTTTGGCGCTATCTGCCAGAAAATATATTTATTCAACTACCACAGTCACTGAGTTCCTCAAAAACGACATAACTATCGAGAAATACTACATTAAAATAAAGGCAATTCTGCAAAAACAGCACATGTCCAGATCACTTCTAGAAAAACAGCATATGCCCCGGACGTGTGCTGTTCTTGCACTGTCGTTAATACGTACCAGTCTAACCTAAAAAAAGCAGTTAAGTTTCCACTGTGTTGTGGAGTGTTGTTTGCTACATTTCAGTGTTTTAAATAAAAAACGGTTTAAAGTGAATAATGGAAAACTTTCCAAGACATGAAGAGGGAAATACAAATGAGTGGCCTGTGAAAAAGAAACCCAAAAAAAGGAAATACGACGACATTAAAACATCAAAGGTTCTTGGTCGCGAACATATTAATCATGTAGGGAAGCACGTGGAAGAAAGAAAAACCGGAAATGATTGCAGGTACAGTTAAAACTATTTTGAACAGCTAGTTTCATACAAAAGATGTGTTTCCAAAAGGTTTCAGAAGACGATCGTAATTACATATTGCAAAGTTTAGTTAGCATGCTTAACAAAAACGAGCAGGATATCCAATTATTCGGTCTTATCAGTACAAATAACATTTCTAGAAGACGACCAAGACACAATCAAGGGCATATTTCAAAAACGCATGCAGCTTCATATAGTTATAAACTTCGAAAAGCTAATGCGCAAGAACAGGCAGTTTGCTTGCAAGCATTCTTGAGTTTTTTTGGAGTAACTGTAGCTAGAATCCGAAGGCTACAAAATAGCTTAATAATGTTTGGAAAATCTCCTAGGGATAAAAGAGGTACATATAATAAATCGCCCTACAAAATTTCCTCAAGAAGTAACCCATTTAATAGCACTTCACATTAAATCGTTTAAAAGCCGACAGTCTCACTATTCTAGAAGACAAAACCCTAATTGTGTATATTTACCAGAAGGTCTTTCAATAAAGATAATGTATTCGTTATTTGTGGAAGAATATAAGCTCAACATTCCATACAAAATTTACTGGAGCGTGTTTACAAAAGACTTTAATATTAAATTTGGACTACCGAGATCAGACACCTGTGCTGAATGTGATAACATTAATCAAAAGTTGAATTCCCAAAACATAAGTGATGAAGAAAAACTTGAGTTATCAACAACAAGAGAACTACATTTACGAAAAGCAGAATCTTTCCATGCAATGAAACGGTACTACAGAGAAAAAGCCCAACGCAGTGAAGTAACGTGCATTAGTTTCGACTTTATGCAAAATTTGCCATTACCACATATCCCAACTAATCCAGTATTTTTCTCGCGACAGTTGTGGTACTATGTATTCGGTGTACATGATCTTGCTACAAACGAGGCTAGTATATACACGTATTATGAAGGACAATGTAAGAAAGGATCATCCGATGTAATTTCCATGCTTTTTCATTACTTGAAGAATTTAGATTGTACCAGAAATCTAGTTTTATTAAGCGATGGGTGCCCAGGACAAAATAAGAATTACACTATGGTCCATTTCTTATATGCCCTTGTCCATGCCTTACACATGTTCGATTCCATTAAATACATTTTTCCTGTGAGAGGGCACTCCTACTTACCTAATGATCAGGACTTTGCATTAATCGAAAAAAAGAAACCAAAATATGGTGTAGTGGAACTTCCAGAAGAATGGGATGAACTTATTAGAAATGCTCGTGCAAAGCCAAGTCCATTTAAGCTAGTTAAGGTGGACCCCGCAGAAGTGTATGACATAGATAAAGCTACACAGAAATACTTCTTGCGAAATCCAGGTAGCAATCAAAAAGGCAAGGATTTTGGAGATAAACAAGAAGCATTTTGATTTGAAAGTAAAAGATTCCTACAATGGTCCCTGGCGACGATGTATTTATACGAAATAAATGTTCTCTACCAAAGGAAATTTATTTGCCATCACTCTACAAGGGTCCTAATGCCATTTCCAAGGCAAAATTGGAAAATATCAAGACCCTACTGCAGTTTCTCAGTAGCAATAACAAAGCAAAGTTCTATGAATCAATATTTCAACAGCAGGAATTTTCTAGAGCAACAGATCAACCCGAGTCAGAATTAGTGGAAACTGACAATAGTAGCGGTTGTGAAGACTAGCTGTAATAAACTTTATTTTTAAATTTATTTTAGTTGACTTGTTTGAGTTTATATTTTTTTCTGTAAAAACCACATATGTCCATCTTTTTTTTTTAATTTTCTTGTTGCATCTTATATTAAAAGCAAAAATAAATACTTTTCTAGAAGTTAGTACTCTATTACTACTAACATACAAAATGTTGGAACATACTATAATTTTGGAGGTTCTGTAGAAGGTTTTTTCCGTTTTCTGAAAACACGATTTTTGGACTAATGCTGTTTTTGCTAAATACCCTTCAATTCTTTACCTTTTACCGCGCTTTCCACAGTTGTCGAGATCATTAATCATTACGCCATTACGCGCTACGCGGTGGTCGGTCAGCGAGTACCCGTATTCAGCGGCTTCGATAATAGGAAGTTAATCGGTTCTAAAACCTTTAATATACCTATTCTTTAATAAACTGGTATATTCTGTGATAGTGTGAAAATATGGAATTCTTATCGCTATTAGAGAGTTGGGGCCTAGAGGAGTATAATAGTATATTGTACAACAAGTTATGCAATGAAGCATATTGCTTGCGAGTGCAGTATTGCGAGCACGAGGCTTGCCGAGTGCTTGCAACTGCACGAGCAAGCAATAGCGAATTGTATAACGAGTTTTACACTATACTTTGTGTACGACCTTTGTTTAAATTTGATCTTAACAGTGGAACGTCGCAAAGCCAAGAAAGTGCAATTTTTATAAAAATGTTAAGTATTTACTATAAAAATGTAATAAGTTAGAAAGAATTTATCTTTTATTTCACATGATACAAATTATTTATAAAAATTAAACGTTAAATTATTGCAATTATTAAAATTCAATTGATGTTTCTCATTTAGAACATTACAATCTTCTTGAACAGTACTTGTAGTCTGGCAATGAAAGTAACTGGCAGCAGTGGAAGCACCAGTATTGGGTATCAGGTTATTAGTTGATGTGGAAGGTTGATTTTCAATATTTTCAACTGCACTAGATTTAGACATGATATTGTTAGTGGAGGTTGAAGGTTGATTTTCAATGTTTTCAACTGCATGCACTATCTTATTGGCTATGTTTAATTTGTTGTTGAGAGAATCCTCGATATATCCCTGTGCTACTGAGCTTGATTTCCACCCTCCATGTCGTTGCAGCATAGTGATATCCCCTCCTGCATCAATTAACATGGTTGCAGAGCTTCTTCGGAAGCAATGTCCCGTGTATGACTTTGAATTTGGTAAATGTAAGAAATCTGCAATCTCTTTTGGCATATTACCAAATTTATTTATGCCTACTACTTGTTTTGTACATTTTTCCTTTTGATAATTTAGGAAAAAACGGTTTTCACTGATATTTGGAGGGCGCAATGCAGCGTATTTTTTGCATAGCTGGTAATACGGGCCAGTGATTGTGAAAGTCCTGGTTATTTTTGTTTTAGTGTCTGGCAGTCTAACTAATAGAGCTGTGCCCAAGTCTTCAAAGTCATCAACTTTTAGTTTACATAACTCTCCTCGTCTACAACATCCCATAATACCTATCACAAGTGCAACCTGTCAAAATAGATAGGGTAGAAGCACCGTTTGTGGCCACTGGGCCATTTGTGGCCATATCAGTACTTATTTCGATATAATAAGTCTCTCGACTAAATTAACCAATCCGGAGCAAGACGTATCTGTTCAGCCATGTTTTTTACATTATATCCGTATACCCCATTAGTCTATGTATTTCATAAGTTAGTGTAAAATCTTCCACCATGTTAGACAGTCGCATAGTTACGTGTTTCTAAGTGAAAAGTTTAAGGAGAGGGTATGTATCAACTTTTTTTTACCGAGTTTGCTGTTAGAACAAAACTATTCAAATTATGTTTTCCTATGGAAAATACTTTAAAAAATCAATTGTATATAAAATTTTAGGTCCAGTAACCTCAAAACTAATTTTTTCATGGGTGGCCACAAACAGAACACATATATAATTGATTTTCCAATTGTGGCCACTAAGGTGGCCACATCTGGTGCTATTAAAAACTAGTTGTGGCCACTACCTTTTACTAATAAATTTTGTATCTGCTACAATACATTCTGCTCGGTCCTACAGTCTCCTAGAATATTCAATGCTTTCAGGAAACATGGGCGAAAGAAAATTATTTTCATATGAAGAGGAAAATATGCAACAAGCCTTACAAGCTGTGAGGGAAGGAAAACTAGCTGTATCTACAGCTGCCCGTCAATTTCGAATCCCAAGAACTTCTCTCAGAAACAGATTATCTGGAAGAACCGCGGATGCTTGCAGACAAGTCGGTCCGTCGTGTGTTCTTGGTAATGAAACAGAAAATAAATTAATGAATTGGATCCTTGACATGGCCCAAAGAGGTTTTCCTGTTAATAAGGATGGACTTATATATTCCGTAAAAAGAATAATTGAAGATTGCAATATAGAAGCAAAATGTATTAAAAATAAAACTCCAGGGAGGAAATGGTTCGACGGATTTTTGAAACGTCATCCAGAAGTGCGACAAAAAAAGGCTGAATTCTTATCAAAAGCAAGGGCACTAGTAACAGAAACGTCTATTAGAAATTGGTTTGCTCAAACCAGATTTCTTTTGGAAAATGATCTCGAAGTGCTGGATCATCCAGACCGTATATTCAATATGGATGAAACAGCAATCTTTCTCTCACCTAAAGGTTCCCTCATTCTGGGGCCCAAAGGTAAAGGTGTCTACGATGTAGGTGCATCAGAAAAAGATAATGTTACTACGCTTATTACGGTGTCCGCCGAAGGGGAAATTATCTCTCCCATGACAATCTTCAAGTTTCAGAGATTACCGAAATCATATCCCAGTTCGGCTCCCTCTGGTTGGGGGGTAGGAATATCGGACACCGGTTGGATGCAAAGCAAGCAATTTTACGAATATTTTGCCAATATATTTATTAAGCATTTAGATTTAAACAAAATTCCCAGACCTGTAGTAGTATTTATGGATGGCCACGGATCGCACTTATCTTTGAGTCTAAGCACACTTTGTCGAATGAATGGTATAATTCTTATTTGTCTCCCACCAAATACAACTCACATGTTGCAGCCCTTAGATGTGGCTTTTTTTTACCCGTTAAAACAAGCTTGGAAGAAGGTAACAAGTAAATGGCGTCTTGAGCACGACGGAATGTCAATTCAAAAAAAAGATGTGCCTTCTGCACTAAATACACTTCTGCGTACAGAAAATTTTCAGAAGAGTGTGGTGTCTGGTTTTCGTAGCTGCGGACTATATCCTTTCGATGAAAATGCTCCTGATTATAGCAAATGCATTAAAAAAAGCTTTGAGGAAATTCAACCAAATTCCGAACCGAAAGAATCTGATTCTGATGCTGAGATACTTCGATGTATTGAACAAAAAATCGAACCGTCTGTTCTGAAACAATTTCTCACCACTAATACATCGCAGAGTGTGTGGAGCGGAGAAGAAAAATATCTAGAGCTTTTTAAGTTATGGAAAACTTTTAAACATACAAACAGCGAAGTTGATGGAAAAGTCTTTTCTGACTTAGAAATAAATCTAGACAATGATAACGAAAATTTGATGATTTTTGACTTTCCAGAATTTGAAAACAGGCAAGATACGCCTTCATTGGATGTAAACATTTTAGAAGATATCACTCTTACACCCGAGAGATTGCTAAGTGAAAGCGGAGAGAACATGTTTGAAGAGCTAACATCGAAATGTGAAGAAGAAAAGGAAATTAATGTACTGCAAACCGGACATCGATTAGCAGAAGAAAATGCTGAATTTGAAGATGATAAAGAAATAAGGTTTTTAAAGAAGAAGACTGTTAGCGAAGTGCTCAGTGACATAAATGTGTGGCCTAATATAAATGATAAAACAGAAGGAGGAAAAGAAAAGAAAAAGCAATCAAAACTGAAGTTACCATCTGTTATTACGTCTGATAAGTGGGTAGAGTTGATGGAAGCGAAAGAGAACGCAAAAAATGTGCCTAAACGGAAACGGAACGTTAAAGAAATTGATAGAAATATCAAAAAACCTAGAACCAACGAAACCGAAAAGACTGATACTGATGAACCTGAAACCAAGACTGATAAATCCAAGTCAAAGACTGATCAATTACGTATAGGTGATAAGGGAAGTAAGAATAAAAATAAATCAGACCATAGTGAAACTAGTAGATCGATAAATTCTGGATCATACGTAATTATTAAATATAATAAGGAATTGTATCCAGCTAAAGTTGTCAATATACAAAATGATGAATACTTCTGCTGTGCTATGACAAAAAGTGGCAGAGACCACTGGAAATGGCCAGAAAAAAATGATCTCCTTTGGTATAGAATAGACGATATAATCATGGTAATTGAAGAACCCCAGGTTTTCAATATGAGGGGTGCATACACGGTTCCTGAAATGAAGCAACTAGATGAATTTGTTTCTAATTAACATTATTATTTTTGTATACTTATCTATTTGTTATTCTTTTTTTGTTCCTATTAAAATGTAAGTTTATTGTTGTTTCAAAACATTTATATTTGAGTTCGTTTTTCAATAATTAATATTATGTTTTTATATTTTTGTTTTGTTCCTATTGATATATTTAATTATTTACAATGTTTCAAACACTCATATTTATAATTAAAATAAAGCCTTTTCCTATTATACACTCTTTGTTATTGAGGTGGCCACAACCGGTGCATTCAATGGCGACAATCGGTGCAGAAGTGGCCACAAATGGTGTTTTTTGTCAAGTTGGAAAACTATAATTTTTTTCGTGAATCAACTATAATTGTTACTAGGCTCCTGCTTATAACTCAATTCTTAAAAGTGCGCTCTTTATTTTGGCTACGATACCATAAATACAATTTTTGTAGATTGCAAAATATGTATTTTTGAAATGTGTAAAACGCTTAAAGTGGCCACAACCGGTGCTTCTACCCTAATTTAATTTATTAATTTAACTTAATTTACCTATAATAACTTACCTTTGTTAATAAATACTGACTATCCGGTGCTTCTTTCAAAAATGTATTTATATGTTGAGGACTGAGTACATTTGCTTTTTTGGGCTGATAACCATCTCCTTTTCTTTTAAGCAATGCTCTTAGTTTCGGATAGCGCGAAATATCAACTTCATGTTTAAGAATTAAAGTAGATCGTAACATCGAATATTGATTCCATAAAGTGGACGATTTAAATTTTTTAGAGAGATGATCAAAGTAAGCGATAAGAACGTTTTCAGATAGTGAATTAGTGTTCTTTGTAAGTTTCCAGTCCATGAAACGTTTATAACTTGCTTCGTATTTTGCTCTCGAAGTTTCAGGTAAGAGCTTATCTGTAGCATTTGTAGCGGCTTGCACTATATCGGGTGGTGTTCCACTAATTTCTTCCACGGTGTCCATTTCATATTCGTTTTAAAACCATTTTAAATTCAAAACGAGTAGATAACACTGTACTAAAGACACTCAACAGGAACAAAAATGATAAACAATCAAGGATAAACAACCATTTACGATAATCACGTTTGACAATTGACTAATTGACATTTAAATTTCAAGGCATTTAAATAATGACACGTGCAACAATAATTGTATTTTCACACATTTTGGATTAAGTTTAGTTATTAGGTATTAATATTAATACGAAACTATCACTGATTGTTTTAATTTCTTTAGATTAATAATTTATCATTATAAAATGTAATGTAAATCTATTAAACACAATAAAAAATCATACAATTTGCTAGAATTATAGTAGGCTTGTATATTGTACACTAGTTGTACAATATTGTGCACGGTTTAGGCAAATTCACTCATTCCAATATTCTCAACTATTATGAAAATGCCAACATTTCTTTGAGGTCGTGCACAAAAATTATTTCATTGGTAAGTACCACTTCTTGGTTTCAACATGTTTAATAACGCATTTGCAAAATTCAAATCAAAATTCCGCTGTTAATCAAAAACTCATTCCTATTTTTAACTCTTGGAATTATCAAGTATAATAGGTAAGCAATAGCATTTTTCAACAACCGAGAGGGATGATCTAACCTCAAATTGTATTTTGAGAAAACAATAAAAATGGGATCGTTTAACTATAATCGATATTACCTACTTTATATTTTTGCTTATCGCGGTATTTGCAATTAGTTTGGTGTTTAATGCCTTTTTTTGCTTTGCTGTTGTTCCAAATTTGCGGATACGTTTAAAAAACGTTTCCATTTTTTACAACAGTATACAATAATTATTACGGGAGGATGGTAATTGTCGAGGAGCGATTAATTTTTGCTTTGTGCTATTTGCGCTTATTACTAGTGGTGTGTGCTTAGTACTGTTTCTCAAAGTTGAATCATATCCTTGCGTTTTTTGTGTTGTAGAAGAGGGAATTACAGATGAAAGTTTTGTCCTGCTTGATGACGAAACTATAAACAATTTATTCAGGAAAATTGGTCCAAAATTGATATTTAAAAAAAGATATTCGGACCATATTAGAGAACTGAAAGAGGACAGATTGTCACAGGTACCTATGTGATAAAAGTGAACAGGTTGTGGTATAGCATTACGCCATTACTGTATTATTTTATAGATAACAAGCCCCAGTTTACAAGAATGTTTTGTTAGTGGATTGTCAACCCCCTGCAGTTTACAAGAAAGTTCTGATGCTTCTGAATTGTCGACAGCATCATCATTTTATACTTTCGCACCAGATGATGATGAATTTATCAAAATACTAGGCAAAGAAGATAGATTAACCAATAATGAAAACCACCAGCCTGAACTAAATCAAGGACCACCTCCTGTGAAGAAAATAAAATTTTCATCATTATTTTGTAATGTATGCATTATTTAAATTTATTGCGTATGCAGAGAAAAGAGCATTATTGAGAGCAAAATTTGTTTAATTAGTTTATATTTAGTTTTACTTAATTAAAAATGATATTGATTTTAGGGACTAGAAAATACTCTTGAAAAGACAGCTGATGGCAAAATTGTATTAATGAACCGCAAGAAGTTGACCAATGATCTACGCCAAAAATTAGTTAATGTGATAATAAATGAATTGCTGAAGCTTCGAAGTTTAGAGTTAGTAGCATTGATATTTATTTTAAAATTTGATTAATATCATTATACTTTGTAGAATATGTAGAGACGATTTTGTAAAAGTCACAGAAGAAATCATAAAGCTTTTCCCTGGTGAGGAAAAGGAAACCTATTATGTGCCTTATGTGTCTGTGAAAAGTGGCTTACGTATGCCTGCGAGAGGAAAACTGTGGTCCAAGTATGTCAACATAAAGGCAGCTTTAAGAATTGCCAATCAGTCTGTTAACAATCCAACAACTTCGCATGAACTCGTCCTTAATAAAACATCTCAAGTTACCCCAGAATTGCAAATTGAGATGCAGTTCCTAAAGACCCTAATATCCCAGATTACTTAAATCCTGGGAAGAGACATATTAACTAAGACACGAAGAATATTACAAAAGTAATAGCAAGACGGAAAACATGTATGCAGCATTCCCATGCCTCGGTTGTTCTTTTGGTTTAGACTTGGTAAGCATTATGTATCCCATACGAATAAAGCAAATCATTAGCACAATTAAGTTTAGAAATATTCCAGAAATAATAGTGCAAAGTTTTTGGTTTAATTTATTAATTTGCTTAACTTGATTCTTATCTTGTGCTGACAATAAGGCAAACTCATCAAAATAATATTACCTTTTTTTTTTATTTTAGCTTGAAACAGACTTTAATCCTATGTATCCAGATAAAATAGACATTATCTACTCAGAGTGGCCTAATGTATGTGCAGCTATTTTAAGTGAAGCCAAAGAAAGGTGCATACAGTCTCCAACAAACATTTATGGAAAGTTTGTTTTCAGCTATTTTATAAATTTATTCATTTTCACATATTGAAGATTCAAAAGTCAAATTACATTTTTTCTAAATGTGAAAACGTTTTATATTATGCAGCACATCAAATTTTCCATCTTGTCCCTGAAACCCAAAAAAAGCTTATAACTCCACATTTCACTAAAATTGATATTTCAACTCCCTCTTTTACTCGAGTGTAGCCTCTATCATTCTAGACAATTGTATTCAGGGCCGGATTACCCAATAGGCTATCTAGGCTCAAGAAGCTATTCAATTAACCGCGAATGTATTATTAATTAATAATCACTTATTCGAATTTTCTATCAAAGGATTTATTTGTGATGCACCTGCTAAATGTTTTATAACTTACGTTAAAGGACATACGGGTTATTCTTCCTGTACTAAGTGCCAAGAAGAAGGCGATTTCATTAACAATAGAGTGTGTTTTTTAAATACAGATAATTTAAAGTTGCGATCAGATTCAGATTTTGCGTTAAAACTTGATGAAGGTTATCATAAATCAAACGAATTATCTATTATCGAATCAATTCCAAATTTTGGTATGGTGAGTGGATTTCCACTTGATTATATGCACCTTATCTGTTTAGGTGTTGTTAAAAAATTAATACATTTATGGTGTTTCGGCAAACCCAGCACAAAATTATCACACCAAGATATATCGGAAATATCTATATTACTTTTAGAACAAACATCACACATGCCATCAGAATTTGCTAGGAAGCCACGATCACTTGATGAAGCAAAAAGATGGAAAGCCACTGAGTTTAGACAATTTTTATTATACACTGGGCCGGTAGTTTTAAAACCTGTTTTAAATAAAAATAGATATATAAATTTTTTGTGTTTACATGTTGCTTGTACTATTTTGATTAGTAATAACTACTACTTGAAGTATTTAGATTATGCAAAGTCATTGTTAATTTTTTTTGTCAAATCTTTTATTGATATTTATGGCGGAGAACATGTTTCTCATAATATTCACAATTTGCTGCACATATGCAATGACATTAAACGTTTCGGTCCGTTGGACAATTTTAGTGCTTTTTATTTTGAAAATTATATGCAGACATTAAAAAAATATGTTCGTAAAACTGATAAGCCATTATCTCAAATTATACGGCGAAAATTTGAACTCGATTACTCCAATAAAATAAACTCACCATTATGTATCAATAATGCCCTATTTACACCTCATAGGGAGCATAATAATGGTCCCTTAATAAATTCCACTTTCTCTTCCCAATATATGGAGCTACATTTTCTTAATTTTATTTTAAAAAACTCTGAACCAAACAATTGTTGCATGTTGAATGATGGAACTGTTTGTATAATAAAGAACTTTGTCCAATCTAATGACGGTTTAGTAGCTGTTGGCAATAAATTCTTAAAACTTGATAAACTTTTTACAAAACCTTGTAACTCATCTGAGTTTAAAATATTTCTAGCGACTTCGTTATCACCCTTACAAAAAATTCCAATACAAAACATTGCTGGTAAATGTGTTAAATTAAAAATATCTCCCGATAATTACGCTGTATATCCATTACTGCATATTGATATGTAAATACATACGTTAATTTTGATCCTGACAATCTCTTAATTTATACAAACATAATGGGTCGTATTCACATCTCCCTATTAAATTAACAACATGTTTAATTACCATGGTGACCAATTTCAATCTCTTTTCTTGATGATTTTAATCATAACTTTAGTCAAAGTCAGCTTTAATCATGGCATGTGGATACGGCTCAATGTTTTTGTATTTTTCAACTAATTGTTATAAACATTAACGGGATCACCGGAAAAGTGATAAATGTGAAGTAGGTATTATAAAAAGATAAGTGTAAAGTATAGAAATGTAAAATAGAATTTTCTCACCCCTCCCCTTAACATCAGAATCACTAACCCTTATCAATTGTGTAATAATAAACTTGGCCTTTCTTCTGTGTGTGTGCTTTTTGTAGACATGGTGGCTACTTGGACTGTTGTGAGTTTTCTAAATGAAAATACTATAGAAGCTGTTCCGAGTAGTTGGATACAGGACGATAGCTGCTTTTGGCCTCCCTTTTTGGGGGAATCATTGAAAAATGCATTAAAAAAATGTATATCACCTGAAGACAATTGGCAATTGTTTAAGATTGAAAGATTTAAAAATGGCATTTTTGGTAATAAAGCTTATGTTAAATGTTAATTTATTAATCTATTCATACAACGGATTTTAGATGAATTTAAAGGCTATTTAAAGGCTCGCCGTAAAGCCAACAAAGCGGTTGTCGAAGACGGGTCAGATTTGGCATCTGAAGACAATAATATAGTATGTCGTCCTAAGAGAAAATACAAAACGCTACATTCCACATCTGATGAGGACAGCGACTGCGAGACAGTTATTAATCCTCCTGCCCTCATATTAAAGTCAAGATACAAAAGAGGTGTGTATCAGCATTGCTTATCACGCATTTAGATGTTTAGATTTATTCACAGCCTTGGTAGTGTAATGTCTAGAGTGCTGGACTTTCACCCAAGCGGCCCGCGGTCGATTCCCGGTGCCGGCAGATTTGGTTAAGGTTTTCTGCAGTTTTCCTTAGCTGTGACACAAATGTGGGATTTGCGCTGTTCCATCTGTAAGTCGGCTGCAGCCGCACTTAGGGCCTACGTAATAATAATAATCGCCCCCTCCCTCCCGCACAAGCTTAAAGCTTCTGGGGCCTGGTTTCCAGGCTATGGGTTGTAGCAATTATTATTATTATATTATTATTATTATTATTCATTACTTACTACGTAAATCATTTGTTTCAGTCGCAGTTCCGAACAAACCAATAGGTGGATCGCATAATCTAACTAGGGTAAAATTTGTAAAATTATTATTACTTTATTAATGATATTACGTTAATCTTTTTTATTAGTCTTCTTCCAGTAATGATGATGATGTCGATGTTGATAAAACTATTGTTAATATGACCACAACTTCGGACTCAACTCCCTCTCACTGCGGTACAAAAATTCTGTCAATTTTTTCTGCCTATTTTATAGAATATTTATTTACAGCTTCATCCTTGGAGGAATCAATAACAGTGACGACATTGAAGGGTAAAAGTAATCACATTCTGCATGGTAATCTATTAAATTTTACATTTTTTTAGATAGTACACAAGAAAATACAAAACAATGCATTTGTTGTCCAGAGCATCCCAAGGCAGACGGTATTCTTGATATTTTTCTGTTACTTAAAAAATGACATTTCTATTTTGCAGAGTATTTTTCCCAAATTTTGCGAAAGCAAAACGTTATACAGGGAATGTTAAGCCAGGTGATGGGTGAAATTGCCAGCTTAAAGATGCTGGTTGAAAATAAAAGTAATAAAAATGAGAAAGCAGACAGCACCTCATCAATATTTACAGAGCTAGACAATTTGCCAGTTAACAATGAGATGGGGTTAATGCAATTGGACGACTACTTAAAAGAAGAGGGCAATATGCAAAAAACTGTACGTTTTATATACTGTAATTTTATTTAAGGAATCTCATATTATTTAATCTCGAAAATTAGGTGAACGAAGTAACAAAATTTGGCGGCAGCAGTCCATATGAAGTAGTGAAAAGGGCTCTACCTCGCTTTGTTGCAGACGATGTCTTAAAGGAGTTTAATTGGTTGGGAAAAAAACAGAAAAAAAGCTTTTCGGCATTGCAGATTGCAGCACTTTTGCTAAGTAAGCTAACTAACATTCGATTTTGTCTAATTAAGAGTATTAACATTTATATATTATTACAGAGGTTCTAAACAGAAATTTAAATTTAACTGAAAAGGATGCTGAAAAACCAATTTAGCAATTTCTGAAAGGGGCGACGGAGAGGTTCAACAGAAGACTTTAGAATGTTTAAATATGTTAAATACATATAAGTTTTATGTTTGTTATCTACCTTAATACCTACCTAACCTTAATGTATAGTTACCTACCTTAATTATAATAAATGTTTTCATTTTATAAGCTCCATCATTTCTTTTATTATATTCATGTACCTACTATAATTATTCGACACGAATGTCATATGTAATTATCAAATCGTTTAATTTATTTATAATCCATCAATGAGTTGATAAGGCCTTTACTTAATGAAAATTTATCTTAAATAATATAAAAACAGATTGTTTTTTTAATTTTCATTTTATAATTAATTATATTGTAGATAACTGTTTCGTCACACAGGCTTCTTCAGATTTCTACGTACTAAACTAACTTAACTTGTGTAAAACTACAAACATTTTGGCAATTAAGGTAAGCGAACTAAAAATCCGCAGTACTTTTAATGATCAGTATCAGCTGAAAATAATCAAGTGACATATTATAATTATTATACCTGTCTTTTACTCGATTTTTTATAGTATTGGTGTGTTGCTTTGATTAACTCATGTTTATAATTTATATTTGATACTCGTTTATTCAATAAATTATTTTAAATAGTGCGGTTTTAGTTTGCCTGCTTTATTAAGCAGCAATAAACAGAATGTCGGCGATCGAGACTTCTAATATCTGTTATAGAAGCAAACTACTATTTAGGGAAACTATTATTATATAAACAAATTTAACAACGGGGAATTGTTCAGTTCTGTTTGATCATTTATTAAGTTATTTGACTTTTTAAGTTTATTGATTTAATAAATTTAGTTTAATTAATTAGTTTATAAATTAATTTAATTATGATTTAAGATTCTAGTAATTTGATTCCTTTATTTTCTATATGTAGTATTTTATTTTTGTTATTTGAAACATGATAATTTTCTATTAAATGGTTAGCAAAAATTGAAAAGAATAATAGCAGACAATCATTTTTCAAATAAAGATAAATTCAATAAATATTCAAATAAAATACGTGTATAATATATAGAAATAAGTAAAGAGACAAAATTAAATTTAAAAGAATCTTTAAAAATTAATAAACTTAAAAATCAAACAAGTTTATAAAATACCTAACATAACTGACCGATGTTAAATTTATTGTAAAATTTTTGTTAGTTTTCGTAGTTGGTCTTATAAAACAGATGTATCCCTCCATCACCCACATCTACTTAAGCACGTTCAAGCAATATCATGTTTATTACAGGATTATAAATTCCAAAAGGTTTTACAGAAGTTAAGCCTAGTTAGTCTAGTATGTTTTAATTAGACGTCTAAAGAAGCCACTGGGTGGTGAAACAATAATTATTACATCGTTATCTACAATAATAATTAAAGCGAAAATTTAAAGAAACAATTCTGTTTTTATATTATTTAATATGAATATAAGAGATAGACTACAAACATTATTAATGGATATCCTATAATGGATACCTATCGGATATTTTGTATTAGATATGCTAGAGATATCTTTTATTGGACCTCGTGTGGATATCTTGTACAGGACATCCAAGGTATATTTTGCGTTTTATGTACCAAAGATATCTTGTATTGGATGTCCTGAGGATATCTTGTATTGGATGTACTGAGGATATCTTGTATTGAATGTCCTGAGGATATCTTGTATTGGATGTCCTGAGGATATCTTGTATTGGATGACCTGATGATATTTTGTATAGGATATCCATGAGATATTAATTATAGAACATCTGAGGAATATCCTTCATCGGATATCCTGAAGATGTCTGTTTTAGTCTCATTTCACCATCCCACGGATGTACGTAGGATATCCCACCGCTTTTCGCAGGACATCTCTCGGATATTCGTAAAGCTGCTCTAGGATATCCGTAGGACATCGCTCAGATATTCTGGTGCTGTGTGGGTAGTGTTATACTATAATATCATTTTTACACAAAATGTCAAAGGCAAGTTAAGTGGGGCTCAAAGGAGGAAATTAAATAAATTTAAAGAGGAAAAACAAGAAGAAGCTTTACAAAAAGTGCCTAAATTGGAATCGTTCTTTAAAAAAACAACTGAAAAAATAATTGTTTCAAAACCTGACAGTGGTGAGAATTTTCATTTTACTTATAAGATTTTGTTGAGATAAATAACACTATTAACACTTAGATACTGGAACGCAAATACAAGCTTCATCTGCAAAAGAATCTACTTGTACATTAGAATTAGATGTCGTAGCCGGCACATCTACAGATATTTCTTCCGAAAAGTTAATAAATTCACATGATCAATTTTCTAGTACATCATCATTAACCGGTAAGGGAAAAGTTCTAAATGTGTTTCTTCATTATAATCTTTTGTATGCTCCTCAATTAGTTTGTAACGAAGAATCTACAGAATCTACTTCTTCTGATATCAAAGAAATAAGTTACGATCCTGCTAATTGGACTGTTGACAACATAAAAGTAGTAACCGACTTTATTATTAAACATCCAATTCAACAAAATTTAGATGTCATTGATTTTGAAAAATCTAAGAGAACATATGGTTCACAAAATCGTTATTGTTCAAAAACTTTGTTTTTTTCTACTCTTATTAATGGAGAGACTTTTCGACACGAATGGCTCATTTATTCAATATCAAAAAAATCAGTTTATTGTGTACCATGTAAATTATTTAGTAAAAAGTCATCCGCTTTTGTGCATGGATTCAACGACTGGAAAAATTCAGAGAGAATTAAAGAACATGAACGTTCCGATGAGCATCGCTCTAATATAAATATCTATATATCTAGATCTAGTATGATTGGTAAAATTGATCAAGAGATTCATAAACAATATCTGGCAGAAAAAGAATATTGGGTAAACGTTTTAAAGCGTGTTGTAGCTACCATAAAGTTTTTGTCAAGTCGCGGCTTGGTATTTCGAGGATCAAGTGAAATTTTCGGTACACCTAATAATGGAAATTATTTGGGAACTCTAGAATTAATAGCAGAATTTGATCCATTTTTGAAGGGTCATATTGAAAAATACGGAAACCCAGGAAAAGGAAAAGTATCATATTTATCGTCAACAACATGTGATGAATTTATTTGTCTGTTAGCCAAAAACGTACGGAAGCAAATTGGAAATGAAATAAAAAATACAAAATATTTTTCCATAAGTGTGGACTCTACACCCGATGTTGCTCACATGGATCAATTAACGTTCATTTTAAGATATGTATCCGAAAATGGGACGCCGGTGGAACGTTTTGTAACCTTTATTGATAGAGTAGGCCACAAAGCTGAAGATATGGAAACGGCAGTTTTAAACACTTTGCAAAATTTATCTTTGGACCTAAAAAACTGTCGAGGTCAAAGTTACGATAATGCAAGCAACATGTCTGGTGCGTATTCTGGTTTACAAGCACGAATAATGAACCATAATAGTCTAGCTACCTTTGTGCCTTGCGCAGCACATAGTTTAAATTTAGTTGGAATCTGTGCTGCTGAATGTTGTGAGAATGCTACACTATTTTTCATGTTTGTAGACAAAGTATATAATTTCTTTTCTGCATCCACAATTAGGTGGAACATTATGACAGAAATTTTAAAAACAGAAAACCACTTGGTTGTAAAAAGGTTATCAAAAACAAGACGGTCAGCCAGAGGAGATGCTTGTAAAGCTCTTTACCGTGGATTCAATTGTTTAAATACCGCTTTGCAGCAAATTATAAATGATTCAACTCAGTCATCTTCAACTACGACAGAAGCCAAAGGACTCGCAAAATTTTTTTCAGAGTTGGAAACAGGCATCATGACTGTTTTCTGGAGTGATGTTACTGAAAATTTTAATAAAACAAGTAAATCGCTTCAGCAAGCAGATATTAATATTTTGACTGGTGTAAAACTTTATGACTCTCTTATTCAATTCATTAGTCAACTAAGAAACAAATTCGATTATTACGAGGCAGAGGACAAAAAACTTTCCAATTGTAATTCATATAAATACGATATTAAAAGAGTCAAAATTCGAAAAGCCCACAGCGATGAGAGTACCACACCAGAAGCAAAGTTTGATGGATCCAGTAACATGAGAATTAATACTTATTATGTTATCATAGACAAAATTATCAGCGAATTAACTAAAAGAAAAAATGCCTATAACATTATTTCAAATAATTTCGGATTTTTGTTTAATTTGGTTAATTTAGACGACAATTTAATAAATGAAGCGGCTGTATCTTTAAAAAATATTATGCTAACGACTTAGACGATAATTTTCCTCGAGAATGTGTACAGTTTAAATATTTTATAGAAGGTATCAATTCAAAAAGTACTTTAAATATGGAAGAGATGCTTAAATTAATTAGAGATAATAAAGTGATGTCAACATTTCCAAATGTTGATGTTGCATTGCCAATCTTCTTATGCATACCAGTAACTAATTGTTCTGGAGAAAGATCATTTTCTGCTCTGAGCCGCGTAAAAAATTTTGTTAGAAGTACGCTAAGACAAGAAAAACTTGTCGATTTATCCATTTTGGCCATTGAATCAGATCTGGTTAAAAATTTTAATTTCAATGAAGTAATTGATGAATTTGCATCTATGAAGTGCCGAAAAATTACCTTTTGAAATATGAATTTATTTTTTAAAGTTTTCCCAATTTATAATAAAATATGTTTGCTTTTCCTTATTGTAGTTTATTTTTAGTAAAAATAAAAAATCTAAAAAGTGAGAAGGAATCAGGAGGTAGGGGCGCCTTATAAGTTTAGCCTAGGGGCTCCCATAACCTTAATCCGGCCCTGATAGTAGTCACAGAATTCGAACAATTAGAAGATCTGTATGTGACACCTTGTAAATCTTCTAAGTTTGGAGTTTATTTAGTCAGTAAGCCCAGTTCTTTAAAGTTTTGGAATGTTGATGAAATTTCTTTTAAATACGTCAAATTACCCTACGGTGAAAAATTTGTAGTTGTACCTTTAATTCACACTGAGAAGATGCCAGATTTTTAAGTTAAGTTGGTTATGTGGACAACCATTTATGTCTTTATTATATTTTTTTCAAATCTTTTTTTATGTACATGTACAAATCAATAAAATAATGTACTTAAATCTATTTCGCCAACTAACTATTATATTCAAATGTAATTAATTCTTTTCATGTAGAAATTTTAAAACATAATATTGAGAATGTAGTTTTAACACAACAAAATCTGTTGAAACTTTGAGAATTTACGTACCTACATCTTAAATTTTTTTTATTATTTACAAAAAATATAAATTGATGGTATAAATGGGAAGTGATGTTGTTTTGTTCAATAATGTGTATATTATTATTATTATGTAATTTAAGTGCTCAACGCTGCAAAATTGTTAAGTTAGTTTTTTTTAATACATTCAGTGAGGATTTTCAATAAGAAAATAATATGTACCTACTCGAATTAATATTGTTATTAATTACATAGTTTGTAAAAATGGCCATTCCCACTTCTTGGTTGTCGACAAATAAAAAAACTTGTTTTTGGCCGCCATATAGAGCAGAAAAAAAATTAAGAACGCCGTCCAGACACAAGAACAACCGTCCAGCATATGGAAAACGTATTCCGTCCATGTACTGAATAATCGCCACTATGGTATGTCAAGTTTTTTGTTATATAAATAAATACTGGTACATTATTTTGTTGTAGATGATTACAAGACTGCTTGCTATAAATTGAAGAAAGCGCAATACATGTCCGAATTAAGTTCGGCAGATGAATCTATTCCACAAAAAAATGCTAGTACCTCTACTCAAAGATTAAGTTCCTCCGATGAGGAATCTTCCGTTATTCCCTTTAGAAAAAATACTAATGGCAGCAAATTTCCAGAACCACCTCTGGTTAACGGTTTGTAATAGTTTTATTGTGTTATTTACAACATTGAATAAAATAAATATTGTTTTAGAAAATACTCCTAAATGTAACACTAATAATAGATCCAGTAGTGTTAGTGAAGAGGAGTATGACGCCGAAAATGGGGGTATAAAAGATTCTGAACAGGATGTAACGTTACAAAAAGGTGAAGAAGCATCATTGTGACTTTCATAATAGTGTCTATAATTTACTAAAGTAACTATTTCAGATTTACAAGAAAAGACGTGTCACCAATGTTGCGCTTGTTCTGAGGAGATAAAAAGTGCTGTAAAAGACATAGAAGGTATTTCAAAGTCCGATAAATATCTAGATATATATTTAACTGCATACTTTACTACATTTTTAGATATGATGCAACAAATACTGAGAAAAATATGCCTTATAGGACAAGCTCAAGCAGAAATAACGAATTTGCAAAACAGCATGCCGGTTTCTGGTGATGAAAAAAAGAAATTAATAGAAATTTTAGAGCCTCTCCCTGCAAAGGATGTCGAGGGGCTCAGACTTTTTGAAGAATTTTTAGATAACCCTGACAATTTGATGTGCGCTGTAAGTGATAATTTAGGAGCAATAAAATTGTTGACTTTTTCTTTACATTTTGCGCATTTTAGGCAAGTCACATTTCTACCGTTGGGGGAAGCAGTGTATACGAATTTGTCAAAAGAATTTTAGTTCGTGTAAGGACAAACGAATTAGCTACTAATTTGAATATGAGAGGCAGGGGAAAGAAAACGGGATTCACGGATTCCAAAACCACAAAATTGATTATTGGTATGTTGGCAGAAACATTTATTTATTGAGGAATACAACCTATTATAAATAAATATTTTCTTTTTAGAAAGTGTTAAACTAAGTAAATTCGGGGCATCCGAGAAAGAGGTCGAAGACGGAATCGGGAAATGGCTACGAAGATCCAAAGAGCGAATTTCGAAAAATAAATCAAAATAAATAGGTTAAAATAATGTATATGCCATATTAGAACTTATGGTGGATTTCTATTGAATGATGCTAATAACTGATTTTAATTACATTTTTCAATAACATTTCATTGAAACAGTTGCTCTGCTTTAAATTTAACACTAATTTTATGATTTAAGCTAATAAAACAGTCGCTTATTTGCACTTTTGCTTTTTCAGTTAAATGCAAAATTAAAAGATAAAATTTCCAATATAAACCCACCATTACTGTATGATATGATTTAATGTTATAAAATAGTGGATAATAGTATTATGTAATTTTTGTTATACAGCATGATTTAAAAAAAACGGTAGGCTCTGTAGAATAATTTATTTTTCAATTTTTGAAATCAGGCCATAAATAACAATTTTACAGCGCCTGCCGTTTTTCAAAAATTACTCTGTATATGTATGTACCTAGCTTGTATATTATGCATAGTATGTAATAAACGTCAATAATGGAACGTGTATTGTTTTAATTTATACTGAATACTTGTAGTTGTCGATATGCGTGTGCATCCCATATTTATTGTTACTTAAGCGAAATCTAAAGAGACGTCAATAACTGTGATATCGTTAGATCCGTGAAAACGTTAATTCCTGGATGCCCAGTAAGCGCCTCCCGTATTGGTCCAATAAATTCCAGTAAATGTCCAGAAAGCGTCTTTATAGGGATCCAATTAGCGTCCTGTAAGACTTTTGTAAGGATCCAGTAAACGTTCGGTTAACGTCCAGTAAAGCCCATTAAGCGTCCCAAAGGGATCCAGTAAACATCCGGTAGTGGCCCTGTAAGCGTTTAATGAACGTCCAGTAAACGTGCACTAAGAGTCCAGTAAGCGTCTACTGAAGGTCCAGTAAATATCCCGTGATCGTACAGAAATTGTCCTGTAAGTGTCCAGTAAGCATTCCGTAAGCGTCCATAAGGACATCCAATGGACGTCCATTTTAGTTGCAAACTGGACGTCCACTGGACGGTCCAAATGTCCAAAAGCGGACTGTCTATGGATGTCCATTGGACGTCCATGTGTTACGTGGGACTATTTATGGCACATAGCCAAAATTATAGCACGCATATGTTACCAAATACAAACCTGAATTAATTCGTTGGTATTCTTCTGCAGTAACAGTAGCATCAAAGGTTTTGCCCTCAAATTCTAATTGTATTTTTGTTAATTGTTCCATATTCACCAGAAATAAATGGTATAGGACGTTTCATAGGTTATATGCACAAATAATAAAACTGTTGCGGTTTGTTTCCAGCTGTCATAAAGCGCTTACGTGCAGCGGAAAATAAATACGCTTGAACAGTGGCGGATTGCTTCAGCAAAGCATTCAAGGAATGCTTCTTCCAAAAAAATGAGAGCAGAATCATATGAAGAATTTCTTCTTATTGAAGGATTTTCTAAGATACCCAACCAGACAAATTATTTGGTATGCAATTTTATATTTATTACTATTTATCGCTATTATTACCTTTATATAGTTTTATTCTTTAATTTTAGACTAAATATTTAACCAGGATAGGAAGTTTAAACTTAGGCTATGCAAGAAGAAGGGATGATTTGGAGTTCTTTGGTAACTGAAGAAGTGGAAAAAGCATTACTGAAAATTTCAAATGCGATTTTCTTGAAAACTATCAGAAAGCAACAACATGTTGACAAAGACAATATGTTCGAAATCACTACAGATTTGTACCTATATTAGTCACACCCTGTATACTTACTCATACCAATACTTATACACTTCAATATACTTCAACGACAACGAGTATTAACAATAACATTAACAAAAAAAAAGAAAAGTCCACTAGTAATTGTAGCTCGTGGGCTGGGTGAGTGAGAACTCTCTCTCTCTCTCTTCTAAAATTAACGCAAGTCATCTAGATCTCCACTATGTTGGAGCATCAGTAAATTCATAGAGCTATGGAGAAGGGCGCCAGCATGATTGATTTAAACCAATAAGCTAATATCTTAAGTAATGCTCCACAATAACGGAGTTCTAGATCTCGAAGTGAATCAGTCTGAATCATGCAAGAACCGAATTTCTTCACCCTGTTATGTCACAAAATACCATTTGTTTATTTATTCAGATATAAAAATTGTTATACGATCATTGGATGGATAGTGAAATGGATGGTCTTCAGTTGTTATTTAAATGTCTTAATAATAATCATGTTACAGTAAATTAAAATACTTAGAAATTCATACATTGATATCGTTATTAAGTTTATTAGTTACTTGAGAAATTAAATTCATAATCATATAAAAATTGATTTATTATCATATCATGAATAGTCATTAATTATTAACTTTGTGAACATTGTAACACATAATTCTAATAATAATTTACACTAAATTTTGATACAACAAACTAAGTAGCGCTTCGCTAGGTTGTTAAAATTGTTAAAAATGGCGAAAACTCACAGAAATCATATTGTTAAAACTAAATTGTTATCCAAAATGGACACTAGTCTTAAACGCTAACTTGAATTAAAGTTTAGATCGATTTCCTTTTCAGATTCAAAGGGAAGCTTTCCAAAATGGGCGGCAAAGCGTAACCTCGCAATACAAAGAAAACTATAATTTCGTTATTCTATCACTTCCAAACAATGAATTAATACTTTCAATATTTCACAAAACCATTTTGAGCACTAATTACCAATGATTGTCCGAACAAAGGAGAAATGTTACAAAGAAATTGCAAAGTTAAATCGTGCACTAAATTCACGTGTTCACTTCTGCAAAATAACCGAAAGAAGCCTCTTTTTAACGAATAAACAGGCGTGGGTACAACATTAAAGTTCCTTCTATAAAATAAGAGCCTACAATTCTGAACATAAAAAAAGGATTAGGAATTACATCAGGGGTAGATTTTTGATTCGGCATAAAGCATGGCTTGATGTAAAACTTATGAAGAAAGACGGTGATGACACGAAAGCATCAACTTCCCGTGGACGCACCTCAGCAGATTTTGAAACCAATAATATTTAAAACAAAATATCGGTAATCTCTTCGCAATTCTTTTTTTTTCTAAATGTTAACTTTTGCAGCAGTATCTACCCAGAAAGCTAGTGGAAACAACGAATTGGGTCAGTCGCTAAAGGAAACACAACAGTCACCGAGGCGTCCAAAACAAATTATGACACATTATAAAAGAAAATCAAAAATACACAGTAGCCTCTCGGATGACGAAGCCTTAGCACTATTTGTTAATGCAAAAAAACAAACGCACATTACCAAGCACATCGAAATGCGGCAGTAGCAGGTCTATTCGGTTTATATTTCAACAGGATAGCGTCGAATTCGCCAAAAAGGAAATTCAATGAGTTGAAGAGCAAATCGATGTAGTTCAAGCGTCCAAAATTTATTTAGAAAATAAAGCATAAAGTGCAAATTAATCACAAATTAAACTAACAATGATCGATGGAATAGCAACTTATTTTCGGTCAGAAATGGTATATACAAGGCGGTTTTGTTACATAGGCGAAGAATGGCAAAGTATGGGTGTTTTGTACAGTAATCAATAAAGTCAACAATATTGCTATAGTAACTATTCCTCTAAAATAATTGGGGAAGCCGATATTTGAGAAATTGTGTTTTCACATGTTATTCGCCTATGTAACAAAACCGATAATACACCCTGTATATTATTAAATGGCGTAAAATTCTCTGTTCTGGTTCAGAAAATTTTGTATTTACTACATCGATGTGAGAGGGATGACGTCTCGAAGTTTTTTAAATTACATGATAGGTATTCTTTTACTGAAATCGATCGTCGTCACGTAGACCACTGACGTGAACAGGACAAGTCAAAGCTTGGTATGGACAGCGTGTTCAAGGGCCTTCAAGAACTTCAGAAGCTGTACAGATCATCTACGTTTGAAGATGCGCTCAAGAAGTTTAGGGAAGTGGAGAAGAAGTCCAAGGGCTGCCAGGAGGAGCCCGTGAAGTCAGCACCTGCCAAGTTCTCCAAGGGTAAACCTGCGAAGCAGCAGTCCAACCTCCGCGGATAAACCTGCGAAGACCGCCCCTGCCAAGACTGCTGAGGGGCAGACTGAGAAAAAGGTCCCAACCAGGGTAGCTGAGGAGGGGCTACCCGCGAAGACCCCGGCGCAGGATGCTATGTCCACGCCAGTAGCTGCCTTGGGAGCACGGCCAAGGGTCACCAACTTTCGGGTGGTGTCCCCCACCCCAGCTCAGAAAGGCAGCAAGGCAAAGACTAAACCGTCCCGCCATACTAACGATGATAACAGCTCTGACAGTGAGAGGTCTGGCAAGCCTCGTTCTCCTGTCTAAAAGAGCGGTGGCATAGCCGAACTTTGTACCTCTGGAGGGTACTACTCGGAGGCGGCTTCAGGTGCTCAGATGGAGTCCGGTTCGCTCGGTACTCTGGAAGATTTCCCTTTGTTGGGTAGTCAGAAAGGGGAAAAACGTCCCATCATAAAAATCCCTAGTTATTCGGATGATAAACCTATAGATCGGTCAGGCGCCGAAGGCGGAGATGCGAAAGCGTCGGTCGCAAGTAAGCAAATGCCAGTCCCGATAAGCGCTCGTGCAGATACGTGCTCTGCACGTACCGACGAAAGAACGCCTTCAGCTGATGACACCAACAACGACCAGCTCCAGGACGCCAGCAGCCTGCAATTGGAGAATCCGGTCAGCCAACCACGATGCAGCACCAGCCTGGAGGAGGGACCGACATCATAACATATAAGCGCTTCACGCGGGACGCTCGCTCTTACTGCAAACTGTCCAGTGCAAAAACCTACCTGCGGCTTCTGTGGAGCCGATCACCCCACCTCATCCTGCACCAAATCTAAACCAAAATGTACCAACTGCGGTGACGAACACCCTGCTTATGCACTCAAGTGCTCCTACAGGCCTCCAGCTCCTGTTGCCCCTGAGGCAACCGTCATCCTCAAACCGGTGAGCGAGCCAACACCCGGCCGCGTCAACCACTTCCTCTCCTTTTTCATTTCAACACTTCTAAACCTGTTCCCCCAAAACCGTGAGCACGTCCTCCGTGTAGTAAACGCTTCAACACAACATTTCTTCGGCGTTCAAGTCAAGGCATCCTACGCCAGCAACCGTGTCCTCGTTACGTTCGCGTAACTTCCCCACCTTCTTTTCTAACCAGTTATGGATCTGCGTCTAGGAGCAATTAATGTCCGAGGGTGGCGGCTTAAGCGCCCCCTTGTCGGAAATTTGGTCCGTACGGACCACGTCCACATTCTAGCCATTTCTGAGACTAAACTTACTCCAAGCCGTAATATGACACTACCATCTTTTCACATCACATCTCGTAAAGACAGCCCACATGGAGGCATCCATGGAGTCGCATTAGCCATTCATCAACGACTCGCCTCCACTAAATTTGACATTCCCCCAGTATTTCAAGACATACAAGTGTGTGCAGCCGTAATTCATCTTGACAACGGTCCAATTCATATCTTCTCTATATACGTTCCTCCAAACGATCCTCTACCTGAAGACTTCCTCGAGTATGTCGCGTCGTTTCGGAAGGCTGTTGTAATGGGAGATTTTAATGCTCGCCACACGGCCTTCGGAGACCACGCTTCAAACCCGAAAGGTCATTCCTTTACCCACTGTCTACTTAGACTATCCTTATACCGCATCCCAAATGACCAACCTACCTGCTTTACCCACAATGGCATGTCCATTCCTGACCACATTTTGATTACGGATGCACTCACTCAGTATTTCGACCATGACTCAGCCTTCATCGGCACCTCAGTCACGTCAGATCATCTTCCACTAATAGCTTCTTCTTCAATTATGCAAGTTCCCATCCGGAACAACCGGATCACCATTCGAGATTGGAATCGAGCAAATTGGGAGCTCTTCGCAGAAAACATCTCTGCGAATGTCCCGGAACATCCTCAGCTCGTCAATCTCCATGACATTAATAACGCCATTGATCATTTAACGTCCACTATCCAAGACGCAGTCCATACTTCAGTTCCCGAGAAAATAAGAATCCCAAGTCGTCCTCCTCTGCCTCCTCACATCATTAACCTTATTCGCGAAAAGCGTAGGTTATATAGGCAGTTTATCAGGACGCGAGAGCCCTTGGTTAAGACAGAGTGGAACCGCCTCAACGCACTAACCCGCCTGCTTACGACCAGGCATAGGGAAGCGCAATGGGTGGCCACCTGTTCTAGCCTGGATCACAGACAAGGTTCCAAATTCTGGAAAAAATTCAAAACCATAACCGGCCAAAGAAAATCCCAGACCTCTTCCCTTCATCTTAACGGGAATGTCATTCAAGAGCCACAAGCCCAAGCCGACACCTTTGCCGATATCCTTGAAGGCATTCACCAGCCTCCTGACGACCCACGTTTCTTCCGTGGTCCCAGGTTAGAAATAGAGGATGAAGTCCGCGGCCACCCGGCGCTTTTTCCACATTGTGTCATACCACAAGATCTTCAAATCAACCCCCCTAACATCTTATCCCCAATTACGGAAATAGACACCGCCGAAAGCATAGCCCATGACAAAAATTCTGCTCCAGGGGGTGACACTCTCACAAGAAGAGTTCTTCGTCACCTACCTCAGCCGGCACTTACGGCAATTACCAATATTTTCAACGCCTGCTTTCGCTCAGGCTACTTCCCCAACGCTTTTTAATTGGCGACAGTCATCATGATCCCCAAAGCGGGAAAACCCCCCACAAATCCCACCTCTTATAGGCCCATCGCGCTATTAAACGTTCTAGGTAAAACATACGAAAGAATCTTAGAAAGAAGACTTAGAGAATTCATTGACAACCACAATCTAATCCCCGAGCATCAATTTGGATTTCGCCCCGGCAGGTCAACTTCCGACCTTATTCTCCAAATTCACTCTGATGCGAGCCGAGCCATAAATAGAAATCACTGCGTTACGGCCACTTTTCTTGATATAGAGCGAGCCTTCGACAAGATTTGGCACGAGGGGCTTATCTATAAGCTCCTTGTCGCCCGAGTACCCATAGATTTCGTTAGGACCATCTACAGCTTTCTGTCCCACCGTCAACACCGCGTGCGAGTACACCAGGCTTTGTCCAGGGTGTACGAACCGCGGGCCGGCGTCCCCCAAGGTTCTATTCTCTCCATTATTATTCATCTTTTTCTGCCATGATATTCCGGTGCCCAGAAATCCCTTGGTTAGACTCGTCCAATTTGCGGACGACACCGCACTATGGGTCGCTGGCCCGACATCTGCCGCCGGTTCACGCTCTCTAGCCCCGGAACAACTGGAGAGCTGGTTCCGAAGGTGGAGGCTCAGGCCTAACCCAAATAAAACACAAGTCACAGTCTTCAGAAACGCTAATCGCACTACATCCCCCCCGATTTGATTTTGATGACGTCCGCCTGGAACTTTGGGGCTCACCCCTTAAACTATCCCCCTTGGTCTTGTACCTAGGGATATCTTTCTCTTCGACGCTGTCATGGAGGAAGGAGGCGACTCGCTGTCTGGATCTGGTCCAGCGGCGGGCGTCTCTTCTCTCCTTGATACGCGGAGGCAATCCAGGCTGCCATCCAAGGACGCTCATCCACACCTACAAAACATTTATCAGACCCGTGATTGACTACAGGCACCCCGTCTTCTGTTCCGCGCCGCCTAACGTGATCAGGCGTCTCTAACAGAAGGAGAGGGCCATCTGCAGGGGGTCTCTGGGCTTGGATCGCCTACATCCCTCACGGGAGGTGTGCGACCTGGCCGGGATACCTCCTGTTGATGCGCGCCTCGACTTCCTGAGGGGGCGTTATGTGAACCGGGCGATCCAACAAAGTAATCAGTTCTACAACTTCTTCGTACACCCTGCCTCACAGCCAACTGTATCAAAAGAAAACCAAAGTACCCTCCCACTAAATCTTTGTCCAATTCAACCCTTATTAACCCACTCCCCGAGGACCTCGAGGACGTGCTTCACGCGGCCCCCATTATCTTTAGAATTTAATACACTGACACGCATACAATTTACACTCCCTGGAATACAGCACACTTTGTGCTCGACGTCAACAGCCCTCAACTCTCTCTGCAGCTGGTTCGGGAAGCAATCGGGGGGATCCATGAATGGGAGCGATGTCGGCCATATTGAGAGTCCAACGGGCTCCCTCGAGTATACACTTTTTACTGGGGTCGTCTCATAGGGGATGCCCTATGGGGCCGGGATTCATGGATGTTCAGATGCCCGTAGGCCTGGACCAGGCAGAGAGAGGGGAGAGTGTCGACCGACTAGAGCCCCTGTTTTATTTGTTTTCATTTCAATTTATTATCACTACTATTATTATTACTAATTATCTAACTATTGATTCACTTAATTATTCTTAAAAACAAAAACAGTTCAATACTTCAATACAATACGAAACCATAATAACAACCACTTGTTTTGCTCCATTCGCAATCACTCTTTCAAACCTAATACCATAAATCAACCAATACCATTAACTTTATTAATCACAGCGTTTCAATTTTATTTTATTTATTTATTTTTTTATTTTTTTCTTTCTTCCTTGTTCTGTTTATTTTTGTTTCAGGTGTTCCAGGAGACCCCCGACAGCCTTGGTAGTGTAATGTCCAGAGTGCTGGACTTTCAGCCAAGCGGCCCGAGGTCGATTATCGGTGCCGGCAGATCTGGCTAAGGTTTTCTGCAGTTTCCCTTAGCTGTAACACAAATGTGGGATTTGCGCTGTTCCATCTGTAAGTCGGCTGCAGCCGCACCTAGGGCCGGTTCTGAGGAAGCCGTTTTTTATCTTACTCCAACTCAATTTTAAAATTTCAATATAATTTTATAATATTTACCTAATAACTTCCATTTAACATATCATTACTTTTTATTCAAATCACTAGACAGGGGAATGCTTAACTTCGAGCTATGTACTTGGTGACTAATCGGTGCAGTCTTTAACACCTTTTCCATCACCAACACCAACCACCACAAGGGCCTTCTACCCTTCCTCCTGCGCCTCAACTCCACCATCGCCCCAGCACATCCAACCGGTGCTGCCAATGGGACACGATCGCGCCTAACGACCACTTGACTGTGATTTCACTATTTTATTTTTGGTTTTACCGGCTGAAGAGGAGTACTCTCCTATAGTAGCCACTGTGCGGCTTTGTCTCGCAGGCGCCCTTCGGGCGCCCTGCTCAGCAAAGACGAACAGAAAATAACGTTGATGACAGGACGCTCGCTCTCATTATTATTCCTAACCTACCTTAACCATTATCATACTTTGTTATCGTATATATTTGGATTAATATATGACTTTATTTTGTGTTATAATACTGCTGTATTATTTCTTTAATTCTCTTTCCTTTTAATAGCTTTATTTGGTAACTCTGAATATCTACGAGCCGTTCAACGGTAACACTGATGTCACCACCAGCGACCACATCTAGGTTACCAGCAGCCTGCAATTGGAGAATTCCGCCAGCCAACCACAACGCACCACCAGCCTGGAGGAGGACCATCAGATCAACATAAAAGCGCTTCACGCATTGTATTCGCTCCAGTGCTGCCAATTGCGGGTATTTTACCCGAAAAGCGGGTATTTTAAACATTGCGTCGGGTAAGATTTCAAAGAGGGTAAAGTCGGGTATTTTTACGTCTTTATAAAATGTAGAAAACGTAAAAGTTTTATGTTTGGTGGGCCGTTATTTATGAACTTATTGTTAGGATCCCAATGCCTCAAGTCTCAAGGTATTTGAAAAAGGTCTGAAGGACTGGACAACAGATGTCTGTCGTAAAACTATTCGTTGATAAAAAAAACTCAGGAAAACATACAGTAAAAACATGCAGATTGGCAAATACCGATGCCGACCCTCAATAAATACCGTTCGTGTCTTTTACACAAATTGTACAATAGGCAGAAACAGCCCTGTAAAAAGTTGCCTTTTTTAATTACAATATGTACAGTTTCAACCAAATCAGTCACTTGGAAATATGTAACATGCTTAGTAATGCCCAAGTTTATAATAATAATAATATAATAATTTATATTTAGTACTAATATACATCAGTATTTACACATCATCTCCCTAATAATTTTGCTTTATTGAAAAATGAATAATTTACGTTTTTTACGTTTTTGCATTTTTACGTCAGTGGTTACCGAGTAAATTACTTATTTTTTACGCGATTTATGGTGAGGGTGAAGGCCATGGGAAAGTTTGCAAGTATCGCCGGTCGGTAAATGTACTCAATAAGAAATTATTAGACCTAATAAATCAAAATAAATCAACGGACCGGCGAAATCCCAGACACAAAGATGACACATAAAAAAAAGCAATGCAGACGTTCTCTTTGTATAAGCCGACCGAACACATTTTTAAATATAATAAATATATAAAAAGTGAAGAAATATTTTACTTACTCGTACATACTACATACTAATATTTTAGTATTTTTGTTAATCAAGTTAATATAGTGCATTTTTGAACTTAAAGTTTGTGTTAAAGTGTTAGTGGATATATTGTTGTATTTCCTACTTTTAAACGGTGAGTTAATTTTATTAGTTATTATAAAGACTTTTGATCACTTTACATTGTAACGGTTACGTAATTTAGATATACAGATTCCTATATTATTAACAAACTTTAATAATTACACTAAACAATTCTTTAATATAATTCATTATTTATAAAAATCATTTTTTGAACAGATTTCGCTTTGTTTAAATAAACATGCGCTGCTTCCAATAGTCGGCCACCCCATAATGTTTACAAGTTTAAGTGGCCGATATTTGGAGAATTACCCGGCCGGTGTTAGAATGAACGAAAAAAATTATTTTTTTTAATTTCCATTAGGTGGCCATATTCAATTGACAACGGCACAAGAAAAACGAACATTTTTTAAATATTCTGAGGAAGATTTAATTAGGGCGTTAAAAGCAGTTTGAGATGGAGATAAAAGCATCAGAGAAGCAAGTAGATTGTTTGGAGTTCCTCGGGCTACGATACAAGACAGACTTAAAGGAAGAGTTAAAAAAGGTCCCAGAAAAATGGGCAGAGATCCAGTTTTAACAAGAGAAGAAGAAAAAAGCATAGTAAAATGGTTAACTACTTTATGTAAATGTGGATTTCCCCAGAGGAAGTCGGATTTGCTAGATACTGTCGAAAAAATTGTAACTGATGAAAAAAGGGCAACTCCTTTTACCAATAATAGGCCAGGGGAAAAATGGTACAAATGCTTCTTAAAGAGACATCCCGAATTATCTCTTAGAGAAGCCGAAGGGTTAACTAAAGGGAGAGCAGTAGTTACCGAACAATATATTAGGAAATGGTTTGCTGAATTGAAATCATACCTTAAAGATACTAATAACGAAGATATGGATGACCCGGATAGAATACTGAATGGAGATGAAACAGGTTTCAATTTATGCCCAAAGTCGGGAAAGGTTCTAGGTCCCAAAGGTGCTAGAAATGTTCTTGAAATAAAAAAAGGCAACGACCGTGAAAATATTACGACCCTGTCTTTACTGCTAGTGGAAAGACAGCAGTACCATGTGTTGTCTTTAAATACGTTCGAATACCAAACGCTATTTCTGAAAGCATTGATCCGTCTTGGCACCTAGCAAAATCAGACTCTGGATGGATGAAGAGCAATGTCTTCTTTGAATATATATCATCTAAATTGCTACCGTGGTTACAGTCACAAGCCATAAAATTTCCAGTTATCTTTTTTGTGGATGGCCACAAATCCCACTTATCTATGGAGCTAAGCCAATTTTGTGAAGATAATGGTATTATATTATACAGTCTACCACCAAATACTACTCATTTGATGCAGCCTGCTAATGTGGGGGTGTTTAAACCTTTAAAGAATGAGTGGAAAAAGATCGTACATCAGTGGTTGAGAAAACCCGAAAACATTCATGCAGCTGTTACCAAAACAACTTTTTGTCCACTACTAAAGACGGTACTTGAAAAACCTACTCTACCTCAAGACATCATAAATGGATTTAGAAAATGTGGGTTATACCCTTTTACCCCGGACGCTGTTGATTACACAAAATGTGTCCAGAATTATCTGGAATCAGTGAATGAATTACAAGAACCTTCAGTTACAAGTGAAGAAATTGCAACCGCTGTAAAAGTGATAAAGCATTTGGAGACCAAGCTTAATGAAAAAAGTATCGAAAATGTTGAAGAGTTAGTACAAGCACTTGAAAATTTGAAGGATTCTTTGAATACTAAGGTAAGTGCGGGTAATAAGGCCCAGCAGGTAATAAAGCCCAGCCGCCATTTTTCCTAGTGGCGTTAAGTTATAATACTGGTACCGCCACCTGTTTACTATATTACGTACAACATACTGGGTGGCATGTTCCCACACTGCAGAAATCGTTTTTCCCGAGTGTTATATTCAAAAGTGTTTCTTCGTTAAATTTTGCTGCTTCAGTTATAAAAATTGCGTCGTTTTGTCGAAGTTTTTTCAAGGGTATTTATCAGCCAATGACCACATAATTACAGGTACGTTTAAGTACATATGTAGGCAGTGTATTGCCAGAAACTTAATGATTTTGTTCAATGCATGTGGGACCGATAACCTAAAAATGAAGGAAGTGATGAAACATGAAATAAGGCCCACCAAAACATTAACTGGGCCTTATTTCTTGTCGTTGCTGGGTTACATTTTTTCATTCGTTTTTAAGGAAATATGGGTAAACCGTGTCGAGGTATCCGTGCTAAGTGGAGTACAGAAGACATGGATGAGGCTTTACGACTTCTTGGACAAGGAAAGTCACAGCGATACGTTGCACAACGTTGCGGCATCCCTCGTCGCACATTGAGGAATCATATGAAATCTGGGACAACTTCCAGATCATTAGGAAGACCAACCGGTGCTAACTCCTCAACTGGAAAATGAGTTGGAGAAAAAAATTGTTCGATTTGCAGAAAGAGGTTTTCCGTTAACTCCGAAATCTCTACGGAGATGTGTTTACTCTTTCGTAGATGAACAGAAAATTCCAAACAAATTTAACCAAGACAAAAAATTAGCAGGAAGAGAATGGTACAGATCATTTTTGAAGCGCCATAAGAAGCTGTCTCAAAGAAAAGCACAGAACATGAATCCTGCACGTGCTCAAAAACTTAACAGACCCATTGTAGAAGATTATTTCAAGAAGTTAGAAGCCCTGCTCAACAAGACAGGATTGAAACATAGCCCAGAGAAGCTGTATAACATGGACGAGAAAGGGTGTAGACTCACCCTGCATCACCAGCAAAAGGTTATTGCAAAAAAAGGAGCAAAGAGGGTTCATTTAGTTTCCCAGGAGCATGCCGAAAATGTAACTATCGTGGCGTGCGGGAATGCTATGGGGCATGTTATCCCTCCAATGATTTTGTTCAAAGGCCAACGAATGAAACCAACTTTTTCCGATGGACTTCCTCCTGGTTCTGCTGTCCACATGACACCTAAAGGGAGTATGACGACTGAGGTTTTCGTAAAGTGGCTTGATCATTTCGCAAAGTTCATGTCAGCTCCTCCAGTTATCTTAATTTTTGATGGAGCTTCTTGCCATCTCGACTTATCCATTGTAGATAAGGCTGAACAGTTAGGTATCCACATGTTGTGTTTACCTAGTAACACAACGCATGAATTACAACCTATGGACAAGGCTGTATTTCGATCCTTCGAACATTCCTGGGATGAAGAACTTCTTCAATATTGGGAAAACTATCCTGGAAGAAATTTAAACAAAGAAAGATTTTCTGACATATTTACTCCTGTTTGGGGAAGATCGATGACCATAAGCAACATATCCAGTGGATTCAGAGCAACTGGGATTTATCCTTTTAATAAAAATATTATCCCAGACTACGTTTACGCACCTAGTCTTCCCACCAACAGAGAAATTCCAAATGTTAACAGACAAACTCCAGACGTCGGCAGAATAAGCCCACAGGTCGAAGAATGGGAATCAGAGGATGAGCAACCATTGAGTCTTTTAAAAGAAAATTTGCAGAGTCAAAATAAAGCAGCTACCAATTCATTTTCAACAGTGTTAGTAACCCCCAATACCGAAACGTCAAAGAGAGCCACAATGAGGAAGAAGGCTTTAAACTATAAAGCCCAGGAGGTTACAAGAGATCTCTTCCAGAACAGGAATGACACTGGAAAAAGCTCCAAACCAATCCGCAGCAAACAAAAAACACGCAGCTGTGAACCAGAACCGATTCCAAGCACTTCACGAGAAAATGTCGAAGAAACTTGGTTTTGCAAATTATGTGAAACGCACAGCATAAGTGACATGCGTCAGTGCATTATGTGCCTCACTTGGGTGCATGAGGACTGCGTAGGGCTCACAGCTGAGGATGAGGAAGACTTTGTTTGCCCAGATTGTACACATTAAATAATGGAAAGATTTTTAACATATCCCACACCTCTGGGTACTACAAGGAAAAGAAGAGAAATCTCTCCTCAACCAGCTGCAATTTCTTCTCCAAAATATAGACAATATTTAAGAAATAAAGCTGCATCAAATACGAACAAAAATGAAAAACAAGAGACGAAACGAGGAAATACAGTTAAGAACAGAAATAAGAAAAAAGATGAAGTTCTCCATATTAGGAAAAGTAAGGAAAATTGTTGGACTTGTAAAGAAGATCTCGATAGTGATCTCGATGAAGGTGACTTGCAGCATGTTGGATGCGATGATTGCCCACGCTGGTTTCATTTAAAATGCTGTGCCTTATCAGACAGATCCATATCAGAAGCAAAAGAAGAGTATTTTAAATGTGATTTTTGTTAAAATTTTGTTATTAACTGAAATATTTAGTTGAAAAAAACATTATTTGATTTTTTAAAAATGTTGAATAAACCTTTTTTTCTAATGGCGTTGTTAATTTTAAATGTTAAAAAGTACTCTTATTATAAAATGTACATTCAGATTCTCTGCCGACTTTAGGGACGGACACGGCCGAAATACGGATGTACCCGGCCGACAATTGGACTTTTCGGTGTTTTTAGCTTTATTAAATTATTTGAAAATGTTCTCAACACTCTATACAGCTTCTTTGTGTGTAAAGTTGCCTAACGACACTTTTTAAAGAGTGTTGTAAAATTTCAGTTAAATGGAAACCAAATTAATAGGGACAATAATACATGTTTCCTAACCAAGTCTGTTAAAGGGCCGACTGTTGGTGCATCTACTCTATTTTGACTAGTAAAATCGTCGTTTGTCTAGTAAAAAGAAATTACATATCTTAAGCACATCGTTATGGCGATGTATAATAGATGTTACCAAATGTATGACTTATAGACATCGCACAATGACATCTCAACGACATCGTATAAATATATCTCATCGACATCGCACAATTATATCTCATCGATATCGCACAATGACATCTCATCGACATCGTACAAATATATCTCATCGACTTCGCACAATTATATCTCTTCGATATCGCACAATGACATCTCATCGACATCGCTTAATGACATCTCATCAACATAACACGGCGACGTAACTGTTGCGGACATATTGCAGTGCTTGAGATATCCCTGGGATGTTTATATGTCGTGATGCGACATCTTTGCGATGTGTCAGCGACGTTACGTGTTGACTGGGACATTAGTGATAGACGCTTAATAATGAAATCATAGGAACATATGTTATAATAATACATAATAATAATAAAAATAGGTTGTTCGTTATATGTTCAATATGAGCTACCGAGATATAACTTCTTCTAAATCAGCATTTTCAAATAACTAATAACCAATTTTGAAGATTTACAATTTGTGAAAAAGAATGTTTCTCGTTTCAAATCAATAATCATAACTACACAAATCATAACTGGTGTTAATTTACATTTTTAAGTGCATAAAACTGATACTAAATGATAATCCTTTTTATATATTAGGAATCGTACTGTATAATAATTTACCAATTTCAATAAAACAATTAATGTATAAACAATTTGTTACTGTTGTAAAGGAATTACTTAAGTATTATTACTTCTTAAGAATTTTTGTTTATAACAATATTTCTGCTTTCATATGTTTAATTTAATTTATATTTTTTGCCGTTTACTTGCATACATGTTACATGGAAAACAAAAATATGCCTAACTGTGAGTCAAATAGTATTTTATAGGTGGAATGAAATAATTAAACTTGGACGTTAATAATAATTTTTCTTATAGTATAAATTAATTTCATTTTCCCTATTTTGTACGTGTATTCGATTATAATCGAATACAACATTAAGCATCAATGTTAGCCTTCGTAAAGGACATTTTGTGACGCTATACTGAATCATTCCAGTTTATCAGTTGTTTCTGTTATCAGATACATTTCCCGAGTCGACCACGTGATCATGACGTGAACACTGCGTGATTTGAGATGCTTTTTACAATTCTGCCCTCGTGATATCGGTAATGTTAAATCCTTCATTTGTTGGCGAGACTTATAGAATGATCTTCACAGTATTTTTTTTTATTTAAATTAAAACTTTCATAAATAGTATTTAGGGCCGGTCTTTCCATCTATCATTAAAGTAGTTTATAGTTAAAGCTAATTTTATTTTAATGTTAAGATTAATCTGGCCGGTAAGCAAATCTGTCTTTTCAACTTGATTAAAGTGGTCATTAACAACTGAGAGGATAAATCTATATAATGGAGGTTGGTATTATTGTAATAAAAGACATAGCCTGAGTATTTGTGTATGCTAGAGAAAGACGACTCAAAATGAAACGGCGTGATATTTATCAACAAAAATATAACCCTACTTTTGTTTTAATGTGCTCGTTTGCATTGCTGAGTTTGTGTGTGTAAAGTTTCAAGAAACAGCAACAGAATGTCTAGTGAGGTAGGTAATATTATATATATATATATATATATATATTATAATTTACAAGGGAAATATTCTATTTGTATCAGATAAAGCTGCAAGAAAAACAATATTTATTATTATAATTGTTGGGATTGTTATTACTGTTGGTGCATTGTTTAACATTGTTGTCACAAATTATTATTATTTGACAATCATATTTCTAGTTAAATGAATGCCCAGGGAAGAAAAGGAAAACGTCAAAGAATTTTACAGAATTAGAAAATAGAATCCTCATTGATCTTGTAATTCGCCATGTGAATGTTGTGGAAAACAAGAAGACAGACAGTGTGACATGGAAGCAAAAGTCATCAGAATGGAATGATATTGCAACCGAGTTTGCAGCTCTCAGTGGTAATGATAGAACTGCCAATGTATTACGGGCAAAATATGATGGCATCAAACAAGCATTAAAAAGTAAGTTAACTAAGAATAAACTAGAAATCTTTAAAACTGGTGGTGAATTAGATGTACTAAATAATTACGAAGAAAAATTGATGGGTTATATTTCTTTAAACGTCCATGGGCTGCCTTGTAATTTCGATTCAAACAATATTTTAGGTATATTTCTTTATTACAATTGCTGTTATCCATATTCTAATTTACAACACTCTTTAAATGTAGATAAATCAAGTGAATCAATGAAAGTGCCTGAAGCTGCAGATAATTCCATTAATCATGAATCTAGTGAAGAACTTGTCGTAGAATATGTTTTCAATGATCCAGATGATGCTACGATTTTGATCCCAGATAATTTGAATTTGTTGGAACAGAATGAAGAGGAGACATTGGGAAATAATGAGGATTTTTTAAAACCTATTGAACAAGATGATGAACTACAAACTAATGACCAAAAAGTAGGAATCCTGATAACAAATTCAAATAGCAGTACAAAAACAGTAAGTACAATTCCAATTTTTTTGCAAATTAATATAATGAAGTGAAATTAATAAAATTTTACTTTAGCAGGGCAATCTTGACAAAAAGTGGGAGAAATGGAATCCTTCTTCATTAAAACAAAAAAAGCATCAAGTTTTAGCAACAAAAAATCTATCAAAGGATGCTTTAAACACCAAACTCGACACTTTCATCACTCAGCGTGCAAACCTAATAAATGTTCAACAAGGAATTTGCAATAAAGAATCTGAGTTTCAAGGAAAAGAACAAAAATTGAAATTGGAACTGTTAGAATTACAAGTAGAAAAAGAAAAACTTGCAATTCAATTATTAAAAAAGCTATTGGGAGGATACATATAATGCCTTTATTTAAATCTTTTACTTATTTTTACATAATAGTAATTATTACTAGATAGAATAGTTATTAAGCAGTTTGCAGTATGTTATAATTATAAAAAAATCTGATTCCTACAGGAGGCACCACTATTATATGTCGGTGTTAATGTTATTTCCGAGCTGGTATATAAGCTCGAATGATGTGTATGGGAATCATGGACAGCGACCCCTAACTGATGAGAGCCATAGCTCGAAACAGTCTGTCTTAGGGTGCTGTCTGTGATTTACATACACATCATATTGAAATGTTGTGAGCATAGTTGTCCAACGTTTGAAAAATTTTCAAACTTTTATTATTTTATATATGTAAATACTCACATTAATAAAACACTTTGTGTTTTAAAAATTTTTATATTTTACATTTTTGTGTATTAATTATACGGTCGGACGCTTGACCGGATTTATTGTTATATTTTGTATATCCTGTATTGGGTAATCAGAAGAAAACCGCTTAGTGCGGTCTGATTCCTACAGGAGGCACCACTATTATATGTCGGTGTTAATGTTATTTCCGAGCTGGTATATAAGCTCGAATGATGTGTATGGGAATCATGGACAGCGACCCCTAACTGATGAGAGCCATAGCTCGAAACAGTCTGTCTTAGGGTCAGTGTTGCCAGTGCTAGTACTTTTGTACTAGTCTAGTGCTTTTTGGAGATGATTTTCAGTCTAGTGGCGCCGTGAGAATTTCTAGTGACATTTTTCGTTTTGGAAGTCCATCTAGTGAATTTTGTGCTATTGTGTTGTGTCAGGTGTCACTTCGCAGTTCGCACAGTCGCACAGAACCCACAGAACCTACCTCGAAACGCTCATTTGTGTGTTGCTGTCAATTGTCAAATGTGATGAAATGTGAAATAAAAGCCATGGAAAAGTAAGTACATACCTACATAATTTGGTTTGTAATTGTTATTAATTATATATGTATACTTTGTAGATTTGTCATTCGTACACCAAAAGTCATTGCAGAAAATGTGTCTACTGCTCGATCGAATCAACATCTTGACAATGCTATTCACCATAAGGATGATGAGAATCAGGGTGAGACTGAAATGGTTGGAAGAATGATTGAATTTGATTGTTCTGGTACTTCTGATTGTGACGAAGAGGAATGTACCTCGTCAGCAAAAGCACAGGCATCAGATTCTGAATGTTCTGGTTCTGAGGACGAAAGACTCTCTGTATGAAATCTATCTTGCTGATAATTTTTATTTTTCTATTTTTTTTTTAGAAAAAGCCAGGGTATTACCATCAAAAATTTAGGCAAGAATGGTGTACAACATTTAGATGGTTGAAGAACAAAGATGGAAAGGCATATTGTGAACCTTGCAGCAAGGTGATTCGGGGAAGTGTAACACACCTCCGAAGACATGAAACAAGAACATATCATGAAAAAAATGTTCAGAGGAGGAAATTTAACATGAATATTAAGGAATCCTTTGAGCAAGCTAATACTTTAAAAAAACTTGATCTCCAAGTTAAAGAATGCGAGTTAAAATTTTGCATGTTTCTGGTGGAGCATAATTTACCGTTCCTAATTATGGAGCATTTGCCTAACTTGATTAAAAGTGCTGTTCCAGACTCAAAAATTGCTAAACGAGTACAATGCTCACGAACAAAATCAACTGGAGTTATAGAAGTATTTGCAAAAGAAATGGAAGAAAATTTATGTGAGATGTTAAAAGACGTTAAATTCTCATTGATTGTAGACGAAAGTACTGATATTTCAGTAAAGAAATGTTTAGCAATTTTAGTAAGGTATGTTGATAGAAATAAATTGACAATTCGAGATCAGCTATTGACTTTTGTAAAAGTAAATGAAGCAAATGCTGATGCAATTACAAACTCTATTTTTGAAACTTTGGAGAGGCTTAAAATTAGTTGTAACAATTTAATTGGGTTTGGAGCTGACAACGCCACCGTTATGATGGGAGACCATGCAGGAGTGAAGGCAAAGTTGAAGGAAAGAATTCCAAACATTTTCGTTTTAGGATGTGTTTGCCACAGTATGGCTCTATGTGCATCAAAAGCTGCTGAAGTATTGGTATTGAAGAATTAGCACGGGATGTATATAATTATATAAGCCACAGTTCATTACGATTGGATTCTTTTAAAGAGATGCAAGATTTTTTGAATTTAAAGCCTCACAAACTTTTGAAATTGAGCCAAACACGCTGGTTGTCTTTAGAGGTTTGTAGTTTTTCAAAACAATTTATACAGATAACTAATTATTGTTTATACTACCAGGCTGTCGTTTCAAGAATGTTAGAACAATGGGAGGCTTTAAAGATGTACTTCAGATTGGCTGCTTATGAAGATAAGTTGAATCGATTATCCCAAATAGTTGAAGGTTTGAATAACCCTATAAATAAAATGTATTATACTTTTCTATCATATATTCTACCCCAGATCAATAAAATCAACTTAGCATTTCAATCTGAAACAAGTCAATTGCCTTATTTATATGATAGAATAAGTATCTTATACAAAACAATTCTTAAAAATTATATGAAACCTTCTTATGTGGATAACACTCCCCTGTTAGAAATAAGCCCAAGATGGACTGAAAAGTATCTTCCTCAAGACAAAATGTACCTGGGTGAAGCTACAGAAATGTTGTTATTGAATTTAGAAATAGATCAAAATAGTCTATCAAGTTTCTTCAACAGATGTCAAGGATATTATGTGCAATTATCCATACAAATCCGTAAAAGATTCAATGAACTGAACTGAAAAAATTACGCCCTTATTGAACGATTTTATGCATTTAACAACAAAAAGTACTTTACAGATTATAGCTTCAGAATATAAAGCGATTGGGAATTTAGAAATTACTATGAAAAATAAACTTGTTACTTTGAATTTTCAGCAGTTTTGGTTTGAATTATTTTCTTTAAAAAATGTTGATAATGATAGAATGTTTAATGAAATTTGTAATTTTGTTTTTGACTTGATGAGTCTGCCGCACAGTAGTGCTGCAGCAGAGAGGATATTCAGTAATTTAAATCTAATAAAGACAAAAACTCGCAATCGACTACTCCCTGAGACGTGCAATAATTTAATGCTCTCCAAAGGGTTATTATGTGATGAAAAATGTTTTACCTGGAAACCATGTGAAAAACTCTTGAAAAAGACTGTTCGTTATTAATGAAATTAAATATGTATTTTGTTTTTTTGTAGCTGTTAGAAAAACTGTTTTGTTCATGTTTATAGAATTGTTTTTTTTTTAATGTTTTTCTTTAGCTGTCAAGAAAAGTGTTTTGTTCATGTTTATAGAATTGTTGTTTTTTTATGTGTAATTTTATAATAAACGTAGGTACATCATTTATGATTTAGTTATACTTTATTGCACTTCTCCTCTTTGCTTCTCCTTACTTCTCTTCCCGCCCCCGCTTCATCTAGTGTCAAGATTGCTAATCTAGTGCTTTTTGGAACAGACGTTTAGTGTCAGGTTAGTTCGACGTGCTGGCAACACTGCTTAGGGTGCTGTCTGTGATTTACATACACATCATATTGAAATGTTGTGAGCATAGTCGTCCAACGTTTGAAAAATTTTCAAACTTTTATTATTTTATATATTATAAAAAAAGTTCATTTATTTCAAAGTTCATTTATTTCAAATTTATTTTTTATTATAAATTAACACATATCTTGTAGATTATTTAATATAAGTAAAAGAAATGTTAGTTAAATATTTGTATAAAAAAATTAATAAATAATAAACAATATTATGAAGAAAACCTTTTATTTATTACTGTTGTTCATTTAATAATTGTTGAAAATAGTCTATAATCTCTTGTCTTGCAATGTTACCCCATTCTTCCACTGCACCTATCACATTATTATCATCTAAAATATTTATATTAGCATCATGATACATTTCTTCGTTTCTCGGTAGTTCATCTCTGTTGGTTCGGGCGATATTGTGCAATACAGCAGTAGCAACAATAATTGCTTGGGTTAAGGGTAATTTGCTTCTAATACCAACAGATAATATTGGAAACCTGCGTTTCCAAATCCCAAAAGTTCTTTCAACAATGTTACACGTTCTTATTTGTGCTTCGTTGTATAATTGTTCTGCAACTGTAGTAGGATTCTCTAATGGGGTCAACAAATATGACCGTAGAGGATATCCGCTATCACCTAATAGTAATAAATTTGGCAGTTCTTCTGCTTCAAACCGCATCCTTAATGCACTATTATTAAATATGTAACTATCGTGACATGCACCTGGCCATCGTACTACTATGTCGTTAATGACATTATTGGCATCACATACTGCCTGTACATTTAGGGAAAAGAAGCCCTTGCGGTTTCTAAAATTTTCAGCAATATTGCTATCAATAACAAATTCAATATTTTAATACTACTAATTGTTTATGTTTAAAAAAATATATGAATATTACCAGGTGATTGTATTTTGATGTGTGTGCAGTCAATACAGCCAATTACTCTAGGAAACCTAGCTACTCTGTGAAATGCCAATACAATATTCTGTTGTTCTGGAAAAGTGGCAGGCATACGAATGTAATTTGGTGCTAAATGAGCAATGGCATATATTACACGCTGAACTATCTTTCCAAAAGTGGATTTGTGGATACCACCAAAGTCTGCAATGGTGATGTAAAAACTACCTGTGGCTAAAAACCGTAAGGTCAACAACAGTTGTTGCAGTGGCAGAATGGGATTATTTCTAAAATAAATTATCAGAACATATAATAGATGATGATAACAGATAAACAAAAATTTTGAATTGCCAACTTTATTAGGGGAGCGGTAGGCAATAGTGGAAGGGGGCAATAATGGAATTAATTAATAAAAAATTCAAATTTACCGCAAAAATTTTTGTATCGTGTGTACGTACTTTCCAATGTGGGTAGTAGTGCATGGCGGAAACAATTTTACGGTAAGCAATTTTTTTTGTGTTAAGTGTAGATGTTGAAAAAGACCTTGCATTTCAACTTGAAGATCAAGTTCGCTCCTTACTGAAGTAACAATTTCGCTAGAACTAGAGTTTTCGCTTTATAAATAAATCAATGGTGGAAAACTCTGTGAAAAATGTGAGGTTATGTAGTGCAATGTAGCAAGTTTGAATATTCAAGGTCTGTTTTACACAGGAGCGCGTCCACTATTACCTCCAAAATGGTTAGATGTGTGTTCAATAGTGGACATACCAAGCCACATGCGTGAATGTAATTATGGACTTGTTTGAATGTGTTTTTTTTTCAGAGAAAATGGTTCGCAATCATCGGAATAAAAATATTAGAGTGAAATATGATACGAATGTTCTTCGCATGGCGTTAGCTGAAGTTAGGAGGGGAAGCACCTTGCGGGATGTAGCAGAAAGATATGAAATACCAAAATCTACATTGGGAAAATATCGCAATGCCAACCTGGACCAATTACACATTGGTGCAGGACGCAAAACAAAACTAAAAAAGGAAGATGAAGATGCATTGGCAAAATATTTATTTGAGAGTGGAAAATATGGCTATGGACTGACAAAACAAGAAGTTTTAACATTTGTGAAGGAATACTGCCAGCTCCACCAGATCACATGGAAGGAAGACGGTGAGTCTACCCCAGGCAGAGAGTGGTACGCTGGTTTTCTCAAGAGGCACCCTGAGCTCTCTGTAAGAAAAGGAGAAAGTATGAGCGCTCAAAGACTCAGAGGTGCAGATCCTTTCACAATTCAAGAATGGTACCGAAAATTTCAGAACACACTTATACGGGAAAAAATTACTGATGGACATTACATTTATAACTGTGATGAAACAGGATTTAACCATGATCCTAAAGATATTAAACTTATAGCGCCAAAAGGTCAAAAACGTATCTCGAAAAATATATCTGGGTCCGGAAAGAAAAATACAACTGTCCTGGCTTGTGGCAACGCAGCTGGGGAGAAATTACCACCCTTTATCATCTTTAAGGGAAAGTACGTATGGCAGAGTTGGATCCCTGATGATGACTATCCAGGCACCACATATACAGCTCAAAAAAAAGGCTGGATGGAAGGGGAACTGTTCATGAAATGGTTTAAGGAAATGTTCCTGCCTTTCATAAAAACGTCCGAAGAAAGAAATAACCAAAAAGTGATCCTAATTTACGACGGTGCTGGTGTTCACACGAGCTTTGAATTATCGAAATGTGCTGTTGATAATAACGTAATCTTGTTCAAGTTACCTGCAAATGTCAAACATTATATGCAGCCACTTGATAAAACCGTTTTTAAATCTATTAAAGCTAGGTGGAATGATGAAATGCTAAAATTTAATCGTGAGTTCCCTGGCAGGAATTTGCCAAATGATGAATTTTCTAAACGCTTAAAAGTTGTTTGGGAACAAGCATTTAAGTCGGAAAATTTAATATCTGGCTTTAGATCCACAGGTCTTTTTCCCGTGGATTGGAAAAAATTTCCCGAAGAGGCGTATGACTTTTTAAAATTAAAAAGGTTTAAGGAATCTGAGAAAAATCGAAAGCAAAGCTCGCCGAATGTCACACAGGGAGCGAATAAAGTATCTGAAAATCAAAAGTCAGTGTCAACCCTTGTATCTGCTTGTTCAATGCCAAGATCACGTCATTCAACTGAAGATCCACTGCCAGGACCAAGTAATTCAACTGAAGATCCACTGCCAGGACCAAGTAATTCAACTGAAGATCCACTGCCGGGACCAAGTCATTCGACAGATAATCAGCAGCCCAGACGAAGTGACTTTGAAACGTTTATAAGAATGAAACTGACTGAAAATTTGAAAAAAGTTCCAGAATCACAAAAAAGGATAAGGCTATCAGACAATGTAGGAGACATTTTAACTTCAAAGAAAGCATTACAAATACTGAAACAAAAAGCATCAATAAAAAAGAAGACAGCTTGCATGGCATCGCTTTCAAAAGCCACTGCCAAAAGGCACATAACCAAGCCTAAGAGAAAGTATTCGTTTTCTTCATCTTCGAGCTCAGAATCAGAAGGTGAGATGGTATTGGAAAGCGAGTTCGAAAATGAGGATTGTGATGAAGATAGTGATATTGTAGAAGAAACTCCAACACTAAAGACTGTACCAAAGACTGTATTAAAGATTGTGCCCAAGACTGCTCCAAAGACTGATAGTGAAAATCAAAAACCTACCTCACATGGTGATGAAGAGGAAGCTAAGTCACCAAGAACTGTGCAAAATACTGATGATGAAAAACTAAAAGCTGGCAATGAAGTCAAGATTGGATCGTATGTAGTTGTGGAATTTATGTATGATGGAAACTCCAAGAAACAATTTATTAGGAAGTTTCCAGCCTATGTCAACAATAACAACAACAATGAGTACGAAGTCCATTGCATGAGATCGTACAAAGGGAAAAAAAACACATTTGTCTATCCGGAGGTTGCAGATGTAGTTTTTGTGAAAAAGGAACAGATTAAAGCTGTGCTACACCCAGTAAACATTTACAGAGGTATACATGTTTTTTCTGTTGATATTGAGTAAAATGTATTTCCATACTTCCAGAATTTACGACTGAATTTACACTTTAATTTTTTCAAATTTATATAACTTTTCTAAATAAAGACATATCGTTGCAAACAAAATAGCGTGTTAATAGGGAAGACGCATGTGTCGTCGATCGCAGAAGTTTTTGCATTTTCATAAACTTTATCACTAAATAAGTTAGAATTAATAGTTAGAAATGCATGAAAGGTTACCATTTTGAAGTAAATAATTTTCGAAAACCATGCAAATTTAAATAAAATAAAAATGCAATACTAGAGCCCTCTAAGAGAAGAGATTTCGTTACTTCCCACAGTTCCAAAAACGAACTGCCGATGGCGCTACTGTAACATCATCCCACTACTCCAAACTACCCATGCTCCAAACCACCCACGCTCCACGGCACATGTTAATGTTAGGTTATGGTTTTGTTCTTGAGACTGTTTAGTGAAGTGCATAGCGAGTTATTTTGTTGTTATCAGTTACTATTATTGTTTTTGTTATAGTTATTTGTTAGTTTGTTATAGTTATTTGTTAGTTTGTTATAGTTATTTGTTAGTTTATTATAAGTGATTTCGTTGTTACAATGACCGATACGGGTTTTATAAAAGCAACCCCTCAAAATCTACCTGAGGTAGATTTTGATATGTATTTGAAGTACATTCAAGAAAATGAATGTTTCCATCAGGCCGAAATGAGAGGAGTGAAACTTGATAGGTAAATTTTACTAATAACGTTGTTTTAAAGAATGGTTTTAAAATTCGTCAGATTTAATAATTTCAAATCACGTACCTATTTATATTCGAAACTGATATTTCAGATCAAGTCGTCCAAATTATGGTGATGCAGCTATTGGCTTTGTTCAGTTAAAACGAGAGAGTGACAAATGCACAGTGAGAATGAAGATTTGCCCAGAGCATAAATTACACAACAAACTATACAATGTTACCGTAGTAATACATGAAACCAAAGAGGTAATTGAAGTAGCACAGTGTCATGATTGTGTAGCAGTACAAGGTAATTGTTGTTTTACTTGTTCTTTTACAAAAGCGGTGAAATTAATTAAGAAACATGGGTTATTGTATTTAAGGTGGGTGCAAACATGTTGCAGCAGCATTAAAATGGCTGAATCGAAGAACCGAAGAACCTGCTAGTACATCTACCACATGTTATTGGACTGGCCCAAAATTAAAGAAAATCTTTACAACATTGAAGGACAGGAAATTAAAAGAAATTGTTGGAAACAAATCGGAAAGTGAGGATGCAAATGATGAAGAAGATAACACCGATACCCAATTTCGCTGTGCTATTGCCCGTGCAGCTAATGCTTCTACTGAAACGCATATTATGCATTATATTCAACCAAGACTGATTGATAAAACAGCACTCGGTGTATCAATTCACAGGCTATGTTGTTCATACGGAGGAGACAGAACCAAAGTCAACGATTTCTTATCCTATATTACAAAAAAATTGACTACAGAAAAGTGCAATACTGTATTTCAAGAAACGAAATTGCAAAGTAATAATCCATTGTGGCACGAATTACGGTATGGTCGTATTACAGCATCCAGATTATATGAAAGTGCTCATTGTCATACTCTGGATGGGGTATTGGTAAATTCGATTATGGGTGGAACAATAAAGGACACTTCTGCCATGAAACGAGGAAGATATTTGGAGGAGCATGTTATAAAATGTGTAGAAAAACATCTGGACAGAAAAATAAATCGTTCTGGTTTAATCTTGCATCCAGACTACCCTGCAATAGGTGCTTCTCCAGATGGCATTGCCACAGATTTTATTATAGAAGTCAAGTGCCCTTCAAAAGAACATACCTTTAATAATTATTATCATAAGTGTCAAATTGTAACGAAGTATAAATGTCAAATCCAGGTGCAGATGCTTTTAAGTAAGAAATTAAAAGGATATTTTTGTATAGCACATCCAGACTTTGAAACAAGTTCTAAAGTAACTGTTGTAGAAGAAAAATTTGATGAAAATTTTATATTGCCGATAGTTAATGATGCTATGACCTTTTGGCAGAACAATATATTTGTAAAGCTTATGCAAAATGTTAATTTTTAGTAATAAAATTGTTTATTCCATTTATGTAAGATTTGTTGTGTTCTTCATTGTGGATTGTAGTATACTTTTAAACCTAAAAACCATTTAATAGACTGCAAATGCAAAAGTCAATTTATTACAGTTTTATTTGTTTTTAATATAATTTACAATTTTATAAAATAAAGATTTCATGTACAGTGTATTAATTGTTGTACTTATTATCCTAATTACTTAAAATAATAGGTGTTTGACAATTTATTAGACCTGCACATATTATAACAATACTGTCCAAATGACGTAATAAATAATGATCTAAACAAGAATGAGCACGCAACATTTTAAATTCTCTGAAACGTCGAATTACACGTTCCACATGTATTCTTAGACTTGCAATTTGTTTATCTCTAATGACGGTCATTTTCTCAGATTGTTTACCAGATTGTATACTTGATGGCCGAGCTAATTTGCAACCAATTTTAGTTAAATAATGTTCCAGATTTTTAAAACCTCGATCAGCTAAAATTTCACAATTTTGTGGTATAATATCTAAATAGCCAGATCTTTCAACGATGGCAACATCACTTGTACGACCTGTAAACCCTTCCGACACAAAATTAATGAATCCATCTGGTGTGCAAGAAACTAAATATTTTATTGTGTTACAATGTTTATAATCAGACCACGTGGCTGATTGAATAGTGGCATCACTAGGTTGTTCTATTTCAATTTCAAAGCAATCTATGATTGACTGCACTTTACTGAATCGAAATCTAAACTGAAGGGGTAAATTTCGAAATATTTCTTTAGCAGGTGGCCAAACAATTAAATTTCTAAAAATCCTGCAAACTGTCTTAACATTGCTATTAAAGATTTTAGCAATTTGACTTTCCGAATAACCATATTCACAAGATACTTCAGCATTTGTACGGTCAAGTCGAATCTTTTCTAATATTAGATAGATCTGCTTCATGGGAATATTATAAAGTTTTTCAATTTCCACTAAAATATGCAAAGAACATTTTGGTATCCCTAAATAAAGTAAAGGATTAGCTTTTATTAAAATATGTGTAGTATTCCAAATCTGATTTTTCACATTAGCTAGTTCTACATTTTTTTCCCAGGTATTAGAACTTGTCGAAGTATTTAGAAGAGATTCACTTGTTGGACTCTCACTTGCCAAAGAACTTACAGAAACAGTAGCAGGTTTTGCATCTTTTATATGTTTTGGAATACAATCATAATGTAAATTAGTTTGCACACACACAGACTTTAAAAGTTTTAAGTCCTGATATGCATTACAAGATATTGATTTACTACGGTATGAAGCATGCAACTTGGCTTGAACTTGAACATTATGATGTTCAATACTGTCTGTTTGGCATGATTTGGTTACCATCGTTTCACATATATGGGTGTTTGAGGTCTCTATCCATGCACAAGCCGACATTTGCACATCACTTTCAGTTATTTCTGGTTCGCCCTCCTCATTAATTTCATCAGACTGTTCTGTTGTTAATGTGTTACATTGGACCTCTGTTGGTAATTCTTGTAAAACTAAAGGATTTGCAGAGGTGGGTGCCACGTTCTCCTTTTGATGCTCCAATAAAAACATATGTGGAAAAAAACGTGGTACAACACCGTCTTTTAAAAACTTTCGCCCACTAGTATGTAAAACTTGAGGATTCTTCAAATCTTCTCTTAGCTATAATAAAACATTATTTTAAAGCAGGTTTCATAACATGCAGATAAGTTAGGATAAGATTTTACTTACATTAAAATGATCTTCACAACAAAATGATACTTTACGAATTTTTTTGTTTGGAATTCCTGCGGCAGCACACCACTCTTTTCTAGTGTTTTCCTTTTCTGGTACACAGATGAAAATTTTCTGTGGTGTAGAAATAGATGTACTGCCACATAATGGCACAAAGCAATATTTATAATAACTTGACCGTTTCGGCATTTCCAAGTTTTAATAAATATATAAATTTAACAACAATAATGTTAGGTTAGAAAACAAGTAAAATAAATAAATATTTAGTCTACGAAGGTACCAATAGAGGGCTTTAGTGTTTGTGGGAAGTTGCTCAAGGACAAATTTAGTTTTAAATAAGGAATATTTTTAAAATTAATTTTTTCTACTACGTTAAGCCTTTTAGGAAATTTTACTCATCCGGAAGTATTTTTTTAACCAAAGCAATGGAATGAAAAAATAAAAAAAATAAGTGCGTCTTCCCTATTGTGGTCACTTATAGATTGTCCTCTATTGTACTCCAATTTTTCCAGCAGTTTATAGGTAAGATATGAGCCACGTCTACTATTACCCCCATCGTGTAATAGTGGACAAAAACTTCGAAAAAAAAAGAATTTTTTTTCTTGACAATGTATTAAGAAAGTACTCGTTTTTTAGATTACCCTTTTATAGTATACAGGAAAAGTAATAATTTGCCCCAAATTTAGAATCGTAGCTGCAAAATGTTCGGAAAAAAACAACACCCTTGTCCACTAAAACACGTTTTGTCCACATTTACCTCCCGCTCCCCTACCTATCAGTAGGATGTGTCAGTTGTTCCCTTATTTGCTCTAATAGAGCCTGAACACTGTTTTTTGATAAGCGAAATCTGTTGATAAATTCTTGGTCATCCCAAGCATTTAGGTTATCAGTACGTGGTCGTACTGTATACCGTTTTCTTCGTCTATTAAGGAATAATTCTATCAGATCATTATCCAATATTAAATTGATGTCCTCAACCACATCCATAATTCTTTATTATCAATAATATTTAGAATTTAAAGACTGTCTAGAAAGTGTGCACAAAAACATCTGATCATTAAACTTCTCTTTAAATGGTTAAAGGACAGCTCAGGATGACATTAAGTTATCGGCCAGATAATCCTATTTATCTAGAGGATATAATTTATTAAGAGGTGAAAAGACACATTTCCAAGTTATAGGGAAGATAAATTTATTGGCCAGTTTATGGGCAGGTGGAAATACCGGCCCTTAGTTAACAATTTTAGTTGTGATTTTTAATTGCAATTGACGTATTAACTGAAACTAAGGTTAATTGCAGTTAAATTTAGTTGCAGTCTGCAATTAAGAGGTTAATTACAATTACATATAATTGCAATTGAAATGTCACAATTAAATCTTCAATCATGAAATAAATAAAGATTATTAAAAGTTTCACAGTTTTATTAAAATACAACCTGACAATATTGTTTCGACAGCTATGCTGTCATTATCAAAGGTAATATAATTATAAACAAACACGTCTCTAAGGTAGATACAAAAATTATATTATCTTTGATAATGACAGCATAGCTGTCGAAACAATATTGTCAGGTTGTATTTTAATAAAACTGTGAAACTTTTAATCATCTTTATTTATTTCATGATTATGGACTTCCATAAAGTTCACACAGTAAGGCTGGAAACAAACAAAATCTTCAATCAACTAATTAATTGATTAAAAATTTAATTGATTGATGCCCAACGCTGCCTTGTAGGAACTTATATTTTTGTTACGATTAATTAAATTAAAAAAAACATATGCTTATAAAATAGTTTTCTTTATTTAATACTACCGTAGACAGGTGTTACTTTGCCAGAAGGTGGTCACTTTGCCAAAAAGTGACATTTGAATTTAAAAAATTTAGTTTTTCAATGTTGGTATAGGTATCCTAGTGGCGATTTCAGGAACTAGCGTGGAATTGTCAAATATAACCGACATTCACAAACAAAGAGCGGGTAATGTGCGGCAAATTGTGGATTTGCTCATCAATTGAGGTAAGTTTAATCTGACAATTTTCAGTGAATTTGTTAAAAGGTGAATGCTAAGGTGTCTACAAAAAAAATGTGTCATTGTCAAGCAATATCACTTGTGTCAGTTGAAAGTGTGGAGTTTTAAGGTTATGTCCAAATTTTTTTAAAAATTTTAAAGATCGCCTTCATTTTTTTTTCAAAAAATTTAATATATGAACGACATTTGGGGGGTTATTTTGCCTAGTCAAGATTAGTTAACAATAACAGCCCGCTTGTATTTGCTACGTATAACAAAGCAGTAAGTTATGTTTGAATTCCTTTTGCAGTGCAATGGGCCGTATTTACAAAAGAAAAATTGGTTCGCGCAAGTACAAAGATTACACAGAAGCCCAATTAAATGAAGCAGTGAGGGCTGTTACAACAAACACTTTGAGTTACAAAGAAGCAGCAACTCGATACAACATCCCAAGAAGAACAGTATGGAACAAGGTCCACAAACGACATCAGGGATATCCAGGTGGCCCTACTATTCTAACAGAAGTCGAAGAACGAACTGTCTTAGATGTCATTATCGCTGCAGCTGAGTTTGGCAGTCCACTAACAGCCACTGATATCAGAATGGTGGTTAAGAGATACTTGGATAAAGCAGGAAGAATAGTCAACAAATTCCCTGACAACTTACCTGGAAAAGATTGGTGTCTGAATTTTTTGACACGAAATAAAGGAAAGTTAAGCCAAAGAAGCTGCCAAAATATAAAAGGCGTACGAAGCGCGAAAACCGAAGTAGAAATCAATGAATATTTTGACAATCTTCAAAAATGCTTAGAAGGTATTCCTCCTGAAAATGTTTTAAACTATGACGAGACTAACCTAACGGATGATCCAGGCTCTCGTAAGTGTATATTCAGAAGGGGCACAAAGTATCCAGAGAGAATTATGAACGCCACTAAATCAGCTGTTTCTTTAATGTTCGCCATAACAGGCACCGGTGAAATTTTGCCACCGTATGTAGTATACAAAGCAGAACGAAAGTATGATGGTTGGACAGTAGGAGGACCTCCACATTGCAGATACAATCGTTCAAAATCAGGATGGTTTGATGGGGCCATTTTTGAAGACTGGTTCAACACAATCGTAATTCCTTGGGCTAAGACGAAACAGGGGAAAACAGTAATCATAGGAGACAATTTATCAAGTCATTTAAATGTTGATGTGATTAGGTCATGCCAAAGAAACAACATAACATTCACATTCGTACCACCCAATAGCACCCACATCTGCCAGCCGTTAGATGTAGGATACTATGCGCCTATGAAAAAGCATTGGCGAAAAATAATCACTGAGTATAAAATACAAAATCCTAGAGAAAATGTTGTAAATAAGGTGACATTTCCTCACCTGCTTAAAAAGCTTATGAACCAGTTAAGTATAAATGATGAACATAATATACGAAGTGCTTTTAGAGCAACTGGAATTATACCTTTGAACCGAGAACAAGTTCTTAAGAAGCTCCCTAATCAAAGACTGGGTGACACTGTGAAAGAAAATGTTAGTGAATCTTTACTGACTTTCTTGCAAGACATAAGAAAACCGTCAACTTCGATAGAAAGAAAAAGAAAAAAAATGATCACAGTAAAACCTGGAAAAAGTGTTGCTTTTGAAAACTTTTCAGGCAGTGATCATAACTCTGACAATGAATCAATTGCCAGTGGTAACACCAGTATTGAAGATGATAATATTATCGACGTGGACCATGAAGAACCTGAAGGTTCATATGAGAAAGAAGAAGAGTTAAATTTGACAAAGACTAATGCTGAAACTCAAGAGACTGAATCTGAAACTGAAGACATTGTAAGGAGACCAAAGACTGAAGATTTTGTAATAGTAAAGTTCGTTACAAAGAAAACCATTAAACATTTTATTGGGATTGTATTAGAAATAGATTTTGATGAATATGTCATCAAATTCATGAGAAAGAAGTCAAACAATATTTTTATTTTTCCCCAAATAGACGATATTTCATCCACTATGGAGAGAGACATTGTCAAAGTATTGGACCCGTCTTCCATTAATAGGGGACACTATACCTTCGACTGCAGCTTAAAAGAATTTAATTTTTGATTATTTATGCAGTTTTTTTTTGTAAAAGTAGAATAGTTACGTGTAATTGTTTCAAAGAGTTTAATATTGTTTGAGTTTTATATGAAAAATATATTTTTTTACGTTTTTAATTTAGTCTTCTCTTATTTAATAATTAAATCCTACAAAAAAAAATTTTTTTGGCTTGATGTGAAGGCAAAAGTGTGCTCTTTGCAATGACACACATTTAAAAGGGTATCTTTGCATCTATCACCATTTTAAAGGCATTGGCAAAGTAACACCAATTGTGGGGTAACTTTGCCAAATTTTTAAAAATTTAAAAAAAAATGAAGGCAGTTAGAGAGGGTTTTGCAACCTTCACAATTCTATGATAAAAAGGTTAAAATTTGACATATCAAAATACCGAAGTGGCACAGTGAAAACTTTCAAAGTTATATTAGAAAATATAAGAAAATCGATGCAAAGTAACACTGCTCTACGGTACTAAAGCAAGTGCCATCTACCGATTTTTATCAGAACCTACCGATTTTCTTGAGTATACCTACCGAACTTATTTTTTCTAACGGAACATAGCTGCATTCTTGAATAACACACTTGAATAAATTAGTCCAAATACTCCAAATTGAATATTCCTGACCAAAATTAGGAACGAGATTTTTGATGATAAATGAGAATTACATGGTTTTTGATGTTTCTTTAAAAGTTTACTTTCTTAGAATGATCACTTGCTTTTTTTACTATATTTCCAGAAATAAAAATAGTAGGGGAGAGTGGGGTACATTCGGCACTGGGGTACATTCATCTTATCATAAAAAACTGAGTATTTTTTAAATCTTCCGCCAAAATCGTCAAGAAATGTCTTCCGGCAAACAGTCACGTTGTTTGTGTAACGTATTTAGTGTACCAGTTGAATGTTTACGTGTCGCTAATAAATATTAGTGTTCATGCACTAAACAAGGTAAGTTTTTTACAAATATACACATAACAACTATCATATTTGTAGTAGAAATAAATGCATGCCGATTTAGCCATATGTCAAAGTAATGCCCTTAAAAACAAATTCCGGTACAGTCTAACCTTAAATTAGACAGGTTTTGTGTGGGTATCATGGAGAGTAATAATTATACATATGGGGTACATTCGGTAGGCAATGGTGGGGCAGATTCGTCATACTGCCGAATGTACCCCGTGCTTTATCTGCCTAGGTACTCTCTAATCTATCATAGGTCTTGGGTTTATTAAAGCATGAATTTAGGGTTTAGGGCTTATTTATGTTTGCAGATGCCACGCACATACATTAAAAAAACTGACCGGGTCAATATTGACGAAAGATTGATGAAACTGGCGATGAAAGAATGTCTGGCGAAACGATTAAAAGTAAAAGAAGCAGCTAGGCAGTATGGCATCAAAAGGACTACGCTACAATCTCGAATCAAGACACTACTAAAGAAGAAGTCACCAGAAGAAATTCTCAGGGATGATTCGGGAAATGAAAGTGAAGATGATGCCCCCAAATACAATAGCAAATACACTGCTAAGCAAGTCTTTACAAGAGACCAAGAAGATGAACTAAGTGACTACATAAAAAAATCATCAAGCCTACATTACGGATTATCATACAAGCAGATTAGAATTTTGGCATATGAATTTGCAAAATCAATACCCAATTGTAAGATGCCTGAAAATTGGGAAAAAAATAAGATAGCAGGTTTGTATTTTCTAATTACATTTGTCTTAACAAAAATAATTTATCATTTCGTTTGTAGGACTGGATTGGCTATTTAGTTACATGAAGAGGCATCAGGATCTCTCATTGCGGAAACCAGAGAGCACCAGTTTGAGCCGTTCAATGGCATTTAATAAACCTGTAGTGAATGACTTTTTTAGAAAATACGCTTCTGTCCTGGAAAAGTACAAATTTCGTGCCGAACAAGTGTGGAATTTGGACGAAACAGGAATCACGACTGTTGCAAGGCCTGTCAAAGTGGTCACTACAAAAGGGAAGAAGCAAGTAGGCCAAATTGCTTCAGCAGAAAGGGGCTCGTTGGTGACATTTGTAGGCATTATTAACGGTGTTGGCGCAATGGTTCCTCCCGTATTTGTCTTTCCCAGGATTCGTAATCCCTCCGAATATTTATCAGAAGGGTCGCCTATAGGATCTATCGCACTAGGAAATAAATCTGGTTGGATGACCGCGGAATTATTTCCAAAAGTTTTGGAACATATCGTGAATCGTACTCGCTGTTCTGTAGAAAACAAAATTTTGCTGCTGATAGATAACCATGAATCCCATATCTCTGTTGAAGCAATAAGGTATTGTAAATCCAATGGGATTGTTTTGCTCTCTTTTCCACCCCACACGACGCACAGGCTTCAGCCTTTAGACGTGGGAGTTTATGCCCCATTTAAAGCTCACCTAGCTACTGCATTTAACGATTGGATGTTAGCACATCCAGGTCAGGCCATAACCATAAGAAACATAGGATATTTAGCAAACAAAGCGTACGAAATGGCATTTTCTATGAAAAATATCGCTCACGCGTTTAAGAAAACTGGTTTATGGCCAATCAATAGGCTAATATTTTCTGATGAAGATTTTGTGGCGAGTAGTGTCACAGATAGGCCTTTAATTCCAGATGAACCTCCACGTGATGACGAATATCCGAACACCCTTCAAAACAATGACGCGCATGGGAATGTATCAACTGATGTTGCTAATGATGAGAATCTAAATTTACGAGAGGGTACTCCTCAGGACGTTTTAAATTCCTCAGAGCAACCTTCAACTTCTGGTGTCAGTCTGGATAAACTGATTCCTTTTCCCAAAGCTGACACAACTAAACCAAGGAGTGGTAAAAGAAAATCAAAAGCCACAATTTATACAGACACTCCTGAATTACTGATCAGGGAGAATATAGAATTGGAAAAAAAGAGGAAGCAAGAAGTTAAAAAGAAACCGATGGTGAAAAGAAAGGTCTTTGCCAAAAAGAAGGAAAAGCAGAAAATAGATGAAGACCAATCAAGCGATTCTGATGATATTTCGTTAGATGATGTCAACTCCAACAGCAGTGACGACTTATTTGAAGAACTAGAAACTGCTTCAGAGCAGGATATTGAAATTGGCAACTATGTTTTAGTTAAATTTTGTACAAAATCGGGAATAGTAATTCACTATGCAGGACGGATCGAAGAAATGAATTCCCCTATATACAAAATAAAGTTCATGAGAAGGAGAGGATTCACTCAAAAATTCTTTTTCCCATCAGTAGAAGATGTAAGTGAGATTAATATTTCGGACATTGTAGCCAAACTTCAAACTCCGCCTCAAACTGGTACTGCAAGAACTTCTTCCATGTATACTTTTAGTTATAACTTTAGTTCTCTTACTGTTAAATGATTACCTACACCAATATCAAATAAATAACATCAAGTTTATAGTGGTTTCACGGGGTACGAATGTACCCCACACATATGTCGAAAGTACCCCACCAATGGGGTACTTTCATCACTTTTCCACATTTTGAAAAAATGCAAATAATAATATGAAATAAGCAATATAGCGGGACAAGCCCGTGTGGAATCCTTTCTTAGTCTATGTAGATGTGTATGGTAAGTATAAATTTATTTTACAAAAATGCATGTTCATGTCACTAATTTTTCTATAAAAAGGGGCCGAATGTACCCCACTCTCCCCTACATACATATTTACAAAATAATTCTATTTTTTATGATGAATTTATAAAATCTCTTTGTCGTCTACTAACATCAGTATGCTATAATGTTATGCCATAAAGTCGTCTTGACAACGAAATAAATACACGCTAAATATTGCTGATAGAATTTCATAATATACTATTGTGGAATATTACGCCTCTTGTTCAATTTTCTGGATTGATTTTGTTTCTGATTCGTCGTACTATACCGTTGTTTATTTATTACTAATGATCAAATATGATGAAAGTTATAAAGATTACATCTTGAATACATATATACATATTATGTAACATTTTAGTTACAGCTTCAGGGCTTACTGTACAAAACAGAAACGAAAATTGAAATATTCAGGAACAAACTCCACTTTGTTTGATTTATGGATTCTTTTGTACCCATCAGTTACGACGGGAACTCGAGTCGGGAACCATATGTAAGTTCGTGGCCGGAATACCTGCATTGGGTAACTGCAAAAATTAACCCTAACAGAAATTCGCACGCGCCCAATTGCACCCGTGACTTTGTAGTGATTGTGTCGTTTTTAGTGTTTTTCCTCTTGTAATTAATTATCAAAGTAAATAGTTCTTTTCAGAACTGCAATTGTGTATCTTCATTTAGAGAGGTAGGTAGTACGCATTTCTTGACATTCTGAATACCGTCAAACGGGGTGGGTCGGGACTAGGGTGGTGACTCGGGACAATCCCGCCTAATTTTAAATTTACATCTGTAATGGCGATATTAAAGAACAGTTTACGTTACAAAATTATGAGGTGTGTTCACAGATGTCGTTGCTATCGGAATAAGTAACAGACGCATTTGAAAGTTACCGGTAAGTTGCTTGAAAAAAATTATAAAAAATTACTGAAATATCGTTATTTTGAATAATGTAAGATAGTTTCATTTATCTAACACATTAATAATATTTAATTTATATACATATATTTTTTTATGGAAAGTCATAATAGTGTAGGTTGAGGTTATGTAATTACTTGGGCGCTAACACTTTTATTATTTTTTGTAGGGCCATTATTATTTTTCTTTCACTTTTCCGGGGTCATTCGGGACAATGCCTCGAGTATACAAAACACCTCTGGGTTCTAGGAAAAATCGAAATTATGATCCAGAAAATTTATCGACGGCAGTCAGACATGTAAAAAATCACAGGATGACGCTCAGGGAAGCCCAGGAAGTATACGGTATACCAAAATCCGCTCTTCAGAGACATGTAAAGGGAAATTTAAGTCTGTGCGGTGGACAACGTGTCTTAACAGAAGCTGAAGAGGAGATGATTGTAGAAGTAATTACAGTTGCATCAGAATGGGGTTACCCTTTTGAAAAATTGGACTTAAGACTTTTAGTTAAAGGTTACCTAGATAGGCTCGGTCGCAGAGAACAACGTTTTCGTGATAATTTTCCAGGCGAAGACTGGTGCGAACGATTTTTGAAACGACACAAAAGAGAATTATCGGTTCGCCTTAGTGAAAATATAAAACGAGCTAGAGCTGAGATTTCACGAGAAACAATTAATGAATATTTTAACAATCTAACACTACAACTCACTGACGTGCCTCCTGAAAACGTGGTAAATTACGACGAGACAAACTTTGTCGACGATCCTGGCCGAACAAAAGTTGTGGTTAAGAGGAAATTGAAACACGCGGAAAGAATAATGGATTCCTCTAAAAGTGCAACCTCTGTTATGTTTGCGGTATCGGCATCGGGGGCAATGCTTCCGCCCATGATTGTATACAAAAGCGAGCATCTGTATGAAAACTGGACACGTAACGGACCAAAGGGTGCCAGATATGCTCGTAGTAAGTCTGGATGGTTCGACCAACAACTTTTTGAGGAATGGTTTCATTCTATAGCTTTGCCATATTTTCGGCGATTAAATGGGCCAAAAATTTTGATTGGTGATAACCTAGCAAGTCATCTGTCGTATGCTGTGGTTCAAGAATGTCAGAGGCAGAATATAAAATTTATTTTTCTTCCTCCCAACAGTACACACCTTACTCAACCATTGGATGTTGCTGTCTTTGCCCCTATTAAGAAAACATGGCGTAAAACTTTGACTTCTTGGAAGAAAAAACATAAAGGATCGTTGCCAAAAGAATTATTTCCCAGTTTATTACAGTCTGCTTTGTCAAAAATCGAAGTAAGCAATGTGCAAAATATTATATCTGGTTTTTCTGCTACTGGCATAGTGCCTTTAGACAGAAACCAAGTTCTGAAGCGTCTGCCTTTAGAGCAATCTATTGAACAGAGAAACGAAGCACTCCGTACATCAATGACGGAGATGTTTAAGGAAACGAGGAACGCTCAGAAACCAACGACATATAAAAGAAAAAAAATTCATGTTGCAGCTGGTGCGAGCGTAACAGAAATAAGTTTCAGGGAAAATGTAGAAGATGTAGATGTAGAAGATGAGCACGCTGACATTGTTGAAGACGAAGATGCTGACATTGTTGAACATGAGGAAGAATCAACAGAGCAAGAACCAAGAGATAAAGAGACTGAACATGTGAACATAGAAAATATAAAAAATGATGACTTTTTGGAAGTGCATTTCGAAACAGAAAAAAAACAAAAAAAATTTTGTGTGTGTCAGGTCAGCAATATAAACGATGATGGTTCGATTGTCGTCAACTGCTTGAGGCCCAGTAAAGCCAAAAATTGTTTTATATTTCCGAACATTCCTGACATTTGTGAGATAGACATCGCACAAATAACAGCTCTACTTCCAATCCCAACTATACGCAGAGGACGACATGCATTTCCCTTGAACAGGAAAATGAAATCCTACAATTTCTAATTTTGTTTTTTGTGTGTTTCTGTTGATTTTGTTACCTCTCTACTTATTTTTGAGAATTTTGTTTTATTTGGAATTTATTTTATATTAATATAAGTTTATTTTCATTATTTAGCCTTCATTCATGTTTAAAATGACTGATATCGTCATTACTTTTCGCAAAAATTTCATATTTTTTTAAAAATTAAATATTTGTCCCGAATCACCTCAATATACGGGGTCATTTGAACAATTTACTGTATTTTAATACACTGTCCCGAGTAACCCCAACTGCAAACACAAAAGGAATTAATGAAGATATGACATGCCAAAATCTATAAGAAAATGCTGGCAGCAGGTAATAAAGAAAGATAAAGAAGATATTAGGCGTAATAACGTACTACACATTTTGACGAAATTCCTTTTATCACGGTTTATTTAGATTGGGGTTGTTCGAAACGTTCTTACGGTGCTAACTCTACAATGCTACATCTGGAATTGCTGTGATAATAGAAAAGTTTACTGGAAAAATCTTATTTCTTGAAGTCGGAAATAAATATTGCAGCACAACACATGCAAGTACTTCTGCGGACGAGCAACAAATACGGTAGAAGAAGCAAAAGAACACGTTTGCTTTAGAAATTGGTCAGGCAGCTCGTCCGCCATGAAGCAAGATGTGATTGCAGATGCTTTTTGTCTAAGTAAAGACTCGAGTGTTAGGGTCAATATTCGTAATAAAATTCCGTATGGCAAATTTGTGCAAAAATTAAATGCACTAATCATGCTATAAAAATTATGACAAGTCAACATAATTTGAAACAAACAGCCAATCCAAAAATATGTTTAAAGACTTCCAAAGAGAGCTCAATCAACAACTTACAATTGTGACTCTGAAGAAAACCTTGCCGATGTCTTAGAAATGTATCTTTGTACAGTAGTTGATCAAGTCTTGAATTTGTAATTAAAGTGCAAGGAGTACCTTTGTAAATTTGTTGCGCTTACTGCGCTAAAATACAATAAAGGACTGGCGTGGTATTCAAGCCCCGACAAAACATTTCTTTCGTTGAGCCATGGGAAATGTATAAATAAGTTCATTGTACAATCCGTACAATGCGCATGCGCATACGTCTATTTTGAGAATTTAAAAAGAAACGTTTTTCATTACTACCAGGTCTGCTTTCTAACATCGAATAATATGTCCATAATGTTGGAGGTTTCACTTTACTAAGTTAGCGAAGTAAGCCAAAAGAACTTGTTCCGAAAATAATTTTATTTTTTTTCCTTTCGCCATTCTATAAATTGGCTATAGATAATATCGTACCTGGGTTTAGATTTTTCCGCCAATAATTTCAGCGATGTGGTTTTGACCGCTTCCACAACTCATCTTCAAAGTTCTCCACGATTTTATAACGTTCTGAGGAGAGTATCGTAGGTGAGCTATGTTTGTTGCCATAGTTACTGATTTCAGTTTTGCCAAGATACACGCAATGTGTAAAGTGTTTAACGGGCAAACAATTATTGAATATCTGGAAACATGTGCTAAAGTTATACAAAACGACGTAGGAAACCCAGTCTCCTGTTTAACAATTCACCTCTGCTGTACACATATAAGATCGTAGCCACATATACAAAAAACGATAAACAAAAAAAAACCCGTTTAATGGCTGCTGGTGTTTGTACAAATTTGCCTTAGACCTTACCTTAGAGTGGTTCTCTCTAGTTTTTTTGCATTGTTATTGTCCTCGTCATATTTTAACGGTCAAACTAAGAATGCTCTTTCAAGGTTCTTGCTGGCATGTTGCAAAGAAACAGTAGACGATAATTACGATAGTGCCGTTACACAAACAGAAGATATCGCAGAAATTTACGATGAAAAAGTTGAAAGATTATTTGATAAGAGTTCATTTTATAAACATTTCAAATCTCTGCATATGAAAAATGTCTTGTCCGAAGGAGTAGATTCATAAAATTATTATTATAACCCTGAGTTTTTAGAGATTCTTTTTCTTCACTCTTTGGAGCGAAATATATTACGATATACAGGAATATAAATATTCCTCAAATCAGTGACATTGAACAGAACTGAACTCTATCAATTAGAAATAAACCCCGTGGCCAAAGAAATTCCAGTTTGTGGCAAGATGAGAGAAAAAGACGCTAGACAAACTAGCTCGTACAAAAACATAATAAAAGACATTCTCAATCCGAAACCATTATAGACCAAAGCCGTATCATATAGAACGAGAAGATAGCCTTCGATACGCTACAATACGCTACAACCGAAAACTGCACGTCGTACCGTAGGCTTAATCTTGCACGAAGACTACCCCTATTTAGGATCGTCGGCAGACGGTTTGGTAGGAGATGCTGTTAGCTCGGCCCATCTAAGTCAAATTAAACCTGACTACCTCGATGAATCAGTAAAACTGAAACATTCTCACAATTACTATTATCAAATACAAGGTTTGTTATACGTTACCAATCGTAATTGATTCGTGTGATTTTGTTATAGTATACACTAACAATAATCGCCGTTAAAAATCGAAAGTTAAGATTTTTGTAACACCCCCCTCCCCTATACAGATAGGTTTAGAACGCAAAACAATGATCTGTGCAAGGGTCAGGCTGATAAGTATGAGGATCATGCTATGACTGGTGGATTATTTTAATTTGCAATTGATCGGGTCCTCGGGGGTGGAATGCCAACGACCGCGGATCTATATATAGGGTTCACCGAGCTGGTTTGCCGGGCGTCTCTTGGGCACTGCGTAGTACAGTCCGCTTGATCCAAAGAAAACCACTTAGAACCACTACACTTAAAGGCCGTTGAAGCGAATATATAGCCTCTCACTACTCAGACAACCTCATCCACAGGGCATGGACCGGGGCTCTACTTAGTAGAGTCAAACGAAGCTCTGACGATGGCTAAACCAAGCCTAACAATTTGGACACAGGGAAGGGGGCCAAGTCCATGCGGGATCCGGCTGCTTCCGCATAGCTCTTACCGGTAGGACTCTGTGTGGCAGGATAAGGTTTGTGAGGACAGTGGTTCGTGTATCATTCTTTGGACACGAATCACCCGGCTGCCCCCCTCTTCAGATCCGACAGGAGTGGACAGTTCAGGCTCATTGTGTGGCTTTGCTCACTCCTGGGTGGATGGTCCACGTATTTGCCTAAATATTGGTGTACTTTTAAGTGAAAGGGAACTAGTTGTTCCGAACTAGGTCTTTAATATATTATATCAGTCACGGGGGCCCTATTCCCCTATACCCTTATAGGTCCCTTCTTTGTATAATTGAGGGCATCCCTATCCTGTAAGCCAAAATACGCCCGGGGATACTGGAACCATTCTAACTAGAAGTAATCTAACTCCATTGTGGTAGCCGGGCTGATGCCGGGCCTAACATTCTCTCGCAGCTCCGCGCACCTTGCTCCACTCTTGGTGGTCTCATGGGTATACTTATTTTCGTAACTTATTAATGTAACATTCTTATTTTCCAATGTTTTGCAATAAAAAATTGTTTTCCAAACTTTATCTGGGCTTGTGTATATATTTTTCAGGTGATAGGATTGAATTAGACGAAAGCAGTGGAACTGAAGGAAGTAATGTTTCGTCGGAATTTTCGAACGCAGAACCATCACAATCGAAAAAGTCGCGTGGCAGTGTTAATATAATTAATGACAAATTATTAACGACTAATGTCAGATTATAATCGCAGTTTCTGAAGCCTTCGGTATAGATGTAAGCTCGATAGTGGTCAACAACTCGTCGATTTCCACTTATCGTCAAATAATTCGAAAAAATTTCTGAAAAACTTAACGAGCTGTTTCCTTCTTCTCAACTCAATCACTGCGATGGAAAGTTGTTTGAAGAAATGCATCAAACTGGTAAAGTCGATCGTTTGACGGTAGTCGTATCCGATGGGGAGATGGGCCTCTTTGCGTCAAGCCAACTGTTGCGACACAACTGCATCTAATCTTGGGTCAACAAATGGAGCTGCAACGCTGATAGAAACAAAATGCTAGGTCGAACTTGTTATATCTACGTTTTACGAGTTTTTGACACGCTTATGCCGTCACCTTCATAACAGGGACTTCGATACTCTTATTTAAGAGGTTTCAGACAGCCTGGAAAGACATAGATCAAAAAGTTACAAGGCCGGTACCGAAGAGGAAACTGTTGCGGCAACATTGCAAGATCACATCGAGTATGTCGAGAATTTCTTGATGATAACGTTTTAAATTGTAGATCTCAGCCGCGCGACGATTATCGCGAATTTTTGTTTTTGTTTCATAGTTTTTTCATAGTTTGACCTGACTAATATAATAAAATAACCTTTAGAACTGCTGTGCACCATTTTAATTTAAGATATAGAGTAAGCATAACCCCACCTGCTCATCGCACTGCACTTTTTGAACGTGCATTTTCTTTTAACATTTATATATAAACTATACTCAAACTCATGTCTGTCTGATTGATACCTTCAAGAATTATTCGGTGAATTCCTTCACGCAGCATCTGCGTAAGATCTTTTTTTAAATGCAATCAAAGTAAAAATAGAATGACTTTCTTTTCTTTTCCTATAATCTCGCCTTATTTATGCCTTTTGTATAAAAATATTAATTTTTAAATTTCTTGTAATAACATGCTCATCATAATCAACATCATGTTCTTTTATTTAATAAAATTACTAGTAAATTGATTACAAAGTACATTAATAGTACAATTTTCCTTCAATTTGTGTTTTAATCTCAACGCATTTCTTATATAAAAGATTAACTGCAGAGCTTATTATTTATCAAAAATAGAAATATTTTTAAAACTGTAAAATAAAAAATTTAAATCACTTTCGAAAAATGTTTAAAAGAATCACATTAAAGAAAATTCAAAAAAACACGTTGCGATATTTCGGAGACAGCACAACACTTTGGTAACAGGATCACATACGCTGCTGAAGGTTTAAACTACTAGAAATCATTTTTAATTAAAAAAACGTCGATATTGCAATACGTTCGCCATCTGCTGTTCACTAGATAAAATCATACTTCATCTACTGCAACTGTGAAACTAAGATGATTGTGGATCCAAACCCCCCTACATTTATTTGTATTAGTTTGGCTAGTTAACAGCAGATGGCCACCGTATCGAAAATCAAAGTTATTTTTTATTAAAAATTATTTCTGTAGTTTAAATCTTCCGTAGCTTATGTGTTTCTGTTACGAAAATATTGTTCTGTCTCCAACATAGCGCAACGTATTTTTGTATTCGCTCTAATGTGATTTAACTTTTAAAAAAGTAATTTTTAAATAAATTGCATCTGCGTCATCTCCAACTGCAACTGTGAACTAGAATAATTGTAGATACAAACCCCCCTACATTTCCATGTATCAATTTATTTAACAAACAGCAGATGGCGTCCGTATTGCAAAATCAAAGTTTTTTTAATAAAAATGATTTCTAGTAGTTTATACCTTCAGCAGCTTATGTGATCCTGTTAGCAAAGAGTTGTGCTGTCTCGGAAATATCGCAACTTGTTTTTGAATATTTTTCTTTAATGTGATTTTTTTAACTTTTAAAAAATTTTCGCTAGGATTTCAATCTTTTATGTTATAGTTTTCAAAATACTTCTATTTTTGATAAATAATAACAAGCTGTGCAGGGGCGTTAAAATTAACGTAGCCCAGGCACCAGAGCTCAAGATTTTGCAACCACCATCATATAAAGATTTTTTATTGGAAATCGCAGGGTCATAATTCAACTACATTAGTATTTGTAAAAATAAAATATATAAAAATGCGCTGAGATTAACACACAAATTTAAGGAAAATTGTAGTATTAATGTACTTAATGTAATCACAATTTTCTATTAATTTTATTAGATAAAAGAACAGATATTATGCTCCCACGGCTAAAATTGATTGAGCAAGTTATTGTAAAACATTATTTTTTTATAAAACGGCATAATAAGGCGAAGTTATAGGCATAGAAAGGAATGTCATTATATTTTTGTTTAGTTTCCCAGCATTTTTCTAGTACATAGTTTTATTCCATAATTTACATTTAAAATTTAAAATCACTGCATCTTGAATTATTATATTTTTGTTAGGCACATTTTATGTACAAATGTAGAATAGGTTGCCTACACATTATTATCAAATAATATAATTTTCTTGAATTATTGCATTTCAAATAGATTTATGTTACAAATTACCTTTTAAAAAATTGCAATTAAGTATATCCAATAATTAAAATTCTTCAGGTTGCTGTTAATATGTATTGGACTTCATTATAGGAACTGTGAAACCTTCTTAACCTTTTCTAAACAAGTTTACCTATTACAATAATTATGCCTCAAAAGCAGCTATAAAATAAATAATTTTGTACGTACAAGTATTACATTCATAGAATATTTCTTAAGGTAAAAAAATGTAATATTTTTTGCAAAATAAATAAGTAAAGGTAATGTATCGAATAAATAAACAGTTAGTAAATAACTCTTTTTATGTTTTATTTGATTAGAATATTTAAAATGTCTATAAAGTTTATAAGCTTACCTTGTGATTTTTTTATTTTTCATAATGTACCCACCATACTATAACACAAAATATAACAAGACTATTAAATGGATTTTCGGCAAGTCTGTAGGTAAGTATAAAATAAATATATTATTGTGATTAGAGTGTTATAGCTAGACCATAATATCTCTTGAAATATTAAAATACAAATTTTCAACTTCAACAAATTCTTTTAAGTACTAATTTCAAGAAGGAATTCTTGTTGCTTGGTAAATAGTAATAAAGCTTAAAGCATGTAGTATGTTGCAGCTTTTAAACAGAGGTAATGGATTTATGTACTACTACAGGTACCACATCAGAATATATCAATAAAAAAATATTAACCTGACAAATTATTCATTGTTAAATTGAATCTGATTTGAATTTTTTGATTAAAATTAAATTGTCTATAGCTAACTAACAATTAGGTAATTTTGCAGTTGTTTGAATTACTTTTCATCTTTAAACTTTCCTTTTCCACTTTTTTCCTTGTAGTTTAAATCACCTGAATCGAATACAAAAAAAAAGGTAAATCGCTACCTGAAAACTCCTCTTTGAATTGACTCCTTGTCTTGAATTTACTCTTATAACTTGTTCGTCGAAAAATGTGCTAATTAACTGAAACCTATTTCAAGCCTAATTTATTACAGGTTCAGTTATCCAGTTTCTGAATAATTTTTCTTGTAATCTGGATTTTTGAAGCTCTCTTTAGAAATTAAAGTTTCTTTCAAATAATTTGTATTTTTTTTTTGATAAACCATAATTTTAATAATCCGGATTTACAAAAGAAATACATTCGGTAAAGGGAAAAACCATAGCCGTTTGGTTTATATACTATGATAAATTCTTTCGAGGAAAATTTTGATGAGCAGAATAAATTTATCCATTAATTAAATGAAGTAAACGGAATCCATAAAGACAGATGACACAACTAAAGAAAATATTACGTTCCTAGTTTCTTCCTAATTTCTATGTGCTCAGACATTGTACAAAATAACACTTAAGGGGAAATACTAATCTGGTTTTCATGAACAGAAGGTAACAAAAAAGAAGTCGAACAGGAGAACCAAACTTACCTACTAATACCAGTCTATTTGTGATTCAATCAACTGAGTACATCGTCTTCTGTGACAGGAAACATGACAGTGACCAATGTGGAGAAACCAAAAGAATAGCATATGGTGATTACAACAGAGAAGAAAGTAAGCTTTTGCTGCCTTGTGTACTTAAGTGTGCTTACACCTAAGTGTGCTTAAGAGTTAACATAAAAACCTGCGATGTAGAGGTTTTATTTTGTATTTACTGTGCCAAAAGTGTCACGTGACTTCGTGACTATAGTGAGTACCTCTGTATGAAGATAGATTTTCATAGAAGGCTCAGGAATTCTCAAGAGAAACAGATGTAACAGTACTGCAACTACACACAGCGTTATACACTACACCTTCACAAGATTCTTCAGTGTACAGCAACTCAGTTCAATACCAAGTGTACTGGAGATATTGACAACAATTATAGTGAATTAAATAATATTGATAGGTCTAAATATAGAACTGTAAGTTCACTGTGTTCTGATCTCTAGTGAGTGGCAAGCAATTGTGCGATTTGATGGGTATATTTAATATATAAGATCTACAAGCTTCGAGTTTTCCTCTTCAGTTTGCATAAGTAGATTAATCTTATTCTACGAGAAAGACTCCATCTGGCGATGGAATCTCCAGGAGTTCCAGTTAGTCCATGGGTAGTCCACCTTCAGTGTCAAGGTACATATATGACTGATGTCGAACAAAGGAAATCGAAACTAAGAGACATATGTAGATATACGTATTGAAAGTGATTATCGGAATACTGGTGTCATTTAGAAATTATAAAATGGAATGGATGCAACACGAACAGTTTTTGGTTTCGAATCGTTTGTGGTACTTGGGAACCGAATATGTTGCTAGTGCATTTTTTGATGAATCCATTTATGTTGAAGCCAAAAGGAAACTGGTTGAAAAAAATCGGAACATCGATTCCCTAGATGAAGAAAATAAACAAGTTCTAAAACGATATCCAGCACTTGCAGCAAATTAAACTTTTTTGGTTGGTAAAAATATTCAATTTTCCTGAAGTTCTGAATCAAATCAAAGGCTTTCTTCAAAAGATTCCAAATCGACAGTTCCCGTTGTCTCATATAGATTAGCATAAGAAACATTGTGAACCTACCTTTAATAGTAAGTCACGTGAATGTACCATCATCATTGATGTTGATGTAATACTTGTGTTATGTGTTAATAAAGATAAAAATAAATGTTTGATCAGTTGGCTAATATAATATATGCTCCCTAATAACAAGACATGGTGTCAGGTGTAAAATAAACCAATTTTAAAAAGGAAACAGAAAGAAGAAAAAGGAAACGAGGAAAAAGAAGAATCCTAACCTAAAAAAAAAAAAAATAAAACGTGCTATGGACGTAGTAAGTAAAAACGAGAAGAATTTGTTATTGTAATAATAAAATTAATAAAAATGAGTCAAACAACCTTTAAAACACCACCAAATCTGACATTTGAAGGAGATCTAAACAAAAATTTTGAAAAATTTATGCAATCGTTTGACATGTATTTACAAGCAACGGAATTAAACAAAGCTAGTGATGAAAGAAAGATTGCCATTTTCCTAAATGTAGCAGGTGAAGAGGCTTTAGAAGTGTTTAATACATTTCAACTGAGTGATGAAGAAAAAAAGAAATATGATACAGTAAAACAAGCTTTTGCAAACTACTGTAAACCCAGAAGCAATGAAGTTTATGATCGATTTAAATTCTTCACGAGGAGTAAGAAAGATGAAGAAACTTTTGATTCATTTATAAAAGATTTAAAAATATTGGCGAAACCTTGTAATTTTGCAACTCAACAAGAGTCTCTAATTAGAGATAGATTAGTTCTAGGGATTAATGACAAAAATCTACAAGAAAAACTCTTGAGAACAACCGATCTAACACTGTTAAAAGCTGAAGAACTTGTAAGGGCTGCCGAGGCAACAACTATTCAAGTTAAAGGGTTACGAGGAGATCCTGAAGTAAACATCATTAAGAAAAATCCAAGAGGAAATAAGTTCAACTTTAAATCAGAAAATGGAAAAAGCAAGCAAGGTAACACAAGTGAAAGTGAGTATGATTGTTTAAAGTGTGGAAAATGTCATAAAAAAGGTGAATGTGGTGCATATGGTAAAATATGTAGAATATGTAATAAGTACAATCACTTTGCCATAGGGTGTAGATTTAATAGAAATAAACAAAATAATGATAAGAAGCAGAAATATGTTAAACATCACAAAATTAGAAATGTTAATAGTATTAATGATGAAAGTGATGACAATATGTTTATAGATAGTATAGAAATTAACAGCGTAAGAAATAATAGTAGACAAAATAACCTAGTATGGGACGAAAAGATCCTAATTGGAAATAATTATGTGAATTTCAAACTTGACACAGGAAGTCAATGTAATGTACTACCATTAAGATGTATAAAATTATTAGGTTTAGAATCTAAAATAGAAATAAGTAATGAAAAAATTTTAGCATATGGAGAAAATGAAATTCAGGTTTTAGGTTACATTATTTTAAAATGTTTAGTAAGGCATAGGAACTATAATATAAAATTTGTTATAGTAGATGTAAAAAGTAAACCAATATTGGGTCTTAATGCGTGTAATAAATTAGATTTAGTACAAAGGGTTAAAGATTTAAACGTAAGTAAAAGTCAGGTAAATGACATAAATTTAAAAAAGTCAGAAACAGTAAAAGTAGGAAAACAAAAAGAGATAAGTAGGGATACAGAAAAAATAAAATTTTTAGAAAAAAATAAAGATTTATTTGAAGGAGTAGGAAAAATTCCGATTCAGTATGAAATAAAATTGATAGAAAATTATATTCCTTTTTCAAGTGGATGTAGGAGATTACCAAACAGTATAAATGATAGGTTAAGGGGAACGTTAAAAGAGCTTGAAGAGAAAGAAATTATAGAAAGGGTCGATGAGCCTACAGAATGGGTTAATAACATTGTAGTTAGAGAAAAAACTGATAAAAAATTAAGAATTTGTTTAGATCCACATAAACTTAATCAAAACATTTGCTTAGACCAACATCCAATACCTACTAGTGAGGAAATAAGTCTGAAATTAAAAGACAAAAAGGTTTTTAGTGTTATTGATATGAAAGATGGGTTTTTCCAAATTCCGCTAAGTAAAAAGTCATCAGATTTATGTACATTTATAACACCGTATGGGAAATGGAAATTTTTAAGATTACCATTTGGTTTATCAGTTAGTCCAGAAGTATTTCAGAAAGTAAATGAATCTATATTTGGAGATTTAGATATAGGTATTTATTTTGATGATTATATAATTGCAGGAAAGACAGAAAAAGAGCATGATGAATTAATGACAAAATTTTTAGACAGGGCTAGAAAACATAACATAAAATTTAATAAAGAAAAGCTACAGTATAAAGTAGATAAAGTAAAATACATAGGTAAGGAATATTCTGAAAAGGGAGAAAGACCAGACTTAGATTATATAAATGCTGTAGTAAAGCTAGAAGAACCTAAAAATAAAAAAGAGTTATTATCAGTATTAGGTATGGTAAATTATTTAGTCAAATACATTCCGCATTTAGCAGAATTGAGTGCACCTTTAAGAAATTTGACAAAGAAAAACATTGAATTTGTTTGGGACTTAGCTCAAAAAGAGGCATTTAAAAATATAAAGGAAGTAATAAGTGAAATGCCAACTCTAAAAATTTTTGATCCTAGTAAGAAAATAATAATACAAGCAGATGCAAGTCAAAATGGTCTAGGAGGATGCTTAATGCAAGAGGGAAGGCCAGTAGCATTTTGCTCTAGAAGTTTAACAGATTCAGAAAAACGATGGGCACAAATAGAAAAAGAATTTCTAGCCATTACTTATTGTTTAACAAAATTCCATCAGTTTGTATATGGAAAAGACATTATAGTTCATTCAGATCACAAACCTCTTGTAGCAATACATGAAAAAGAAATAAATAAAGTAAGTTCTAGATTGCAAAGATTAAAATTAAAAGTTTTAAAATATAAATTTCAAATTCAGTACTTACCTGGAAACAAAATGTTTATCGCAGATCTTTTATCAAGGTCATATCTAAAGGATAGGGTCTCTGATGATCCAGAAATGAGAGAAATAGTACACTCAATTGAAACAGAATTACCAATAGCAGATGAAAGGATAAACGAAATAAAAGAAAAAACAAAGCAAGATCAAGTTCTAAGTAAAGTTTTAGAATATACAGAGTCAGGTTGGCCTGAAAATTTCAAAACTGATATTAAAGAATTAAAAGGTTATTATAAAATCAGAGAAAACATTATAAATAAAGAAAATATTCTGTTTTTGGAAGACAAAATCATAATTCCAAAAATGTTGAGATTATATATATTAAAACAATTACATAAAGCTCACTTTGGTGTAGAAAAGACTAAGAAAAGGGCTAGGAGATTATTTTATTGGCCAGGGATAACAACAGAAATTGAGAATTATGTATTAAGTTGTAAAGTATGTGAAAAGTTTAGGAGGTCAAATGTAAAAGAACCTTTAATACCTTATGAAATACCAAATCTACCATTTCAAAAGGTAACGGGTGATATTTTAGAGTTTGGTTCAAATTCATATCTTGAAGTTACGGACTATTATTCAAATTGGATTGAACTTAAAAAATTAAATAATAAAACTATACAGGAAGTTATCAAAAAATTAACAGAAATTTTCACTATACATGGTTATCCATCTGAATGGGTATCTGATAATAATCCGTTCAATAGTCAAAATTTTAGGAAGTTTGCCAAGGACATTGGTATGAAACTAACTTTTATTAGTCCGAGGTATTCACAATCTAATGGGTTGTCTGAAAGATCAGTAGGCATTTGTAAAGACATGTTAAAAAAGAGTAAAGAGACAGGGAAAGATGTATTAGAATATTTGTTAGAGTATCGAGCTACTCCATTGTGTTCATTAGGAGTATCGCCATCAGAATTATTGTTTAATAGGTTAGTTAGGACAACATTGCCTATACATGAATCACAACTTAAACCAAAAATGAATAAAACTACTAAAAGTGATTTTAAATTAAAACAACAAAATCAAAAAAGACATTATGATAAAAATGCTAAAACAAGACCTGATTTTGATTTATATCAAAATGTAACATTGAAAAAAGGGAATAAATGGGTGCCGGGTAGAATTATTGAAAAGTGTAATACCCCTAGGTCTTATGTAGTTAAAGATGAGGAGGGTTCTGTACTTAGAAGAAATTCTAGATTTTTAAGAAAGTCTAGAAATATACCAAATTTTGAAAATATAATTAAGGATTTAGATGTAGACTTTGAAAATGTAGAAAATACTAAAATTGATTGTCAAGGAGAAGTAAATGGAGGACAAGAGATTATAGTAAGTCAGGAGAATAGTTTAAGAAAAAATGAGACATATCCAGAAATCGAAAATAAGTCAAATACTACACGAAGTGGTCGAAAATGTCAAAGACCAATTTGGTTGAAAGACTATGAAACATAATGCTTTGGAAAAAAAGGAGATGTCTCATATAGATTAGCATAAGAAACATTGTGAACCTACCTTTAATAGTAAGTCACGTGAATGTACCATCATCATTGATGTTGATGTAATACTTGTGTTATGTGTTAATAAAGATAAAAATAAATGTTTGATCAGTTGGCTAATATAATATATGCTCCCTAATAACAAGACACCCGTATTGATATTTATCCTTCTGCGTGGAATTCGAACATAAATTACCAGTACGGGTTACAATTAGTAAAAAAATAAAAATTTTCAATGATATCGCGGAAAGAGGCATAGAATTAATTGCGGGATATAAAGACAGATCATCTTACGATGAAGACCAAAAACAAGCTATTATACAAGTTATCGTCGAGCAGTAACGTATTTGGGGGGGGGGGCTTGCCACCAAAATCTTTTTAAACTGTCAAAATATATGTTATGTGACAATCTTAGTATTTTGATTCGGAACTTTTATTTTCCCCCACCCCGAAGAAAATTCCTATAAAATATACTAAAATAAATTCAAATATAATGTTATTGACAATGACGAATTTCAATAAATGCTCTTGTTTGTTATATTATTAAGCATATCTTTTTTCTTTAATAATCAATATAATCCTCAAACTCCTTTTTTTATCAAGAAGCGATCATTTCAGAGAGAAAAGATTCCTCTTCCGTGCAGGGGCGGCGCGACGGGGGGGCCTGGGGGGGGCGCGGCCCCCCCAACATTGAGCGGTGCCCCCCAGGTTTCAAATAAAAAACATCTTTGATAAATAAATGATGATATTGATACAGTATAATTCACGTTTTAGTGTTACAAATTAAAATTACTACAGGAAATCTAATATTTTATTTTTGTTTCTTATGTAGGCCTGTATTTAAAATCTAATAATTATGAATCAGAAAAAGGCTTAGCCTTAAGTTGAAAATTCAAGCGTTCTATAAATATCTGCATGTTCGGTATGACTCATACGCTAGCACAGTCGTCAGTCGCAAACTGGCAAACAATAGGGAGAAGTATTGCCAATAGAGTGTAACAGCTGGTTGTGAACGGGAGCAAAGAGACAGAGTTTTAAACGTCATTCAGTAGGACTTCAAGAGTTGTGAGATACTGACATTTCAGATGTTTATCGCGTTTTCACAGCCACAATGACATTCACAGTTGCAATTTGTAAAAATCATAAAATTGTTACTTTTATTTTGCCCAAAGCAAAAACTCTGAAGATTTGGGTAGATTTAAATAAAAAAAACAATAATAATGTCAAAATTTCGCCCGCTCGCTACGATCGCGTGGAAAGGTACGGTGCCCACCGAGATATTTCCTGTGCCCCTGCTTTGCCCCCCTGCTTTGCCCCTGTTCATTTACCTCTAGCGCCGCCACTGCTTCCGTGTAGTCAAAATCCAAAGTCAATAAAAAGAAAATTGACATAGATATGACAATTTGAAACTTCCAGCTTAAAAAACAGTGTATATTTAAAAAAATAACAAATTTACGTTCAGCGACCCCAAGAACTAACATATATGATACATATTTTCAGTCAAAACATTGAAAACTAAGAATGTTACGTTTAAAAGTCTCAAATAGTACAGTTTCCTATGTTTGAAAGCTTTTGGACTTTCTCGACTCAACGAAAGTCAGAATTTTATACGACACTATACGAGAAAGGTGTCTTTCGCTTCAGCTTGAGACAGATCTATGTATCGACGAGCAAATGATTCCTTTCAAAGGTAGTCTTAATGTAAAACAATATATCAAAAACAAACCCACGAAATGGGGCATCAAGCTCTACGCTTTATGTGGTCAAAGTGGACTGTGCTATGATTTTATTATCTATCAAGGTTCAACAACAAAGTTGGCGCCTGGCCATTTAGAAGTATTTGGGGCTGCTGGTGCGATAGTTTCCACGCTTGTTCAGCGCATTTCTGAACCAAAATTTCGTATCTACTTTGACAATTACTTTAGCAATTACAATATATTGCAGTATTTATGGAATAAGAATCTCTACGCTTCATGCACAGCCAGACTTGATAGATTCAAGGCACCACCATTTTCTGGAGACAGCGCCATGAAGAAAAAAGGCCGCGGTTCCTCCGAAGAAGTGGTCAGCAAGGATGGAATAGTAATGGTCAAGTGGTACGATAATAAAAGCGTGGTGACGGCCTCCAATTACAAAGGCGTTGGGAATGCAGACACGTGTCGACGGTGGGATAAATCACAAAAAGAGTACATAAATGTAAGTCGACCAGAGGTGATTAGAGATTACAACAATTCAATGGGGGGAGTGGACAAGCTTGACTTTCTCATCACTCTTTACCGCACGTTTATCAGATCTAAAAAGTGGCCCCTGCGAATGTTTGCACACGCCATAGACATATCATGCGCCAACGCTTGGATTCAGTACAAACAACAGGCTGAAATTCTGGGTATTCCAAAAAAACAAGTTCTTGACCTATTGAGCTTTAGAGCTAACATTGCGGAAAGTCTGATCAAATCAAATAAACCGATCTCAAGAAAAATTGGTCGTCCATGCAGTCGTTCGGTTCCTCCCTCATTACTAAGATCGACTCCAACTCGAGAAAATTCACCATATTCCCCAGCAGGCCACTCGACCCCTACAACTTCTAGGGAAGTTCGTCCTATAAATGATGTGCGATTTGACCAGATAGGTCATTTCCCAGCATTTGACAAGAAGAGCTTTGCCTCTAGATGCAAAAATACGGCCTGCAAAGGTCAGTCGCGCGTTCAATGCATCAAATGTTCAGTGCATCTCTGCTTAAACAAAAATAAAAACTGTTTTCTCGAGTACCATACTAAAAATTAGTTGATGTATTTTCTTTTTTAATAAATTTGCTATTTTTCGCTTTTGATCTCATTTTTCCCTTGGGTCATTATGTATACAATTGAACATGGGTCGGTGTCCAAAAAGGCGTTAATAGAAAAAAAAAAGTAATTACGCCAAAAAATCAGAAAAAATTCAATCTATTATTACCCCAATTTTCAAATTTTTCGAGCAAAAAAAAAAGTCGTGACCGAAAGGGTTAAAATAAAAATCTGTCTTATAGTAAGGTCATTATATAATCTCTTTTAAGCTCCCCATTATTATTTAAATTAATTAATTAATTAGCTAAGATTTTAAAAAAAAGGTAATATCACCCTTCGCCATACTAAACCTATCACTGGACACCAGGAAACTTTCTCGTTTTGCTTTTAAGTTAAATCTTAACGCTCCAGCAGAGACATCTTATTAAATCAAATTATACTCAGGTGTCGTGGGTGGTAAACACAAAAACGTCCGATTAGAAATTAGAACAGAGGAACAAGTAAAAAAAGATAGAGGGCGCCACTCAAACTGATTCGATGTTATCTTTGGTTTAAATAAAAAAAGGCGGGAACTCCACAGTCTGAGAAAAGACTTTTAACATTAATCTGAACAAATTTCTAATAAAGATCTTGATTGTGACGAAAACATCCGCAGTTTTTTGAGCCGAACTATATCAATGATAATTAAATTTGAAATATGTGTATTGAATAAAAACGTTGAAAGAAATATTACAGATAAAAATGCACAACTTCTTAAATTCATCAAAAAAATCTTCTAACTACAAAAATTTACGTACAATTTTGGGATCCCAGGCAAAAATAAAATTTTATACTAATAAATAATTCTGAAGAATTTGAAATTTCGTAAATATCAAAACAATCTTAATTAAACCTTTTTTGTTAAACTTATATAAACAATTCGACTTTAATCCTTAAAACGGCTATCCTTAAAATTTTAATTTGACCAAATACCACACACAGATGGCTCAAGCCATATTAAACTAGAGATCCAATGACCATAAACATAAACCATCACAATAACAAACCAGGGCAAATAAATAAAGATATTTGTCCCAATAGTTGTTATCTAGGAATGCATAATAATTATTTCATCTACGTTTTCTCCTAAAAATGTTTGGAACGCACATGATGATGATCATTCTCCTTCTCATTCCTATTATTATTATCCTTATAATAATACTACTGCGTTATGCAAGTCCTATAATATCACCAGTAATGTAACAAAGTAATTGTAATTCGTTTAGCTGAATAACAAATAACAACTAACATTACCTACCTGCCAGAGCAAAAGTAAGAATTTTTTATGTTTAATTATGCAAAGACAGCACATTGGTTACTTTTATTTTTATGAATTTCAGAATGAATCAGAGTTATGAAATTTTACCTGATGATATGCTGATAAGCCTGATGGGGCTTATGGCCTGATTACCAAGATTTTACACACCGCATAAGCTTTACCAGTCTGTAAAATTGGACGGTGAAATTTCCGGAAATATCCGAACTGATCCAAGATATTTCCCAAATGGATTCGCATCTGGCCGAAAACGCAATCAGAATATTCTCCATAAAATTTTGCCAAATTAAATGATGTACATCACATTTCCCTAACATGTTCAGGGGGAGTAAAGGCAACCACAAATTCATAAAAATCGATACTTGGGGATGAAATCGATCAGGAATCAGAATCGTTGCCATAAAAGTCTGCCATTAGGTTCCAAATTACGATTATTATTTCCTTGGGTCATTTATGTAGTGGTACGATGATTAAGAGCTTTAGTCTCGACGACAAAAAAAGAGTAAGATATAACCAAAATGAAGAATTACAACTGAATATACTATTATATTTTGTGGTTAAGTTAGGTGAACAACCTAAATCCTCAATAAGGGACGCTGTCAGGGACTTAAATGTTTCCTATGGTGTTATCCAGCGAGTTCTGAAGAAAAACAATATGAAGCCGTATAAAATAATGCCAGTCCAGAAGCTTCTCGTAAATGACGGATTTCAGAGAATTAATTTCTGTCAGACAATGATTCATAAATACAATGAGGATGCCGATATTTTCAAACATGTGTTTTGGACTGACAAATCAACATTTACAACAGCCGGTATGTTTAATCGGAAAAATAGTCATGTGTGGTCACAAGGGAACTACCGCGCTGTAGAAGAAATACAATTTCAAGGCCATAGAAGCATAAATGTATGGTGTGGGATACTTGACACAAGAATATATTTTATTTTATATGAAGAAAGTCTAACAGGTAGGAGATATTTGGAATTTTTGCAAAATCAAGTCGATGATATTTTATCAAATATACCGTTGAACCAATTGCGGCGAGTAATTTGGCAGCAAGATGGAGCTCCTTGCCATAACACGTAAGAAGTAACTAACCATAGAGTGCTGGACTTTCAAGCGGCCCGAGGTCGATTCCCGGTGCCGGCAGATCTGGTTAAGGTTTTCTGCAGTTTTCCTTAGCTGTGACACAAATGTGGAATTTGCGCTGGTCCATCTGTAAGTCGGCTGCAGCCGCACTTAGGGCCTACGTAATAATAATAATCGCCCCCTCCCTCCCGCACAAGCTTATAGCTTCTGGGGCCTGGTTTCCAGGCTATGGGTTGTAGCAATTATTATTATTATTTAAATATAAACTTTGCTGAATAGATAGGTAGACGTGGCACCATCTTATGGCCTCATCACAGCCCGGACTTAACTCCGTTAGATTTTTTATTATGGGGTTATCTAAAGAACAAAGTATATAAAAATAGAGTACTACAAGCTACATGTATTAAGGTACAAGTACTATATGAATTAAGGGAGCCAATAATTGCCGAAATTACACAACTTAACGATAACCCAGACACATTGCAAAATGTTTTAAGAAATATTAGCGGAAGATACCAGATTTGCATTCAAAAGAACGGCCTCCAAAAGAACATTTGTTACAGTAACTGTAGGTTATTTTTAATAATTATTGTTAAGTGTTTTCTAATTAAATATTTTATGTGTTATTATTTAATATTATTTATTTATATATTTAAACGTAAATAATTCGGAAAGTATTAGAAGTAAACACTATGTGTTCTATATTGTTGAAATCAGTGCAAGATTCTACATAAAAAAATGCAACAAAATACAGGGTGTTCCATTTAAAAAATTCAATTTATATACATAACTTCGGCATTTATTTTTCAATTGTTTTTTGATGACATATTTAAAAACTTTAGCAAAAGCCCTACAACTTTTGTTAGATTAATGTTTTTGTAACTACAGATATAACAGAGAAAAGTAGGGGGGAGTTAACTGGATCATCTTGTACCTACCTACTGCACTGTATTTACGACCACAAACAAATAACAATGTATATATTAGTTATACGCTTCTAGACGATAAGAAAAGAGGCGAAGAATGCAAAACGACTAACTAGAAAACCGGCATATGTTTGCCATCGAACCAATATCAATATGTAGAAAATACAGTTATATCAAAGAATGCAACAGATCTTTGGGGCCGAAAAGTATCAGAAATTGGGGAATTCCCCATGTTTAATAGGTATAGAGGTCAAGACAAAAATAAACAATGAAGATGCAATTCAGTGAAACCGAACGTCATTTTGTCCGTTCATTAGAAGTGAAAAGGGGTTCTACTGTTGTCATCTTTAATGATCATATCTCGCTAACAGAATCAACTATGTGCATTAGAAGACCGTCAAGCCCTCCGACGCATGCAAACACCAGCGTGTACGATTACCAGGAAGAGAACCGTCCGAAACAACAGCTCCCCGAAATGTTCCGAAGATTACCAACACCCGAAAACATCGCCATTGTCTAGAGGAACCGAAGATATACCGATTACAGGACTTTCCGATGGATTCCGAAGTTCCCAAGTACCATCATACCCTAAGAAGCCAAGATGGACGGAAAACCCGAACCGTCAAGTAACATCCCGACAACCGTCTCCGACCTACACGTTACCGCAACCAATTTAATACCCAATATCCCCGTGAGTTGAATATACCAAATGAAAAAGGCAGACCTGGATATGAACCCTGAGACCTGAGTAGGTTAGATCTTGACTTGGGAGGTACAGCAGACGAAAAACGGAAACGGCTCATCGAGTTCGTCCGAGAAGGCCGACCGCCTTCCGAACCGATTACCATCACCAACCGTAACAACAGTGACCTTTACCACAACTATGTCGATATTGAGCTCGCTAGGCACTAAACCGACAACTGATATTTCCTAATGCCGAGACCGATCAGCAGTAAATTATGTACCAGCACCGAATCTTCCTGTTATGAGCCTATTCGTGAAAGTGTGTACCTAAGTGGCAAATTCACTTTAATGGCAAGGGAGATCCGGCAACATTCCTAGAGAGGCTAGAGAAGATTTTTACATCACAAGGCATAACCATGGCTAGACTGGTACCGCATACACCTGAAGCCGCCCTTTGGTTTAGGAACAATCACCATAGTTGGCTAACGTGGGGCCAATTCTTCATCGACTTCAAGACATTCTATTTTCCGGTGAATCATGAAGTCGATTTGAAAGCCGAAACAAGTCGTCGCTTGCAGAGGCCCGCTAAATAAATCCGCTCCGGCTTTTATCACCGACCTACAGACACTGGTCCGCCGCCATGGGAAAATCTCCCCAGAGCAAAAACTGCAATAGTTGTACCACAACCTGTTACCAGATTTCCGCCAGTACATACGACGCCGTAGCGACTACTTGGATGTAGTTTCTTTCTCAAAAGTAGTACTTCGTAGTACCAACGAAAGAGCTACTAGCAGCTGACTGCAGTCCCACGGTCAGGTGCACTCCGTCACCTAACGCTCCAGTTAACCCTACCGCCCGTCAACCTCTTCAAGCCGCTAGGACCACCGGTCCGGAAGCTATCAGGGACAACCGCCAACAAACCAGCCGGGCTAACCTCCGCAGAACCAACCAACGTCCGATAGTATGTTGGCGATGTGGACAGGCGAGACATTTGCGAGAAAATTGTCGACAACTGTTCCCGTTGTTGCACCCAAGGCGTGATGTAACGGGATTTTCCATGCCGACCTTCAGAACCTGCTCCTACGAACGAAAGTCGCGTGCGACAGTAGTCTGTTTGACCGTTAAATCCACAATCAAATCCGCCCGGATGACGAATGGAGATTCCGTCGCCATCAACAAAGCCGTTGGGACCGTTTCCATTACCGCAACATTCCATTATTTGCCGCATCTGGCGTCCGATATGATCCTCGAAATGAATATTCTAAGCCGGTATGATTTTCGCATCAACTTAAAAACCGGAGTGGTACATTTACAAGACGAACCGCTATCCGCAACCCCGATACCGCTGGCATGTAGCCAAATAGGGTAGATAAGTACTGGTAGGCACTGGTGTCCGATAGAAAGTTCCCGACCATCTCACCGTGCATCCGCATCGTATCCGTCAAAGAATGGTTCGTCCCGGGGCACCCGTTGCTTCGAGCCGTATGCTGAGGGGAATCGAAATCCCTGCCCAACGCGTGGATGCCCGACTCGTCGCCGTTAGCCGTCCAACCCAGGATCTTGAGAACAAGAAGCCGTTTTCTGTTGCCAGTTTGTTTTATTTTGTTAAGTCACCTTACGCATCATATATTGTATTATGTAAGAATAGTTTATTTTGATTTATTTAAGATTATATTAGTCCGGATGCCTACTGCATCGTTTGTTTTTTTTTCTTTGGTAGGAGCAGGCAGGGGAGGAATGTAATGAAGTTACTTTATTTTGTTTAATTATTTTGTGTAAGAGTGTGGAAGCTTATCATCAGTGTGATCTGTGGCCGCTCGGATAAGCTACCGGCTCGAGCAAGATTACGCGTATCTTTCCTAATCGTTTAATTGGCGTGCGCCGCTCCGTTCAGTCCTACCAATTCCCCCACGCTCCGAGAGCACCTATCTAAGAACTTGCGCAAGCCATTTTATTCAGTTCCTCCCGGAGCTTGAAACCAAACGGACCAACCTACCAGGATCCGTGGAGCATACTACGTTAAAATAACTGGCACCCGAGATGTACATCCGACACCGAAAACCACCCAGTGCCACTTTGTATAGGTACATATATTGTATACCATAGATAACTAGACAAAAAGTTGTTCTGATAGTTTTATTTTACTTGTCCAAACACGGCTAGTTTTAGTTTGCATGTCATAATGAAAGTATTCAATATTTAAAGATCAATGTAGGTAATTTAGGATCGCATATATGTGGATGTTGTTAATAATATAATATTTGTTAGACCATTGGGTAAAGGGAGAAAATTTCCATTTGACAACTGACAACTCTGCTTGGGGATGAAACATTGTGAAGTAAAGTTCAGTTATCTCACGTGCATTGTAAAATTATTCCAATTTGAATAATTCACTAACCAGCAACCAATTTAGTGATACAACCATTAACAACGAAAATACTGTGGATACTTTTATTGAAAATAGAAATCATCAGCCATTCCTAAAACATCCGAAAAGTTTTCTAATGAAGAATTGCCATTCGTAGAAATTGACCTTATAATAATTATAATTATTGAACCTCGATAATTGTTCAATACTACTGGACGAAGAATAGTAGCTATCCAGTACCTATTGAAATCTCTGCAATCAACACACACAAATGTTTTGATTGTACATTTGCTGATGTGGAGATTATTAATCCACTGAAGATCCAAACAAATCAAGAATCAAAGATTAAGTCGGCACCTTGAAATTTTAACACCTGATCACCAAGTGGTTAAATATGATCTCGGAAATAGATTGGCTCTAAGAAGCACAAGACCAGGACAGGGAGATTAGTCGTATTAAAGAAACGTTATTTGTCTGGTGACATAGACCATAATCGGGCAATATTTAACGATTATGGTTTACGTGGTAATAAAAGTATCATGGCCGTCACATTTAGTTCCTAAAAACCAGTTTGGTTTTGGATAAATGCCTAGCACGCATTAGATTGCTTTATTGGTTTCCACATATGAGAAGCTTTCTTCAGAAATGCATACATTCTTGTATTCCTTGTTTATACCATAAAATCTCCATTCGTGACCTAAACACGGTCACCCTTTTCACAGCCTCCATTTAGACCATCTAGGATCCTTTGTCTTATCAACTAAAGGAAACCAATATCTGATTACTATTGTTGACGCTTTTAGCAAATTTATGTTTGTTAGTCCAGTACCCGATAGCACCGCCAAACATGTCATAGAAGAAAAGCATAGAGTGGTTGGAATATAAATCATTAGCTGCGAAAGAAATATATAACACAATAACTGAAAAAAGCACAAAATTGTATTTGTATTTTTTAAATTTTAGTCTTCCTCTATTTACAGAAATTAATAAAAAATTTCAGGCAGAACGCCCAAAAATACATTTAATCCATAAAAAGCTTACAGTTATTTATAAAACATTTTTAGATTTTTATACAGATCGTGATTATTTAAAAAACACGCCACTTAAAGAAGTACAGTTTAGAAATCCTCGCCATTTTCTACCCATTGATCAAATATATTTTGGTCCAAATGTAGCTAGCAATATCGATAGCCTCAGTCCTCAAGAAAAGTTAGAATTTCAAACAAAGTGTTTAGAGTTTTATATTGAGAGTGCTTATCAGTTTTATAAAAGATTTCCTCTTAGCGACGAAAATCAAGAATGCTTAGAAAAATTCACCTTAATCGATCCAGATTTTTTGAAAAAGTGTAACCCTCCTTCTATAGCCCCCTTAGCTGGAAAATTTCCAAACTTATGTCATGATATTTCTGTAATAGACAGAGAGTTTAGAATGCTAAGAAATGATGACGATCTTTATAAAAACGAAGAAAATGATATTGAAAAATACTGGCGTATTGTTTATGAAGCCAAAAATGCAGAAGGCGTCGGCAAATATAAACATTTGTGCGAATTTGTATTTACGCTACTGTCTCTGCCTCACAGTAGCGCATCTGTGGAGAGATTATTTTCTATTATAAATTTAAATAAAACTAAATCAAGGAATCGTATTTCCACAGATATTTTGAGTGCTATTCTACACACAAAAAGAGTAAATAAAAGATAATGGCGGTAACTGTTATAATTATAAAGTTGACAGTAGCACAATTAAATTATTAAATAGTAACATATATAAATCATAAGTTGTACTCTTAATGTTGTTGTTAAATCCTTACTTTGTTTTTGTTTTCAGTTTTTTTTACAATGTATTTAGATTTACATACAGACTATTCGAAACTTTAGTTTTTAAATAAAAATCTTTATCTGATTGATTTCGTTTTCTTGCCTGAAACTTTTTTAAGAGTATGAAAGTCATAACTGCAATAATTTTCTACTTTATTGGGACGCGCCAATAAATAATATATGGCGTTGTACAACATCAAAATGTCTTCGATATGAGGTAGATGATGATGTAATTTTTGTTTTTGTTGCATTGTATTTTAATGGCGATTTAAATTTGACGATATAAATTTAATATTCGTGTTAATATTTTTGATAATCTTAAGTAGAATATTTAGATTTTATAATTTTTGAAATGCCAGTAAAATTGGAATTGTCATTCATAGCTTCCTCTCAATATAATATGTTTACTGTACCGGTGAAAATATATTATGCAACAGAGTTACCACTTAATTTCTATTAACAATATACCGCATGTGTGCAGATCAATCTTTGGCGCGTCCCAATTTGTACTATTTAGGGAATTCTGGGGAAATCTTGGAGACTTCCATCTGGGGATATACTTATTTCCGACCTGGCAACACTGATGTTGCGATATGGTAATGATTGTGAAATTGACTTTTATAGTAATTCTCTTACTTCATTTAAAAATAATATAAAGAAATAAAACATAGTATTAGAAGATATTAATAATATTATTATTGTTATTACTTATAGTGTTTCACAATGGTTTTGTAATTGTAATTGTCAATAGGTACTTATTATGTATTATGTTTGTAATGGGAAACCGTAAAATAAATAAATTTAAAAAAAAAATAAATAGTGAGTACGACGCTAATAAGAATAATAAAACTAAATCACTTCCGTCGTACGTGCTTCGTGCTGTATTTGTAAAATTGTAATGAAATTTGAAACTTGAAAACAGCATCAACAGATTGATAATTTTCGGAGAAATGTATTAAGAAGGTTTTGCTACCTTTTACAATTTCTTATCTTAATGACCGAAAACAGCATGTTTGTCTGATTTAGTATTTAACAGTGTTTCCAGATTGGGGTTTTTTTTCCCCAAAATGGGGAAATTTTACGAGTTGGGGAAAAATTTGGGGATTTATAAAGAAGGTAACTTTTTTGGGGAAATTTGGGGAAACATTGCTATTAGTTTAATTGGTTAAACGGCGCACGCAGCCGAAATTTGCAAGCTTCCATACTTCCATAGTCCAGTAGTAAGATTTCACGTTCCCGCACAAAATTCCAGCTTGGCGAGGCAGTGTAAATCAGGCTTTTCATGACGTCGCTACGAACCATCACGTGACCACCTCTTGGCGGGTGGCGGTGGAGTACTACTCCACCCGCCACCGGTTCGCACTTTAAGTGCGGCACTTAGCCGCGACGCCACGGCGAGTCCGAGTATTAACGTTAATACGATTCCATCAGTGATCGTGGTTGCACTTTGCACTTGGCATTATTTTATACCGACAATGTCTCGGAAATATAGAAAAGTTTGGGAATCCGAATCTGAATTTTCCGGTAAGTAACTACTTACATTATAAATAGAGAATAAAAGTTCATAAAATTTTCAAAGGTTGGCTTTCGTCTCTAACCGGAGATGACACAAAAGCGTTCTGCAAACTGTGCAAATGTTCTCTACAACCGCATAAAAAAGATTTGAGAAATCACATGAACACAAAGAAACATCAAGAAGCATTTAAATTTTCCGAAAACGCGGCCAAATCTAGCAAAATAACAAAATTTATGCCAAGCAAAATTTCGCACAGGAGAAAAATTGCAGAATTAAAAATTGCTGCATTCATAGCCGAGCATTGTTCTTTTAATGCCGTGGATCATCTAGGAAACCTGATTAAGACGTTAGACGAAGGTTCTCTTGTTTTGCAAGATATAAAACTGCATAGGACAAAATGTATTGGTCTAATAAAAAACGTACTTGCTCCTTGTTTACTACAAAATTTAATCCAGAATGTCGGTGACAGTTATTATTCTATCATAATTGATGAAAGTACAGCAATTGATACTAAAAAGATGCTTTGTCTTATGATTCGATATTTCAGTCAGTCTCAGAAGCAAATTAAAACAGAGTTTTATAGATTGGTTGAAATTGAAGCTGGAAATGCTATAACATTAACCACCTGCTTTAAAAAATGTCTTAATGAGGATGGCTTAAACATAAACAAGTTAATTGGAATAGGTGTCGATGGAGCTAATGTTATGGTTGGTGCTAATCACTCTTTTTCTTCATTACTTAGAACAGACGTGCCGGATCTTATTGTAGTCAAATGTGTTTGCCATTCTCTTCACTTGGCAGCAGAACATTCATGCAAAATGCTTCCTCGTCATTTGGACTTTATGGTCAAAGAATCTCATAATTGGTTTTCCTGTAGTTCAAAACGTCAAATAGAATATCGGACTTTGTATAACACTCTGACAAATAAGGATCCACTGAAAATTGACAAATTATCTGGAACTCGATGGTTAGCACGGTACGAAGCCATAACAAAAATTCTTGAACAATGGGACGCTTTAAAACTGCATTTCCAGTTAGCCCAAGAAAAGGAGCGTTGTTATACTGCAAACCAATTACATCAGATGTTTTCGGAAAACACAAATAAATTATACTTGACTTGTTTGGCTTATATACTAAAGTCATTAACAGATGTTAATAAATCTTTTCAGTCTGAGAATGCAGACAATCTAAAATTACTGAAAGACCTTAATAACTTATTATGTAATTATCTACGAATTTTGATACCACCAGTTAGACTTGAAAAAATTTTTAATAATAAAGATGATGTATCAACTTTTAATTTTCAAAATTATGTTATGGATAAGGATTTTATTAATTTTGGATATGCATTTTCCGAAGTATCCAGCGAAATGAAGCAATCAGAAATTGCAACGGTAAAACAGCGATGCAAAGATTTCTTGGTGGAATTATGTTTACAACTACAAAAACGAATCCCCGAAAATTTGAATTTGTTGGAGAAAATAGACTTATTGTCGCCGGAAAAAGCCACGTCCCAATTAAAGCCAGATATATCAGACCTCGTGATCCGATTCAAAAATGTTTGTGAGATAGACGTTGATACTGCCATTGACGAATGGAATGTACTTCACAGACAGGAATGGGTTAATATTTCAACGTCAGAGAGTTTTTGGATTGAAGTTTCCGAAAAGATTAATTCTTCGGGAATACAGAGGTACGGCTCAATTTCAAAGTTAGCTTTAATGCTTCTGAGCTTGCCATTCTCTAACGCCTCAGTTGAAAGAGCCTTTTCGGTGGCAAACATTGTAAAAAATAAATTAAGAAACCGGATGTCCACTACAACAGCAGAATCAGTTATGCGGATACGATTTTCGTTGAATGGTAAAGGCGGTTGTCAGAACTTTTCGCCGTCTGACAAAATGCTGCAAAAATTTTGCTCTGAAGAGGTGTATAATGTCTCTTCCAATGTAGATGACGATATTAATGTTATTGAATTATTTGTACATGTATAATTATGCCATAAAATAATATTATTTGTTTAATGTGTTTGTGTAATGTGTATTATTAATGGGGAAAATGGGGTAATATTTTGAAGTGGTTTGGGGAAATTTGGGGAAATTCTTGCTATCAGGTGGGGAGAACCGAGCGCAACCATCTGGCAACACTGGTATTTAACAAAATCAGTTCCCGTATTTCCGCGGTTTGCTTAACAACATTCTTCTGATTTGAATTTTAAAGAAAATTAAACGTCTTGTAAGTTTTGGGTATATAGTACCTACATATGTAGTTTAAGGTTGGTTTCCAAGAGACAATTTAAAGGTAAAATTTAGCTGGAAACTCCCTCTTTTTCTAAGAACTGGAGATTTTAACATTTTTAATGACAGTCATTTGTGAATTTAAAATTCAAGTAAGCTTCTTTTAATCCTTCGTTATAACTATAAACACTATAATTTAAAAATCTTGATTACTGTTTGTCATTTGTTACCTAATGAATTTGAATATTTTGAATATTAAAAAAGGGAAACATTTTTCTCGCCAAATTCCCACAAAAAGCTTGCCAAATCTTGAATTCAAATTCTCCTGAAATCCAACTTAAACTCTTAACCGGGTTTTGTTCATGAATAGGATAATAATAGGAGTAATGGCGGAAAAACGTAAGCCGAGTGGAAGTGAATTTAGAAAACGTAAACAATTGATGGAAAACAAGAAGGCAAAAATGCCAAAAATAACTAGTTTTTTTTTCGGAAATAACTTCAAGTAATGTTGCTGAAGAAACTGCAAGTGGCGATCCTGAAGAAATACCAACTTCAAGTAGAGAAACCTTCGGAGAAACTATAGAAACGACAGCAAAGAAAACATGCTTAAGTGAAGAAACAACTGATTTGAGTGAAAAGAATAGTGAATATAAAAAAGTGTTTTCAGAACTAAGTGTTGAACTTGGTGTGAATATTCTAAGTCACCCCTTTCTCGGAAAATTGGTGACAGAAATAAATCCTACCGACAGGGGACATTATGCTCAAACAATAGAAGATTTAGATGTTAAAAAATTTGTTATCAAGTATGGACCTTGCAGACCAAACGGACCTTTTCCAAAAAAACAATATCCTGATTGCAAAAGATCTTTCTCGGAGCATTATTATAGTTTAAAAAACAAATCTGGACTAGAATTATCAAGATTCTGGTTATGCTATTCGCCAGTTTTAGATTCCAGCTATTGTGAACCATGCTGGTTATTTGCCGACCGGTCAAGTCGGAATGGTCAAGGAAATGTGGAGAAACTATTGATGAAAAAATGGCATCTGACTTAAAAAAAGAAAAAGAATTTTGGAGATCGATTTTACATAGAATATCAAATATAATTTTAACGCTTGCTACAAACAATATTCCTTTAAGGGGACATAGAGAATATATCGAGGCAGGAAAAGTAGAAGAAGGTAATTTTCTGGCCATTGTTCAGTTACTGAAAAGGAGTTTAAGTAACATCTTGACAAACTTGAGACCTTATCCTAAATGTCCACCTCGAAAGAAACTACGAAAAACAAGAAGTGGCGCCTCGAAAATATACACAAGTACACCTGAAAAAAATAAGTTAGAGATTTTAGCGCAAGAGAAAAAGGACAAAGAAAAAGAAAAACTGAGGAAACAAGCTGAAAGGTGCAAGAAAAAGTATTTCAAGAAACAAAAACAAAAAAAAACAAAAACTTTAAAAGAACTAAAAAAGCCCCGACATCATCTTCATCGGACTCAGAACTTGACATACCAACTAACGCCAAAAAAACCAAATACGTGTCCTCTGATGACTCTGATATTGGATCCTTTAATAGTGAAACTGATGAGATTTTAACCTTATTGGACGACGAAGAACTGAACGTGGGAGATTACGTTTTAGTTCAGTTTCCCACAAAGAAAACAATAAAATATTATGTGGGCACAATATTAAATAAACTCTCTCTTGATGAATATGAAGTTAAATTTTTTAGAAAAAATAAGTCTTATGGGTTTTCGTTGCCAAATGTTGACGACATCTCACTAGTAATAAGAAATGATATCATATCTAAGCTACCAAAACCGACAACGGTGAAGGGGACAACAAGATTGGAGGCATACATTACTTTTAATGTAAATTTCAACAATTATAATATTTGTTAGAAGCATAAAGTATTAGTATATATTAATTTTTTATTTTTGTACGTACAAAATGATATTGTTTGGTTTGTTTCAGTATTATACACTTTTTATACCGCAGTAAAATTGTTTTCTTTGTTACTATTTCTCTTAAAATGACAAATCTGTGTGCTGTCCGAATGTACCCCTACACCGTCCGGAAGTGGCCCGTAACGGGGCACAATCGGACAAAGCGACAAAAAACTTCCAGATTTGTTTTCTGATATACTACCAACAACCGTAAAAAATGTAATAGCCAGTGAGAAAGCAAAAAGGTGTGAGATTACATAGACAACAAACTTGCATAAATATTCTAGTTAGTGAACAAATTATGACCAGCTGTAATTAAGTGTCCGAATGTCAGGGGCGTGCTGGCCCGGCGGGACGCCGGGCAATTGCCCGGTGGACCGCCGCCGTTATCAAGATATGGTCGTTTAAATTAAAGGGCGATTTCAGTATTTATTATTTCTAATGGGCACCACTCACGGTGTCTCCCCGACGACGTCGGCGAAAACGTCGTCGACGACGTCGGGGACAAGGTCGAAATAATGAGGTAATGTTTACATTTACTGTAATTTAATGCATGACTGTGAATAATAAAATTATGAATATCGTATTTCTTTTAAGACATCAAAATGAAAGAAAGTAGTTTTGAGCATAATAAAATGCGTACTGAATTTCTTTAAAGTATTTCGAAATAGCTTATGCAATTAACAAAACTTTTCATAAGCGGAATAATATTGATATCCATCGATAGAATTACAAGTAACCCTTTATTATAAAACGAAAACTCTTTGTTTTTTTTATTAATCTCATTCTTAATTTAGTTTAAAAATGGATATAATTAACGCAGGATTTAGGATTTAGGAGTTCTGGTGCGCAAATAAGGATTTCCTATAAAGGACTTTTGATAAAATTTGGTAGTGATAATCGTCGGAAAAATATCATGTTTAAAAATGTAATGGTTTCACCGTCGCTTCCTTTTCCGTGTAGTTTTAAAATTTTATGCTGATGGTACATAACCTTATACTATATCTATCTTTTTCGGGTTTACTTGAATTATTTCATTTTTATTACATTTGTTTACAAACAACTGTTTACAACTGTGAAAATAAAACCCTTGTCAACTGTAAATTATTATTAGGCAAAATAAACATATACATCTGGGATTACTAAAAAATATATGCTTTCTTTATTATACTTTTTAAGAAAACATTATGAATTCAATATGCTGTGACACTTTCAAGTGATAAGATGGATTTTTATAAATTATCTTTGAGAAAAAAAATTGCAGTTGGTGTGGCAGTTGCCTTGTGCTTCGAAGAAGAAGAAACTGAAACACCACGAAAAAAAAGAAAATATGGTTTTTAGATCGCAAACAATATTCACACATGTCCTTGTTAAAAGAATTGCGACAAAATGAGCCGAAGGATTTTTATTATAAGGTTATGTACCATCAGCATAAAATTTTAAAACTACACGGAAAAGGAAGCGACGGTGAAACCATTACATTTTTAAACATGATATTTTTCCGACGATTATCACTACCAAATTTTATCAAAAGTCGTCCTTTATAGGAAATCCTTATTTGCGAACCAAAACTCAGAATCCTAAATCCTGCGTTAATTATATCCATTTTTAAACTAAATTAAGAATGAGATTAATAAAAAAAACAAAGAGTTTTCGTTTTATAATAAAGGGTTACTTGTAATTCTATCGATGGATATCAATATTATTCCGCTTATGAAAAGTTTTGTTAATTGCATAAGCTATTTCGAAATACTTTAAAGAAAGAAATTCAGTACGCATTTTATTATGCTCAAAACTACTTTCTTTCATTTTGATGTCTTAAAAGAAATACGATATTCATAATTTTATTATACACAGTCATGCATTAAATTACAGTAAATGTAAACATTACCTCATTATTTCGACCTTGTCCCCGACGTCGTCGACGACGTTTTCGCCGACGTCGTCGGGGAGTCACCGTGTATGTGCTATTTAAGTAGAAGGAAATGGTAAAGTGTAATCGTACACCAGAACTGATAAATCACGTAGCTGATCTAAAGTGGTTGAAGTGGTTCAAGAAATTGAGTCATTTAAAGAAGTGTGAAGAGATATTTTTACTCTTTTAGCTTTGGCTCTCAAATTTCAATAACAAATCTTGGAGCATGCAAGTAAAACAAAATTAGTTAAGAACGTAGAGTTGACACGGTCACATCTTCGTCAATTACGGGTACGGCGTGTTCGAATTTAGGTTTCTGCTGTTTGAGATTTCACCTCCAAATTGCTTATTATTCCGTCGCGTTGCAAGCTGCAATGGATAAAAAAAAACGCAAAGGTGGTGCCGAAAGATTACGGGAAAAGAAAAAAAAACTATTAAAAGAAGATGCTGAGAAATGTGTGAAATTAGATAAGTATTTCAAAGACTCCGCGGTACATAAAAGTGCCAGTGAATCAGTGCCGTCAACGAGTAGTGACGCCAGAGATGAACACTTGAGTGAGGGGGAAAATATTGCAGAAGTTCCAAATGTAAATGTAACAGTGACTGCGATTCCAGGTGCCAGAACAAGTAGTCAAGTCAAAAGTCAAGTGATTGAAAGTGATAGTGAATTTGACTTATTTATAAAACCCGAGGAAAGTTACATCGATTTATTTTTTAAAAAACACCCACAGCAACCATCCGAAAAATTTGAAAATCTCCCTTTTTCTCCAAGTAAGGTATTTTTTTGCGATGATGGTAGTCAACGAATGTGGTTGAGCTTTGACATCAAATCACAAAGGCTGTTTTGTACTGTGTGTTTGGTATTTTGTAAATCAATTGATCAAACCTCATTCTGTACCGGAGTAAATGATTGGCGACATGTGCATCAAAGAATTTCTGAACATGAAGCTAGTACTGTACACTCGAGATCTACGGAATCTTATTTTATGAGAGGGAAAAATAGAGACATTAAAAGTCTTGTCTGGTCCAGGCAAACCAAACTTAGAAACGAACAAGTTAAAAAAAGAAGACAAATACTTGAAAGAATAATAGATATTATTAAGGTAATTGGAAAACGCGGACTTAGTTTTCGAGGTAAAAGAAATGAAGCAGCATATAGTTTGGATGACTCTAGTCTAGATCACGGTACTTTCTTAGAGCTTATTATTTTATTGAGTAAGTACGATGCAATCCTGAAAGAACATTTGACTAATGTAATTAGTAAAAGCAACGAAGCTAAAGCTAAATATGAAAGTAGTAGTGGTAAACGAGGTCGTGGTAACTTAATGACCTTTTTGTCGAATAATACTGCCACTCTGATTATTGATACTATCAGTTCCTTTATCAAAAAACATATTGCAAATGAAATTAAATCTGCAAAATTCTTTTCGGTTCAGATTGATACTACCCAAGACATTTCTGTGAAAGATCAGTGTTCTGTTGTAGTAAGATATGTTTTTAATGGCGAAATTAAAGAGAGTCTGCTTGCTCTTAAAACTTGTAGCGATTCTACTGGAAAAGGGTTGATGGATTTGTTACAAAGTGTATTCAACGAAAACGAGTTGGACGTTAAAAATTGTATTGGAAATGCAACTGATGGAGCAGCAAACATGAGAGGTCAGTATAATGGATTTACAACATGGCTAACCAAAAGTTCTCCGGAACAAGTGCATGTGTGGTGCTATAGTCATATTTTAAATTTGGTATTGAGTGATTGCACAAAATCACCCATTTCCGTTGCAACTTTTTTCGAAATTTTAAATTCTGCTGCCATTTTTTTCAAAGAATCTCATAAAAGGATGGATATTTGGAGACTTACTGGAAACAAAAAACTTCAAGCAATTGGAGAAACTAGATGGTGGGCAAAAAACGCGGCTTTAACGAAAATTTTTGGATGCTTTGAATCCTATCAAAATGGACTTTACATTGAATTAATTGTAACCCTTTGCAATATAGAAGATAATGAGAGCTTTAGTGCCGATATAAGAGCTAAGGCAAGAAATTTGAAACAATCTTTCCTTAAGTATGAAACCATTTTACTCTCACAAATTTATTTAAAAATTTTCAGTATCACTGAGCCTCTTTCAAATTATTTGCAGACTCAAGGGCTTGACATTTTGAAAGCTCAGCAGTTAGTTAGTGTTGCTATTCATCAGCTAAAAATAATACAACGAGATTTTAGAAAAATTAAATTGCAGTCGGATAAATTTGTTGAATGGGCCAATGAACAATTTGTTGCAAAGAACGTTGAAGAGGAAGTAGAAGATTGTTTACCACCAAAAAGAACACGAAGAGTTAAGAAAATGTCAGGTGAATTACTTTGTGACAATCCAGTTGAAGACGAAACAAGAAAATTTGAAGTTGAAGTATATAACATGATTATGGACACCATAGTTGAAAGCATGAGGACACGTTTCGAAAATAATAGAGAATTATATATGGATTTACACTTCCTGGCACCAGCTTCTTTTCCTGAAATTAAAAATGGACAGATGCCCAAGAACGCACTAACTAGCCTCTGTGAAAAATTGAAAAACATTGATCTAACGATCGATATCAATATTCTACAAAATGAATTAATTAGTTTCGCTCATGGCTGGGACAAATTAAAAACAACAACTCAAGAAGAATATGTATACTACAGAACGACTCAAAATGATGAACTTGACCTTAGCAGTGATTCTGACGATGATGACTGTGATAGAGCAGAAGATATATTACATCAGAGTGCCGTTAAGTGTTCAAACTGTAAAAATTGTGCAATTTGTTGCTTCAGTGTATTAATGCAATATAATTTATATAGCAAAGCCTATAAACATTTAACACTTGCATATAAATATCTTTTAACCCTACCAATAACTCAAGTGGCTTGCGAAAGAACGTTTTCAGTGTTGAAGTTTCTAAAAAACAGAATAAGAAATGCTCTATCTGATCATAAACTAGAAGCTTTTTTGTTGATGTCAGTGGAAAAGAGTGTTTTAAGTACATTAGATAGTGATGATATTATTGACAAAGTAGCTGAACACAGCGAATTATTACGCAAGAAGTTGTCAAGAGAGGAAGTTTTGTAACGTGACTACTCGTTTTTTTCAACTTTTTTTATGTTATTGCTATTATTGTTATTTTATTGTTATTATTACTATTATTATTATTATTACTATTATTATTAATTGGCCCGAAGTTGCCGTAATGTCCCGGCCTGGACTACTCGACCCAGCACGCCCCTGCCGAATGTACCCCGCTCACCCCTACTGATAGCACAGAACTTGAATCTATGGATGTGAATGTTATTACAGCTGATGAAGCCGCAAGAATGCAATATCACTCAATGTACAGAAGATACGCCTTCCCAAATCGCATTCAATGATCCAGGTACATGGCCCAACATTTTATCAAAAAAATGTATTGACGTATAATTGAACATGGTCCCAAACAAGTAAAAAGTTTTAAATTTCCGGCCGATAAAAATAGCAGAAAATTTAGCTATGCTATTCCATTAAATTAAATCGTATTTTTTGTTTTCCGTGTATTGTTTGCAATATTGTTTTGCAAAGATTCTACTACACAAATTGTTAGTACTGGCTTTTTTGATTGGCGTCATTGCTCGGACTACCTTAATACGCACGAAAATACTTTAAGACACATAAATTCTGTAAAATATTGGTACGAATTAAAGATGCAACTGGAAAAAGATTGTACTGTTGACGAGAAACAACAAAATATTTACATTCGAGAAAAAAGGCGATGGTGTGCCATCATTGAAAGAATGATTACTGTACACTGAGAAAAATGGGTCTAGTAAACTGGTTTAATTGGAAAAAAATTAATTGTGGTTAATAAATTCACTTACTTTTGCTTAATAACCGCAAGTAAAAAAGAGTTTCTAGAAGTTATTTCTCAATTATTGACTTGTGTTGCTAGCACTAGTATGCATTTGATAGTGCTTAATGATCTAATCACGTATCTCTATGAAAGTGTGGTTTCTAAAAACAGTTTAATACATATAAAAACCCTGTTTAATAACAGGTAAATAGTTTTACTAGACGTTATTGAACTGTTTAATACCATTTTAAAATTCGAACAAACTCAGCAATCATTCGTATGAATTGAAGGGTGTTTAGCAAAAACAGCATATGTCCAAAATTGCCGAAATGGAGATTTTGGCGCTATCTGCCAGAAAATATATTTATTCAACTACCACAGTCACTGAGTTCCTCAAAAACGACATAACTATCGAGAAATACTACATTAAAATAAAGGCAATTCTGCAAAAACAGCACATGTCCAGATCACTTCTAGAAAAACAGCATATGCCCCGGACGTGTGCTGTTCTTGCACTGTCGTTAATACGTACCAGTCTAACCTAAAAAAAAGCAGTTAAGTTTCCACTGTGTTGTGGAGTGTTGTTTGCTACATTTCAGTGTTTTAAATAAAAAACGGTTTAAAGTGAATAATGGAAAACTTTCCAAGACATGAAGAGGGAAATACAAGTGAGTGGCCTGTGAAAAAGAAACCCAAAAAAAGGGAATACGACGACATTAAAACATCAAAGGTTCTTGGTCGCGAACATATTAATCATGTAGGGAAGCACGTGGAAGAAAGAAAAACCGGAAATGATTGCAGGTACAGTTAAAACTATTTTGAACAGCTAGTTTCATACAAAAGATATATACAGTATACCTACTCATTTTAGATGTAAACGTTACCAGTGTTTCCAAAAGGTTTCAGAAGACGATCGTAATTACATATTGCAAAGTTTAGTTAGCATGCTTAACAAAAACGAGCAGGATATCCAATTATTCGGTCTTATCAGTACAAATAACATTTCTAGAAGACGACCAAGACACAATCAAGGGCATATTTCAAAAACGCATGCAGCTTCATATAGTTATAAAGTTCGAAATGCTAATGCGCAAGAACAGGCAGTTTGCTTGCAAGCATTCTTGAGTTTTTTTGGAGTAACTGTAGCTAGAATCCGAAGGCTAAAAAATAGCTTAATAATGTTTGGAAAATCTCCTAGGGATAAAAGAGGTACACATAATAAATCGCCCTACAAAATTTCCTCAAGAAGTAACCCATTTAATAGCACTTCACATTAAATCGTTTAAAAGCCGACAGTCTCACTATTCTAGAAGACAAAACCCTAATTGTGTATATTTACCAGAAGGTCTTTCAATAAAAATAATGTATTCGTTATTTGTGGAAGAATATAAGCTCAACATTCCATACAAAATTTACTGGAGCGTGTTTACAAAAGACTTTAATATTAAATTTGGACTACCGAGATCAGACACCTGTGCTGAATGTGATAACATTAATCAAAAGTTGAATTCCCAAAACATAAGTGATGAAGAAAAACTTGAGTTATCAACAACAAGAGAACTACATTTACGAAAAGCAGAATCTTTCCATGCAATGAAACGGTACTACAGAGAAAAAGCCCAACGCAGTGAAGTAACGTGCATTAGTTTCGACTTTATGCAAAATTTGCCATTACCACATATCCCAACTAATCCAGTATTTTTCTCGCGACAGTTGTGGTACTATGTATTCGGTGTACATGATCTTGCTACAAACGAGGCTAGTATATACACGTATTATGAAGGACAATGTAAGAAAGGATCATCCGATGTAATTTCCATGCTTTTTCATTACTTGAAGAATTTAGATTGTACCAGAAATCTAGTTTTATTAAGCGATGGGTGCCCAGGACAAAATAAGAATTACACTATGGTCCATTTCTTATATGCCCTTGTCCATGCCTTACACATGTTCGATTCCATTAAATACATTTTTCCTGTGAGAGGGCACTCCTACTTACCTAATGATCAGGACTTTGCATTAATCGAAAAAAAGAAACCAAAATATGGTGTAGTGGAACTTCCAGAAGAATGGGATGAACTTATTAGAAATGCTCGTGCAAAGCCAAGTCCATTTAAGCTAGTTAAGGTGGACCCCGCAGAAGTGTATGACATAGATAAAGCTACACAGAAATACTTCTTGCGAAATCCAGGTAGCAATCAAAAAGGCAAGGATTTTGGAGATAAACAAGAAGCATTTTGATTTGAAAGTAAAAGATTCCTACAATGGTCCCTGGCGACGATGTATTATACGAAATAAATGTTCTCTACCAAAGGAAATTTATTTGCCATCACTCTACAAGGGTCCTAATGCCATTTCCAAGGCAAAATTGGAAAATATCAAGACCCTACTGCAGTTTCTCAGTAGCAATAACAAAGCAAAGTTCTATGAATCAATATTTCAACAGCAGGAATTTTCTAGAGCAACAGATCAACCCGAGTCAGAATTAGTGGAAACTGACAATAGTAGCGGTTGTGAAGACTAGCTGTAATAAACTTTATTTTTAAATTTATTTTAGTTGACTTTTTTGAGTTTATATTTTTTCTGTAAAAACCACATATGTCCATCTTTTTTTTTTTTAATTTTCTTGTTGCATCTTATATTAAAAGCAAAAATAAATACTTTTCTAGAAGTTAGTACTCTATTACTACTAACATACAAAATGTTGGAACATACTATAATTTTGGAGGTTCTGTAGAAGGTTTTTTCCGTTTTCTGAAAACAGGATTTTTGGACTAATGCTGTTTTTGCTAAATACCCTTCAATTCTTTACCTTTTACCGCGCTTTCCACAGTTGTCGAGATCATTAATCATTACGCCATTACGCGCTAAGCGGTGGTCGGTCAGCGAGTACCCGTATTCAGCGGCTTCGATAATAGGAAGTTAATCGGTTCTAAAACCTTTAATATACCTATTCTTTAATAAACTGGTATATTCTGTGATAGTGTGAAAATATGGAATTCTTATCGCTATTAGAGAGTTGGGGCCTAGAGGACAGTGGCGGCTCCTCGGGGTGGGCAAGGTGGGCACTGCCCACCCTAATTTTTTGGCACTTGAAGTTTTACAGACAATAAATTTTTATTATTTTATAAAAAGCAAACAACAGAATAATCACATTAAAAAATAAAATATTACATTTCATGGTGACACCTATTCAATATTCATTGCCGTAATTATACCTCTATGAAATATTCCAACAGATAATACACGACTATACCACGCGCGATGCGCGCTTAGAGGTAGGGCTTGCCCGACTAGGGCTGAATTAAGAGAAGAACAACGTTTCCAGTATTTAGTCGTTGAATTCGGCAGATAAACAGAGAACGACAAACAAGCGTACGTGATGTTTTCACGAGCGCATGTGGAATAAGTGGGGAGTCGATGGGCGAAGCCAGATTTGCCCACCTTGGAGCTGGAGTAGACGCTCGCAACATTATTCGGTTAATGAAATAACAATAAATATAATCATTATATTATTGTAACTGTGTACACAGAATAACTTTTGTAGCATGAATTCATAATAAATGTGGCCATAAGTCATATCAAAATGATTTTTAAAAGCAAACACGTAGGTATTGTACATTATAACAGCAAAAACATCTTTATTTAATTTTTTGCTGCTAAAATTGAAAATCTATTTGCTTAATTTAGAAAAAATTGTTTTTAAAAATATATTCTAAATGATTTTTGGATTAAAATTGATCTTAACATAAAATAATGGTATGTAATGCAATATGTACCATGGAAATTATAAAAAACTGTAAAACTGAAGTGACTGAGTGCTTGTGAAATTAATTTTCTTGAAAAATTCTTGAATGTTTTTGGTTGCTTTATAAATGTTTAAATAGTTTTATTTGCAACCAGCGTCCAGCATGCCAATTCGATCTTCGGCAAGTTTTGTAGTAGTAAATCCCTGGTGGTAAACCTCAGGTTCGGCAAGCCCACCTTGGCCATCGTGTGATGTCGCTAGTCCTCGTGTAATATCGTTTGAATCAGTCGACTCAAACGGAAAAGACTAACTGAAATTTAAATCGCGTCTTGTTTTCCTGATTTCGTGTAGATGACAGTTACTTAATTATGGCTCATTGTAACGTTGGTTTAGTGCCGCCGTTACCATCGACATCAGGTGGAAGTGATGCGAGTAATACAGGTAACAACATAAGCATAAATGTAAGAGATGCTGTAAGTAGTAATGAGGATATTGTAAATTTTTTATTGCAAACAAAATTCAAGAAATTAAATTTCGACGATAAACTGTTTGTCGCAAAATTAAAACCTTGTCCAAAGATGGCTAATTTGATTATTACAAATAAAATAAATAAAGGCAGCAGAGGATTTAATAGTAGTTGGTATGAGAAATATAACTGGCTAACGGGAAGTGAAAAAAGAAATAAGCTCTATTGTTGGAACTGTTTACTATTTTCTGAAACTAAGCAAAGTCCCTGGAATTCTACTGGCTACGATGATTTGAAACATTTATCTGTATCTTTACAAAAACATGGACAGTCAGAGCAACATACACATGCGTCTTTAAAGTTTAAACTTTTTGGTAAACAAAATATTCAAGTTTCTGTTGATTCAGCACATCGACAAAGTATTTTAAAACATAATGAGATGGTTAAACAAAATAGAGAAATAATAACACGTTTAATTGATATGGTTATTTATTTAGCAACGCAAGAACAAGCCTTTCGTGGACATGATGAGACACAAGATTCTCTGAATCAAGGAAATTTCAAAGAATTAGCATCGTTGCTTTCCAAATATGATAATAAATTTAAAACGTTTTTAGACGAGTCTTCTGTTTTTACGGGTCTGTCTAAAAGTATTCAGAACGACTTAATTGAAAGTATTGACAAAGTGATATCAGAAATTATTGAAAATGAAATTAAACAAAGTCCCATTTTTTCCTGGCAAGTAGATGAGACGACTGACATTAAGTGTCGATCCCAAGTATCTGTTATTTTCCGTTATATTAGAGAAGGTAAGCCTATTGAACGGTTTATGGGATTTTTTGATGTGAGTGAAGGTCGAACTGCTACCCACTTATTTAATTTTTTGATAGAAAATTTTAATAAATATGATATCCCCAACAAATTAATTGGTCAAACTTATGACGAAGCTTCTGTGATGGCCGGTGAATTAAATGGACTACAATCAAAAATTAAGCAGATAGCTCCTCAAGCACTGTTTACCCATTGTTATGCCCACAGATTAAATCTCATATTGCAAGATGCGTCATCCAAAATTAAAGAATGTAGAATTTTTTTTGCAAGTCTTAGTGGGTTACCTGCATTTTTTTTCAAATCTACGAAAAGGACAAATCTTTTAGATCAATTAGGAGCTAGAAGAATACCTAGCGGATCCGACACCAGATGGAACTTCAAATCACGTCTTATTGATATTGTTATCCAACAAAGGACAAAATTGTTGACTGTTTTTGAAAGAATTATTGATTCTGAGGATTTTACCAGAGACTATGAGGCAATTAAAGAATCAGTTGGATTTAAAAAAATGTTGAAAAATTTTAGTTTTTTAATTTTACTTTACACTTTCAGTCTTATTTTTGAGCAAACAGAGTTGATTTTCGACATTGTCCAATCTACATCTTCGAACATAGCATACTGTAAGAAGAGAATTGAAAATTTGCAACAAACTTTAAAGAACTTCAGAAATAATCAGAACTATTTTGACAAAATATATACCACCGTTTGTAGTATTGCCGAACCATCTACCATATCAAAAAGACGTAAATCTGATCATGATGGAATGGACGATCCAAAAATGTACTTCAGACGAATTTTCAATGAAATTATTGACACAATAATTAATCAAATAGAAGTCAGGTTTAAGGATATGGCCTCTTTGGATTTTTTAGATTTATTAGATAAAAACAATTTTATAACTTTCAAAAGTACATTTCCTCAACAACTGGTTGATTCGCTGTTAAAGAGTTACAAGAATTTATTTGATAAAGCAAAATTGCAAAGCCAGTTACGCGTCTGGTATTCTGATGCCAATATATTTGGAGATTCGCCAAATTGTGTTGATATTTTAAATTTTATTTTTTCAAATGATCTACAAAATGAAGTTTCAGAAATACATAAATTGTTATGTATTGCTTTGTGTTTACCTTCTACATCGGCGTCCGTAGAAAGAAGTTTTTCGACCTTGAAAAGAGTAAAAACTTTCGCTAGGAATTCTATGAGCCAGTCAAGATTATGTAACTTATCAAGGATTGCTATCGAAAGGGGTTTAGTCAAACACCTTCAAGAAAATCATGAATCAACTCAGTTTTACGAAAAAGTTATAGATCACTTTGCGTTACAAAAAAATAGACGAATTGAGTTACACTACAAACACATCACCAGTACATAAATTAAATTAATTAATTTGACCTGTATCTGTGCTCTTTCAATGGAATATTTTAGTTAATTTATCCCTTGTTGAATATTGTTTTCACTTGTACATATTGTTTGAGAATTTATTTTTCAGTTTTATTAACGAATTTTATATATATATTTTTTATTATTATGTATTTCGTTTTGTTAAGAAGATAATAGTGAGTTTGTGTCAATGTATAGTGTTTCCTAGGTTATTTTGAATTTGAATTTTATTTTTATAATGTAAGGGAAAAATGCTATGTGCGCAAACTTCCTATATTGTTTTTATTTTTGTTAATTATTTTACTAACTGTTTTCGCTTACTAACAACAATAACCTCCCTTTTTCCTCTCCTGGCAAGATATAGCTCTAGACCTTCACGAGGTTCTTGCTGAACGGTAAATTTTCTTTAGGAAATTATTCCGACCAACATAGAGCTCCAATAAACTTTAATACTTAGATTGTTCGAAATATCTCATACGACTTGCCCACCCTATCAGAAATCTCACGAGCCGCCACTGCTAGAGGAGTATAAAAATTATTTCATTGGTAAGTACCACTTCTTAGTTTCAACATGTTTAATAACGCATTTGCAAAATTCAAATCAAAATTCCGCTGTTAATCAAAAACTCATTCCTATTTTTAACTCTTGGAATAATCAAGTATAATAGGTAGGGTAAAGGTGGGGAATACCGGCCATGCAGGTAATACCGGCCACTTAGTTTTTCCTACGTAAGATTATTTTTTAACTTTCTAACTGGTGTCGCCATCTATCGACATTACCGGGAAAGTTACTTACCAAATTGCAGCTCCCTGTAATTATATTTGAACATTTTATTAACGAAATTCAATTCCGTAATTCGGTGAAATTTGTGAACTCCAACTTTAAAGGTAGGTGTCGAAATCTTTTTGAGCAGTATTCACACTTTGCAATACTTGATATTAGAGCTTAAATGATGCTCTAAAAGATGTGCATATTAATTTTGCGTTACAATGAACTTATGATTGTTTTCAGAATTTTTAACCTCAAATGTGTTATTCCGGGTAATACCGGCCCCGTACTTTCGGGTAATAAAGACCAGGCCGTTATTACCCGATCAGTTCAAATAACTAAACACTCCAAATTTATTACAGATGCCTAGCAGTTACAAAAGAAAAACTGATAAAGCGAAATGGGATCAAAACACAATGACACTTGCTATAAATGCTATAAAAGATGGAAGGAAGATTAGGGAAGTTTCTAGATCATTTGGGATAGCACGAAGCACCCTACAAGACAGACTAAAAAGTGGTATAACAGAGGGACCTGTCTTGGGACGGCATCCGGTTTTCTCCAAAGAGGCAGAAGATGAGTTAGCTGGCCACATCATAAAACTTTCAAAACTTTTCTTTGGAATAACTCGCACTGAAGTACAGCGTTGTGCATTTGAATATGCCAGCAAAAACAATTTCAAACATCCATTTTCTGACAAAAATAAAGAAGCCGGTAAAGACTGGCTATACGGCTTTCTACGGCGACATCCTTCCATAACTTTACGAAAACCAGAATCGACCAGCATTGCTCGTATTACAGCTTTCAACAAAGAAGAGGTGTCTATCTTTTTCTCCAATTTAGCTTCTCTTTATGAAAGACACAAGTTTCCACAACATAGAATTTTCAACGCCGATGAAACTGGAATCACAACGGTACAACGTCCTGGTAGAATTTATGCTGAGAAGGGTGACAAAAGGGTCGGATTTGTCACAAGTGGGGAAAAAGGAAGAACCACCACTGCTATGTGCTGTTTCAGTTCCTCAGGACTGTATGTGCCACCAATGTTTATTTTCGCTGGGAAAAAAATGCAGAAAGATAGAATGCGTAACGGCCCTCCAGGTGCGATCTATAAATGCTCAGACAGTGGTTGGATAGATGAAAATTTGTTTCTTTCTTGGCTGCAACATTTCCAGGCATTTGTAAAATCATCAGTGGAAGATCCCGTGTTATTAATCTTTGACAATCATGCGAGTCACTGTACCCTGCAAGCCTTCAATTTTTGTCGAACTAATGGAATTTATGTACTGACGATCCCACCCCACACATCTCACAGAATACAACCACTAGATGTGACTTTTTACAAATCTCTAAAAACAGCTTATAATCTTGAATGTGACAAATACCTAAAGAGTCGCCCAGGTGAGAAAATAACTCCAAACGTTATTGCTGAACTCTTCAATAATGCGTACAGCCGTGTGGCAACCCCAGAGAAAGCTATAAAAGGATTTGAAGTGACTGGCATATATCCCTACAACCCTGATGTTTTTGTACCTGAAGATTTCATAGCGGCAGAAGCACTTGCCGAAAACATTGCAGTGCACGAAAATGTTGCGGTACAGGAAAATATTGAAGAACACGAAAATGTTGAAAAACACCAAAATGTTGCACTGCAAGAAAATGTTTCGGTGCAGACAGCACGTGTTGAACAAAAGGAAGATGCACATATGGTGTCATTTTCTGACATTTTGCAGCAGCCTAGTTGTTCTGGAACAGCTCCAAAAACAAGACAAATAAAAAGGAATAGAAAAAAACAACATTCCGAAATATTTACTTCGACTCCTGTGAAAACTGCTTTGGAAGAAAAAGAAGTGAAAAAGAAAGTAAAACTTGAAAAACAGAAATCTGCAGCAGTTGATGTATGCAAACGAAAGGTCTTTGGAGAAAATGGATTATCTAGAAAGGTAGCAGTTCCAAAACAAGCCAGTAAGGAAGACAAACGAGGGAAAATTGAGAGAAAATGTAAAGCAGATCAAGGGACCTACCACCTTTCAGACAGCTCTTCTGAAATTGAAGAAAGTGAAGAATTTAAAGAAGAAGTATGTACAATATGTGGAGAATTTGGTAAGAACAGGGAATTATGGATAATGTGTGGAATGTGCCAACAGTGGGCACATGCCGCATGTGCTGGAAAAGGACCAAACGATATTTTTGTTTGTGATTTTTGTGAATGAGTCTATCAGTAGGGAAATATCGGCCGTGGTCGGTATTACCCGATGCTTTGGGGAAATACCGGCCAGGACAGGGGTTTAAAAAAATAAGATTATTTCCTACTTGCATTTTATTTTCTTAATATTTTTTCAATAAAATTGTTGCACTAATATCTACTGCGTTATTTTAGCTCATCACCAAAACTGTAGCGTAAATAATAAATATGCAAATTGCAAAACAACTAAGGCGGCCGCCATTCCCCACCTTTACCCTAAGCAATAGGATTTTTCAACAACCGAGAGGGATGATCTAACCTCAAATTGTATTTTGAGAAAACAATAAAAATGGGATCGTTTAACTATAATCGATATTACCTACTTTATATTTTTGCTTATCGCGGTATTTGCAATTAGTTTGGTGTTTAATGCCTTTTTTTGCTTTGCTGTTGTTCCAAATTTGCGGATACGTTTAAAAAACGTTTCCATTTTTTACAACAGTATACAATAATTATTACGGGAGGATGGTAATTGTCGAGGAGCGATTAATTTTTGCTTTGTGCTATTTGCGCTTATTACTAGTAGTGTGTGCTTAGTACTGTTTCTCAAAGTTGAATCATATCCTTGCGTTTTTTGTGTTGTAGAAGAGGGAATTACAGATGAAAGTTTTGTCCTGCTTGATGACGAAACTATAAACAATTTATTCAGGAAAATTGGTCCAAAATTGATATTTAAAAAAAGATATTCGGACCATATTAGAGAACTGAAAGAGGACAGATTGTCACAGGTACCTATGTGATAAAAGTGAACAGGTTGTGGTATAGCATTACGCCATTACTGTATTATTTTATAGATAACAAGCCCCAGTTTACAAGAATGTTTTGTTAGTGGATTGTCAACCCCCTGCAGTTTACAAGAAAGTTCTGACGCTTCTGAATTGTCGACAGCATCATCATTTTATACTTTCGCACCAGATGATGATGAATTTATCAAAATACTAGGCAAAGAAGATACATTAACCAATAATGAAAACCACCAGCCTGAACTAAATCAAGGACCACCGCCTGTGAAGAAAATAAAATTTTCATCATTATTTTGTAATGTATGCATTATTTAAATTTATTGCGTATGCAGAGAAAAGAGCATTATTGAGAGCAAAATTTGTTTAATTAGTTTATATTTAGTTTTACTTAATTAAAAATGATATTGATTTTAGGGACTAGACAATACTCTTGAAAAGACAGCTGATGGCAAAATTGTATTAATGAACCGCAAGAAGTTGACCAATGATCTACGCCAAAAATTAGTTAATGTGATAATAAATGAATTGCTGAAGCTTCGAAGTTTAGAGTTAGTAGCATTGATATTTATTTTAAAATTTGATTAATATCATTATACTTTGTAGAATATGTAGAGACGATTTTGTAAAAGTCACAGAAGAAATCCATAAAGCTTTTCCCTGGTGAGGAAAAGGAAACCTATTATGTGCCTTATGTGTCTGTGAAAAGTGGCTTACGTATGCCTGCGAGAGGAAAACTGTGGTCCAAGTATGTCAACATAAAGGCAGCTTTAAGAATTGCCAATCAGTCTGTTAACAATCCAACAACTTCGCATGAACTCGTCCTTAATAAAACATCTCAAGTTACCCCAGAATTGCAAATTGAGATGCAGTTCCTAAAGACGGCTGTTGAGCCATATCCCAGATTACTTAAATCCTGGGAAGAGACATATTAACTAAGACACGAAGAATATTTATTACAAAAGTAATAGCAAGACGGAAAACATGTATGCAGCATTCCCATGCCTCGGTTGTTCTTTTGGTTTAGACTTGGTAAGCATTATGTATCCCATACGAATAAAGCAAATCATTAGCACAATTAAGTTTAGAAATATTCCAGAAATAATAGTGCAAAGTTTTTGGTTTAATTTATTAATTTGCTTAACTTGATTCTTATCTTGTGCTGACAATAAGGCAAACTCATCAAAATAATATTACCTGTTTTTTTTTATTTTAGCTTGAAACAGACTTTAATCGTATGTATCCAGATAAAATAGACATTATCTACTCAGAGTGGCCTAATGTATGTGCAGCTATTTTAAGTGAAGCCAAAGAAAGGTGCATACAGTCTCCAACAAACATTTATGGTAAGTTTGTTTTCAGCTATTTTATAAATTTATTCATTTTCACATATTGAAGATTCAAAAGTCAAATTACATTTTTTCTAAATGTGAAAACGTTTTATATTATGCAGCACATCAAATTTTCCATCTTGTCCCTGAAACCCAAAAAAAGCTTATAACTCCACATTTCACTAAAATTGATATTTCAACTCCCTCTTTTACTCGAGTGTAGCCTCTATCATTCTAGACAATTAATTGTATTAGTAGGCACAGAATTCCAACAATTAGAAGATCTGTATGTGACACCTTGTAAATCTTCTAAGTTTGGAGTTTATTTAGTCAGTAAGCCCAGTTCTTTAAAGTTTTGGAATGTTGATGAAATTTCTTTTAAATACGTCAAATTACCCTACGGTGAAAAATTTGTAGTTGTATCTTTAATTCACACTGAGAAGAAGCCAGATTTTTAAGTTAAGTTGGTTATGTGGACAACCATTTATGTCTTTATTATATTTTTTTCAAAGTTTTTTATGTATATGTACAAATCAATAAAATGATGTACCGTAAACCGGGGCTACTTGAACTCAAAATTTTCAAATTTCTCAATATTTCATACCAATTTGTACTCTTAACTTATAATATGCACTGATAACCTCGTTTTTACCACTTTTCAGATGTTTCCTCACCACCTTGAACTATTTTTGAACTGAAAAAATAATTATTCTCATTTTTAAAAGATTTTCAAAATTGGGTTCAAGTAGCCCCGCGCTGGGGCTACTTGGTCCAACTCACAAAATCTATTGAAAAAGGTTATTAAAACAGGTGGTGGGCTCAAGTAGGATCAATGATTTAGAAAGAAAACTCTAAAGAAACATTTTAGCAAGCAAAAAAGTTTATTCAAATCAATATAATAGATAATATACGTACAATATGTGAAAAATGGATCCTATCTATAAATTGGGAACATGGAAAATTCCTCTTTTCAGCAATTTTGGTGGATTTATTTTTTTTATAATGTCCTCCCACTTATACACCATTATGTCTTTGGTTGCTGGCCATTTCCATCCTTTCTTACACTTTTGCATGCAATCAACAGTTGCTCCATTTTCAACAAGACTGATGACTACACCCGGAAACAGCAGTTCATTCCAAGTCACCACCACAAAATTTCCTTCCTGAATGGAACTCTGATCCATTGTAACATGTGGATTTGGTGACAGGGGTTTTGATGGACCTGGACGAGGCTCTGGAGTCGGCAAATTCAGATCATCCGACCCTTCATCCTCTGAAAAGACAAAGTCACTGTTCCCATCTGAATCTTGAAGGCTGTAAGCAGCATCATCTTCGGAGGTAGAATCTTCCAAACTTTGTTTTTCTTTGCTTTTCAGTGCTTTCTTTGAGGTTGATTTTTAAGATGATTTGGCTCCTTTTTCTTTTTGGGCTGATTTGGCTCCTTTTCCTTTCTTTCTCTTAGATGACGGGTTTTCTTCTTCTGCAGACTGAACATCACAAACAGTGATGCTTTTACCTGGTGCAACGTTAATTTTTTTCTTTCTACCTTTAGGTTTTACAAAGTCAACTCTCTTCTGTTCAAGATGATTCAAGAAAGCATCTCCAACAAGATCAAGGTTTACTGATCTGTCTTGTTTAGGCAATCGAGATAAAAGTGGGTCTGCACTTACAGGGAAAATTCCTGCTTTCTTAAAACCAGACTTCAAGTTGTTTTCCACATTAGGCAAGATTCCATCTAGCACAGTTTTGAGTAGCATGGGAAATTGGTCTTTTGAAAGAGTAGTTGCTCTTTTACCAGCTTCTGACTGTTTCCAATTCATCAATATTTCTCTCCACTTAGACTTCAGCGGTCTAAAGAAGGCCACATCGAGTGGCTGAGTCAAATGAGAGGAATTTGGTGGCAAGCACACAAATTTCACGTCATTTTCCTCACACAACTTGACAACTTTCATGCTTAAATGAGAAGACAGGTTATCCCCAACAACAATTTTAGTTCCATGTTGTTTCTTGAGCACTGGGAGAAGATGGGACTCAAACCAGTCTTCAAAGATAGCTAGATCCATCCAGCCATGCTTGCTCCTATTGTACCTGGTACCAGCAGGCCCATTTTCAGTCCAAGTCGTCCATAGGTGCTCTGCCTTGTATATGACGTAGGGGGGCAGAGCTGTACCGGCAGCATTGCCACAAAACATGACTGTGATATTGGCTTTAGTTGAATTTATTACCCTCTCTGGGTATTTGCAACCACGGTGGCATATAATCTTACTTCGCCCAGGATCATCTGACATGCATGTCTCATCATAATTATAAATGTTTTCTGGTGGGACATCTTTAGCAAGATCACTGAAGTTGTTAATGTAATCATTAATCACTGACTCATCAATTGCTGCACGAGACCGTTTAATGTTATTGGCAAACCTTATTGACAACTGTGGTTGCCTACTCAAAAATAGTTTTGCCCAGTCACGACCAGGAAGGTTGTTTTTAAAACATTTCACTGTTTTCCCTTGTTTGTCCAGGTAACTTTTCACAATAAACCTAAAATCTATTTCATTGACCGGGAAACCAAACTCGCATATCTTGTCCAAATGGCTTGCAAATGCCTGCTCCTCCTCACCACTAAATACTGCAGGATGTCCAGGCTTGTTTGGAACATGACCCTTCAATTTTCTCTTGATAGTTGATACACTTATGCTAAAATGAGCTGCTGCCTTTCTCTGAGACATTTCTCCAGACCTAATAGATTCTAGACACAATTGTAGTTTCTCATCTGAAAAATCTGCATATTTCCTACTTCCAGGGGCTCTCTTGTAATGTCGGACCATTTTCAGTTGTATATCTGCAAATAAACGACTATAAATAGCATCTCACCACATTATTTAAAAAATATTGGGAACCTAACAGTCTAATATGGTGTAAAAATGTGGCCAGGGGCTACTTGAACCCGGGCTCAAGTAGCCCCACTTTAAGGTTATCAGTGCACTGTAACAAACTTATGATATTTACTGTGTTAAAAATACAGCTATCTATTCCAACTACACTCATTCTCTTCAGTATTACATTAGAAACAAAAAATATACTTTACCTTGAGAATATCAGTTGTTTACCGGAACATACAGGTAGAAGTTTGTAGACCACTGAAATCGGTGTTTATCAAACTCATCAACATAACCTCAATAATGATGAGGAGGGAATATAAGAATCTTTGTAACATGCAACAGCCTCTGCTTAGTGCTGCCATCTGTTGGGGAAACGGTCAACTAAGTCCATACTCTAAGTTTTACATGTCCCGGGAAGATTTGAATCTCTTTTTCACTTGTGGCTCAAATAGCCCCTGCGTGTTCAAGTAGCCCCGGGTTACGGTACTTAAATCTATTTCGCCAACTAACTATTATATTCAAATGTAATTAATTCTTTTCATATAGAAATTTTAAAACATAATATTGAGAATGTAGTTTTAACACAACAAAATCTGTTGAAACTTTGAGAATTTACGTACCTACATCTTAAAATTTTTTTATTATTTACAAAAAATATAAATTGATGGTATAAATGGGAAGTGATGTTGTTTTGTTCAATAATGTGTATATTATTATTATTATGTAATTTAAGTGCTCAACGCTGCAAAATTGTTAAGTTAGTTTTTTTTAATACATTCAGTGAGGATTTTCAATAAGAAAATAATATGTACCTACTCGAATTAATATTGTTATTAATTACATAGTTACAATTTATTGATGAAGAGGACTGCGTCGAAGCCATTCCCACTTCTTGGTTGTCGACAAATAAAAAAACTTGTTTTTGGCCGCCATATAGAGCAGAAAAAAAATTCAGAACGCCGTCCAGACACAAGAACAACCGTCCAGCATATGGAAAACGTATTCCGTCCATGTACTGAATAATCGCCACTATGGTATGTCAAGTTTTTTGTTATATAAATAAATACTGGTACATTATTTTGTTGTAGATGATTACAAGACTGCTTGCTATAAATTGAAGAAAGCGCAATACATGTCCGAATTAAGTTCGGCAGGTGAATCTATTCCACAAAAAAATGCTAGTACCTCTAGTCAAAGATTAAGTTCCTCCGATGAGGAATCTTCCGTTATTCCCTTTAGAAAAAATACTAATGGCAGCAAATTTCCAGAACCACCTCTGGTTAACGGTTTGTAATAGTTTTATTGTGTTATTTACAACATTGAATAAAATAAATATTGTTTTAGAAAATACTCCTAAATGTAACACTAATAATAGATCCAGTAGTGTTAGTGAAGAGGAGTATGACGCCGAAAATGGGGGTATAAAAGATTCTGAACAGGATGTAACGTTACAAAAAGGTGAAGAAGCATCATTGTGACTTTCATAATAGTGTCTATAATTTACTAAAGTAACTATTTCAGATTTACAAGAAAAGACGTGTCACCAATGTTGCGCTTGTTCTGAGGAGATAAAAAGTGATGTAAAAAACATAAAAGGTATTTCAAAGTCCGATAAATATCTAGATATATATTTAACTGCATACTTTACTACATTTTTAGATATGATGCAACAAATACTGAGAAAAATATGCCTTATAGGACAAGCTCAAGCAGAAATAACGAATCTGCAAAACAGCATGCCGGTTTCTGGTGATGAAAAAAAGAAATTAATAGAAATTTTAGAGCCTCTCCCTGCAAAGGATGTCGAGGGGCTCAGACTTTTTGAAGAATTTTTAGATAACCCTGACAATTTGATGTGCGCTGTAAGTGATAATTTAGGAGCAATAAAATTGTTGACTTTTTCTTTACATTTTGCGCATTTTAGGCAAGTCACATTTCTACCGTTGGGGCAAGCAGTGTATACGAATTTGTCAAAAGAATTTTAGTTCGTGTAATGACAAACGAATTAGCTACTAATTTGAATATGAGAGGCAGGGGAAAGAAAACGGGATTCACGGATTCCAAAACCACAAAATTGATTATTGGTATGTTGGCAGAAACATTTATTTATTGAGGAATACAACCTATTATAAATAAATATTTTCTTTTTAGAAAGTGTTAAACTAAGTAAATTCGGGGCATCCGAGAAAGAGGTCGAAGACGGAATCAGGAAATGGCTACGAAGATCCAAAGAGCGAATTTCGAAAAATAAATAGGTTAAAATAATGTATATGCCATATTAGAACTTATGGTGGATTTATATTGAACTAGCAAATACCCGGCGCGCTTTGCTACGCTTTATTGAAATTACATGTTTTTACTTTTTGTAATTGTCAAATTACCAAATTTGACAATTGACAACATATCTATTCACATCAATCTCAGTACCCATTTTTAACTTCCATATATGGGTTTTTCGCTGTTATTTCGGACCACGATGGCCGATCAGAGTCCAATTTGGTCTTATTTTCTATTCTGGGCCAAGACCTTTCCAATGATACCAATTTCCGGTCGGTCCAATCGGTCCAGTGGTTGCGGAGAAAATCGCATACATACATATATACAGACAGACAGACAATCTATCCCTTATATAGATGATGCTAATAACTGATTTTAATTACATTTTTCAATAACATTTCATTGAAACAGTTGCTCTGCTTTAAATTTAACACTAATTTTATGATTTAAGCTAATAAAACAGTCGCTTATTTGCACTTTCGCTTTTTCAGTTGAAGAATTGACATTTGAGAAACCATTCAGAGAGATTTTAATCTGCGGCGCTGCAGCGCTGTAACTCGCTGAATGCGCTCACTGTTGTAGGTAGTAATGTAGACAGCTGATCAATATGTAAGTTTGCAAGATGGATAACTTGCTTCCATTGATTTTATAGGTTAAATTCACAATCAAATAGTAATTGTTGGGGGGGGGGGGGGGGAATAGAAAAGATAATTTTTATACCACTCCTCTCAATTCCACAATGCTGGGAATTGCAGTTTTAGAAAACTCTTGTAGTAACAATCAATATCGTGCTTGACCAGTGTCATTCATATCAAGCGTTAGATATTACGGTATAATCCTAAATAGTGCGGAGTATTTATAGCACTAATTATTTTTTTAAATTGGTCAATATGTTTCTTTTAGATAATTATGACTTAGCTGATGCCAAGGTTAACTTAGTTGTGGAAACTTCTGATTTAAGTATAGAATCAGGCTCAGAACAAGCGAGTCCACTACTTGTCCAAAACTTTTTATTGAAAGAAAATTAAGGTATTGCGTGCAGAACAGGAGGTAAGCAAGCTTTTAGTGTGTAGTTTAATAATAAATAGCTTTCTCATTCATACTTTAGATGATATGGACAAACTCTTACTCCTGTTCGTGCAATCGACGAATACATGCCAAATTATAGTAGTAAAGTACTACAACGTAGCCCGTTTATAAAACATATTGATTTGTTGTTTCTACTTTTGCTTCAAATTCATAGATACTTCTTCTATTTTCAGACGTCTCAACTTCCAATGGTATAATAGGACAACCGTTCTGATTACAGGTTCTGCAAGGATCTCATTTTATATCTTCAAATGCTCCCGGTATACCCTCAGATATTATATCGTGCGATATTGTGCAAGTAACGTATGTTTGTTTAACTAATAGGATGTCATGCTTGTCGTCCCTTAATACGAGAATTGGTTGATTTAATGTCCAAATTACAAAATGATATTACCGCAATCAAGGATTTGCTAAGAAGCGAGAAGACCACAATGGACCTTCGAAAAGGAATGCTTCTTCCAAAAAAATGAGAGCAGAATCATATGAAGAATTTCTTCTTATTGAAGGATTTTCTAAGATACCCAACCAGACAAATTATTTGGTATGCTATTTTATATTTATTACTATTTATCGCTATTATTACCTTTATATAGTTTTATTCTTTAATTTTAGACTAAATATTTAACCAGGATAGGAAGTTTAAACTTAGGCTATGCAAAAAGAAGGGATGATTTGGAGTTCTTTGGTAACTGAAGAAGTGGAAAAAGCATTACTGAAAATTTCAAATGCGATTTTCTTGAAAACTATCAGAAAGCAACAACATGTTGACAAAGACAATATGTTCGAAATCACTACATATTTGTACCTATATTAGTCACACCCTGTATACTTACTCATACCAATACTTATACACTTCAATATACTTCAACGACAACGAGTATTAACAATAACATTAACAAAAAAAAAGAAAAGTCCACTAGTAATTGTAGCTCGTGGGCTGGGTGAGTGAGAACTCTCTCTCTCTCTCTTCTAAAATTAACGCAAGTCATCTAGAACTCCACTATGTTGGAGCATCAGTAAATTCATAGAGCTATGGAGAAGGGCGCCAGCATGATTGATTTAAACCAATAAGCTAATATCTTAAGTAATGCTCCACAATAACGGAGTTCTAGATCTCGAAGTGAATCAGTCTGAATCATGCAAGAACCGAATTTCTTCACCCTGTTATGTCACAAAAATACCATTTGTTTATTTATTCAGATATAAAAATTGTTATACGATCATTGGATGGATGGTGAAATGGATGGTCTTCAGTTGTTATTTAAATGTCTTAATAATAATCATGTTACAGTAAATTAAAATACTTAGAAATTCATACATTGATATCGTTATTAAGTTTATTAGTTACTTGAGAAATTAAATTCATAATCATATAAAAATTGATTTATTATCATATCATGAATAGTCATTAATTATTAACTTTGTGAACATTGTAACATAATTCTAATAATTTACACTAAATTTTGATACAACAAACTAAGTAGCGCTTCGCTAGGTTGTTAAAATTGTTAAAAATGGCGAAGACTCACAGAAATCATATTGTTAAAACTAAATTGTTATCCAAAATGGACACTAGTCTTAAACGCCAACTTGAATTAAAGTTTAGATCGATTTCCTTTTCAGATTCAAAGGGAAGCTTTCCAAAATGGGCGGCAAAGCGTAACCTCGCAATACAAAGAAAACTATAATTTCGTTATTCCATCACTTCCAAACAATGAATTAATACTTTCAATATTTCACAAAACCATTTTGAGCACTAATTACCAATGATTGTCCGAACAAAGGAGAAATGTTACAAAGAAATTGCAAAGTTAAATCGTGCACTAAATTCACGTGTTCACTTCTGCAAAATAACCGAAAGAAGCCTCTTTTTAACGAATAAACAGGCGTGGGTACAACATTAAAGTTCCTTCTATAAAATAAGAGCCTACAATTCTGAACATAAAAAAAGGATTAGGAATTACATCAGGGGTAGATTTTTGATTCGGCATAAAGCATGGCTTGATGTAAAACTTATGAAGAAAGACGGTGACGACACGAAAGCATCAACTTCCCGTGGACGCACCTCAGCAGATTTTGAAACCAATAATATTTAAAACAAAATATCGGTAATCTCTTCGCAATTCTTTTTTTTTCTAAATGTTAACTTTTGCAGCAGTATCTACCCAGAAAGCTAGTGGAAACAACGAATTGGGTCAGTCGCTAAAGGAAACACAACAGTCACCGAGGCGTCCAAAACAAATTATGACACATTATAAAAGAAAATCAAAAATACACAGTAGCCTCTCGGATGACGAAGCCTTAGCACTATTTGTTAATGCAAAAAAACAAACGCACATTACCAAGCACATCGAAATGCGGCAGTAGCAGGTCTATTCGGTTTATATTTCAACAGGAAAGCGTCGAATTCGCCAAAAAGGAAATTCAATGAGTTGAAGAGCAAATCGATGTAGTTCAAGCGTCCAAAATTTATTTAGAAAATAAAGCATAAAGTGCAAATTAATCACAAATTAAACTAACAATGATCAATAGAATAGCAACTTATTTTCGGTCAGAAATGGTATATACAAGGCGGTTTTGTTACATAGGCGAAGAATGCAAAGTATGGGTGTTTTGTACAGTAATCAATAAAGTCAACAATATTGCTATAGTAACTATTCCTCTAAAATAATTGGGGAAGCCGATATTTGAGAAATTGTGTTTTCACATGTTATTTATTCGCCTATGTAACAAAACCGATAATACACCCTATATATTATTAAATGGCGTAAAATTCTCTGTTCTGGTTCAGAAAATTTTGTATTTACTACATCGATGTGAGAGGGATGACGTCTCGAAGTTTTTTAAATTACATGATAGGTATTCTTTTACTGAAATCGATCGTCGTCACGTAGACCACTAGGTGACGGGAGTCACCTAGGTGAACAGGACAAGTCAAAGCTTGGTATGGACAGCGTGTTCAAGGGCCTTCAAGAACTTCAGAAGCTGTACAGATCATCTACGTTTGAAGATGCGCTCAAGAAGTTTAGGGAAGTGGAGAAGAAGTCCAAGGGCTGCCAGGAGGAGCCCGTGAAGTCAGCACCTGCCAAGTTCTCCAAGGGGAAACCTGCGAAGCAGCAGTCCAACCTCCGCGGATAAACCTGCGAAGACCGCCCCTGCCAAGGCTGCTGAGGGGCAGACTGAGAAAAAGGTCCCAACCAGGGTAGCTGAAGAGGGGCTACCCGCGAAGACCCCGGCGCAGGATGCTATGTCCACGCCAGTAGCTGCCTTGGGAGCACGGCCAAGGGTCACCAACTTTCGGGTGGTGTCCCCCACCCCAGCTCAGAAAGGCAGCAAGGCAAAGACTAAACCGTCCCGCCATACTAACGATGATAACAGCTCTGACAGTGAGAGGTCTGGCAAGCCTCGTTCTCCTGTCTAAAAGAGCGGTGGCATAGCCGAACTTTGTACCTCTGGAGGGTACTACTCGGAGGCGGCTTCAGGTGCTCAGATGGAGTCCGGTTCGCTCGGTACTCTGGAAGATTTCCCTTTGTTGGGTAGTCAGAAAGGGGAAAAACGTCCCATCATAAAAATCCCTAGTTATTCGGATGATAAACCTATAGATCGGTCAGGCGCCGAAGGCGGAGATGCGAAAGCGTCGGTCGCAAGTAAGCAAATGCCAGTCCCGATAAGCGCTCGTGCAGATACGTGCTCTGCACGTACCGACGAAAGAACGCCTTCAGCTGATGACACCAACAACGACCAGCTACAGGACGCCAGCAGCCTGCAATTGGAGAATCCGGTCAGCCAACCACGATGCAGCACCAGCCTGGAGGAGGGACCGACATCATAACATATAAGCGCTTCACGCGGGACGCTCGCTCTTACTGCAAACTGTCCAGTGCAAAAACCTACCTGCGGCTTCTGTGGAGCCGATCACCCCACCTCATCCTGCACCAAATCTAAACCAAAATGCACCAACTGCGGTGACGAACACCCTGCTTATGCACTCAAGTGCTCCTACAGGCCTCCAGCTCCTGTTGCCCCTGAGGCAACCGTCATCCTCAAACCGGTGAGACAGCCAACACCCGGCCGCGTCAACCACTTCCTCTCCTTTTTCATTTCAACACTTCTAAACCTGTTCCCCCAAAACCGTGAGCACGTCCTCCGTGTAGTAAACGCTTCAACACAACATTTCTTCGGCGTTCAAGCCAAGGCATCCTACGCCAGCAACCGTGTCCTCGTTACGTTCGCGTAACTTCCCCACCTTCTTTTCTAACCAGTTATGGATCTGCGTCTAGGAGCAATTAATGTCCGAGGGTGGCGGCTTAAGCGCCCCCTTGTCGAAAATTTGGTCCGTACGGACCACGTCCACATTCTAGCCATTTCTGAGACTAAACTTACTCCAAGTCGTAATATGACACTACCATCTTTTCACATCACATCTCGTAAAGACAGCCCACATGGAGGCATCCATGGAGTCGCATTAGCCATTCATCAACGACTCGCCTCCACTAAATTTGACATTCCCCCAGTATTTCAAGACATACAAGTGTGTGCAGCCGTAATTCATCTTGACAACGGTCCAATTCATATCTTCTCTATATACGTTCCTCCAAACGATCCTCTACCTGAAGACTTCCTCGAGTATGTCGAGTCGTTTCGGAAGGCTGTTGTAATGGGAGATTTTAATGCTCGCCACACGGCCTTCGGAGACCACGCTTCAAACCCGAAAGGTCATTCCCTTACCCACTGTCTACTTAGACTATCCTTATACCGCATCCCAAATGACCAACCTACCTGCTTTACCCACAATGGCATGTCCATTCCTGACCACATTTTGATTACGGATGCACTCACTCAGTATTTCGACCATGACAGCCTTCATCGGCACCTCAGTCACGTCAGATCATCTCCCACTAATAGCTTCTTCTTCAATTATGCAAGTTCCCATCCGGAACAACCGGATCACCATTCGAGATTGGAATCGAGCAAATTGGGAGCTCTTCGCAGAAAACATCTCTGCGAATGTCCCGGAACATCCTCAGCTCGTCAATCTCCATGACATTAATAACGCCATTGATCATTTAACGTCCACTATCCAAGACGCAGTCCATACTTCAGTTCCCGAGAAAATAAGAATCCCATGTCGTCCTCCTCTGCCTCCTCACATCATTAACCTTATTCGCGAAAAGCGTAGGTTATATAGGCAGTTTATCAGGACGTGAGAGCCCTTGGTTAAGACATAGTGGAACCGCCTCAACGCACTAACCCGCCTGCTTACGACCAGGCATAGGGAAGCGCAATGGGTGGCCACCTGTTCTAGCCTGGATCACAGACAAGGTTCCAAATTCTGGAAAAAATTCAAAACCATAACCGGCCAAAGAAAATCCCATACCTCTTCCCTTCATCTTAACGGGAATGTCATTCAAGAGCCACAAGCCCAAGCCGACACCTTTGCCGATATCCTTGAAGGCATTCACCAGCCTCCTGACGACCCACGTTTCTTCTGTGGTCCCAGGTTAGAAATAGAGGATGAAGTCCGCGGCAACCCGGCGCTTTTTCCACATTGTCTCATACCACAAGATCTTCAAATCAACCCCCCTAACATCTTATCCCCAATTACGGAAATAGACACCGCCGAAAGCATAGCCCATGGCAAAAATTCTGCCCCAGGGGGTGACACTCTCACAAGAAGAGTTCTTCGTCACCTACCTCAGCCGGCACTTACGGCAATTACCAATATTTTCAACGCCTGCTTTCGCTCAGGCTACTTCCCCAACTCTTTTAAATCGGCGACAGTCATCATGATCCCCAAAGCGGGAAAACCCCCCACAAATCCCACCTCTTATAGGCCCATCGCGCTATTAAACGTTCTAGGTAAAACATACGAAAGAATCTTAGAAAGAAGACTTAGAGAATTCATTGACAACCACAATCTAATCCCCGAGCATCAATTTGGATTTCGCCCCGGCAGGTCAACTTCCGACCTTATTCTCAAAATTCACTCTGATGCGAGCCGAGCCATAAATAGAAATCACTGCGTTACGGCCACTTTTCTTGATATAGAGCGAGCCTTCGACAAGATTTGGCACGAGGGGCTTATCTATAAGCTCCTTGTCGCCCGAGTACCCATAGATTTCGTTAGGACCATCTACAGCTTTCTGTCCCACCGTCAACACCGCGTGCGAGTACACCAGCCTTTGTCCAGGGTGTACGAACCGCGGGCCGGCGTCCCCCAAGGTTCTATTCTCTCTCCATTATTATTCATCTTTTTCTGCCATGATATTCCGGTGCCCAGAAATCCCTTGGTTAGACTCGTCCAATTTGCGGACGACACCGCACTATGGGTCGCTGGCCCGACATCTGCCGCCGGTTCACGCTCTCTAGCCCCGGCACTTCTCCAACTGGAGAGCTGGTTCCGAAGGTGGAGGGGCTCAGGCCTAACCCAAATAAAACACAAGTCACAGTCTTCAGAAACGCTAATCGCACTACATCCCCCCGATTTGATTTTGATGACGTCCGCCTGGAACTTTGGGGCTCACCCCTTCAACTATCCCCCTTGGTCTTGTACCTAGGGATATCTTTCTCTTCGACGCTGTCATGGAGGGAGGAGGCGACTCGCTGTCTGGATCTGGTCCAGCGGCGGGCGTCTCTTCTCTCCTTGATGCGCGGAGGCAATCCAGGCTGCCATCCAAGGACGCTCATCCACACCTACAAAACATTTATCAGACCCGTGATTGACTACAGGCACCCCGTCTTCTGTTCCGCGCCGCCTAACGTGATCAGGCGTCTCCAACAGAAGGAGAGGGCCATCTGCAGGGGGTCTCTGGGCTTGGATCGCCTACATCCCTCACGGGAGGTGTGCGACCTGGCCGGGATACCTCCTGTTGATGCGCGCCTCGACTTCCTGAGGGGGCGTTATGTGAACCGGGCGATCCAACAAAATAATCAGTTCTACAACTTCTTCGTACACCCTGCCTCACAGCCAACTGTATCAAAAGAAAACCAAAGTACCCTCCCACTAAATCTTTGTCCAATTCAACCCTTATTAACCCACTCCCCGAGGACCTCGAGGACGTGCTTCACGCGGCCCCCATTATCTTTAGAATTTAATACACTGACACGCATACAATTTACACTCCCTGGAATACAGCACACTTTGTGCTCGACGTCAACAGCCCTCAACTCTCTCTGCAGCTGGTCCGGGAAGCAATCGGGGGGATCCATGAATGGGAGCGATGTCGGCCATATTGAGAGTCCAACGGGCTCCCTCGAGTATACACTTTTTACTGGGGTCATCTCATAGGGGATGCCCTATGGGGTCGGGATTCATGGATGTTCAGATGCCCGTAGGCCTGGACCAGGCAGAGAGAGGGGAGAGTGTCGACCGACTAGAGCCCCTGTTTTATTTGTTTTCATTTCAATTTATTATCACTACTATTATTATTACTAATTATCTAACTATTGATTCACTTAATTATTCTTAAAAACAAAAACAGTTCAATACTTCAATACAATACGAAACCATAATAACAACCACTTGTTTTGCTACATTCGCAATCACTCTTTCAAACCTAATACCATAAATCAACCAATACCATTAACTTTATTAATCACAGCGTTTCAATTTTATTTTATTTATTTATTTTTATTTTTTTCTTTCTTCCTTGTTCTGTTTATTTTTGTTTCAGGTGTTCCAGGAGACCCCCGACAGCCTTGGTAGTGTAATGTCCAGAGTGCTGGAATTTCAGCCAAGCGGCCCGAGGTCGATTATCGGTGCCAGCAGATCTGGCTAAGGTTTTCTGCAGTTTCCCTTAGCTGTAACACAAATGTGGGATTTGCGCTGTTCCATCTGTAAGTCGGCTGCAGCCGCACCTAGGGCCGGTTCTTAGGAAGCCGTTTTTTATCTTACTCCAACTCAATTTCAAAATTTAAATCTAATTTTATAATATTTACCTAATAACTTCCATTTAACATATCATTACTTTTTATTCAAATCACTAGACAGGGGAATGCTTAACTTCGAGCTATGTACTTGGTGACTAATCGGTGCAGTCTTTAACACCTTTTCCATCACCAACACCAACCACCACAAGGGCCTTCTACCCTTCCTCCTGCGCCTCAACTCCACCATCGCCCCAGCACATCCAACCGGTGCTGCCAATGGGACACGATCGCGCCTAACGACCACTTGACTTTGATTTCACTATTTTATTTTTGGTTTTACCGGCTGAAGAGGAGTACTCTCCTATAGTAGCCACTGTGCGCCTTTGCCTTAGACGAACAGAAAATAACGTTGATGACAGGACGCTCGCTCTCATTATTATTCCTAACCTACCTTAACCATTATCATACTTTGTTATCGTATATATTTGGATTAATATATGACTTTATTTTGTGTTATAATACTGCTGTATTATTTCTTTCTTCTCTTTCCTTTTAATAGCTTTATTTGGTAACTCTGAATATCTACGAGCCGTTCAACGGTAACACTGATGTCACCACCAGCGACCACATCTAGGTTACCAGCAGCCTGCAATTGGAGAATTCCACCAGCCAACCACAACGCAGCACCAGCCTGGAGGAAGACCATCAACGAGACCTTAATTACAGCATCGTATTCCGTCACTTTGAAGGTCACTTATGTCAAACTCGTCCTAACCTAATAATAATAAAAGTTAGGACTTAGGAGTATTTATTTGCAATTTCTTCGATTGTATGACCACAGTCGGCGTCGTTTCGAAGTATTGGTAGAAATGCCTGTACAGTGCAAGTATTGTAATCGGATCTACAGTACACAGTTTAATTTAAATAAACATATTAAGGTCCACGGTGTTACAAGTGTTCCAGTAAGTTATGACAAAAGTGTGTACAATTACAAGTGTTTGGAATTAAATTGTAACAGTTCTTTTAAATATAATGCACATTTAATAAACCATTTGCAAGAGGACCACAAATTCAGCATTATTTCAGAATGTTTAGAATTTAACTCTGTAGAGGGTATGTATTATTTATTAATTAAGTATGTTATAAATGGACATGTTTCTACCAAGCTGTTTTCAGATTTTGAAACTTGGAAAGATACCGTTGAAAGAGCAGAAAATTGTTCATATGTGCAGCCGCTTGGCGAAAAAAAAATCCTCTTGCAGGAGTTAAAATTAGATATTTTGCTTGTAATCGCAGTGTGGCTGGTAATACCTGAAGACTGTTTCTTGCTTTTGTAATAAACACATGCTAATTATATTTTTAGTTAAACCTAGAAGTAATAATCGTCATAGTATGGAATGTAAGCGCCTTACAAAATCACAGGGCACTTGTAAATTGAATTATTCTTGTATAAGCCAGATGACCATTTCAATAAAAGAAGATGGAACAGTTCTAATGAATCGATGTAAAACTCATTATGGACATGATCTACAACTCCAGCATTTAAGGATTAGTACTAGAGATCAACATGTAATAGCCTCAAAGTTGATAAGCGGAGTGTCAAAAAAAAGGTTTGCAAATATGCACTTGCTAATAAATATGACAGACTAACTTTTTGTTGTTTTAGAATTCTTGATAGTAATCGTGACAATATTGGCAGTGAATTAAAACGAATAGATCTCCTTACAGGTCAGGATGTTGACAACATTAAGAAGAGATTTAATGTGGATATTGCTGATGGAATTAGGCATAAAGATGATGCTACTAGCATAGATTTGTGGGTGGAAGAAGCAAGAAATTCTGAGAACAGTCCTGTTTTGTTCTTTAAAAAGCAAGGCGAAAATTCAGATAGGCTAGAAGCTGATGATTTTTGCCTAATCATTATGAATGAATTTCAAAAAGAAATGCTGCATAGATTTGGAAATAATGTTGTGTGTGTGGACGGTACACATGGGCTGAATAACTATGGCCAAATTGCAAGTCTTAAATGGCAACAGTTTCAAGAGTAAATCCTGTGAGCATCCAAATAAAAGTAAAAGAAACAATATAGATTTCATTCTACAAAAAAGAAAAATGTTAATCATAATACTAAGCACACAAAACCCAATCACCAAGAGGCTCAAGTATTGGACGATTTTCTTTCTGGCAAGGAGATGTTTATTTCACATAATCAATTTCATGATCATGGCTATTCATAAATGTAGGTAATTTAAATAAGCATTATAAAAGTAGTAAATAAGTAGGTGCATAGTAAATAATTTCTGGATTTCTGTTTGTCATATTTTCTAATAATAAATGAATGCTTTATAACAACACCAACTGTTGCAGATTCAAATTCCCTAATAACTCAAATAGTAATAGTAGATTATACCACGAGTCAATAATGATAGGTACTATTCCCGAGGAATATTTACGACCCGAGCCGCGTTAGCGGCGAGGGAGTAACATTCCGAGGGAATAGTAGCCATTATTGCGAGTGGTATACTCTACTTTATCTACGACTCAATTATTAATTTGAAATTTTGAATGCATTTTTTCGTTTGACACTGACACTTTTGAGTTTTTGTATTTTGTTTCCATGGTATTGTTTAACCCTTAACCCACCATGTGGCGTCTGACAGACTACAGGACATGTAAACTATGCCTTATTTTTTTAATGAGGCCGCCCACCAGTCGGTCACGCCACCTAATCCTTCTCCTATTGGTCCATTATTTGTCTGTCAAAACTTACCTCTTTACCGTCAGTTTCAAATAAGTTACTGGAGTAAATTAGTTTGTCGTAGTCTGCCAGACGCCACGTGTGGGTTTGTGTTAGTAATCTTTTATAAAGTAAAATGGCCGGACCTTCAAAACGCATCCGCTTTTCTGATACAAATTTTGAAGAAACGGTTTTGAAATGGTTTGATGAACTGGATGATGATGCAAGTGATATAGACAGTGCATCGGAGAGTGAGAACATTGAATCAGAACACGATTCTGCGTCAGAAGTTTTTGAAGATGATGATGAAATTGGTGATATTGATCAAAATGGGTCAGAGGATGAAGTTTCCATGGAGGAAAAATATTTATACCGCAAAAATCGCTATAGATGGTGTACAACTGAAGTTGTTCCTTCATCGCGAGTAAGAAAGCACAACATAGTCATGAAAGTGCCTGTTCTCAAAGGAAAAGCTCGTGATCTTGGCCAATCTGCAGATCCACTTTCTGTATGGAATTTGCTATTTTCTGAAGATATTCTTCTTCAGGTTTGTGAATGGACAAATAATAAACTCTTTCAAATGCGCATAAAATATACAGACAAAAACAGCATGAGCCACCTAAAAGATGTAGACATAATTGAATTGAAAGCTTTCTTGGAACTTTTGATCTATACTTCAATATTCAATTCAAATCATGAAAATATAAATACAATTTTTGCTACTGACGGAACAGGTAGAGACATATTTAGAGCAGTTATGAGCAAAAATCGTTTTGCAATTCTTCTGAGTGCTCTACGATTTGATAACCCCGAAACAAGGGAAGATCGTAAAAAAATGATCCCACAGCGGCAATTTCTGAAATTTTTAATAAGTTTATTGAACACTGCCAAAATGTCTATGGCATGGGTGATTCAATGACAATCGATGAAATGCTGGTCAGCTTCAGAGGACGATGTCACTTCAAGATGTACATGCCTAACAAACCATGTAAATATGGCATAAAAATTATGTGCCTAACAGACGCAAGAACAAGTTATTTATATAATGCCTATATTTATTGCGGAAAGGGCTCTGATGGACTTGGATTAACTCAAGAAGAACAGAAGTTGTGTAAACCGACACAAGCAGTAATACGCCTTTCAAAACCTTTTTTTGGTAGTAATCGAAATATTACTGCCGACAACTGGTTTACTTCTATAGAGCTCGTGGATATATTACGGAAAAACAAACTTACTTATGTTGGTACAGTTAAAAAAAATAAGAGAGAAATTCCTAGTGCGTTTTTGCCCAACAAGAATAGAACCGAAGGGTCATCATTGTATGGCTTTAGAGAAGAGGTTACCATGGTTTCTTATGTAGGACGTAAGGGAAAAGCTACAATCTTAGTTTCTTCTATGCATAACCGAGCATTTACCGATCCGGACACCCAAAAACCTGAGATAATCGCATAATATAATCGCAATAAAGGCGGTGTAGACGCAATCGATGAGAAGTGTTCTAAAAGTACTACCAGTCGACGCACACGTAGATGGCCACTCACGATATTTTTCAGATTGCTTGATATTTCTATTGTAAATGGATATATTCTTCATCAGTGTTTCAATAACAACGCGGTAATCCGTGAAAAGTCCGTTTTTGCAAAACAACTAGCGGCCCAATTAGTTCGTGAGCATATGGAAAGACGACACAAAAATCCTCGAGTACCTCGCGAAATACGTTCGAGTATTAGTAGAATCTTGGGACTACCAGAAGTGGATTTCACGGTACCAAATGAAGAAGAATTAATCCTTCAAAAGCGCAAGGGATGCTATTTGTGTCCAAGAGCGAAGCATCGTATGACAAAATATTTATGTGTGAAATGTAAGAAAGCGATCTGTCTGCAGTGCTCGAAACCGTTATGTGATGTGTGTGTAAAAAACGGCGATGTTTAGGGATTGCTGCACGTGAAACTATTTCATTTTGAAGGTTTTTCTAGTGCTAGTTTACAAAAGATACTTCTTTCTGAATAAATGTGCATAAAAATATCAGTAGGTTAAAATGTTATTTAAATATATACATACTTTTCACTTGCAAAGTATATTTTTGTTTGAATGTAATACATTTGTTTTTTTCACTATTCCTGTAACGAAATTAGCCAAAATAAACTTAATGTAGAGCTAAATATAAGTGTATTTAAACCATATGAGCAGTTAATAAACGTTTTTTTGGGAACATGTTTCATTTATCTATTTATTAATTAAGTAGTCTATCAGACGCCACATGGTTGTCTACGCACCAAAATTTCACATGGTGGGTTAAGGGTTAATTTGAGAAAGTGTGATTGGACTGCAAGAGAGATTAAGAACTATTAATTCCTCGTCATTAATCCCTAAGCGAATAATATATGGCATTATACTGCAAACACCACAAGTACATTACTTACATTATGTATTAGTCGTAGATAAAATATTATTATGTAGCAGACTAATGTTATTATTTTTGCCCAATAACATGCGACTTGACCAATACAAAATACAAATACAACCTGTATATTATACATATAATAGTGATATATTTATGTACCTATTTTATGAATCAAGAAACTAATGTAGTAAAGTAAATATTACGTGGAAAGTGGCTATAACCATACAATTGGGGGGACTTGTTAATAAAATATACGAATATAACTCCGAAGTCCGACGCACCGTCAATTGTTGGGTTAGAATTCGATGTGTTTTGTTTTGACACCAATGACCTTCAAAGTGACGGAATACGATGCTGTAATTAAGGTCTCGTGTCACTTTGCCAAAAAGTGACATTTGAATTTAAAAAATTTAGTTTTTCAATGTTGGTATAGGTATCCTAAGTGGCGATTTCAGGAACTAGCGTGGAATTGTCAAATATAACCGACATTCACAAACAAAGAGCGGGTAATGTGCGGCAAATTGTGGATTTGCTCATCAATGGGGAGAAGAAGTGCATACGTCATACCGTGCCTGACGTCATAAATCCTTCCTCGCAACGCGCATGTTCGCATCGCTCTACTTCGCTGTAAACCGTTTGTTTGACCGTTTTGACACTGTTGACAGTTTAAGCAAATGTGACCAGCTCCTCATGACGCTCATGGCCCCAAAAGTGTTTAGTGGGATTTTATAACTCTTGTCGAGATAATCAGTGAAAAAAATACATAAAGACAATGGCCAGTGGCAGACATGTGATAAAATTGGCCGCAATAAATGAATTTTGCGAGAAGAAAATCGTTGCAAAGGGAGAAAATGCTTTGGAATCGGGCAGTGTGCAACGAGTTAATTATGACGCCACTACAAGATACCTTAATGGTAAAGTACATGCAAAAATGAAGAAATGTGTTTATGACGTAGAGGTAATGACTACCACTTTATTTATTTGAACATTAATAATATTGTGTTTATTTATAGGTAGCCTTAGACGAACGAGGAATAGTGAAGGAGGCAAAATGTACGTGTCCACGTGGGATAAAATGCCACCACGTTGCAGCTGTTCTACTGTTTGGTCACTATAATATATCTATCACAGACGTCGAGTGTCAGTGGAATGTGGTGAAAACAGACACTGGAAAGCTGCAGACAGCGGAAGAACTATTCCCGCCACCAAAAGTATATACTGCTGTGGAGCGTGAGCTGTCAGAAGAGGAAATAGAAGGGCTACGGGAAAAACTGGGGAAGTTAGGGACTCCAGTGGGGTTTTCATGGCTTTTAATGCCAGAAGACCCAGATGAAGAGGAGATGGAATGGTTACCCGTCATAGAAAATATTCTTAATTGTAGAGAATTTGTAGAAACGCAACAAAAAATTGATTACTTGAGAAGAAACTGTACCTTAACTGCAGAGCTAATAATGAAAGTAGCCAACGCCACGACAGGACAGAGACTCAATAAAAAATGGTTTACAATTAGAAAATATCGTATAACTGCTAGCAATTTTGGCCCAGTATTGAAAGCACATAGAAAGAACCGATTTTCAGAATCCTTGTTTAAGACACTTCTAGGTAATGTAATAATTGTTTTTAATGTAGAGATGAAATTTACAATGAGAATCTATTGCAGGCTTATATGATTTGCAAGGGGTAAAACCTGTTCAGTGGGGTGTAACGCATGAAGCAACAGCAGTGGCTCAGTTTGAAAACTGGTTTGGGGAAAAAGTTACTCCTGCAGGAATATGGTTGTCCCTGTCTGGAGTACTTGGGGCTAGCCCTGATGGTCTTGTAGGGAAGGACAGCATCTTGGAAGTGAAATGTCCATACACATACAGGGATAAATTTTTATCCGAAGAGCTACAAAATCCACAACAATATGTAATATATTTTGATGAGGAGGGCAAGGTGAACGTGAACAAACATCACCATATTTATGATCAAATTCAAGGCCAGTTGTATCTCGTTAATCGAGACAAATGCCATTTGGTATGTTGGACTGTGAAGGAAACTGTGACAGTAGTCATTGACAGAGATGAGTCATGGAAACATTCTCTTCACGAGTTGGAAGACTTTTATTTCAACAAATTTTTACCGAAAGTTTTAAATCTATAGTGTAATAAAATTATTAAGACAACAAATTCATTTATTTTAATACAAGCTTACTCACAATAATATTCCTGTACTTCTTTAATAAGAGGATACTGGAAATTTGTAAGGGCAGCACATGTCTGCACTATTACTGAAATGTGCCCACAATAATATTGGGGAATCCTATCTAAAACGTGAAAACATTTCAAACGTTGAATAGCTCGTTCAACATGTATTCTTGCACGTGCTATTCTTTGCGTTTCATAAACCTGGCTTTCAGTAAACTGGCCCAAAGTCAGAAACGGGGGAATGTTTAGAGCTACGCCAGGTGGTAACTGTCCTCGAATTAAGAAGCCTTTATCCGCCAGAATAAGGTCCCCTTCTTCCATATATTTCAAAACTTCTGCATGTTCCACATTTTTTTTGTCAGAAGCAGAACCGGGATAAGCATGACTACAAAACGTTATCACGCCATTGGGAGCAACACCAATAAGTTTTTTCCACGTGTTGCGGTGTTTATACGAACTGTAGGTTTGCTTTTGTTTGTCAATGCGTCGTGGCACATCTGTTGTCAGTTCTGTACAATCCAGCACAATTCTGCAACTTGAAAAAGTTAGAAAGGCTGCCGGTAAACATCCTGCATTTTTTTTGCGAGATGGTATTTTCGCCATTAGTTGCTTGAAAAATATTTTATGCAGAGCATACAACCACGTCATGACAATGTTGGTGACAGTTCTAGTGCTACAATGAAACCTCATGGACAGATCTACATGGCGTAAATTAAGTCTGAGTTTCATGAGCGTCATGAGGAGCTGGTCACATTTGCTTAAACAAAGCACATTCCACCCTATGGAATAAAACAATAGCATCACTATTATTTACACTCAGCTACTACATACCTGCATAATATTTGAGTGGTAACGGATTCATAATTTCATAAATAATCATGAACAGTTCATCCGAGGGTATACCAGTATAAAATAATACCAAATCATCCCTATTTTTTATCTGTTCATAGGAAAACTTTATGGGTTGTGCTAATTTTCCTTTCAGCTCTTCGTTTTCTTGCCGCAAAAAATAATTTTCTGCAGACAGGGACGCCTCTGATGACAATCTACTGCTGCTACGAGAAGGCACTTGACTGTCAGAAGATAAAACTTCAACGTTAGATGCAGCCTGATCAGACACTTCCAACTGTGATGATTCAGATGGAGTATCAAATTCATCTTGTGATGTGCTTTGGCCTGGCTGTGTTTCATCTGCAATGGCAGCAGCATCAAATGCAGATATGAGGGTGCGAACAGAACTTTTCCCACTGCGTTTTTTTTCTTGTTTTTGTCTGAAAACACATTTATTAAAATTTCTTTCAACAGTCACTATCATAATGATTGCAATTATTACTGTTTCTCAGGAGTGCGAAATATAAATTTCCTTTTGTTAAAATTTTGTTCAATGACAGCCGGATCAAAAATTGTTGGCACACTATTACGGTCCCCATTTTCAAAGTGGCAGCTGCAGACCAAGGAGTGGCGTGTAGGTTCCACTTGCTTGCTACAACAATAAGGCACATTATATTTTCATTTCTGATTATTGATAGTGTTAAAAAGGATGTTTACAAGCTATAAAAACACTTACCCAATGGCTTTCACCCATTGTTGTTTCAATATTTTATTTGTGGGAAACGTGAAATATGTACAGGTACTGCCTTCACTATAATGTCTGCATAATGGCACAAAACACATCACCATTTTCAAGTACTGAAAGGGACTTTTTTACAAAAGTACCTATCTATTATTTTAACCTCACAAAGTAGCGTCACGTTTTCTCTTCCAACTGTCAACAGTGTCAAAACTGTCAAACAAATGGTTTACAGCGAAGTAGAGCGATGCGAACATGCGCGTTGCGAGGAAAGATTTATGACGTCAGGCACGGTATGACGTATGCACTTCTTCTCCCTACTGAGGTAAGTTTAATCTGACAATTTTCAGTGAATTTGTTAAAAGGTGAATGCTAAGGTGTCTACAAAAAAAATGTGTCATTGTCAAGCAATATCACTTGTGTCAGTTGAAAGTGTGGAGTTTTAAGGTTATGTCCAAATTTTTTTAAAAATTTTAAAGATCGCCTTCATTTTTTTTTCAAAAAATTTAATATATGAACGACATTTGGGGGGTTATTTTGCCTAGTCAAGATTAGTTAACAATAACAGCCCACTTGTATTTGCTACGTATAACAAAGCAGTAAGTTATGTTTGAATTCCTTTTGCAGTGCAATGGGCCGTATTTACAAAAGAAAAATTGGTTCGCGCAAGTACAAAGATTACACAGAAGCCCAATTATATGAAGCAGTGGTAGTGTAATGTCTAGAGTGCTGGACTTTCACCCAAGCGGCCCGCGGTCGATTCCCGGTGCCGGCAGATCTGGTTAAGGTTTTCTGCAGTTTCCCTTAGCTGTGACACAAATGTGGGATTTGCGCTGTTCCATCTGTAAGTCGGCTGCAGCCGCACTTAGGGCCTACGTAATAATAATAATCGCCCCCTCCCTCCCGCACAAGCTTATAGCTTCTGGGGCCTGATTTCCAGGCTATGGGTTGTAGCTATTATTATTATTATTATTATTAGTGAGGGCTGTTACAACAAACACTTTGAGTTACAAAGAAGCAGCAACTCGATACAACATCCCAAGAAGAACAGTATGGAACAAGGTCCACAAACGACATCAGGGATATCCAGGTGGCCCTACTATTCTAACAGAAGTCGAAGAACGAACTGTCTTAGATGTCATTATCGCTGCAGCTGAGTTTGGCAGTCCACTAACAGCCACTGATATCAGAATGGTGGTTAAGAGATACTTGGATAAAGCAGGAAGAATAGTCAACAAATTCCCTGACAACTTACCTGGAAAAGATTGGTGTCTGAATTTTTTGACACGAAATAAAGGAAAGTTAAGCCAAAGAAGCTGCCAAAATATAAAAGGCGTACGAAGCGTGAAAACCGAAGTAGAAATCAATGAATATTTTGACAATCTTCAAAAATGCTTAGAAGGTATTCCACCTGAAAATGTTTTAAACTATGACGAGACTAACCTAACGGATGATCCAGGCTCTCGTAAGTGTATATTCAGAAGGGGCACAAAGTATCCAGAGAGAATTATGAACGCCACTAAATCAGCTGTTTCTTTAATGTTCGCCATAACAGGCACCGGTGAAATTTTGCCACCGTATGTAGTATACAAAGCAGAACGAATGTATGATGGTTGGACAGTAGGAGGACCTCCACATTGCAGATACAATCGTTCAAAATCAGGATGGTTTGATGGGGCCATTTTTGAAGACTGGTTCAACACAATCGTAATTCCTTGGGCTAAGACGAAACAGGGGAAAACAGTAATCATAGGAGACAATTTATCAAGTCATTTAAATGTTGATGTGATTAGGTCATGCCAAAGAAACAACATAACATTCACATTCGTACCACCCAATAGCACCCACATCTGCCAGCCGTTAGATGTAGGATACTATGCGCCTATGAAAAAGCATTGGCGAAAAATAATCACTGAGTATAAAATACAAAATCCTAGAGAAAATGTTGTAAATAAGGTGACATTTCCTCACCTGCTTAAAAAGCTTATGAACCAGTTAAGTATAAATGATGAACATAATATACGAAGTGCTTTTAGAGCAACTGGAATTATACCTTTGAACCGAGAACAAGTTCTTAAGAAGCTCCCTAATCAAAGACTGGGTGACACTGTGAAAGAAAATGTTAGTGAATCTTTACTGACTTTCTTGCAAGACATAAGAAAACCGTCAACTTCGATAGAAAGAAAAAGAAAAAAAATGATCACAGTAAAACCTGGAAAAAGTGTTGCTTTTGAAAACTTTTCAGGCAGTGATCATAACTCTGACAATGAATCAATTGCCAGTGGTAACACCAGTATTGAAGATGATAATATTATCGACGTGGACCATGAAGAACCTGAAGGTTCATATGAGAAAGAAGAAGAGTTAAATTTGACAAAGACTAATGCTGAAACTCAAGAGACTGAATCTGAAACTGAAGACATTGTAAGGAGACCAAAGACTGAAGATTTTGTAATAGTAAAGTTCGTTACAAAGAAAACCATTAAACATTTTATTGGGATTGTATTAGAAATAGATTTTGATGAATATGTCATCAAATTCATGAGAAAGAAGTCAAACAATATTTTTATTTTTCCCCAAATAGACGATATTTCATCCACTATGGAGAGAGACATTGTCAAAGTATTGGACCCGTCTTCCATTAATAGGGGACACTATACCTTCGACTGCAGCTTAAAAGAATTTAATTTTTGATTATTTATGCAGTTTTTTTTTTGTAAAAGTAGAATAGTTACGTGTAATTGTTTCAAAGAGTTTAATATTGTTTGAGTTTTATATGAAAAATATATTTTTTTACGTTTTTAATTTAGTCTTCTCTTATTTAATAATTAAATCCTACAAAAAAAAAATTTTTTGGCTTGATGTGAAGGCAAAAGTGTGCTCTTTGCAATGACACACATTTAAAAGGGTATCTTTGCATCTATCACCATTTTAAAGGCATTGGCAAAGTAACACCAATTGTGGGGTAACTTTGCCAAATTTTTAAAAATTTAAAAAAAAATGAAGGCAGTTAGAGAGGGTTTTGCAACCTTCACAATTCTATGATAAAAAGGTTAAAATTTGACATATCAAAATACCGAAGTGGCACAGTGAAAACTTTCAAAGTTATATTAGAAAATATAAGAAAATCGATGCAAAGTAACACTGCTCTACGGTACTTGATATTCCCGCAATGCATAGCAAAATGTTTTTCGATATTAAACGAAAGTTGGGATATGTAAGTATTCATTTTCTTCTTACACATTACAAATTGACTATCTATAAATACATTTACTTCGATATTTATAGGTTTGGAAGGACTCACTATGGGACGTAATGGAGGCTGCTGGTCAGGAAGAAGTGAAATTAGCTACTGAACGAGGAGATGTTGATCCTGATGGAATTCCATTTATAACTGTTCTCTTAGATGGTGGCTGGTCAAAGAGAAGTTATGGTCACAGTTACAATGCTACTTCAGGTGTGGTAAGTAACATTTGTAGTACTAATGCTTGGCACAGATTATTTTACTGTGTTTTTAGGCTGTTATAATTGGCAGACAAACAGGAAAGCTGCTTTTTGTAGGAGTTAGGAACAAATTCTGTTCAATTTGTGCTCGAGCTGAAAATAAAGCCGAAAGTAATAAAGACCATCTTTGTTTTAAAAATTGGACAGGATCATCATCATCAATGGAAGCGGATATTATTGTTGAAGGCTTCAATAATAGCGTGCTTATGCACAATATTCGTTACAAAAAATTTATTGCTGATGGCGACTCTTCAGTTTTTTCTCAAATCAAGGCGAAGGTTACTTATGGAGCTCAAGTAAATAAACATTGCATTTTCTTTAAATAAAAAGTTAAAAAAATTGTATTTTAGGTTGCAAAAATTGAATGTACTAACCATTGCATTAAAAATTATGGAAAGCATCTGTACAAGATAAAAAATGATACAAAAGGAGTGGCACAATCAGCACGGAAAATACTTAGTGCTAATATAATAAAAGAACTTACTAAAACTGCACAGAACGCAATTTATGCTAATGCACATGATGACATTCAAAATATAAGGGACGATATTAGAAATTCAATTGATCATGTTTTTGGAAAACATGTACAATGTAAAAATTATATGTGTTCGAAGGTTGGTGACCTTTCGGAAGATCGAACGGAGGTTTTGAAAGCTTCTGGGGCTCATCACCACCTTTATGGTGCTCTAAACTTATTATTAAGTAAAGTCCACCTTTTAATAGATAATGAAACAAACAACCGAGCTGAATTGTTCATGAGCATTCTAGCAAGGTTCAACATGGGGAAAAGATTAAATTTAATTCAAAGGGACAGCTTTCAAGTTCGTTCGTATTTAACGAGCTTGCGCTACAATGAAGGCCAGTCGTGGCACACGAAACCCTGGAAGAAGTATTTAATGCGAAGTCCAGGCAAGAATTTTCAAATGTACATGGAAAGTCAAGAAAAGAGGAAAAGAAAACGACAAGAATCAGCCCGATATAGGTCAAAATGCAAAAAACAGTTGTTAAAAGTATATGACCAAGTTGATTACGGGCCAAACATTTCGGAACCGGATATGAGCGAAGAACATCTACAAAAAGAAATTGAACACCTCATAGACAGATTACAGGTTAGTTCAAAACATGTTATTATTTGTAAATTATTGAAGTTTGCTTTTTTAGGTTACAGTTGAAGAACAGAAATCTATTGCAAAGGAGACGGTAGGACAATTTGCAAATCCTAAGTTTATAACAGAGAGAATGCATCGGCTGACAGCTTCTAATTTTGGCGCAGTAATATGTCGAAGAAGTACAACCCCTTGTGACGGTATGGTAAAAAGAATTTTGAGCAAAGTAAATATATGCACTCCTGCTACAGAATATGGTCGGAAAAATGAAATAGTTGCTATAAGCAAGTTTGAAGAAAAGACCTGCAAAAAGGTGAATTCATGTGGATTGTACATCGATACGGAATGTGGATTTTTAGGAGCCTTCCCAGATGGTAATAATCATTTTTATGATGTAGCTGATGTAATGACTTGTTTTTATATTTAGGAATAATAAACAACGAAGAACTGGTGGAAGTCAAATGTCTCCACAAGGTAGCTACTTTAGGAATTACGTTACAAGAAGCTGTTAATAGGAAGATTGTTCCCTGCCTTAAAATGAGCTGCAATGGGAAAATTGAATTAAAAAGAAATCATAACTACTATTACCAGGTTTGAGCATTCAAGAAGATATATTTACCTACAACTAATTTGAACTTGTTTTTTAGATCCAAGGGCAGTTAGCTATTACAAAGCTAAATAAATGCTATTTTATTATATATTCAGGAGATGGGAATGATTTATTTATAGAAGAAATTAACAGAGATGAAGACATTTAGAGGAATATTATGATCCCCAAATTATACGATTTTTATAAGAAATGTGTAGCTCCAGAAATAATATTAGGTAGATTGTCAAAAAATTTGAAATGTAGACGTATAAAATGAACATTGTACAATAATATATTTACAATAAAATTTTATTATTGAATATTACGCCTATTCCCTAACTAAATTAATTGCTATATTACGAGGATGGTCTGAAAAGTTTCCGACCTTAACGTGAATATGGCAGCACTCGTCAATAAAAGCTAGGGAATGTAGTTGTGCATCTTTTAACAGGTACTCACCAAAATTTCAGCCATTTTGGACGCGCAGTTGTTATTTGACATTCGTTTGAGTGAGTCGATGCGAGTGTTTTTGTGAAAATGGAAAAAATCGAGTATCGAGCTGTCATTAAATATTTGTTTTTGAAAGGCAATACGCCTACGCAAATCAAAGATAAGTTGGACTCTGTGTACAAGGACTCTGCGCCATCATTTACCACAGTGAAATTTTGGGCAGCTGAATTTAAACGTGGCCGTACCAGCTTGGGAGACGATGGACGTTCGGGACGTCCAAAAACTGCAACCACTGACGATAACATCGCTAAAGTTCACCAAATGGTGCTAAACGACCGTCGAATTAAAGTGAGAGAGATAGCAGAGGCTATGAATATGTCCAAAGAACGTGTTTGTCACATATTGAATCAAGATTTAGGCATGAGATAGCTGTCCGCACGTTGGGTGCCGCGTTTGCTCACGTTAGACCAAAAACGTGTTCGAATGAACATTTCCAACGGCAGTTTAGGCGCAGTTTAGGCGCAATAAATCAGAGTTTTGGCCATACGCCCGAAACAAAAATACAGTCAAAACAGTGGGCTGCAAAGGGGGAATCGGCTCCAATTTAGAGGATCATTTCGAAAATGGGTTATGTACTGGCGACTAGTCTTTAATTAATCTAAAATTATTGCACTTCTATGGATTTATAATACTTGGCATTATTCAGCGGAGCATGATTTATCAATTTAAGGGATTATTTCTAAAGTAGGCTCTGTGTCAATGAACAGTTATTAATTAGTTCAGAAAAACAGCAAGATTTTTTCTGGTTTTTATCATCTTTAATTTCATGACATTCTAGAAAGGTGATTTAAATTATTCCAGAAATCTTGACACGTTATCGTAGTTAATTTTCTGACATTAGTCAAAGTGTGGAAATTTACCAATTTAGAAGATAATCTCAAAAATGAATATGGATGGATAATTTCAAAAACTGGTTTTGTACCAATAAATAGTCTTTAATTAGTCCAAAAGGGAACGGATTTTTCTGATTTTTATCACCTTCAATTACCTGGCATTATTCATGGGATGGGGTGAATTTACCAATTTAGAGGATAATTTCAAAAATGGGCTATGTGCCGATAAATAGTTTTTAATTAGTCCAAAGTAGGTCACGGATTTTTCTGATTTTTATTACATTTAATTTCCTGACATTCATGGAATGGGGTGGATTTACCATATATTTAATTTCCTGGCATTAGTCAAGGGGTGGGGATTAAAAATGGATTATATCCTGATATAATTTCAAACGTGGGTTATGTGCCAATGGTCTTTAATTAATTCAAGGTTATGCCACTTTCTTCCGATTTTATTATTAATGACAGTATTCATGCAGCATGATTTACCAATTTAGGTGATGATTTCAAAAACTGGTTCTGTACCAATAAATAGTATTTAATTAGTCCAAAAGTACGAAACGGTTTTTTTTCTAATTTTTAACACATTTAATTACCTGGCATTATTCATGGGATGGGGTGAATTTACCAATTTAGAGGATAATTTCAAAAATGGGTTATGTGCCGATAAATAGTTTTTAATTAGTCCAAAGTAGGTCACGGATTTTTCTGATTTTTATTACATTTAATTTCCTGACATTCATGGAATGGGGTGGATTTACCATATATTTAATTTCCTGGCATTAGTCAAGGGGTGGGGATTAAAAATGGATTATATCCTGATATAATTTCAAACGTGGGTTATGTGCCAATGGTCTTTAATTAATTCAAGGTTATGCCACTTTCTTCCGATTTTATTATTAATGACAGTATTCATGCAGCATGATTTACCAATTTAGGTGATGATTTCAAAAACTGGTTCTGTACCAATAAATAGTATTTAATTAGTCCAAAAGTACGAAACGGTTTTTTTTCTAATTTTTAACACATTTAATTACCTGGCATTATTCATGGGATGGGGTGAATTTACCAATTTAGAGGATAATTTCAAAAATGGGTTATGTGCCGATAAATAGTTTTTAATTAGTCCAAAGTAGGTCACGGATTTTTCTGATTTTTATTACATTTAATTTCCTGACATTCATGGAATGGGGTGGATTTACCATATATTTAATTTCCTGGCATTAGTCAAGGGGTGGGGATTAAAAATGGATTATATCCTGATATAATTTCAAACGTGGGTTATGTGCCAATGGTCTTTAATTAATTCAAGGTTATGCCACTTTCTTCCGATTTTATTATTAATGACAGTATTCATGCAGCATGATTTACCAATTTAGGTGATGATTTCAAAAACTGGTTCTGTACCAATAAATAGTATTTAATTAGTCCAAAAGTACGAAACGGTTTTTTTTCTAATTTTTAACACATTTAATTACCTGGCATTATTCATGGGATGGGGTGAATTTACCAATTTAAAGGATGATTTCAAAAATGGTTTATATGTCAATAAATAGTCTTTAATTAGTCTAAAAAATAGTTTTTGCTTATTTTTATCACATTTACTTTCCTGGCATTATTCGTGGGAGGGGTGGATTTACCAATGTAGAGGTTAATTTCAAAAATGGGTTATGTGCTAATAAATAGTCATTAATTAGTCCAAAAGTACGGCACGGTTTTTTCCGATTTTTATCACATTTAATTCCCTGACATTATTCATGGGATGGGGTGAATTTACCAATAAATAGTCTTTAATTAGTCTTAAAAAATAGGTTTTTTCTGATTTTTATCACATTTACTTTCCTGGCATTATTTATGGGAGGGCTGGATTTACCAATTTAGAGGTTAATTTCAAAAATGGGTTATGTGCCAATAAATAGTCTTTAATTAGTCCAAAAGTACGGCACGGTTTTTTCGATTTTTATCACATATAATTGCCTGACATTATTTATGGGATGGGGTGAATTTACCAATTTAGATGATAATTTTAAAAATGGGTTATGTGTCAATAAATAGTCTTTAATTAGTCCAAAACTAGGGCACGGTTTTTTCTTATTTTTATCACATTCAATTACTTTGCATTCATGGGATACGGTGAATTTACCAATTTAAAGATTAATTTTAAAAATGCGTTATGTGTCAATAAATAGTCTTTAATTAGTCCAAAATTACGGCACGGTTATTTTTTCTGATTTTTATCACATTTGATTACCTGACATTATTCATGGGATGGGGTGAATTTACCAAGTTAGAGGATAATTTCAAAAATGGTTTATATGTCAATAAATAGTCTTTAATTAGTCCAAAAGTACGGCACGGTTTTTTTCGGATTTTTATAACATTTAATTTCAATTTAATTTAATGTACTAATTTAGAGGATGTTCCAATGAATAGTTTTTAATTATTAATTCAAGAAATAGCACGATTTTTTGTGATCATCTTTAATTTCATGGCATTCAGGGGGGGTGGTGATTAAATTAGTCCAAAAATCTTGGCTTGACTTTTCTGATTTTTATCATTTTTAATTTCATGAACTTAATGGGGGGATTTCAAAAGTGGGTTTTGTGCGAATAAGTAGTCTTTAATTAGTTTAAAATTATAACATGGTTTTCCTGATTTGTATCAAATTTAATGGGGGTAGTTTTCTAGATAGGGGTTGATTTCAAAAATCTGCTATATGCCAGTGTATAAAAGCGAATAATGATTAATAAAATGTATAACCTAACAATTGTTTCGACCGCTATGCTGTCATTATCATTTCATATAATCATATGATCATCCGAGACGACCAACATAATAAAGCACAAAACCACATTTGTTAGGAAGCGTGAAGGTTTATTCATTATTACTTATGAATTTCAAATTGAAACCGCTTTAAAATGTGAAGTCTCGATTAAATGAGCAAAAGCAAAAACTGTTATGTCGGCTGGGAAAGTGATGGCGACTGTTTTTTAGGATAGTCATGGAGTTATCTTAATCTATTATCTTCAAACAGGAAAAACCATTACAGGAGCATACTACGCATCATTACTTGACAAACTGAAGGCAGAAATTGCGGAAAAACGGCCACATTTGCAGAAAAAGAAAATCCTGTTTCACCAAGACAATGCGCCGTCTCACACCTCCGCGGTTGCCATGGCGAAAATCCACGATTATTATGTAAAAGAAATAAATCTAGTGGTTTGTTTATAGACATTATAATGACTGTATAATACAGATTATACACAGAAATAATGCTGAAGTTAAATGTTTATAAGTAGTTTATTTTCAGTATAATATTAATAGTAATAACAATAACAGTAACAGTAATAATAACCAATTCTTGTTACTCCTATTAAGTTATATATTTGGTAATACATTCATTCTAAATATGCGTTGACCTGGGAGCATGAATTTCATTACACACGGGGCGTGAGTATTAATAACAATATGTTTTTATCCATTTCTTTACACTGAAACAAAAAAAGGAAAAGTAGTCCTGAAGAGCAATAATGAATACAACCGCAAGTTACTTACATATTTACGTCCTTTGGCAACGTGAAATAAGTATGTTGAGGATGATCGTTTTTATTATTGCGGCAATTTGCCACTGTGCAATACGAAACCATTTTTTTCTTTCAATTTGGAGAACAAATCTCGCCGAAAACCAAACACTATTCAAAATCTTGGCGATGCTTCGAAGATGATTTTTTTGACAGTTATCAAACAGGTTTTTATTTGTTTTTTTATAGGTGATGTTACCAATGGTTACCAAAAAATGACAAACAAATAAACATCAATTACTTTTTTACCGACCAACCTGCTTCCCCCTGAGACTATAGATGGCAATACCAACAACATTGTCGCACGGCCTACTAGATTCATATAAGCTTCGCTTATATACGGCCGTCTCATTTCCAGTTTTTTCATTGTTGAAATTAGGATCCAAAAATTACAGATGGGTACGTTAAGTGGCGCCCACTGACGGTAATTTTGCAATCAAAATGGTTTGTAGTCAGACTGCAGTAATTAATTTTTAGGTTATACGTCATGTCAGTAATTGTCATTTCCTATTGTGTAATAAATACTTTATTAATTTATTGGCATTTGTACTACATATTTTGATATAATGTGCATAAATATGCCAAAAATATATTACAGTAGGAACTAGGAAACCAAAATATCCTACATAGTATAATAAAATTTAGAAAATTATACTGAGTTAACGCAATGTTTACTGATGCCCCAATTCTTAAATTAGAAACACTTAATAACTATATGACAGCTACAGTATAAGTAAGTACAATTTCATATTTCGCAAATTACACATTCTCATTTGGGTTTTGTAGCACTTGAATTACCACAGCATATGATGTAAACACATAATCAGAATACACGATCTACGAACTGAAGCTATGATTAGAAGTAGGTATTCATGGAATGATGAAATCTCACTGTGGCAGTCATTACTGAAAATATTTTCTAGATATAAGAGCTGATGAAATCTACTTGAGTTTTAAGACCAATCGTTTCAGTAAAATAAATATGGAACTGACAAGATTTGACTCATAAGGCATTACCTTTATATAAGATTTGGTTTATATGATATAAATTAAAAGCGATGTCGGAAAAAGTATTTCGAAACTTTGAAGGGCGGTTTAAGAATTTAGGATACAAATAATTAAATAATGATCTTTGTATCATGCGTTAACAGATTTTGTGGTAAGAAGGTGGAAGAAGTGTTCCAGGTAGAAGATGGAGTCTGAAACCTCTCTGAACTAACCGAATGCTTGATCTAAAGGGTATAGCATCAAGTTAATACTATAAAACTTTTACACACATTCGTATGGAGTGTCGCGCTATATAGGTCTGAAACTTGGACAATAGCAAAGACAAGCTTTTGAGTTGTGATACTATAGAAAGATGTCAATGGCGAGATGGATTGACAGAATATCGAACAATGAAATACTATAAAAAGTACAAGAAGAAAATTAATGAAGGAGACCACGAGAAGCAGAGATAGATTAATAGGACATACTTTATGGCATTTGGGTGCAAATGATAATAGAAAGCATGATCGAAGGAAAGAACATCCTAGTTAGACCTAGACTGCAATATATACTCCAAGTAAAAGAAAACATAGGCTGCTCTAGCTATACAGAATTGACTATAGAGAAAAAGAACTGATAGTATGGCAGCATACCGAAAAGCATGGAGATATACAGTGCCGAGATAAACCAATCCACAAGATTGACTACTTAGACAGGAGACAGAGAGTATAAAAATAGGTGTATTTGTAAAGTGGTTGTTAATGTATGTTTTTTTAGTTTTAATGTAGATAATGTGGAACTTTTTTAAATTGTTTACCAATTTTATTTGAGGACTGGCAGCGTTTCTATAAAAATAAAGACGTTGAAAGAAAAATAAAATAATAAATAAAATTTTAATGTAACGTTTTGTAATGTAATATAATGTACCTACTGTTTTTGATCATCTACTGAACATTTGATCGTTGTTAAGACATTTCTTATTATTAATTACTGTTAATATTCGAAAAAACGTTCTTTAACGGAGGCAGTTTGACACAATTGACAAAGTATAACCTAAAAATTAACGACTGAGCTCTGACTTTAAATATCTTTGTTGTAAAATTACCGCTAGATGGTGCAACTTAACGTACGAATCTGTAATAATTTTCAACAATGAAAAAACTGGAAATGAGACGGCCGTATATAAGCGAAGCTTATATGAATCTAGTAAGCTATTGTCGCAGGAGGCCCTAAAACGAGGAAACCGTTCCAACGTTGCCACATTGAACGAACATACTTCCGTCCTCCCTGCCTTTCTGTGACTCAAGTGTCAAAACAAAATAGTTTCCAATAGTTTCCTAACCTCGTTTTGGAGCCTGCACGTTTTCCTCTTTATCATCTTTTGAATGTTAGTTGAAAGTGTAATTACGGGTTACTTACTGATTAAAGTGTTTATTTTCATATGCTTATTAGGTATAAGATGACTGTGGTTTGTTTAATGTGTGGTAAACTATTTGCTAATCAAAGCAATTTAAATAGACATCGGCTAGAAACTCATGACATAGGTCCTGCAAATATAGAGTATGAAGGTAGCCATTTTAATTATAAATGTTTAGAGGGCTGTAATACATCATTTAAAGAAGGCGATAACTTGAGAGCACATTTGAGCTTAAAACATGATATTTTTAATGAGGAGATTAGAATGTCTTTTCCAACTTACGAAGGTAGGTATGCAAAAATCAATTGTTAACTTTATAGTTTCACTGGCTATGTTTTTAGAGTTTTCTTCATGGCTAGAGCAAGAGCAAAATGAAAAGAATGTGCAATATTTTAGAAGAACTGGTAAAAAAAGGATTAATACTGACACTGAAAAAATTTATTTATATTGTTTAAGATTTGGTATGTATTAAGGTAATTGGAGCTACATTATTCATTTTTGGAATGGTTTTTGTTATTTAAGGAATGAAACCTATCCCACTTACAAGTCGTAAAAGATCTATGAAAAGTCAAGGTTCATGCAAGATAAATACATTATGCACCAGCCAAATAATTATTACTATAAATTTAATTTCAAAGGAATGCAGTATTCAATATTATCAAAAACATTATGGTCATCAAAATGAAATTCAACATCTGAAAATCCAAAAGTGTGATAGGGAAGCAATTGCATCAAAGCTAATTTTGGGAATACCAGGACCAAAGTAAGTATGATTATAATACTTTTACAAAATTGTGTATTTGATTTATTCATATTTTAGAATCTTGGACAGTACAAGAGATCAAATTACAGGAACACTTACAAGAACAGACATTATGACCCGAAAAGATATAGATAATATCAAGGTGGCATACAATATTCAAACTAAAGATGGTATCAGACATAGAGATGATGCTACCAGTGTTGATATGTGGATTAAAGAATGTGCAGAGACTGAAAATAGTCCGGTACTATATTACAAAAAGCAGGGTGAATTATGCCCTAAATACAACTTGCAGATGCAAGACTTTTGCTTAATTCTCATGAATAAAGTGCAATCCGAAATGTTGAAGAAATTTGGAACTGAAATTGTTGCTGTAGACAGTACACATGGGCTGAATGCCTATGACTATGAAATGACCACATTACTAGTTTTGGATGAATTTGGTGAGGGTATGCCAGCAGCATGTATGTTTACAAATCGCAAAGATTCGTTTATAAACACAATTTTTTTCACTGAAATTCAAACTTGTGTTGGTCAAATTAAAGCAAAAACTTTTATGTCAGATATTACAAATGTTTTTTATAACCCATGGTCCGATGTTATGGGTTATGTAGAAAATCAGTTGTACTGTTCATGGCACATTGATCGTGCGTGGCAATCAAATTTGTCCAAAGTTCCTGAGCCTGAAAAGCGGAAATGGGTATATAAAACTCTAAAGTACCTTCAAACAGTAATGGATGAAAAGTTGTTTGAAGAGGGCTGGCAAGAGTTTTTAAGTTTACTAGATGATTCTGGTACAATGAAGTTTAAGCAGTATTTGGTCGGTTTTTATAGTTCTTGTGTTAGAAAATGGGCCTACTGTTATCGCAAAGGTTGTAATATAAACACCAATATGAGCCTGGAGAGTATGCATAAGACTTTAAAATATTATTACCTAGAAGGCAAGAAAATAAAAAGACTAGATAAAACTTTGCACATGTTAACCAAATTTATAAGAGACAAAACTATAGACCGAATAATTAAATTAACAAAGGGGAAAGCAACTGAACATATCTCTAAAATAAATGCAAGACATCGAACGAGTCTCTGTTCTACATTTATTATTGAATGTGATACAACTCACGATTTTTTGTGGTTACTTCACAGTGATAAAGAGACATATACAATAACAAAGAAAAGTGAAAATCTAATATGCTGCCCACTAAAATGCACAATTTGTAATATATGTGTTCATGCATATGACTGTAGCTGTGCTGATTTTAATATCAGAGCTACTATATGCAAGCATATTCATTATTTTGTCTTAAACCACCAAGCAGTTGCAAGCAGTAAAAATTTTACAATTGACCACCAAGATGAAATTGCTCACCTTACTCAGCAAGTAAGAAGTTCACATTCTCAGCAGACTTTAGTTCAAGAAATTGAAACTGGATGTCTACAATTAATAAATAAAGTGAAACAAAAGGATCAATCTATAGAAAAATTAAAACAGATACTGAATTATATCAAGAATGCTAATGCTGTTGAAAGTATTGATACAAAATATTTTCAAATATGTGACAGCAGTATTAAAGAACCTGGAAATAAAAAAATATCCAAACAAGTGTCATTTTATTCCACACGCAAGAAAAAGAGTGGCTGTCATGTTATGAAACAAAAACCGACCCTGGAAGAAATAAAAATGATCAAGGAAACACTGTCAGGTGCTAGTGGAATTTCAACAGATTCTAAATTTGATCATAGCTATCTGTAGCAGGTAGCAGGGAACAAATTATAATATACATAGGTATCATATAATATTATGTATTCTAATTTTGATGTTTTATTTATTTCAATATTAAAAATAAACGGAAAAAAGATATATTTCTAGGAATTAAACCATACAAGTTTTGTTGTTATTATTATTATATTATTCTATACAAAAAAAATCTAATAAACAATTTTAGTGTTACCGTGCCAAACACGGTATTTCGGACACATTTGGCACTTAATTGACAAAAAATGCCCGTGCGTAGTAGTCATTGCTAAAAAAGAGCTCCCCACCGTAGATAGGATTGTTTTCAAACAGAGAAAATTAAATTACGTACATAAAAGTTTGATTTTAAAAAGTTTAAATTTCGCGCCACTAACATTAACTTGGCAACGTTGGAACGGTTTCTTTGTTTTAGGGCCTCCTCATTGTCGCTTAGCTTCCTATCTTAATCCTCTCTAATCTTTGACTATACTGGAATCGCCCAAGATATAGAGTAATAAAAACGCCCACAAGCGCCCGCGCTATTTGAATCTCGACATACTATTGGTTGTTTTAAAGTTGCACACAGCACGCACCACACAACACCAAACTAGGGTTACCATACGTCCTCTTTTTACCGGACATGTCCTATTTTTGAAGTGTTATTTTTTGTCCGGTATATATCTCCATATATTGAAAAAATGTCCGGTATTTAAGCAAACCGGCAGCGTCGCGTCATACACTTCTTGCACTCGGGACAAAACGGTAACTGCTCGAATGCTCGGCTTTCGCCGGTGTCTATGGTTAGTTAGTTCTGTGTTCTGTCCAGTTCTGTCAGAGTTCATGTACATGTCGCTTTAAGCGTAGTCGTGACGTTCTTGGCTTCTTGTCGTTATAACCTTAACATAAGGTAGGTTTTAAAAATTGATAACATAGGATGCTAGACTTTACTTTGACCGCTTTTGTAGATTTTTTACTTTGTGAATAAGAATAATGCCGAAAAGAAAATGCAAATTTTCTCAAAACTTACAAGAACAGTACACAATGTTCAAAGTTACAAAAACTGAATCTGAAGTATATTGTCCTGTGTGCAACACCAGTTTTTCTATTGCCAATAAAGGAAAACTTGATTTAGAACAACATCTTGGAACAAACAAGCACCAACAAAAAATTAGAACAATAGAATCAGCTGCAAAAGTGACTTCATTTTTCAAACAAGTGAACACGAAAACCGAAGATCAAGTGAATGCAGCAGAGGGAACTCTAGCTTTCCACACAGTGAAACATCATTTCAGTTTCAAATCTTGTGATTGTTCTACAAAATTAATAAAAAAAATATTACCTGACTCGGAAATCGCAAAAAAACTCTCATGTGCACGTACTAAAGCGGAAGCGATTGTTACGGGGGTGTTGGCACCACATAGTGTTGAGTTTGTTGCAGCTCAAGCAAAAAAATGTAACTTTATTGGCATAAGTACCGATGCAAGTAATCATGGAAACTTAAAAATTTTTCCTGTGCTAATACAATTCTTTGACAAGAAACATGGACTCACTGTCAAGATTATAGAGATCAGCAATCTTAATGATGAAAAATCAGAAACAATTGTAAATTATTTAACTGAAGTACTCCAAAAATACAATTTACGTGATCATTGTGTTGCTTTTGCAGGTGATAACTGTAACACAAATTTTGGAGGGGCGAAAAGGGCTGGTAAAAAAAATGTGTTTTCAGGTTTAAAACAAATCGTTAACAGCAATATTATTGGCGTAGGTTGCTCTGCTCATGTACTTAATAACTGTTTACAAAACGGCACTGACTCTTTGCCTGTCGACATTGAGTCTCTAGTTTTGAAAATTTACAATCATTTTTCTATATACACCATACGAACCGAATCATTAAAAAGTTTTTGCGAATTCGCCGATGTAGAATATAAAAAACTTCTATATCATAGTAAAACACGATGGCTATCATTATTCCCTTGTCTGAATAGAATACTAGAGTTATATGATGGTCTCCAGTCCTTTTTTCTATCAGACCAATCATCTCCAGTCACTATTCGAAAGTTTTTTGAAAATAAACTTAATGAAGCATACTTTTGGTTTTTACATTCACTAATGTATGTATTTCATGAAAAAATAAAATTAGTTGAAAGGGAGGGTAATTCTGTATTGGAGGTTTTGGAATGTTTAGAAACTGTTAGAAATTCCTTGCAACAGCGTATTGAAGAACAGTTTCTACCCTTAAAAGTTAAACAAATATTTATCAAAAATTCGGAAATGGATACTGAAATTATGATTTTGAAAAAGAACTTTTTCTATGTATATGAAAAGTGTCTGAAATATTTAGAAATCTGGACTGAACCTTTAAATCATTTTAAAACAATATTTTGGATGAGTTTAAAAACCCAAATTGACTGGAAGGACGTTCAAAATTCAATAGATTTTTTTCAAGAAAAAGGTGTGAATATTAATGAGTCCAAGTTATTTAACCAATACTGTAATTTAAAAAAATTTCTTGTTACCGCAACGCAAAGTGAGGACTTCACCAACTTGCTTTCTCATCAGAAATGGAACAGATATTTCGAAGCGTTCCCTGATGAAGAAGCAAGCAGTGAATTTCTGAAAATTTGTCAATTATTCTTTTCAATCTCGGCGCATAATGCGAACGTGGAAAGAGTTTTCTCCACTATGAACATACAGTGGACAGAAGAACGCAATCGATTGAATGTGTCCACAATCAAGGCAATTCTGATAACACATTTTAACTTTAAACAATTTTCTTGCAATGAATTTTTTGATTATTTGTTGTCACAGAGAAACTTGTTAAAAAAAATTGGCAGTTCGCAAAAATATGAAACTTGTGCAGATTAATAGGTACCTACTTACCTATTTAATTCTTACTTTGCGAATATTTTGTTTATGTGCAATTAGGCTTAGGAGGTGCCTACACTGGTTTTATATATATATTTTTATTATTAAGACGAAATAATGTTGGAGAGTTATATTATATGTTTTGTTTTTCTGTATTTTCATTTTATTTTTCATATATTTAACAGAAATTATAAGTTAGTCAATAAACAAATATCTAAACATTAAACATTACGTTGACAAAAGTTTGTTTTTTATTGTCCTCTTTTAGCCCGGCTGAAATATGGTAACCCTACACCAAACACATGCGCTCTAGCCGCGATGAAGGTGACGCTCCGACTCGGCCATTTTGTTTTAACGCTTCTAGCTGACAAGTTGTTTTTTGAGTTTTATCGTTTTGTTTCTTCGTCTATCCGCTGCGCGTATTTACTAAAAATCAGTCTTTTATCCTTTTGATGCGAATGCTATAGACTATAGCAAGTGCCTTGGTGGTTTTCAGAAAATAGTCGAAGTACAAACAAATGACAGCAACAATGTTATTATGAATTATTCAACTTTTCTTAACATAGTTGGTAAAGATAAGGTTGAAATATTGAAGAAAATGAATAATGTTATGAATAGGGTTGCCAGATCTACTATTTTTAATAGTAGTCTACTATAATTCACTCCCATCTACTATCTCCTATTAAAAAGGACATATAGTAGCAAAATCTACTATAATTTTATATTTCCATATTTTCTTATTTTTACGACACGGTCACTCGTCACATGGTACCACCTTACTTACTCGACTCCAGAAAACAAACGCGTGCGCGTGCGCGCCCATACTATGCACCTTGCCTTGAATCGCGGGCTGTTTTACTTTTAGTACTCTTAGGTTAGATTGTCAGATTACGTTGCTAGTTGTTTGTTTGTCCCGTAATAGAGTAAAATGTCAACATTTAGCTGTGATAGTGATTGTGACAATACTGCTGCTGAGACTGAGAGAGAAGACGATAGTGTAAACATTAATGATGATTCTGATCCCGAACGCCTTCACGCTTCCCCAACAAAGAAGAAAAAAAAGTACTATAATATGTATCAAGAATCTTGGGAACGAACATATTCATGGGTAAAAAAAGTGCCGAACAATAATCTTAAAGCTCGCTGTTCACTGTGCAGTAAAGATTTTTCCATAAAAAATCAAGGAATTACTCAGGTTCGTTCATACCTTTCTTGTATCTCAAATTTGTTTTTGATATAATTGCCCATTTTCAGGTTACTCAACATGCCAAAACTAAGAGTCATATAAGGAGTTCATCTGTTAAGAACAATAATTTTTTAACCAATTACGTGCGGAATCAAAATGACGACGAGAGTTTAGTTATTAGTGCAATGGAATTGGCGATGATATACCACAACATCAAACATAATTTATCCTATAATAGTTTAGACTGCGGAATTCGCCTTCAAAAACACATTTTTAAGGATTCTAAAATTGTGAAAAAAATGTATTTGGGCCGAACCAAAGCTGAAACTATAGTGAAGTCAGTATTATCAAAAAAGGCACTAACACTGGCTACTGAACGGTTGTCATCTGGAAATACGTTTTTTGCAATACAAGTCGATGCTTCCAATGTTAAAAATCGAAAATATTTTCCTATTGTTGTGCAATATTTTGATTTCAAAGAAGGTATTGTAAATCATTTAATTGATTTCATTAAAACCCTGATGAGTCTGCATTGGGCATGTTTAAAATGATAACAAAAAGCTTGCAATCTCTAAATTTACCAATCGAAATGATGTCATGCCTAAGTGCAGACAATTGCAACAGCAATTTTGGTATAAAACATTCATTATTCACAGAACTTCGAGATGAAAATCCCAATATTTTTAAAGCGAATTGTCATGCCCACATTGTACACAATACTGTAAAATATGCTTTAGACCAATTATCTTTAGATGTTGAAAATATAATACTGAAAATATATGCACATTTCTCAAATTCAGCAAAACGACGAGAGACTTTAAAAGACTTCTTTGAATTCGTAGATATTAAATTTCAAGATGTGTTAAGGCATGTTAGCACCAGGTGGTTATCATTGAACCCGTGCATTGAAAGACTGTTAAAAAATTGGCCTGCTATTATATCCTACTTTCAAAGTATTAATGACTGTCCTAAGCAAATTAAAGTTTTGTTAGATCTTAAAGAGGATGAATTTGAAAATAAGTGTGAAATACCTGAAATATATTTAATGTTTTGCAACAGTTTAATGAATATATTTGAAGGGGCTATTAAAAAATTGGAAGGTTCTAAAATTTCAATTGTGGATGTGTTCGATGTAATGAACGACTTAAATAAAAAAATTATTAAAAGACGGGAAGATAATTTTTTTGGATATATTGTAAACCAAAAATTGAAGAAAATTGAACCCGCGCACAAAATTAAAGAAATAGAAGAAGACTTCTGTAACGTTTTAAATGCTGCTGCAAGGTATTTGCAAAAGTGGTTTGATTTCAGTTCAGACAACTGGATAGCTAAAACATCTTTTCTTAAATTAAATTCTAAAGTCAGCTTTGCAAATTTCGATAATTTGTTACAAGTTATTCCTGAATCTTACAAAAAGTTAATGAAAATAGAAATGGACACTTTATTCGATGAAATTGAAACACTCAATGAAGGAGTTCAAAAATTAATTAAAGAAGACAATCAGTCTGCCGAAAGCAAATGGAGTATTATATTTTCAAATTTGGAACTACCGAATATTTTTGTAATTGTTGCATTCATTTTAAGTATGCCGGCGACCACGGCATTTACCGAGAGAATTTTTTCTCTCATGAATAATAAATGGACGGACACCCGAAACAAGTGTTCAGTAGAATTAATAAAAAGTGAGCTATTAATATCAATTAATTTTAATACAAGTTGTAACGAATTTTATAACTTGATAGAAGGTGATACGAAACTTCTGAGAGAAGTTGCCTCTAGCCAAAAATATAATTAGGAGATTTAATTTTTTTTTGTTTTCAGAATTTATTTTTTGTTTTTATTTGTAATTTCATTTTTATTTGTGTTTTTCGTTGTTATATTATAGGTATATAAAACTCATTTATAATATTCGACCGTATGACGGAAAAATATATTACTATAAAAAATAAAGGCATTTTATTAAACTACTATATTTTTTTACAAACTACTATATTTTTAAAACTATTCTACTATTTTCGAATTTATAAATCTGGCAACCCTAGTTATGAATAATAACGAGGACGAACATTTTTTTTCTTTATACCGGCTGTGGAAGTATTATAACGACAGAATGAATGAAATAAACTTGGCACCTAGAATCAATCTTGAACAAGAAAGTGTGTTTCATCAGATAAATGAGGAGCAAAGCGCTAACCCTCAAATACAAACTAGTGGAACAGAGGCAATAGGGAAGACGCATGTGTCGTCGATCGCAGAAGTTTTTGCATTTTCATAAACTTTATCACTAAATAAGTTAGAATTAATAGTTAGAAATGCATGAAAGGTTACCATTTTGAAGTAAATAATTTTCGAAAACCATGCAAATTTAAATAAAATAAAAATGCAATACTAGAGCCCTCTAAGAGAAGAGATTTCGTTACTTCCCACAGTTCCAAAAACGAACTGCCGATGGCGCTACTGTAACATCATCCTACAGTGACTCTATAGAGACAGTGACGACAATGGTGGTGTTGCAGTTGATTGGTTGCACATATCACGTGGTTTCGGCCGCCATGTTGAGGCTAACTTGTTGAATGTTTACATGCAGTGTATGTGCTTTCAGTGCTGTATTGTTGTATTTACAAGTGATTTTTATTGACATTTTTTATTAATATCAAGTGAAGACATTATTTGTATTATAGATATAGTCTAGTGTTGTGAAGTTGGTGGAGTTATCTTGTCACCAGTTGATCATTACCACGTGTAAGTATTCTTTGAGTTTAATGTGTGATTTAAATGTTTACCCACCTTCCCGCAGATATTTTATTAGTATTGCATGAAAAAACTAAGTGACTATCATTTCTCAGGAAATGAACTTGAGACTGTACGGAATTTATGCTGATTTACAATGTAATTTTTAATTCTAGGTTATAAAATGCCGGGTTGTGCTGCTGTTAACTGTAGCAATTCTGCAAAGAAGGGTTTCTTAATGAAGCGCTTTCCAAGAGATCCCGTAAGACGGAAGGAATGGCTAATTAAAATGAAGAGAGATATGTGGAAACCGACAGATAATTCATGTTTATGTGAGGTATGTATTAATGTGTTTGTTGAATCACAATATTGCATAACTACATTAAAATATCTGTAAACTGCATGACAGTTGACACATTAATAAGTATAAACAAATACTTTTTTATAATTTAATGGTATTAATAATTTTAATATTATAATTAGGTTCATTTTGCACCTGAAATGTGGGAACAAACGCGAGAAGATGGTTCACGAAAGCTTAGGATAAATGCAGTTCCAACAATTTTTTCATTTTCTTCTCCTGAAAAGAAAAGGAAACCTCCAGCAAAGAGAACACCATTACTTCCACGTAAAGTTCGAACCGTATCAGGTATGTACAAATATCACCTTTGTGCTCATTTCATGATTAATGCCACAATATTATATTAGGTGAAGAGGGTGTTGTGCACGTCTTTCCCAAGGATGTAGAAGTCCCTATTATGCCAGACATTGAACCACAGCCATCTACATCTCATGGTGATGTTTCTACTGAAACCCCATCTCAACAGTCTACAACATCAAATGAGGATAATGAAATCAACATTCATGCGCCTTTATCACCGCCTCAATCTCAAGCAGATTTAATTGTAAAATTAAACAGATACGAAAAGATGTATTTTGATGAAAAACGAAAAATTAGGAACTATAAGACACTTTTAAGAAATACCAAACGAAAACTCAAGAATATTGAGAAAACAGAAGAGCATCAATTGTTGAAGCAGATGTTCAATGAGGACCAAATTCTGGCAATTAAAAAAAAGCGGGAAAAGAAAACCACCAAGTTTATGAAATGGTCAAATGCAACAATTACCAAATCTTTAAAACTAAAATTTAGCTGCGGAAATAGTGGCTATAATGAATTGTTGAAGCAAGGTCAACCGTTACCTTCGATACGAACATTACAAAGACGACTGCAGAATCTAAAATTTGATTCTGGCATCTTGAATGAAGTATTCGAATTCATGAAAATAAAGGTTCAATGTTTTAAACCACATGAAAGAGATTGTGTTCTGATTTTGGATGAAATGGCCATTACTCCAGGAAATATTTATGATACCTCGTTAAATAAGTATTTTGGAAAAGTGACCCTAACTGAACACACAGGCGTAGCAACCCATGTTTTGGTGTTCATGTTAGGGGGTGTCAACACCCGATGGAAGCAGGTAGTGGCCTATTATTTTACATCAGATTCAGTGAATGGGTCTGTATTTTCACAAATAATAGAAATCCTATTTCAGAAAACGGAAGAAATGGGTTTAAAAATTATAAGCCTCACTTCTGATATGGGCCCTTGCAACCAGGCTCTGTGGAAGACTTGGGGCATAAAAGCTGGAAGACATTCCGAAATTAAAAACAAAATTCCTCACCCTGTTCACGCTGATGGTTTTGTGTACGTTTTTGCAGACGTCCCTCATTTATTTAAAAACATTAAAGCCATGTTGATGACAAATAAAATAATAGAAATACCAGACCACCTTGTGAGGAAACATAGACTACCCACTAATAAAGTATTAGCAGCTCATATTGCTGAACTGGTCGCCCATCAAAAAACTAACACCTTTAAACTGGCACCAAAAATCACGGAGGAAGACCTACTTCCGTCTCATTTTTCTAAAATGAAGGTTTCGACGTCGACAAATGTACTCAGTCATTCTGTTAGCAGTGCTCTCAAGTTTCTAGCAGAGGATCTTGGAAAACTTGAGTATAATACCACTGCCTGGTTCCTGGATCAAGTGGAAGGATGGTTCCATTTGATGACTTCGAGGCATCCATCCTGTGCGTTAAGCAAATATAATGAGACAATCCAATTTTTAAAAGATTTCATAGAAATTTTCAACGACATGTTGGTAGGATATAAAAAACTGTGGAAGCCGTCTCAAACGGGTGTCCTTATTTCTACCCAGTCAATGTTGGAAATACAAGAAAATTTATTAGACGGGCAAGACTATAAATTTATATTGACTAGCCGGTTTTCACAGGATTGCTTGGAGAATCTGTTTAGCGTTTTGAGAACAAAACAAATTATTCCAAACGCACTCCAGGTGAAAAATAATTTAAAATTAATATGTGTATCACAATATTTAGCAAACTCGGCAAAAGGAAGCTATGAAGAAGATGATCGAGACTTCTTATCCGGTTTTTTGGAGGCATTAACAGAAGGAAAATCTCAATATGACGAAGTGGATCTTCCTGCTGTGATAAGTGAGCCTCTTATGAATTTAAATCATAGTGAATTAAATTCACTATATAATATAAGTGGCTATATACTACAAAGTATAATCAAAACTTCGAAAACGTGTTCAACGTGCGTAAATGCGGCAGGATCTACAGCACCTATCTACAAGAGTTTTAGTAGGTTTACAAACATTAAGCGTTTTCGAGAACATACTCTTTTTTATTGTTCTGAAAAGCTCTTTTGCATTTTTTTGGAAATGGAAACCATTGTTGTTAAATTTTTTAAAATTATTTCTTCCCAAAACATAAATATAAAAGAGTTTTATTGCGAAGAAATGAAATCCATAGAATTCGATTTACCCAACTGCCATAATCTCAAAAGAAAAATAATAGCAAGATTTGTAACTTTTCGCTTAAAAATAAGTTCAAAGAAACACAAAAATGTGGCAAAAAGATATGCTAGTAAATCTGTTGCCGGGCATTTAATTTGAGTTTTTTCTGTAATAGTGATAAGTAAACTATCATAAAACATATTCTAATTAGGTGTTCGTTTCAATGTCTTACACACAAAACCTTTATTTATCCATAATATTTGTTATGGGAATATAATATTCTTGTTTGAATTTGCCTCAACATGGCGAATGGGCGGGGCTTCAGAGCAATTGTCGCCACTGTCTCTATAGAGTCACTGTACATCCCACTACTCCAAACTACCCATGCTCCAAACCACCCACGCTCCACGGCACATGTTAATGTTAGGTTATGGTTTTGTTCTTGAGACTGTTTAGTGAAGTGCATAGCGAGTTATTTTGTTGTTATCAGTTACTATTATTGTTTTTGTTATAGTTATTTGTTAGTTTGTTATAGTTATTTGTTAGTTTATTATAAGTGATTTCGTTGTTACAATGACCGATACGGGTTTTATAAAAGCAACCCCTCAAAATCTACCTGAGGTAGATTTTGATATGTATTTGAAGTACATTCAAGAAAATGAATGTTTCCATCAGGCCGAAATGAGAGGAGTGAAACTTGATAGGTAAATTTTACTAATAACGTTGTTTTAAAGAATGGTTTTAAAATTCGTCAGATTTAATAATTTCAAATCACGTACCTATTTATATTCGAAACTGATATTTCAGATCAAGTCGTCCAAATTATGGTGATGCAGCTATTGGCTTTGTTCAGTTAAAACGAGAGAGTGACAAATGCACAGTGAGAATGAAGATTTGCCCAGAGCATAAATTACACAACAAACTATACAATGTTACCGTAGTAATACATGAAACCAAAGAGGTAATTGAAGTAGCACAGTGTCATGATTGTGTAGCAGTACAAGGTAATTGTTGTTTTACTTGTTCTTTTACAAAAGCGGTGAAATTAATTAAGAAACATGGGTTATTGTATTTAAGGTGGGTGCAAACATGTTGCAGCAGCATTAAAATGGCTGAATCGAAGAACCGAAGAACCTGCTAGTACATCTACCACATGTTATTGGACTGGCCCAAAATTAAAGAAAATCTTTACAACATTGAAGGACAGGAAATTAAAAGAAATTGTTGGAAACAAATCGGAAAGTGAGGATGCAAATGATGAAGAAGATAACACCGATACCCAATTTCGCTGTGCTATTGCCCGTGCAGCTAATGCTTCTACTGAAACGCATATTATGCATTATATTCAACCAAGACTGATTGATAAAACAGCACTCGGTGTATCAATTCACAGGCTATGTTGTTCATACGGAGGAGACAGAACCAAAGTCAACGATTTCTTATCCTATATTACAAAAAAATTGACTACAGAAAAGTGCAATACTGTATTTCAAGAAACGAAATTGCAAAGTAATAATCCATTGTGGCACGAATTACGGTATGGTCGTATTACAGCATCCAGATTATATGAAAGTGCTCATTGTCATACTCTGGATGGGGTATTGGTAAATTCGATTATGGGTGGAACAATAAAGGACACTTCTGCCATGAAACGAGGAAGATATTTGGAGGAGCATGTTATAAAATGTGTAGAAAAACATCTGGACAGAAAAATAAATCGTTCTGGTTTAATCTTGCATCCAGACTACCCTGCAATAGGTGCTTCTCCAGATGGCATTGCCACAGATTTTATTATAGAAGTCAAGTGCCCTTCAAAAGAACATACCTTTAATAATTATTATCATAAGTGTCAAATTGTAACGAAGTATAAATGTCAAATCCAGGTGCAGATGCTTTTAAGTAAGAAATTAAAAGGATATTTTTGTATAGCACATCCAGACTTTGAAACAAGTTCTAAAGTAACTGTTGTAGAAGAAAAATTTGATGAAAATTTTATATTGCCGATAGTTAATGATGCTATGACCTTTTGGCAGAACAATATATTTGTAAAGCTTATGCAAAATGTTAATTTTTAGTAATAAAATTGTTTATTCCATTTATGTAAGATTTGTTGTGTTCTTCATTGTGGATTGTAGTATACTTTTAAACCTAAAAACCATTTAATAGACTGCAAATGCAAAAGTCAATTTATTACAGTTTTATTTGTTTTTAATATAATTTACAATTTTATAAAATAAAGATTTCATGTACAGTGTATTAATTGTTGTACTTATTATCCTAATTACTTAAAATAATAGGTGTTTGACAATTTATTAGACCTGCACATATTATAACAATACTGTCCAAATGACGTAATAAATAATGATCTAAACAAGAATGAGCACGCAACATTTTAAATTCTCTGAAACGTCGAATTACACGTTCCACATGTATTCTTAGACTTGCAATTTGTTTATCTCTAATGACGGTCATTTTCTCAGATTGTTTACCAGATTGTATACTTGATGGCCGAGCTAATTTGCAACCAATTTTAGTTAAATAATGTTCCAGATTTTTAAAACCTCGATCAGCTAAAATTTCACAATTTTGTGGTATAATATCTAAATAGCCAGATCTTTCAACGATGGCAACATCACTTGTGTACGACCTGTAAACCCTTCCGACACAAAATTAATGAATCCATCTGGTGTGCAATAAATATTTTATTGTGTTACAATGTTTATAATCAGACCACGTGGCTGATTGAATAGTGGCATCACTAGGTTGTTCTATTTCAATTTCAAAGCAATCTATGATTGACTGCACTTTACTGAATCGAAATCTAAACTGAAGGGGTAAATTTCGAAATATTTCTTTAGCAGGTGGCCAAACAATTAAATTTCTAAAAATCCTGCAAACTGTCTTAACATTGCTATTAAAGATTTTAGCAATTTGACTTTCCGAATAACCATATTCACAAGATACTTCAGCATTTGTACGGTCAAGTCGAATCTTTTCTAATATTAGATAGATCTGCTTCATGGGAATATTATAAAGTTTTTCAATTTCCACTAAAATATGCAAAGAACATTTTGGTATCCCTAAATAAAGTAAAGGATTAGCTTTTATTAAAATATGTGTAGTATTCCAAATCTGATTTTTCACATTAGCTAGTTCTACATTTTTTTCCCAGGTATTAGAACTTGTCGAAGTATTTAGAAGAGATTCACTTGTTGGACTCTCACTTGCCAAAGAACTTACAGAAACAGTAGCAGGTTTTGCATCTTTTATATGTTTTGGAATACAATCATAATGTAAATTAGTTTGCACACACACAGACTTTTAAAAGTTTTAAGTCCTGATATGCATTACAAGATATTGATTTACTACGGTATGAAGCATGCAACTTGGCTTGAACTTGAACATTATGATGTTCAATACTGTCTGTTTGGCATGATTTGGTTACCATCGTTTCACATATATGGGTGTTTGAGGTCTCTATCCATGCACAAGCCGACATTTGCACATCACTTTCAGTTATTTCTGGTTCGCCCTCCTCATTAATTTCATCAGACTGTTCTGTTGTTAATGTGTTACATTGGACCTCTGTTGGTAATTCTTGTAAAACTAAAGGATTTGCAGAGGTGGGTGCCACGTTCTCCTTTTGATGCTCCAATAAAAACATATGTGGAAAAAAACGTGGTACAACACCGTCTTTTAAAAACTTTCGCCCACTAGTATGTAAAACTTGAGGATTCTTCAAATCTTCTCTTAGCTATAATAAAACATTATTTTAAAGCAGGTTTCATAACATGCAGATAAGTTAGGATAAGATTTTACTTACATTAAAATGATCTTCACAACAAAATGATACTTTACGAATTTTTTTGTTTGGAATTCCTGCGGCAGCACACCACTCTTTTCTAGTGTTTTCCTTTTCTGGTACACAGATGAAAATTTTCTGTGGTGTAGAAATAGATGTACTGCCACATAATGGCACAAAGCAATATTTATAATAACTTGACCGTTTCGGCATTTCCAAGTTTTAATAAATATATAAATTTAACAACAATAATGTTAGGTTAGAAAACAAGTAAAATAAATAAATATTTAGTCTACGAAGGTACCAATAGAGGGCTTTAGTGTTTGTGGGAAGTTGCTCAAGGACAAATTTAGTTTTAAATAAGGAATATTTTTAAAATTAATTTTTTCTACTACGTTAAGCCTTTTAGGAAATTTTACTCATCCGGAAGTATTTTTTTAACCAAAGCAATGGAATGAAAAAATAAAAAAAATAAGTGCGTCTTCCCTATTGTGGTCACTTATAGATTGTCCTCTATTGTACTCCAATTTTTCCAGCAGTTTATAGGTAAGATATGAGCCACGTCTACTATTACCCCCATCGTGTAATAGTGGACAAAAACTTCGAAAAAAAAAGAATTTTTTTTCTTGACAATGTATTAAGAAAGTACCGTAACCCGGGGCTACTTGAACACGCAGGGGCTATTTGAGCCACAAGTGAAAAAGAGATTCAAATCTTCCCGGGACATGTAAAACTTAGAGTATGGACTTAGTTGACCGTTTCCCCAACAGATGGCAGCACTAAGCAGAGGCTGTTGCATGTTACAAAGATTCTTATATTCCCTCCTCATCATTATTGAGGTTATGTTGATGAGTTTGATAAACACCGATTTCAGTGGTCTACAAACTTCTACCTGTATGTTCCGGTAAACAACTGATATTCTCAAGGTAAAGTATATTTTTTGTTTCTAATGTAATACTGAAGAGAATGAGTGTAGTTGGAATAGATAGCTGTATTTTTAACACAGTAAATATCATAAGTTTGTTACAGTGCACTGATAACCTTAAAGTGGGGCTACTTGAGCCCGGGTTCAAGTAGCCCCTGGCCACATTTTTACACCATATTAGACTGTTAGGTTCCCAATATTTTTTAAATAATGTGGTGAGATGCTATTTATAGTCGTTTATTTGCAGATATACAACTGAAAATGGTCCGACATTACAAGAGAGCCCCTGGAAGTAGGAAATATGCAGATTTTTCAGATGAGAAACTACAATTGTGTCTAGAATCTATTAGGTCTGGAGAAATGTCTCAGAGAAAGGCAGCAGCTCATTTTAGCATAAGTGTATCAACTATCAAGAGAAAATTGAAGGGTCATGTTCCAAACAAGCCTGGACATCCTGCAGTATTTAGTGGTGAGGAGGAGCAGGCATTTGCAAGCCATTTGGACAAGATATGCGAGTTTGGTTTCCCGGTCAATGAAATAGATTTTAGGTTTATTGTGAAAAGTTACCTGGACAAACAAGGGAAAACAGTGAAATGTTTTAAAAACAACCTTCCTGGTCGTGACTGGGCAAAACTATTTTTGAGTAGGCAACCACAGTTGTCAATAAGGTTTGCCAATAACATTAAACGGTCTCGTGCAGCAATTGATGAGTCAGTGATTAATGATTACATTAACAACTTCAGTGATCTTGCTAAAGATGTCCCACCAGAAAACATTTATAATTATGATGAGACATGCATGTCAGATGATCCTGGGCGAAGTAAGATTATATGCCACCGTGGTTGCAAATACCCAGAGAGGGTAATAAATTCAACTAAAGCCAATATCACAGTCATGTTTTGTGGCAATGCTGCCGGTACAGCTCTGCCCCCCTACGTCATATACAAGGCAGAGCACCTATGGACGACTTGGACTGAAAATGGGCCTGCTGGTACCAGGTACAATAGGAGCAAGCATGGCTGGATGGATCTAGCTATCTTTGAAGACTGGTTTGAGTCCCATCTTCTCCCAGTGCTCAAGAAACAACATGGAACTAAAATTGTTGTTGGGGATAACCTGTCTTCTCATTTAAGCATGAAAGTTGTCAAGTTGTGTGAGGAAAATGACGTGAAATTTGTGTGCTTGCCACCAAATTCCTCTCATTTGACTCAGCCACTCGATGTGGCCTTCTTTAGACCGCTGAAGTCTAAGTGGAGAGAAATATTGATGAATTGGAAACAGTCAGAAGCTGGTAAAAGAGCAACTACTCTTTCAAAAGACCAATTTCCCATGCTACTCAAAACTGTGCTAGATGGAATCTTGCCTAATGTGGAAAACAACTTGAAGTCTGGTTTTAAGAAAGCAGGAATTTTCCCTGTAAGTGCAGACCCACTTTTATCTCGATTGCCTAAACAAGACAGATCAGTAAACCTTGATCTTGTTGGAGATGCTTTCTTGAATCATCTTGAACAGAAGAGAGTTGACTTTGTAAAACCTAAAGGTAGAAAGAAAAAAATTAACGTTGCACCAGGTAAAAGCATCACTGTTTGTGATGTTCAGTCTGCAGAAGAAGAAAACCCGTCATCTAAGAGAAAGAAAGGAAAAGGAGCCAAATCAGCCCAAAAAGAAAAAGGAGCCAAATCATCTCAAAAATCAACCTCAAAGAAAGCACTGAAAAGCAAAGAAAAACAAAGTTTGGAAGATTCTACCTCCGAAGATGATGCTGCTTACAGCCTTCAAGATTCAGATGGGAACAGTGACTTTGTCTTTTCAGAGGATGAAGGGTCGGATGATCTGAATTTGCCGACTCCAGAGCCTCGTCCAGGTCCATCAAAACCCCTGTCACCAAATCCACATGTTACAATGGATCAGAGTTCCATTCAGGAAGGAAATTTTGTGGTGGTGACTTGGAATGAACTGCTGTTTCCGGGTGTAGTCATCAGTCTTGTTGAAAATGGAGCAACTGTTGATTGCATGCAAAAGTGTAAGAAAGGATGGAAATGGCCAGCAACCAAAGACATAATGGTGTATAAGTGGGAGGACATTATAAAAAAAATAAATCCACCAAAATTGCTGAAAAGAGGAATTTTCCATGTTCCCAATTTATAGATAGGATCCATTTTTCACATATTGTACGTATATTATCTATTATATTGATTTGAATAAACTTTTTTGCTTGCTAAAATGTTTCTTTAGAGTTTTCTTTCTAAATCATTGATCCTACTTGAGCCCACCACCTGTTTTAATAACCTTTTTCAATAGATTTTGTGAGTTGGACCAAGTAGCCCCAGCGCGGGGCTACTTGAACCCAATTTTGAAAATCTTTTAAAAATGAGAATAATTATTTTTTCAGTTCAAAAATAGTTCAAGGTGGTGAGGAAACATCTGAAAAGTGGTAAAAACGAGGTTATCAGTGCATATTATAAGTTAAGAGTACAAATTGGTATGAAATATTGAGAAATTTGAAAATTTTGAGTTCAAGTAGCCCCGGTTTACGGTACTCGTTTTTGAGATTACCCTTTTATAGTATACAGGAAAAGTAATAATTTGCCCCAAATTTAGAATCGTAGCTGCAAAATGTTCGGAAAAAAACAACACCCTTGTCCACTAAAACACGTTTTGTCCACATTTACCTCCCGCTCCCCTACCTATCAGTAGGATGTGTCAGTTGTTCCCTTATTTGCTCTAATAGAGCCTGAACACTGTTTTTTGATAAGCGAAATCTGTTGATAAATTCTTGGTCATCCCAAGCATTTAGGTTATCAGTACGTGGTCGTACTGTATACCGTTTTCTTCGTCTATTAAGGAATAATTCTATCAGATCATTATCCAATATTAAATTGATGTCCTCAACCACATCCATAATTCTTTATTATCAATAATATTTAGAATTTAAAGACTGTCTAGAAAGTGTGCACAAAAACATCTGATCATTAAACTTCTCTTTAAATGGTTAAAGGACAGCTCAGGATGACATTAAGTTATCGGCCAGATAATCCTATTTATCTAGAGGATATAATTTATTAAGAGGTGAAAAGACACATTTCCAAGTTATAGGGAAGATAAATTTATTGGCCAGTTTATGGGCAGGTGGAAATACCGGCCCTTAGTTAACAATTTTAGTTGTGATTTTTAATTGCAATTGACGTATTAACTGAAACTAAGGTTAATTGCAGTTAAATTTAGTTGCAGTCTGCAATTAAGAGGTTAATTACAATTACATATAATTGCAATTGAAATGTCACAATTAAATCTTCAATCATGAAATAAATAAAGATTATTAAAAGTTTCACAGTTTTATTAAAATACAACCTGACAATATTGTTTCGACAGCTATGCTGTCATTATCAAAGGTAATATAATTATAAACAAACACGTCGCTAAGGTAGATACAAAAATTATATTATCTTTGATAATGACAGCATAGCTGTCGAAACAATATTGTCAGGTTGTATTTTAATAAAACTGTGAAACTTTTAATCATCTTTATTTATTTCATGATTATGGACTTCCATATAGTTCACACAGTAAGGCTGGAAACAAACAAAATCTTCAATCAACTAATTAATTGATTAAAAATTTAATTGATTGATGCCCAACGCTGCCTTGTAGGAACTTATATTTTTGTTACGATTAATTAAATTAAAAAAAACATATGCTTATAAAATAGTTTTCTTTATTTAATACTACCGTAGACAGGTGTTACTTTGCCAGAAGGTGGTCACTTTGCCAAAAAGTGACATTTGAATTTAAAAAATTTAGTTTTTCAATGTTGGTATAGGTATCCTAGTGGCGATTTCAGGAACTAGCGTGGAATTGTCAAATATAACCGACATTCACAAACAAAGAGCGGGTAATGTGCGGCAAATTGTGGATTTGCTCATCAATTGAGGTAAGTTTAATCTCACAATTTTCAGTGAATTTGTTAAAAGGTGAATGCTAAGGTGTCTACAAAAAAAATGTGTCATTGTCAAGCAATATCACTTGTGTCAGTTGAAAGTGTGGAGTTTTAAGGTTATGTCCAAATTTTTTTAAAAATTTTAAAGATCGCCTTCATTTTTTTTTCAAAAAATTTAATATATGAACGACATTTGGGGGGTTATTTTGCCTAGTCAAGATTAGTTAACAATAACAGCCCGCTTGTATTTGCTACGTATAACAAAGCAGTAAGTTATGTTTGAATTCCTTTTGCAGTGCAATGGGCCGTATTTACAAAAGAAAAATTGGTTCGCGCAAGTACAAAGATTACACAGAAGCCCAATTAAATGAAGCAGTGAGGGCTGTTACAACAAACACTTTGAGTTACAAAGAAGCAGCAACTCGATACAACATCCCAAGAAGAACAGTATGGAACAAGGTCCACAAACGACATCAGGGATATCCAGGTGGCCCTACTATTCTAACAGAAGTCGAAGAACGAACTGTCTTAGATGTCATTATCGCTGCAGCTGAGTTTGGCAGTCCACTAACAGCCACTGATATCAGAATGGTGGTTAAGAGATACTTGGATAAAGCAGGAAGAATAGTCAACAAATTCCCTGACAACTTACCTGGAAAAGATTGGTGTCTGAATTTTTTGACACGAATAAAGGAAAGTTAAGCCAAAGAAGCTGCCAAAATATAAAAGGCGTACGAAGCGCGAAAACCGAAGTAGAAATCAATGAATATTTTGACAATCTTCAAAAATGCTTAGAAGGTATTCCTCCTGAAAATGTTTTAAACTATGACGAGACTAACCTAACGGATGATCCAGGCTCTCGTAAGTGTATATTCAGAAGGGGCACAAAGTATCCAGAGAGAATTATGAACGCCACTAAATCAGCTGTTTCTTTAATGTTCGCCATAACAGGCACCGGTGAAATTTTGCCACCGTATGTAGTATACAAAGCAGAACGAAAGTATGATGGTTGGACAGTAGGAGGACCTCCACATTGCAGATACAATCGTTCAAAATCAGGATGGTTTGATGGGGCCATTTTTGAAGACTGGTTCAACACAATCGTAATTCCTTGGGCTAAGACGAAACAGGGGAAAACAGTAATCATAGGAGACAATTTATCAAGTCATTTAAATGTTGATGTGATTAGGTCATGCCAAAGAAACAACATAACATTCACATTCGTACCACCCAATAGCACCCACATCTGCCAGCCGTTAGATGTAGGATACTATGCGCCTATGAAAAAGCATTGGCGAAAATAATCACTGAGTATAAAATACAAAATCCTAGAGAAAATGTTGTAAATAAGGTGACATTTCCTCACCTGCTTAAAAAGCTTATGAACCAGTTAAGTATAAATGATGAACATAATATACGAAGTGCTTTTAGAGCAACTGGAATTATACCTTTGAACCGAGAACAAGTTCTTAAGAAGCTCCCTAATCAAAGACTGGGTGACACTGTGAAAGAAAATGTTAGTGAATCTTTACTGACTTTCTTGCAAGACATAAGAAAACCGTCAACTTCGATAGAAAGAAAAAGAAAAAAAATGATCACAGTAAAACCTGGAAAAAGTGTTGCTTTTGAAAACTTTTCAGGCAGTGATCATAACTCTGACAATGAATCAATTGCCAGTGGTAACACCAGTATTGAAGATGATAATATTATCGACGTGGACCATGAAGAACCTGAAGGTTCATATGAGAAAGAAGAAGAGTTAAATTTGACAAAGACTAATGCTGAAACTCAAGAGACTGAATCTGAAACTGAAGACATTGTAAGGAGACCAAAGACTGAAGATTTTGTAATAGTAAAGTTCGTTACAAAGAAAACCATTAAACATTTTATTGGGATTGTATTAGAAATAGATTTTGATGAATATGTCATCAAATTCATGAGAAAGAAGTCAAACAATATTTTTATTTTTCCCCAAATAGACGATATTTCATCCACTATGGAGAGAGACATTGTCAAAGTATTGGACCCGTCTTCCATTAATAGGGGACACTATACCTTCGACTGCAGCTTAAAAGAATTTAATTTTTGATTATTTATGCAGTTTTTTTTTTGTAAAAGTAGAATAGTTACGTGTAATTGTTTCAAAGAGTTTAATATTGTTTGAGTTTTATATGAAAAATATATTTTTTTACGTTTTTAATTTAGTCTTCTCTTATTTAATAATTAAATCCTACAAAAAAAAATTTTTTTGGCTTGATGTGAAGGCAAAAGTGTGCTCTTTGCAATGACACACATTTAAAAGGGTATCTTTGCATCTATCACCATTTTAAAGGCATTGGCAAAGTAACACCAATTGTGGGGTAACTTTGCCAAATTTTTAAAAATTTAAAAAAAAATGAAGGCAGTTAGAGAGGGTTTTGCAACCTTCACAATTCTATGATAAAAAGGTTAAAATTTGACATATCAAAATACCGAAGTGGCACAGTGAAAACTTTCAAAGTTATATTAGAAAATATAAGAAAATCGATGCAAAGTAACACTGCTCTACGGTACTTGATATTCCCGCAATGCATAGCAAAATGTTTTTCGATATTAAACGAAAGTTGGGATATGTAAGTATTCATTTTCTTCTTACACATTACAAATTGACTATCTATAAATACATTTACTTCGATATTTATAGGTTTGGAAGGACTCACTATGGGACGTAATGGAGGCTGCTGGTCAGGAAGAAGTGAAATTAGCTACTGAACGAGGAGATGTTGATCCTGATGGAATTCCATTTATAACTGTTCTCTTAGATGGTGGCTGGTCAAAGAGAAGTTATGGTCACAGTTACAATGCTGCTTCAGGTGTGGTAAGTAACATTTGTAGTACTAATGCTTGGCACAGATTATTTTACTGTGTTTTTAGGCTGTTATAATTGGCAGACAAACAGGAAAGCTGCTTTTGTAGGAGTTAGGAACAAATTCTGTTCAATTTGTGCTCGAGCTGAAAATAAAGCCGAAAGTAATAAAGACCATCTTTGTTTTAAAAATTGGACAGGATCATCATCATCAATGGAAGCGGATATTATTCTTGAAGGCTTCAATAATAGCGTGCTTATGCACAATATTCGTTACAAAAAATTTATTGCTGATGGCGACACTTCAGTTTTTTCTCAAATCAAGGCGAAGGTTACTTATGGAGCTCAAGTAAATAAACATTGCATTTTCTTTAAATAAAAAGTTAAAAAAATTGTATTTTAGGTTGCAAAAATTGAATGTACTAACCATTGCATTAAAAATTATGGAAAGCATCTGTACAAGATAAAAAATGATACAAAAGGAGTGGCACAATCAGCACGGAAAATACTTAGTGCTAATATAATAAAAGAACTTACTAAAACTGCACAGAACGCAATTTATGCTAATGCACATGGTGACATTCAAAATCTAAGGGACGATATTAGAAATTCAATTGATCATGTTTTTGGAAAACATGTACAATGTAAAAATTATATGTGTTCGAAGGTTGGTGACCTTTCGGAAGATCGAACGGAGGTTCGATGAAGGCCAGTCGTGGCACACGAAACCCTGGAAGAAGTATTTAATGCGAAGTCCATGCAAGAATTTTAAAATGTACATGGAAAGACAAGAAAAGAGGAAAAGAAAACGACAAGAATCGCCCCGATATAGGTCAAAATGCAAAAAACAGTTGTTAAAAGTATATGACCAAGTTGATTACGGGCCAAACATTTCGGAACCGGATATGAGCGAAGAACATCTATAAAAAGAAATTGAACAGCTCATAGACAGATTACAGGTTAGTTCAAAACATGTTATTATTTGTAAATTATTGAAGTTTGCTTTTTTAGGTTACAGTTGAAGAACAGAAATCTATTGCAAAGGAGACGGTAGGACAATTTGCAAATCCTAAGTTTATAACAGAGAGAATGCATCGGCTGACAGCTTCTAATTTTGGCGCAGTAATATGTCAAAGAATTTTGAGCAAAGTAAATATATGCACTCCTGCTACAGAATATGGTCGGAAAAATGAAATAGTTGCTATAAGCAAGTTTGAAGAAAAGACCTGCAAAAAGGTGAATTCATGTGGATTGTACGTCGATACGGAATGTGGATTTTTAGGAGCCTCCCCAGATGGTAATAATCAATTTTATGATGTAGCTGATGTAATGACTTGTTTTTATATTTAGGAATAATAAACAACGAAGAACTGATGGAAGTCAAATGTCTCCACAAGGTAGCTATTTTAGGAATTACGTTACAAGAAGCTGTTAATAGGAAGATTGTTCCCTGCCTTAAAATGAGCTCCAATGGGAAAATTAAATTAAAAAGAAATCATAACTACTATTACCAGGTTTGAGCATTCAAGAAGATATATTTACCTACAACTAATTTGAACTTGTTTTTTAGATCCAAGGGCAGCTAGCTATTACAAAGCTAAATAAATGCTATTTTATTATATATTCAGGAGATGGGAATGATTTATTTATAGAAGAAATTAACAGAGATGAAGACATTTGGAGGAATATTATGATCCCCAAATTATACGATTTTTATAAGAAATGTGTAGCTCCAGAAATAATATTAGGTAGATTGTCCAAAAATTTGAAATGTAGACGTATAAAATGAACATTGTACAATAATATATTTACAATAAAATTTTATTATTGAATATTACGCCTATTCCCTAACTAAATTAATTGCTATATTACGAGGATGGTCTGAAAAGTTTCCGACCTTAACGTGAATATGGCAGCACTCGTCAATAAAAGGTAGGGAATGTAGTTGTGCATCTTTTAACAGGTACCGTCAAACGGGGTGGGTCGGGACTAGGGTGGTGACTCGGGACAATCCCGCCTAATTTTAAATTTACATCTGTAATGGCGATATTAAAGAACAGTTTACGTTACAAAATTATGAGGTGTGTTCACAGATGTCGTTGCTATCGGAATAAGTAACAGACGCATTTGAAAGTTACCGGTAAGTTGCTTGAAAAAAATTATAAAAAATTACTGAAATATCGTTATTTTGAATAATGTAAGATAGTTTCATTTATCTAACACATTAATAATATTTAATTTATATACATATATTTTTTTATGGAAAGTCATAATAGTGTAGGTTGAGGTTATGTAATTACTTGGGCGCTAACACTTTTATTATTTTTTGTAGGGCCATTATTATTTTTCTTTCACTTTTCCGGGGTCATTCGGGACAATGCCTCGAGTATACAAAACACCTCTGGGTTCTAGGAAAAATCGAAATTATGATCCAGAAAATTTATCGACGGCAGTCAGACATGTAAAAAATCACAGGATGACGCTCAGGGAAGCCCAGGAAGTATACGGTATACCAAAATCCACTCTTCAGAGACATGTAAAGGGAAATTTAAGTCTGTGCGGTGGACGTGTCTTAACAGAAGCTGAAGAGGAGATGATTGTAGAAGTAATTACAGTTGCATCAGAATGGGGTTACCCTTTTGAAAAATTGGACTTAAGACTTTTAGTTAAAGGTTACCTAGATAGGCTCGGTCGCAGAGAATAACGTTTTCGTGATAATTTTCCAGGCGAAGACTGGTGCGAACGATTTTTGAAATGACACAAAAGAGAATTATCGGTTCGCCTTAGTGAAAATATAAAACGAGCTAGAGCTGAGATTTCACGAGAAACAATTAATGAATATTTTAACAATCTAACACTACAACTCACTGACGTGCCTCCTGAAAACGTGGTAAATTACGACGAGACAAACTTTGTCGACGATCCTGGCCGAACAAAAGTTGTGGTTAAGAGGAAATTGAAACACGGGGAAAGAATAATGGATTCCTCTAAAAGTGCAACCTCTGTTATGTTTGCGGTATCGGCATCGGGGGCAATGCTTCCGCCCATGATTGTATACAAAAGCGAGCATCTGTATGAAAACTAGACACGTAACGGACCAAAGGGTGCCAGATATGCTCGTAGTAAGTCTGGATGGTTCGACCAACAACTTTTTGAGGAATGGTTTCATTCTATAGCTTTGCCATATTTTCGGCGATTAAATGGGCCAAAAATTTTGATTGGTGATAACCTAGCAAGTCATCTGTCGTATGCTGTGGTTCAAGAATGTCAGAGGCAGAATATAAAATTTATTTTTCTTCCTCCCAACAGTACACACCTTACTCAACCATTGGATGTTGCTGTCTTTGCCCCTATTAAGAAAACATGGCGTAAAACTTTGACTTCTTGGAAGAAAAAACATAAAGGATCGTTGCCAAAAGAATTATTTCCCAGTTTATTACAGTCTGCTTTGTCAAAAATCGAAGTAAGCAATGTGCAAAATATTATATCTGGTTTTTCTGCTACTGGCATAGTGCCTTTAGACAGAAACCAAGTTCTGAAGCGTCTGCCTTTAGAGCAATCTATTGAACAGAGAAACGAAGCACTCCGTACATCAATGACGGAGATGTTTAAGGAAACGAGGAACGCTCAGAAACCAACGACATCTAAAAGAAAAAAAATTCATGTTGCAGCTGGTGCGAGCGTAACAGAAATAAGTTTCAGGGAAAATGTAGAAGATGTAGATGTAGAAGATGAGCACGCTGACATTGTTGAAGACGAAGATGCTGACATTGTTGAACATGAGGAAGAATCAACAGAGCAAGAACCAAGAGATAAAGAGACTGAACATGTGAACATAGAAAATATAAAAAATGATGACTTTTTGGAAGTGCATTTCGAAACAGAAAAAAACAAAAAAAATTTTTTGTGTGTCAGGTCAGCAATATAAACGATGATGGTTCGATTGTCGTCAACTGCTTGAGGCCCAGTAAAGCCAAAAATTGTTTTATATTTCCGAACATTCCTGACATTTGTGAGATAGACATCGCACAAATAACAGCTCTACTTCCAATCCCAACTATACGCAGAGGACGACATGCATTTCCCTTGAACAGGAAAATGAAATCCTACAATTTCTAATTTTGTTTTTTGTGTGTTTCTGTTGATTTTGTTACCTCTCTACTTATTTTTGAGAATTTTGTTTTATTTGGAATTTATTTTATATTAATATAAGTTTATTTTCATTATTTAGCCTTCATTCATGTTTAAAATGACTGATATCGTCATTACTTTTCGCAAAAATTTCATATTTTTTTAAAAATTAAATATTTGTCCCGAATCACCTCAATATACGGGGTCATTTGAACAATTTAGTGTATTTTAATACACTGTCCCGAGTAACCCCAACTGCTGGGGTGGGCCGGGACAGGCAATTAAATAAAAAAAAAAAAATGGAAAAGTTTTTTCATTACAATTTTTAATGTTTTGCATAACAGAGGCTTCATAGGCTTATAAGCCAAAATTACAATTATCTAACATTTGTTATAAAAGAACTGCGAATAAAATTATGCCGAATCCTGTCCCGACCCACCCCGTTTGACGGTACTCACCAAAATTTCAGCCATTTTGGACGCGCAGTTGTTATTTGACATTCGTTTGAGTGAGTCGATGCGAGTGTTTTTGTGAAAATGGAAAAAATCGAGTATCGAGCTGTCATTAAATATTTGTTTTTGAAAGGCAATACGCCTACGCAAATCAAAGATAAGTTGGACTCTGTGTACGGGGACTCTGCGCCATCATTTACCACAGTGAAATTTTGGGCAGCTGAATTTAAACGTGGCCGTACCAGCTTGGGAGACGATGGACGTTCGGGACGTCCAAAAACTGCAACCACTGACGATAACATCGCTAAAGTTCACCAAATGGTGCTAAACGACCGTCGAATTAAAGTGAGAGAGATAGCAGAGGCTATGAATATGTCCAAAGAACGTGTTTGTCACATATTGAATCAAGATTTAGGCATGAGATAGCTGTCCGCACGTTGGGTGCCGCGTTTGCTCACGTTAGACCAAAAACGTGTTCGAATGAACATTTCCAACGCTCTGTTGGCGCAGTTTAGGCGCAATAAATCAGAGTTTTGGCCATACGCCCGAAACAAAAATACAGTCAAAACAGTGGGCTGCAAATGGGGAATCGGCTCCAAAAAAAAGCAAAAACTGTTATGTCGGCTAGGAAAGTGATGGCGACTGTTTTTTAGGATAGTCATGGAGTTATCTTAATCTATTATCTTCAAACAGGAAAAACCATTACAGGAGCATACTGCGCATCATTACTTGACAAGCTGAAGGCAGAAATTGCGGAAAAACGGCCACATTTGCAGAAAAAGAAAATCCTGTTTCACAAAGACAATGCGCCGTCTCACACCTCCGCGGTTGCCATGGCGAAAATCCACGAATTACGGTTTGAACTGCTTGACCATCCTCCTTACTCACCAGATCTAGCCCCAAGCGACTTCTTTTTGTTTCCTCATCTAAAAATTGCGCTCGGAGGACAGAGATTTTCGTCAAATGAGGAGGCAATCACCTTCGTGAACAATTATTTTGCAGAGAAAAACGCCGAGTACTATTTGGACGGGTTAAAGAGATGGGAGCATCGCTGGGAGAAGTGTGTAGACTTACAAGGAGACTATGTAGAAAAATAAAAATAAATTTAAAGAAAAAATGTCTTGTATCTTTGTTAGGTCGGAAACTTTTCAGACCACCCTCGCAGTGTTAAAAGTTAGTGCACAGGAAAGTTTTTCTCTTGCGCACTATGGGATGAATGCTAATATTTCTCATATTTACACTAAATATTCTAATTTTTTCTCTTATTGCTGTTGAATATGATAAGGGCAAGTCTTTTTCATCCATTTGACTGGTTATATAATTTAAAACATCAATAGTTTCATAGCTTCCTGTTATCCGTATGTTAAACAGGTGTTCATATTTAAAACGGCAATCGTCTAAAAAATTAAGTACAACTTAGAATCCGCAGATTTCCGCAAGAAATACTTATTATGTACGCATTAAGTACGCTTTACTGATAATTAACAGATGTATTTTATTATCATCAAATGTTAACATTTTTTTGTAAGCCTTCGTACATTTTTAATAACGTCGCGATTTAACAGACCCGCAACTACTTTACATTTTATCTATTTTTTATTAGAAAAACAAAACTGAATTACTTCTAACTATTTAAAGGCACTTATCATCGACATATGAATCCCTGCTGAAAGTTTGATGTAACTTGTCTGTGTAAAAATAATGAAAATTTTCTCGAATGATTTATCAAAACTTTGTGGAAGTAATAAAGAAGCAAAAAAATTTTTTATGTACTGTTTAAGCAGAGTTTTCGCTAAGAACTCTTTGTCAAGTGTAGATACATGGTTCAGAAATTGCCTATGTGTTTGTCACAGTCGTTACACAACAGCTGAATGTAAACAGTCTACAAATGATTTACTAGAAGGTGACACCTTGCATGAAATTCCTGAGAAGTCTTCTGATGCCTGTAGTGTAAACGAAGATACTGAAAATATCAGTTCATCTGCTTTATATTCCCGAAGCAAATTTTACATTCATTTCAAAAAGATTTCAGATGACTTTAATAGTAACATTGAAAATGTTACTGAAAAGGGAGAATTAAATAAATTGTATAGTCCTGCCTTTATGGACCTTGTTTTAAAAAAGTATTTGCCATTTTTGCCATTTATACCTTCGGTAATTCTTTATAAAGAGAAGTGCCCTTTCAGTTTTGACTTTCTCTTTCTATTTTATAATTAGTCAGATTTTTCGTTGTTCATTTATATCTTTACTAGTAAACCAACGATTTTTATTGGCTTGTCCCCTCCCGTTACTCCTTTTAAGATTGGTGGGCAGGTGGTCTGAGACACCCTGTATATAGTATACACATTTTACATAAAGTTAACTTTATTAAGTAGATTAATGATTTTACATTAAATTATATTTTGAAAGCAAATTCATATAGAAAATTTTTTCGTCTCGGCTGGGAATGGAACCTAGGACCCTCCACTGACTTGGTGGTTTCTCTACCATCTAAGCTACCTAGAACGACCATCAGCAAGGCGAGAAATCCTCCATATAAATATGATATATTCATAGGGAGGATTTCTCGCCTTGCTGATAATAGTTCTCGGTAGCTCAGTTGGTAGATACCACCTAGACAGTGGACCTGCCTGGTTGCAGTGGGCCTGCAACTGTCACAGATGTCAAAGAACATGATGACGACAATTAAAATGATAAGTCCTAGGTAGGGAACAAATGAGTCCAGTGGAGCCACACAACCTTGAACTTTTCATTTGGCCTCCTTTCAACAACATTATTTAAATTTTGATGAATTAAATTTTGCTCTTCCACATTTGCAACAACATTTTGTTCAACAACATCAGGTAAATTTTCTAAAACGAAATCATCTACTTCATTATTTTCAACTGACTCATTAACAATTTGCTCAAATAAATCAGATGCATTTTTTAAAACGAAATCCCTTGCAATATTATTTTCAATCACTGACAAATTTAAAATTTCTTTGGCTAAATCCTCTAAATTTTGTGCATTAAAATTTACATTATTTTGTTGAACCAAATCTTGTACAATAACATTTGCATCGAATTCTAAATCATCTAAAACAATATCATTTTCCAAATCATTCAACGACATTGGTGTGGGTAAATTACCCACATCTATCTCAACGTCGAAACGTCCTGCATCAAACAGCTGGAGGTGTGATCAAATCAATCACCAATTCATCTTCGCTATCAGACACTTCAATTACCCCATTCACATCTCCAGCTGTCACAGCAATCGCAGGGATTAAAGATACATCCTGTAGAATTCGCACCCTGCCTGCTGTAGGGATGTTTTCTCTTACAATCAACACATTCAACTCTTCACGCAATTTGTCAAAAGCATTCACAAACATATATTCTAATAACTACCCATCATTACAATCTATCAATCTACTCAAGCAAATAAATCAAACACAACAACAAAACAAACCAGACACTTACGTTCAAAAAATCACTCTTTCAAACACACAAACTAAATACAACAAATTAAAAACAAATAGGGTAATTCAGGTTGAGATGGCCTTGCGGGTGAGATGAATCAATCGTCTAATTTCCATAGTGTTCAAATTTCCCGCTGTTACTGGTAGTGCATCGGGTTCTGTTACGAAGCGGTATCGCACATAGTGTTTCTGTACGTTCAACTAAGAAATTAGGTAAGTTATGCATGATAATGAAATTTATAGCCTTTAGAAATTTTCTGCTTCTAGTTTAACTTGTCATTGATTTCGTTTTCGCAAAAGAAAAATTACTTTTCTTGACATAATATGTTAATATAGTATTGAGAGGTTAGGTTGACATCCTTGTGGTGATATTTCAGCGTGTCGGTATTTAAAAAAACAAGTAAGCCATCTCTCCCGCACTTTCGGGTTAGATGGCTCTGTATTTTAAGGGTTAGTTGACCCATCATAAAATTATTGAGTAATAATTTTTTGTGTTTTTTCAGAGTTATGCCGACTGAATATAAAAGAAAATATGATCATTCTAGAGGCTCATGGTCACAAGAAGCACTTTCCGATGCCGTTGAAGCAGTTCGGAGCGGCAGAATGGGTGTCAATGCTGCCTCCAGAAACTTTGGTGTCCCAGCTCCTACGTTGAGGAGAAGAATTAAAAACAAGGACGTGTCTAAGAAAACACTAGGACCACCGTCATTGCTGGGAGCAGAAAATGAACGGAAACTCAAAGCTCATATCAAAAAGTTGCAAAAGTATGGCTTTGCACCCACACGCGAGAGTGTTAGGTCGATGGCATTTCATTTGGCTGAAAACTTAGGCATTAACCATAAATTCAATAGAGACAAGGAATTAGCAGGATATGATTGGTTAAACTCGTTTTTGCGACGTCACCAAGATCTCAGTGTACGAAAATCAGAAGGTGTTTCACTGGCTCGCTGCCATGGCATGAACAAAGTAGAAGTTCGGTCGTATTTCCAGCTTTTGGAGAGAACTTTACGTGAAAATGATCTGATTAACAAACCAGCCAACATCTTCAATATGGATGAGACCGGCCTCCAATTAAACAACAAAGCAGGTTTTGTGATCGCCGAAAAAGGATCTAAGAACGTTGCAGCTATAACTTCATCTGAAAAAGGCGAAACCATCACAGTTATATCTTGTTGTAACGCTGAGGGCTCGTTCTTACCGCCTGCATGTATCTTTAAAGGAAAGAACAAGAAGGCTGAGTTTGAAGACGGAATGCCTCCCGGTTCTGTTGTGTACATGAATCAAAAATCTGCTTACATCAGCACTAATCTGTTCTTGAACTGGTTGAAGACCCATTTTACACCGAGAAAGCCAAATGGCACAGTACTTTTGATTTTGGATGGGCACTCAACTCACTGCAACTCTGTTGAAATGCTAGAATATGCGGAGGAATGTGGAATAATATTATTGTGCCTTCCCAGTCACACAACTCAATTTTTGCAACCTCTGGACCGAGCCTTTTTCAAAAGTTTGAAGTCACATTTTGCTAAAGCTTGTAACTTATTTATCAAAACAAATCCTACTAGAAAAATCAACAGAATGATATTCGGAAAATTATTATCAGATGCTTGGTCGAAATCTGCCACTGTAGAAAATGGAATATCATCTTTTAAAGCAACTGGCATCTACCCTTTCCACCCTGACATCATCCCAGATTACGCCTTCTTGAATGAAGACTCTCTACCTGAAGATCAACTCGAAGATCATCAAGCTGAACAACATTTGTCTGACGCTTCAAAAGAAAATGTGAACGAACAGATTGAACCAGAACACCCCTTACCTGGATGTTCACAAGCAGTTGATGAGGTCACTCCTGTTAAAGACACGCCAGACACGATGCTTGCCAAAATCAATCCTATTCCCAATACGTCAAATGTAGTTCAGCAGGCCAGGAAACGTGGAAAACAAGTAGCATTACTTTTGACATCATCCGACAACATTGAAAAAAGAAAAAGGGTCGAAGAAAGGAAACTTGAGTTGGAAAAATCAAAAGCAGCAAAACGTGCTAAAATTTCATGCAGGCCTAAACCTAAAAATGTTATGGACGATTCATCTTCGGACGAAAATCTTTCTGATTTTGTTTCTCAGGAGTCGGATGACAGCCCTGAGGATGATGACAGTGCTGAATGCGTAGGATGTGGGGAGCAGTACTGCTCTACATCGAAACGAGACGATTGGGTTGAATGTTTAAACTGTAAAAAGTGGTTCCACGAGGGATGTTCAACATTTGTTAACCTCTGTAACCCTTGCGGAAAAGTTTTAAGTCTGAAAAAGAAATGATTGCATTCCTATTTGTTGCAGAATAATTATTTTTGACCTGGGCCGTCTCTCCCGGACAATCCGGGATAGACGGCCCAATGCATGAGTTGCAGTTAATTTTTTTCATGATAGAATATATTATTTTTTTTGTATTTTACTATGGAATTATGGTTTCATATTGTATTTACTTTTGCGAATAAATTTTTCTTTTGGAGTATCGTTTAAATTTACAATGTTCTGATTTTTTTAAAAAAAGTGGGTCGTCTCTCCCCGAATTACCCTAACAAACAAAATAAAGCTTACCCTCTCTTTATAAAGGGCCTGAGGAATGCGGTCCCCAGACAGGTACAGGAATGCAGTTTCCAGACAGTCAGAATGTGGAGCTTGGAGGCTTCCGCGGGGAGGCACTTGCGTGGTGGTGGAGGGGGGGGAGGCAAAAAACCAAAAGAAAAAAGCCCCCCCGCGGCCTCCGTTGCTTGGGGCTTAAAGTTGCTTGGAGCTTAAAGTTGTTTGGGGCTTATAAGTTGTTTGGGTCTTATAAGTTGTTTGGTGCTTAAAGTTGTTTGGTGCTAATAAGTTGTTTGATGCTTATAAGTTGTTTGGTGCTTATAAGTTGTTTGATGCTTATAAGTTGTTTGGTGCTTATAAGTTGTTTGGTGCTTATACGTTGTTTGGTGCTTATAAGTTGTTTGGTGCTTATACGTTGTTTGGTGCTTATAAGTTGTTTGATGCTTATAAGTTGTTTGGTGCTTATAAGTTGTTTGATGTTTATAAGTTGTTTGATGCTTATAAGTTGTTTGGTGCTTATAAGTTGTTTGGGGCTTATAAGTTGTTTGAAGCTTATAAGTTGTTTGGGGCTTATAAGTTGTATGAATCGTATAAGTTGTTTGATGCTTATAAGTTGTTTGGTGCTTCAAGTTGTTTGGGGCTTATAAGTTGTTTGGTGCTTAAAGTACATTGGAACGGGTTCCTCCTTGGTCTGGGGAGGGAAGATCCCCTCCCCCACCAGGAGGGCCCCAGCGGCCCCCTCCCCGCCACCGCCCAGGAGGCGGCGGTTGGGGACCTCCTGGTGGGGGAAGGGGGGCAACCTTTTTTACATCATATAAACTAACGCAGACGATGCACATTGAAATTATTGTGGGACTGTGTATGTTTTCAATGGTTACTGCACCTGGCATGTAGGTACAGTGGCCAGATATTAGGTAAAATTACAATTACCTAAAATGCCATGGTCTAATAGTTACAATAATTCCATTTCAAAATTTTTATAAACCGCTTTGTAAAAATATGGCCACTATAGCAGCCTCTCCCCTACATTAAACCAAAGTTTATGTTGTTTGATTTTATAAATAACTGCTGTTGATTTTAAATGAAAGTTGTTAAAGTTGCGTGTCGTTGTAACTCTGCATTGTTCCTATTTCCTAAAGGTAAAATCAATTTGTTGAGACTTCCAACCTTCCCCCCCTCATACATCAACTGTACAGTTTACAAACTAAAGTTAAAATTGCACTAAATGTGCATAAGATCTGTGAGCAACACAGTATAGCAAGTGTAGTACAGATACGTCCAGGATAGGATATGAATTGTAATCACAGCTGTGGCTGTATATATTGACTTAATAATCCACTAATTGCATAGCTCCTTATGTTGTGACTTGTATTTGCACTAACTGTGCATTTAATAAAGACGAAGATTTTAGTATTCATGATGAGTGCAATTGGTGAGTTGCTGATTAGCGATAACAATGGTTGTGTAGATTTTTAAACCTACTAGATTGTAGGTTATCGCAAACGTTATAATAAAAAGTGGCTTTATTTATTCTTGTTATGGTTGAAGTTGTTCTTATTAGCTTATGTCTACACCGACTGTGTAGTTTGTATGCGTCGATCTGTAGTTGCGCTAAATCTGTCTTGTGATATAAGACTTCTGGATAGTTGAAGTTGTGCTTATTAGCTTATGTCTACACCGACTGTGTAGTTCATATGCATCGATTTGTAGTTGCACTAAATCTGTCTTGTGATATAAGACTTCTGGATTGTGACTGAATACGAGCACTTTGACGATTTCTTTCTTCTTGTGTCATTGCTTGTTTTTATCTTGCCAATTAACTTAGGGTGACGTGGTGAGTGTGAGTGTGGTAATGGATTGCAGCAGTTAGTACGCTTGATTATCTGTAATAAGAAAGAATTTGTTTTATACTACATATCAAGAAATTCAATTAGTAGCAAATGCAATATACATACGAGGTAAGCGCCATAAATTCTAGGCCTGACATAGAAAAAATAAACTTGGTAAAATATAATAATTTCTATTTTTCAATCTAATCTCCCCTAATGTCAATACACTTATTACAATGTGGAATTAATTAATAATTCAATGCCCTTGTAAAAATAATCTAAAGTTTTTCCTTCAAAATGTTCAATTACAACTGCTTGCAACTCGTTCTCATCCTTAAAACGAAGTCCCCTAATGTCTTTCTTTGAACGGTGAACAGTAGAAAGAAGATGCGGTACCCATCTTGCACTAATTTTATTTATACCCAAATGGTCATAATGAATTCGGCGAACACTTGTTTCCGAAATGTCAGACATCACTGCTAACTCCTTAACTTTCAAACAGCGATCTTCTAATACCATTTCTTCAATGAATGCAACTTTTTGAGACGTTACCGCTTCAATTGGTCGACCGGTGCACTCATCATCTTCAAGAGATTCTTGCCCCAAACGTAAATATTTTGACCACTTTTTTACAGTGGAATATGACGGAGATAAATCACCATAAACGCCGTTTAAACGTTTTGGATTTGATTAGGCATGTGCCCTTCTTTTGTTAAAAATTTAATGACCGCGCGGTACTCAATTTTCGTTGAAAGCTGCGACATTTTCATGCACTCGTCACGATGCTTGAGTGGCTACTAAAATCTATTATGTTTCTAGCCGTAATATATGTAGTGTATGCCTCTTACATGTTCAACTATAACGCAACCGAGTTTGAACCACCACCGATATATCTTTTTTATTTTTGCTCCAATTTGAACCAAATTTTTCTTCAAGATAAAACGATTTATGAACTACTTAAGAGGAAAAACCATTCACCCCCTTCAAATGAAAAGCCAGTGATAATAAAAATAAATGAAAAAAGCTTTTATCGGAAAATTCTAACAAGTTTTTTTTTTAAATTTTAAAAATTTTGGATTAAAGCTTTTTGAGCAATTCTGAACAACCTTACCAACCTTTGTTAATAAAAATCTTGCGATAAAAAAAATGCCTAAAATAATTTTTTCCATTTATTTTGGTATCGCAGTTGGCTTTGCATTTGAAGGGAGCAAATGGTTCTTTGGTGACAAGTAGACCATAAATGGCATATAAAAAGACCATAAATTTTGGTTCAAATTAAATTAAAAATAAAAAAGATATAAGAAAGGTGCTGCTTAATTTAACTTAACTTTTGCAAAATTTCAGCAGGCCTACGGAGACAGTGTTTTGTCAAGGGGCCAGGTTTTTCGGTGGTTTAAGGCATTTTCAGAAGGAAGAGAGTCGATTGAAGATGAACCACGAAGCGGAAAACCTTCACCTTCAAGAACCGATGAAAATGTCAACAGAATCCGGGATCTTGTGCGTTCAGATCGTCGGTAGACAGTCAGAATGATCCGGGAAGGGTTGAGTTTGAAAAACTTCGAAAAAGGGTCATTCGTGTGAGATCAAACATCAAGAACAACTGGATGTTGTATCACGATAATGCGCCTTGTCACACAGCAATTTCAATAAACGAGTTTTTGGCCAGTAAAAACATTCCTGTAGCTCCTCAGCCTCCTTATTCGCCTGACTTGAGTCTTTGTGATTTTTTCCTCTTCCTGAGATTGAAAAATCACCTCAAGGGAACTCATTTTGGGACACTCGAAAACATTCAAACGGCTGTAACCAACCAGCTGAAGGCTATTCCAGTAACCGAGTTCCAGCACTGCTATGAGGATTGGAAGAACCATCTCCAGCGCTGTGTGGCTTCCCAAGGAAGTTATTTTGAGGGAGACAATATTGAATTGTAATTCTATTCGAATAAAAAAAATTGAAAAACATCAGTCTCATTACTTAATTTACACATCTCGTACAAGTGACTCATGAAAATATGTCTTACAATCTCAGAAGCCTATGAAAATTTGATAGATGTTTTTTATACATCACATAGGTTGTTGAACAGTGGATTAATATAAATTATATTAGAAATGAAACAGCTTATGGAATATCTGAAGGAACTGAGTAAGATATCAAAAGTATGTCTGTGTTTTAAAAGACCAAGTAAAAGCAGCCACAGAACTGAAGATGATCAAACAATAAAACTGAGTAAGACTGCCAATCACAACTGTGGTAGCATGTTAAGGGTGGTCAGAAAGTTGCAAGGACAATCACTTCTTTTAGAATCAACAATCCTTCCCTGAGGATCAACAAATTCAGTAATGTTGGGTTGAGACAGAAAATCTGCTGGATGGATAAAATGGAGTCGGTAAATATTTAAAGCAGCAGCATACTGGCATGCACTTCTTTGCAGTGACCAAAGAAAATGTAATTTTCATTCATAAATAAGGAATTCTTAACCCTCATGTGCACAGCCGACTTTTATACCTATTGTGCACAGTAAGGGTACCCGGGTAACTACATAGGTTTTAAATGGGAAAAGCAGTATTTGCTTGATTTTTTTGCAAAGTTGTGTTTACATATGTACTTAGCATTCATATTTACTCTAAGTTACTTTATAAAATGCATTTCCAAATTGATACATATTTGACTATGTAATTACCCATTATCCTGAAGAATGCCTATAATGCAGCTAATTGTAGGAATCATTCAAATATATGCCAATCGATTGTGTGACGATAGATGAGCAGCTTTTCCCTTTCAGAGGCAGGACAAGGTTTACTCAGTGCATTCCGTCCAAACCTGCGAAGTACGGTATAAAAGTTTGGTGGGTTTGTAATGCACAAACATTGTATCCAATTACTGGACAAATATATACTGGTGAAGGACCAAATGGTCCAGAAAGGGATCAGGGACAGTGAGTTGTGAGGGCCTTGTGCCACCAGTTCAAAGGATCTGAAAGAAATGTCGCCATGGACAACTTTTTCACGGCATTATCATTGGCTTGTCTGTTGCTCAGTTGGAACATTTCAATTGTTGGAACACTAAAGCAAAATAAGCCCTACATCCCACAGGAAATGAAGAAGAGTCAAGATAAAGAGGAAGGGTCGTCTATATTCGGATTCAGTGAAGATGGTAAAGTTACCATTTGCTCTTATGTTCCAAAGAAGGAACGCATTGTTACTTTACTATCAACAATGCACAACAATGTAAACATCACTGGACCTAAACAAAAACCGGAAGTTATTATGTATTACAATGCAACTAAAGGAGGTGTTGACAAAATGGTTACTCATTATTCAACAAAAAGAAACACGCTTCGTTGGCCACAAGCAATGTTTTTCAATATGTTAGACGTAGCTGAAATTTTCTTGAGGATCTGGGAAAACAATTATCCGTGCCTGAAATTGAAACGCGTTCAAAAACGAACAAGTTTTTGAAACATTTTGCTACTAAATCTGGAATAAAGGCTATACTAGGCCATCCTGTTATGCTTCCTCCACAGTCCTCGACAGAGCCACCACCAAAGGATGCTTCTGGACGCAGCAAACATGCTGGCAGCTGTTTTGTTTGTAGATCAACATCGTCATTTCAAAGGAAGACCCGAAAATGTTGTGAAATATGTAAACGACCAATATGTAACGAACATTGTGTAACAATAACGAAATGTTGTCATTGTAATTTGTAAATAATGCTTATATGCAATAAACTATTTTTTTAGAGCAATAATAGCTATTTATGTAACAAGTACATAATGTAGGACTTTATAGACAAGCCCAGTTTATGGCCGAGCGACCGAAGCGAGCAAGGCCTATAAAAACGGCGAGTCTATAAGGTCCGATTATGTAAGAGTTGCATACAAAGCTTTATGTTCGATTCCTAAAATTGGCTAATTATCAAAAAAAATCAGTTTATAAATTTGACATGTATTCTTGACAGAATAAAATTTGACATGTAATATACAGTTGTCATACTTTATTTTACTACTATATACTTTATTTTACTACTACCATTTTATTTTACGAGTACAATAATAAGCCAGTTCACTGCCGCAAAACAATACAATAATAGTGTATTACATTACAAGTCATGAAAGTGAAACTTTGCAGAAGAGGAGGCTTATTGAAGAGTACGAGGATGCGTAGCATCCGAGTATCTCTTTAAAGCCTCTGAGTCAAGCAGAGACACTTTCATGACCAGTGATGTATTATATTTTTTCTGAAATCGTTTTTCAAAACTAAAAATAGATTTAAACTGAAAAAATATATCAACATCAGAGTCGTATGAGAAGTTAATATCCATGACAATGAATCAACAACAAATCAAAAATATTTTGTTGTATTTGATTGTTAGTGTTTTTAATTATATTAAATAAACGTTTCATAAGATAAGTGACGATTTCTAATTCAATTGCAGTCTAAAAATGACAGATGAGTCTTGTAAAGTGACAGGAGTCTTGTAAAAATCATGAAAGTGACTAGTCTTTAAAGTGACACTTTCATGACCAACCTGAGTTCTGTCATGACAAGCTTTCTTGACGATTTCAGAAAAACAGTACTTTATAATGCAATCGGACATAAATTTTTTTATATTACTTCTTTTCTTGTTTTGCGACAGTTACCTTATTTACAGATAATACTGTTATATACATGCATAAAAATAAGATAAACCTATAGAAAATGTTTGTAGGTACCATGGTACCTAGACTGTGCGTTTAAGGGGTAAACTTTTATTTTATGCAAAAACTCAATTTTTCATTGAGTTGTATGATTGTATCATTGTGTAATCAACATGAGAGGGATTGATTTAGGCTAAACAGAAGTTTAAACAACGTAGTTCGTCGAAAAGTTATAAAAAATAGGACTTGAAAATGCGAAAGGTACCTGTGTACCTTATTGTGCACATGAAGGTTAAGCCTAAATTTACCACACAGAGGCAGATGGGGGACAAAACCAAAATTGGAAGTCACACGGCCTGATATGAGCCTATTGGCTTTTCCATATCTCGAAATGTTAACCGTTTTTCGGGGAGTGGTATATCGGAAACTAGGAGCCAAAATGACTACCTTGGAGTCGAACGACAGGCAATCTCAAAATGTTTCCCTACTCCAACAGTAGGGAATTGGTGGCAGGGTGCATGACTGGTTGAGTGACTATCTTAGGGAACGCAAGCAAAAAGTTCGTTATAACAATACATCTCCAACAAAAATTGAAATAGAAGTAGGAGTCCCACAGGGCAGTGTCCTTGGGCCTCTTGCTTTTTCTACTGTACCTAAATGATTTGAAGCTATGCTATATAGATTGCGAATTCATTAACCTTTTTGCTGATGATACTGATGTTACATCCAAATATAAACATAAATGATATTAATATTAAAATTAATAATGAAAAAGTTGAAATTGTATCAACAGTGAAATATTTAGGTTTCCAAGTAGATAATACTTTTTTGTTTGATGAACATTTTAGTTATATATTTACAAAAAGACACGTAAAAAAACTTTATTTTTTTACAAGAATATCTCAAAACTTAACAACCGATAATAAGATTACAACATAATAATCCAACCCCACTTTGATTGTCGTGCTTTTATTCTTTATTTACTAAACTTAAAACAAAAAAGCCAACTTTAAAAACTACAAAACTGCGGTATGCGTCTAATATTTTTATATACAAAATACTTCATTCTATAGCTCCAGTATATTTTTAACAATTGATTAATGATTGACAGTTAAGGATTTTTCCTACGACTATATCAGAAAGTAACTCATATCGCACAATCAAGTTGCCTAGAAAACCGAACATTACACACTATAGTAGAACGTAAAAATGAAGAAAATAAACCAGATTGAATCTAGCAACCGCAGACTAGCAGTCGGAGTTGATTGTGAATGAGCCTTCCTCCCAAATTATCTTTAGACAATTTGAAATAGAAAAAGTCATTGAAATCTGTCAAAGTTTTTTAAAACTTTGGTCGAAGATATATGTGTACAATGTAATTAGGAGTTATTTATACTATTCCTAAACCAACAAATGAAGCAAGAATGAAAAAAAAGATTTTTCACAACTCCAATTAATATTTATTAATTGTAGTTTAAAATGTTATTAATAATTGGAGTGGTGAAAAACTTTTTAAAATTGACAATCAACTCCGACTGCTAGTCTGCGGCTGCTAGATTCACTCAGGTTTATTTTCTTCATTTTTTGGTTGTACTATAGTATGTTTTAGTCTCACCTGTACGATCTATTTTTGCAAAATCTCAAGGTCGAGATATATGCAGTAAATAGCAAATAATATAAATAATAAGAACCTGCTTGTATTTCTTGACTTTTTTTACTTTAATCATCTACTAACACAATAATTAATTAATTTAGTTTTATTTATTTCATGGTAAACTACCAATTGGCATATTTGAGAATATATTTTCACTACACCAATTACCATTACACCAAAACAACTTTTCACTAGAAAATAAAAATTTTAATCCTTTTTTCCATTTTCAACAATACTTTTTAATTTAAATTGCTAATGTAAGTTTTAATTCATATTTTTTAGATTTATTGTTAAAAAGTTTTAATAATTACTTAGAGTATAATTAATTTCTAAAACTATTTTAAACAAATAAATAATCAGAGACGGCTTTGTATACTAGTTCAATATGCTGGTCATAGTCTTTTGTTTAAAGACGCCATAAGTATAAAGGCTAATTTATTATTGTTAAGTAGTAGTGTAATTAACGCAAGAAATGTTAAGGGTTTAAATTCTTGTTTATTCCTCTTTTAAATTAATTTTACCAAAAAAGGAACAGAATGACATTTTTACTCGAAATCAACATTTAATGTCAAAGTTATACTAATAATAGTAGGTTCCAAAAAATTTCTGGAACTTTATAAACAATAAACGAAAATCTTCTAGCATACCAGGATCAATGATATACAATAACAAAAATTTAAATGATCCACACTCAATCCTCTCAGGATTTGCAGAATATTTTAGCAGTGTTTACATTGAGTCCCTAGATAAGAATATTGACATTACAATTACTAACTCCACTTGTATAGCCTTACCACAATTTACTGAGGCTGATATAATAAAAATTGCAAAAAAACTCAAACCAAAGCAATCCTGTGGGTCCGATGGAATTCCCAGTTACATAGTAAAAGATTGTGCTGTAATTTTTTCTACTCCTCTATGCAAAATATTTAATTTAGCGTTACAAAAGAATAGCTTTCCAGATTGTTGGAAAAATTCGAAAGTGTGTCCTATTCTTAAGGAGGTAAAGCTAATGATATTACAAATTATAGACCAGTGTCATTAATTTGCGGCTTTTCAAAATTGTTCGAAATGCTTCTTTATGAATACTCTCTGAACAGCAACATGGATTTATGAGTAAAAGGTCCACCAACACATATTTATGCTGCTTTTTACAGTTTTTGTCAAATGCTTTGGACAATAGGAAACAAGTTGATATTGTTTTTACAGATTTCTCCAAAGCATTTGACAAAATTAATCATTCGCTTCTATTGAAAAAAATGCATGCATTTGGCTTTGCCAATGACCTAATTAAATTTTTTCATTCTTATTTAATAGGCCGTACACAATTTGTTCAGTACAATGGATTTAAATCCACGCATTTTTTATCTACTTCAGGGGTACCTCAAGGGACAAATTTGGGACCTCTTTTATTTCTAATTTTCATAGATGACATAACTGAAGTTATAACTGTGAATAAACAAATATTTGCTGATGATCTGAAAATATATTCAATAATTGAAGATAGTCAAAGCATTGCAGTATTGCAAAACAATTTGGAACAAATTAACCACTGGTGTGAAAAAAATGATTTGCAATTAAATTTAAAAAAAATGTAAGATAATGACAGTCACTCGGCGACAAATCCCCAAAATTTTTGATTATGTTCTCAGCAACCAGATTCTTGAAAGAACCAACTCAATAAAAGATTTAGGTGTTACAATAACTTCTGACTTATCGTTTTCTAATCATATTGCTAATATAACCAGCGGCGGCTCGCCAGGTGAAGTTAGTGAAGTGCCACTTCACTGAATTTTTTCGCCTTACACAATGTTTACAATCAGCTCAAAAATCTATTTTTACAAGATCAACAAATGCAAAAAATTGAGAAATAAAATCTCTGAATAAAAATCTCAATGCCACAATGCATTGCTTTATTGCGGGTTGCGGTCATGAAACGAAGCGGCGACTTGTTCGACACGTGCAGTTGAAGTGAAGTGCTGCAGTATTCAGACATTTAACTCCGTCGCGTTGCTATGGCAACGCTGACGTCACAGCTTTTCTTGGATCCACTTGTTCATTAATTTGGAGGGGCAAGTGCAGTTATTTTATTCGAGCGCCCGAAAACTTCAGTTGAATTTTGTTAACGGAACAAATGTATTGAACTGTGTTGTGTTTGTTAATAAATTTTTTGTGGTTCTGAATTAAAAACGTATAATTACTAACTTAACCATGGATCAACCCGTTAATGACACTGTGTGTAGTTTATTAGAAACTCCGTTTAATCGCTGGAGGGAGGAAGACAAAAGGGACCTTTTAAATGTAGGACGCCCTACAGGAACTTTATCTGTCTCCGCAAAAAAAGGTTTGAATAAAAGCTCAAAATCCTACACCCTCAAATTTAAAGATTCTTGGTTTACCGAATATAAATGGCTTTGTAGCAGCCAATTTCTTCAAAAATTATTTTGTTGGCCATGTTTGCTTTTTTGTAACAAACAATCCGTTTGGAATAAAGGAGATTTTGCAGATTTATTGAATATTTCAAGAGCACTCCATAAACATTCTGACTCTAAGGAGCATTTAATTTGTGCACTAAAATTAAAAAATTTCGAATAGAATAAGAATACAATAGCCGACGTGTTAAAAGAAAATGCCAGACTTTTTAAAGTGCAGTTTAATGAAATTGTTCGACTTAATAGACTTTTTCTGCAGTATGTTATAGATGCAGTTTTGTTTCTTAGTAAGCAAGAGTTGGCTTTTGGTGGCCATAACGAAGGCAGTAGCTCAGTAAACAGGGGGAATTTTAAAGAATTGTTGACAGTACTAATTTCAAGAAGTCCTAAAGAAATCAAGGATCATTATGAAAAAATTAAAAATGTTTTCAGTGGCGATTCTAAAACCATACAGAATGAGTTAATTCATTGTATTTCCGGTTACATCGATGAGCATGTCAGGAGTGAAATAAATAATACTCATTTTTTTTCTATTCAAGTCGATGATACGACAGATATTACCCAGACATCTCAGTGTTCTTTAATCATAAGATTTGTAGATTCAGAAGGATCAGTAGTGGAACGTTTTTTAGGATTTTATGATATGAGTGCGGATAGAACTTCAACGGCCTTATTTGACTTGTTATGTCCAATCCTAAAACAATTTAATTTTGAAAATAAATTAATTGGTCAGTGTTACGACGGAGCAAGCGTGATGTCCGGGCACTTAAATGGGCTTCAGCAAAAAATTAAAGAACAGGCGCCCCAAGCTGTTTTTGTGCACTGCCTAGCACATCGCCTAAACCTCGTCTTACAACAAAGCTTTACAAAAATTTCAAAATGTCGAATTTTTTTTGCAAGCCTTAGTGGAATCCCTTCTTTCTTCCATCATTCTGCCAAACGATCTTTCGTACTTACCTCAATCAATGTAAGACATATACCGACTGTTACGGAAACTAGATGGTCTTCTAATTCTAAATTGATAAGTGTAATTGTTGAAGACTGGCATAAGCTGAAAGAAGTATTCGAATTTATAATAGCTTCTAAAGATTCCGATAAAACTTCAATTCAGCATGCGAGGGGATTTTTATATGAAATGAACAATTTTGAGTTCACTTTTTTAGCAGTTATATTCAATGATCTTTTTACTTCTACAAGTGTATTATTTGATGTTCTTCAAAAAAAATCACTTGATATTAACTTTTGCATTGCTCAAATTAAAAGAACTCGCGAAATATTTAGAAATAAAAGAAACGACCAATTCTTTCGCTCACTCTTAGATAAGGCCAATATCTTGACGGAAATAGAGTATTCTAAGAGAGAATATGCCAGTCTCACAAAAGATGAAGTCGCTTTGAAATTTAAAGCATTATTTTACGAAATTATGGACCACCTTCTAATGGAAATGGACACAAGATTTCAAGATTGTGATAAGTTGCAGTTTGTGTCTTTAGCTGATGCTTCAAAATTTGAGCAGTATAATTTACACTTTCCTTTTGAGGTCGTTGAAAATTTAGGACAGTTTTATGGCAAAATATTCACCAAAAAGCAACGGCTCATAAATGAACTGAGCCTTCTTTATGCTAATGAATCTTATCGCAGTATGTCTGTGCAAGAATTGCTCCACAATCTTCACGAGAATAGAGACATTTTTACGGAAGCTTATAGATTATTTTGTCTTATTTTAACGATTCCATCTACAAGTGCATCAGTGGAAAGAAGTTTTTCCTGTCTTAAGAGAGTAAAGACCTATGTGCGAAATACTGTTTCCCAAGAAAGACTTCTTTGGCGAATATTTCAATTCAAAAAGAATTATTAGTGAATTTAATCAAGAAACAACCATTTTATGAAGACATCATTGATAAATTCGCTTCTTTGAAGGATCGAAGAATCGACCTGATTTACAAAAAATAAGTAAGTATGTATTCAAATAGAATTAGTATTGTTTCTATGTTTGTATATTTGACTCGGTTAATAGCACTTCACCTATTTTTTGACCCACGAGCCGCCACTGAATATAACCAATTCAGCTTCACGTATGTTAGGTTTCCTTATAAGGAACTGTGGATCGTTCACTAATATTGAGGCTTTAAAATCACTATTTTTTGCACTAGTACGTAGTATCTTGGAATATGGCTGTGTCTCCTGGTCCCCACTTTACAACAAATACGTTGAGGAGATAGAAAAAATCCAAATAAAATTTTTAAAATACCTCTTTTTTAAAACTAATAATCATTATCCACCACAAAACTATCCTACTTCGGAACTTTTACGTCAATTCGATATGTTGAGCTTGGAAGATAGACGGCAACTGTTAAGCTGTTGCTTTGTACATAAACTATTGAATTATGAAATAGATTGTAGTGAATTATTAAGTAACCTGAATATCATTGTTCCAAGACTAAATAATAGAAATACCGCATTTTTTTATTTACCTAGGGCTACTACAAACATAATGATGTCATCTCCTATGTATAGAATCTGTAAAGCATATAATGCAATTAGTAAGGATTGTGATTGTGATTATAATTTGAATGAAAGATTATTTAAAAACAAAATTTTTTCATATCTAAAGACTTTAATTTAATATTGCACTATTATTAAACTATTTATTCTGTAGTTAGACCTCTTTTTTATTTTTTTTTTCAACTGTTGATGTACATTGATGGGCTTATAGAACGAAATGTTAGGTATAGTATATATAGTTGTTTTTTTTCTTCTTTTTTTTAGTATTACTACTACAATAGTATAATTTGATATCTTTTGTTTTATTATTGTGTATACGTTAAGTTCTTACTCTAGAATTGGGTCTTGTACCTGTTGAGTAATTGTATAAATAAATAAATAAATAAATATATTTATGTTGTGTGCTACTTATATTTTTTATACTACATGTTTATACTATTTTTTCTTTATATCTGTATACATATGTTCTTGTTCTTGTACTATTTATATTCATAGTTCATATTGTTATATATTAGGTTGTAACCTACTTAAATAAATGAATTCTTATTATTATTATTATCAAATTTTGCATTTTAAAGTTTGAAAAGTTTCCTGGATTTTCTAGAAACTGGAAACTTTGGAAATATGGAAAAATTTCAATTAAACTGTTCAAAAATATGAACCCTATTATATCAGTTAAGGAATCTGGAAGTTATTGGATATTAATGGCCAATCTGACAGAATGAACAAAAATGAAGAAATTGTAACGATGTCTTTTCACATTTAATAATAAAAAGAAGTAGAAAAGTTTTATACCTGTTGTCGAATAATGATGCCTGCAGCACAATTCACCAGATGTGCAAAGTTCATAACAGCAAATATTAGAATGTTCTTTTTTCCATCTCCATGATCTTAAAGACTACGATCTTGATCAGCCATTTTCGTAATTACCACATATCAATAAACCAATGTTTGACTGAGAAGTCATCATTCTGCAACAAAAATAGAGCTTTAGTTTATTTACGAGCAACTTCACATTTTTGTTGATGAAATATTTTAGCTGGATAAATAGTACTTTCCACAAATATTTATTACTATTTTTTTATGTTATAGTGTATAACAACAAAGCAAACTAAAAAAAACAAAAGCCACGGAAGAGCATTGTGGTTCAGTTAGTTGCATGTGGGTAATGCCTTCTTTATTTACAAGTTGTGCTGTAAAAGTGGCAAAGCGGTTGGTGGTCCAGCAAGTTACTAGGTTCGAAGTTTGGCCTCACAAGTGCATTGATACATAAATACATCACAGTTAATGGTATACGTTTAGTTATTTTGTTGTTTGCATATTATATTATGCAAATAAAATAAACAAAATAACTAAACATACACACCATTATCATGCATTAATGTATCAAAGCACCACATGTAAGGCAACCTTCTAGTCTAGTACCTTGCCAGACCACTGACCACGTTGCCACTTTTACAGCACTGCTTGTAAATAAAGAAGGCACTGATGTGGGACATTGACCAAAAGAAGCCAGGTTCAAACCCTAGCCGCCAGTATATCACTAGATTTTTAAAAATAGTTTTTAGTTAAGCTATAATTCAACATATCTACAAGTATTACTTGAATAGGTGTAATTTAGGGTGGTTCTTATTTGGGTCATGTTGGAATTTTGGTTTTGCCGGGTGTCCATTTGATTCTGAAAAAAAAAACTGAAAATCTTAAGACCAATACGAACTTTCTATCTCTATTCTAATCATTCGCTGTAACGAGGAGAAGTTTCCCATTTAAAATGGACGCTTTTTTCAATTCTTTTGTATATATTTGACCACTGGGACAAATTGTTGAGAAAAAAATTGGAATTTGGAATTAACAGTGTTCGATGCTACTTTTAGGTACAAAAAAAATTATATGGAGCATTTGATTTTTTCCAACGATTTACAAATAAATTCAACATAATGCACCGTTAAATTAGTGTCGAAGTGATGTAAAATGTCCCATATAATTAACGAAACTGCATTGTTTCGTATGCACCGCATGCTGCTGTAACTTTATCAAAGATGTTTTCAAAAAGGATGACTTCAGGATAAGTAAAGATTGGTTACTAAATTTTAAAAAGACACAATTTATGTCTGTTAAAAATCTCGGGGGAAAAGCTATGCAATGATTCGCAAGCAGCAAGGTCCATTAAAATCAGTTGCAAAGCGATTAGCGTGGCTTTGCATGGGCGGTAGAAAAATTGAAACAATTGTGCTGCTGGAAGATTCAAAAGAAAAATAGTATCTACACTGAGAAAAGCATTTAGTAGGACCAATTAAATGTATTTAATTCAACTAAATATTTAGTTAAATAAACTAAATTTAATTTGATTTAACAGATTTTAACTATCTATTTAGTTTAATTGAATAAATTTAATTGTTCAAACTAAACGCTTTTCTCAGTGTAAGGTATTAAGTTTAAAAAATACGAAACAAAATCGCCGCCGTTTTATTAACGACATATTAATGCGGAACATTATTTTTACGTTTTTAAAACTGTTTTGCGTTAAATATTTTTGTAGTTTTATTTATTTTTAAATAAATGTTTTTGCAGAATGTTTTAATTCCATTTACTTACAAATAAAACATTGTAACTCTACAAACGCGGTAATCCGAAAACCGCGATGATTCGGATTGGCCCTGTTTTAATTAGTCCGAATTAGCGAAGCTTCACTGTACCTACATTTCTTTGTTCTAGAATTGTAAACATAACCTTCAAATTTAAAAATTGTCGAACAAATTACCTAATATTTTATTTACCGTAAACGAAGTAGAATCGACAACAGTGTAAAAGTTATTCGCACGACTTTTACGACAGTTGTTATGCGCAGTAGTACATGTGTAAATAATAACACATTTTTAATTAATTATTATTTGTATTATTGGTATTCCATTTCCCTATTGAAAGTTGTAACTACTTTATCCTTATTAAACTTTCTACTAAACGTGAGATACGTATACATATATTTGAAAGAATAGCTTTGTTTATAATAAAATATGAATACACAGAAATAACAGAAAACACATTCAATAAATTGAGATAAAATACATACAAATAATATTACCTACCTTATAAATCCTCCTCGTTTCCTCTTCATTTTAATTAGAATTTCATCTACATAATTTTAAACATCTGAACATCATAACGTTTACTAAAACACAAACTGCGTGGCCTACAAATCATCTACGGGTACGGAATAGTAATGGAAGATGAAAATGATGGAATGCTCATGCTCCTATGAATTCCAGACAACGTTGCCACTCTTTGTAATAGATTAGGGTGATCAACAGAGACCAGCGTTGCCAACCTGGACGAAAACGGAAATAGTACAGGTGCTGTTCCGAATGCCTTACATAAATCAACTAAAAATAAAAACAAAATTTAATAGTTTGTTGTAGTAAATTGTTTGTTATTAACGATAAAAGAATATAAATGAGTTTTTATTATGAAGAAGTTTTTCATTTGTTTTTGCATAATGTTATTATGTGTAATTTAATATTAGATATACAGAAAAAATATAGTACAGGGTGATCCAAAATGATTGAAGACGGTTTGAATTTACCGCTACGTTAAATTATTGTCAGGTTGACGACACGAATATTTTCCACATTTTTATCCTTCTTTTAATAAAATCGTCTAACCCGTAGATCTGAAAAGAACTCTTATGTAAAATAACAAAACAGGCAAAATAAAGCAAAAATTCAATGAAAAGCCGCAACAACGTGGCAAAGCACAACGATGTAAACGAGAAAGTAACGAGTTGACGCTGTAATTTGACGCAACACATTTCAATAGTGCTACATTAACAACATTATGAAATACCCTAAAACTTACGTCGCAAAATTCAAACCGTCCTCACACAATTTGGATCACATTGTACATTTGGCGTACTATTAATATTTTAAAAGTACATAGTACCGGTAGACTCAATTATAGTATGAATACTACAATTATATAACGGTTGGCAACGCTGACAGAGACGAGCAAAATAGTAAAGCACAAAGTCACATTCGCTATGGAGCGTACAGTTCTATTCATTACTATAATATGAACTTGGAATTGAAAGCGCTTTAAAATGTAAAGTCTCGATTAAAGGAGGAGGGTAGCTAAGGCCAGTTTTTGGTCTAATTTATTTTTGAACTAAAATAATAAAAAATCATTTTTCATCATCTACCTCTGCATTTGTTCTAATTCTGCATTTGTTTTTTAAATTTACAGCGTAGTAAAGTTTGATATTTTAAGAACAGCGGTTCAACGCTGATATCAACTTTAACAAATAAAATGTTACTGTTTACAGTATTCAAATAAATCTTTTTTGGACACGCAAATAGAAAAAACTATTTACGATTTTACATATTTAATTATAAGAAAGTATGAAAGTCATTATCAGTCAAAAAATATAAAAAGCAGAATAGAAACAAATTATTTAAAAAAAATAACAGTTCGTCGAATAAGCGCCTGCTAAACTATAACGGATTTTCGTGAAACGTTTGCAGCTGTGGACAAGCCCTCTCGTGTTCTATACTGGTAGGTAGTATGGCAATTAAATAATCATATACCATTTGTAAGTTTTGTTCACGAAATCCGCCCTTTTCGAATACGTCCATTTTCCGAAGAAGATTTACAAAATTTAGTATGTTTATGGAGTTTGCACCATACTCTCATTTAGGGTTTTATGTAACTGTACTTTGCTGACTTCGTAAGGTTGCCACGTTTATATAGGAATCGAAATAGAATTTTTATAATCCCGGGATTTAATGTGTATAATCCCGGGATTAACGGGCCTGATAAATGCTCAGGATCCCGGGATTTCGGTATTCGGGATTGGATGCCCTAGTAAGTAGGCGTAGTGGAGGGAAGGGATTAGTGGGGGAGGTAACCCAGAGGCACTTTTCCGAAAGAAAGTATGACTTTTCAAGGGTACTACACTACAAATGCTAAAGTCTTTTAGCGAGACCGTTTCTGAATGAATGGTTATCTAGTAGTTTAGAGGGGTACAAGAGGTATGGGTGAGTAGGGGAAGGTTTCGTTTGGAGTGAAATCGATTAAATGGGAACTAATCAACCAGAATTAATCAATTTAACGCCATTTTATAAGTTTACACACTGTAAGTGAAGTTTTTGTGCTATAAATGATTAAAAGGTTGTTTAAACGTCAGAAACGTTTGGTAACAACCTGGATCTAAACTCAATATATCCATTTGCAATAGCAAGAAATTGGTGTTTCCGTTTTTTTTGGCTGCGGTAGTACATTAGCTGTAGTATCTGTGTATCTGAACTATATACAGACACCAGTGGCGGTCGGCGCATACGCCAAACCCAGGGCTACGGCAATGGAACGTATATCGCTATCATGCTCGCACACATTAAAGCAACATAGCAACATATGTTGTATTGAGATGGTTTTCGTATGCTCTGGCCGCGACTGACAGATACTATTTTCATACGGGTTTTGAAATAATTCAACTTTTCTGTTTTTTTCTACAACAATTCATCAAACGAAAATTTTCGTGTGACCTTAGGATGCGCAGTGGACCAACTGCCTTATCAGTCCAGAAGTGTATTTTTTACTTGAACATCTTGCGGTGCACTTCGGGTACAGTCAGATGTAAAAATGTTTGGTACGAGTGCGAGCGATGCTGCATCTCGTTTACCCCGACTGTCGTCATTCTTCCCCGTCTGCGCAATACACACGAAAGTTCTTATTTGATGGAGTGTATACTACTAATAATTAAAATTTAAGAAAACAATAAAAGGTGTTTTTAATATTTCAGTTTTGCTTGTTGATTTACACAGTAACATAAGTTGTGCATCAAAAATTACGTTAAATAATTTACTAAAATAAAAATGAAAGAACTTAAACCTAGGCTTATAAAGAAAAAATTTCCAACACTTTATGCATTCATAGGTATTCATTTCTAAAATTTGGTAAATCGTTTTCGATAATTTTAAATGTTAGTGGAATGGATTCAAAAAAACAAAAATTAAAATATCGCAAAAACTATTGTTTTTTGTATAAGTGACATTCTGCCTAAATCGATTGCAAATAAGCTGTACTAACACCTCCTAAAAAGAATATGTTGACCTACCAGTTACCCTGTATATGTAGTGTTTTTTTGTAGCATTTTTATAATACATTTTGCAACATACCGGTTTTAGCTCATTTTTTATTCTTATAAATGCTTTGCTTTACATTTTCTTGAGAATTGCCAGATTCTATTAAATACATTCACATACGCGCCGTTTCAAAACGTTTCAGCCGCAATTGTATGGGACTTCTTTAATAATTTAGTTAACAGCACCTAAGAGCATATCTGCAAAGAAACAACACAAAGACCACAACAAATGAACTTAAAATTAAGCAACAAGGGGAAGAGAGACAAAGAGTAAAAGGGTACTAACTAATAAGGGTAACTCAACATGTGAACTATGCCAAAGGTGAAACCCTTCTGAGAAAACCCAGAAATGAAGCCCAGAAGGGTTTTACCTCCGGCCCGGTTCACAACCGGTGTCGAACTACCGTGCCCTTCTGATATATCTCCCCCTTTTTGTTTAATTTTACATCACATTTGTTTTAGTCTTTGTGTCGTTTCTTTGCGCAACTGTCTTAGACGCTGTTAATTCATCTTCTGAACAAGTCTGCACTACAGTATGATCCAAAATAATTGAGGACGGTTTCAATTTACCGCCATGTTAAGTTATTGTCAGGTTGGCAACACGAATACTTTTCAGACATGTTTATCCTTTATTTATTCTACAGTGGCGTTTCAAAAAAGAGTGGTATAGGTATATTACAAAATTACTTTAAAAATTATTATCAATATAATTTTTAGAAAAATGAAAATTGTAGGATGTAGTAATAATAACACGAACATAAATTGGCAACAACGTGGCAAAGCACAACGATGTAAACGAGCTACGAGAAAGTAATGGTAAGTACTCACAGCAGCGGATCGGCAGGCGGATGTCATACGATTGGTCGGTTTGAGTCAATTTGACGGAACATATTTCAGTAACATTAACAACGTGAAATACACTAAAACGTACGGCGCGAAATTCAAACTGTTCTCAATCTTTTTAGATTATGCTAAATATGATTGTAGTAGTAAAATTGAAATAAATTAAAGCAGGCATGAATATGTACGTACACTATTATTGTGCTTACATACATACAAAGTTACATTATTATAATATAAAAAATTATATTTTTGTTACTATACAAAATAATAAATAGTTTGTTTGTTTTTGGGTGAGGAATCAGGATGGCGGAGCATCCTTCGTACCTCATGGCACCGATTGCTATGATCATTTGGCCGACCCTACTAGAATTTAGCCGAATCTGGGAGAATTCCAACCCCAGTAGGGATTTTTAACGTGCCAAACAACGCATTGACACGGGACCTACAGTTTTACTTCCTATCCGAGAGAAGGCATGTTTTTAACTTTTCTCCGCTATGAAAAATTACCAGCTCGGCCGGGGAATAGATAAATAGATTTACTTATTTATTAATTTTACTTATATTACATAAAATTATGATTACCTATATAATGTTTTCTTATTTTTCAATTTACTTTTCTTTTTTTTGTAGCGCTGCTGTTATCTACTGAAGTTCAAAGATGACTAGAGAAACCTACTATGAAAATTGCTCATATTACATTAGATCTCTCTTTCCAAGATTTATTAAGCAGAGTAAGTACCATGTAATCGCTATAAGCAATAGCCGGTTTATGGGGGACTCAACTGAGGAGACGAAACGAGTCAAATAAAGCGTCCCCGACCTTGAACGTTAATTCAAGTTTGAACGTTACTTCTAGATGGCGCTACGATTCTGGACAACGCTGACAGTGTTGACAGATTATGCGATTTATCGCAAATTTTATCGCAAATCTGGCTAATTTTTATGAAACATTGCGACCCATATGGCACTCCAGCGAACTGTCAACAATGGCCAGCGTGGTCTGAGCGTTGTTAAGGTTGTATAGAGGGAGGTTGGGACATCCTAGCCCCACCCATGATGCATTGCAGCAATTGTCATAAGGTGACAACTGTCAGGCAAAATTTCAAATATTTGAAATTGAAGATGCCGACTTGTTGCGTCAAGAATTGCTGTAATTCTGCTGCAAAGGGCTTCCGATTGTTTCGATTTCCCATACGTGAGCGTGAAAGACGAAATTTATTCAATTATAAATTGAAAAAACATCGGCGGCCATATTTGGGGCTATGACCTTGAACATGATGTCCCAACCTCCCTATATACAACCTTAAGCGTTGTCAAGGACCGAAGCGCCCTCTAACGAAAATTTTTTAAAATACAGGCCATTGGGTACGCAAATGTTTGGAACGCCCATTGCCGATTCGTCTCCTCAGTTGAGTCCCCCGTAAGCCGGTTAAACAATAATATCAATAATTACATGGCACATATTCTAAGTAGTTATAGGATTCTTGAAACGTTGTTTTATTAATACTTCTGAGTTACATGCAGAACAAATTTGGATAGATATTAAATTAGTAAATTAAAACCAGCTTTGGTGTGGATTGGTGGTTTGTACGTTTGCTTCATAATCCCAGGGAACCAGGTTCGATGCCCGGCCGAGCTGGTAGTTTTTTCACAGCGGAGAAGAAATCCCTACTGGGAGTTGGTCAAATGATCATAGTAAATCGGTGCCATGAGGAACAATACTCCTTTTCCCCGATTACTTGCCCAAAAATAAATAAATAATAAATTATTAGCATTAATTATTGTTTATAAACTGCCTAGTCAAAAATTATAAATTTCTTTGTGATCAATGTGGAATAGGCTGAACACACGCTTCTATTAAATGTCTGATAAGCTTATATTAATGTTCTCAAACCTAACGAGTCTGACTCTAAATATTATAATTCAATGTTACATTCTTTTAATCTTATGCAGATTATGACAGAGCCAACTAGAAAGGAATCTCTATTAGATCTTCTACTAACATTAGACAGAAACTGAATTAGAGACTTTAGTATAGAAAGAACGAATTCACAGAACATAATAACATTTATTGTCAACTGCCATTAGATAAGCCTTCTTCTGTGTTTCGACCTAAAACAAATAGAAATTTCAAAAACTTCGAAAATTACTGTTGAAAATGACTAGCGACTTAATGATATAGTTAGGGATCAAAATAAGATATCTGTATTGATGTGTTTGGATTTTAGCAAGACTCTCAACATGATCAACCACGAAATTCTTTTATCAATATTTAAATCAATTGGACTGCAACCGCTTTATGCTAAAAATTATTAAGTTATCGAGAACAAATTGCGAGATTGAACAGCAGTTTCCCCGATTTCCATCCCAATACATGTGGTGTGCCTCAGGAATCAGTTCTTGGTCCTTTGTTCTTTACTTTATATGTACTACATTTGTTTCATAAATTTGTTAAGTACTGCTTTATCCACATGTATGCTGACAATGTATGCTACTCAGCTATATTTCTCCTTTAATTATTGTAAATGACAACTGACATTGCAAAATATTCAAACTGACTTAAATACAATTTCTGAAAGATCTTTGCAACATTCAACATCAATCAATCAAATGTTCGTAAACACATATATTATCTCGTAATTGAATTTTTAAGATTTTTTATTTAAATTATATTCCAGTGGATGGTAGCTGCCTGCCTGCCTCTGTTTTATATAATATAGTTGTAATTTTACAATTAATAATGTTGAAATATATTACACCTATTGCAGAACATTGCATCAATTAAATTAATTATTTTTTGTTTAGGCGTCAACATACCTAATAATATACTCTCTATGTCCAGAAATACATGTCCGATATGGATTTGTTACATGTCCAACTGTCTTACACTAAGAATGGTGTCTAATCAACAAGCTGACTACAATTTCATTGTTTACATGTTAAGTTAACTAAGTTAAATGACAAATCTCACCATCTATTGCAGTGGCGGTGGGTGCATACGTCAAACTCAAATCACTCGACAAACTAGTATATTGCTATCATGCTCGTACGCACCCATTAAAGCAGTATATCATCATGTATTGCACTGCGAGTGCCCCGGGTTTGACATATGCACCCACCGTTACTGATCCATTGCCATTTATTAAATTTCGTTAACAATAGATTTTAATAAAATTTGAAGTCGGTCACTTATTTCTGGACAGGGGCAATATTTATTTGAAACAAAACTTTTTGTTTTGCCTTGCCTCACCCTTCTACCTTTACCTGCACAAACTATAAACTCCATCATATGCTTATTAACCAAAATTGAGCTGTATTTAGATTATTTTTAAAGTTTAAAGACGTGATTTAGCATTCACCTTTTTTTAAATGATAAATGACAAGTTCAACAACTTCTACTGGATCATTCCAATTAATATTAACATTAAAACAAGATTTCATTTCATTTATTTATTGGCTTTAATACAATAATATTGCTTAAGCAGGTCATGTGTAGATATACATAATATATAAAGTTAAAAAAAATATAAAATTATAAAATAGAAATACACAAATAGCATAATATAAAACATACAAATTCCTTATTAGATCAACAAAGAGCTTTATTAATGTCTCCTCTTTAATAACTCTCTAGTTAAACCCAAACTTCAGTATGCTTCTATAGCTTGGTCTCCCACATATAACACACAGATTGATAGGCTTGAGTACCTTCAACGTAGGTTCCTTAAATACTTATCATTTAAGTTAGATGGTACTTACCCAATCAAAGGAATTGCTCACACATTACTACTTCGAAGGTTTAATTTTCTAACCCTTGAAAACTCTAGGAAGTGCGCCTCACAAATTTTTCTGTATAAAATGTGTAATAACCTCATTGCCTATCCTCAATTACTAAATGAATTAAATTTTGTATTGCCTCATATAATCACTAGACAACATAATATGTTCTACTTATCTACTCCTAATACCAACTTAGTCAAAAAAGCTCCTCTTTATCAAGCATGTTCTCATCTTAACTACATTAACAGCCAATTGGATTTAGATTTGTTCAACTGTACATTGATGCAGTTTAGATATAAAATCAAAACATTTCTCCTTAAATGGGTAATGTATTAAACTTATATTTTAAATTATTGTTTGTAATACAATGTAACAATTATGCTTTCTTTTACTTTTTTGTAATTGTCTTGTAATTGGGAAATTTCCTGTTAGACAATAAAAGGATTTATTATTATTATTATTATAAATAAATACAAAGTAAAAATATTAAATATACAAATGAACAATGTCAAGTCGTTATCCAGTCAGTCATTAAAAAATCCTCCACTGAAAAGAATGCATGTTGGAGCAGAAATTATTTTAGTGTTATTTTAAAATTTAAAAGATTCATACTTTTTATTGAGTTTGGAAGATGATTAAAAAACTTTATACCGTAATAGTTAAAACCAGATGTAGTTCTCAGAAGTTTATGAAATGGAAGCCGAATTTTATTTTGGTCATGTGTATTGTATTGATGTACTTCCGAATTAGTCACAGATTCCTTAATTACATAGTTTTTAATACATATATAAGAGTGTATGATAAATATTTGTAGAAGGAAAAGTTAAAATCTTAAGTTTTATAAATGATTCTCGACAATCTGCTCTATATTGTAAATTGTCTATAATTCGAATAACTTTTCTTTGCAGAGAAAAAATTCTTTCGGTGTAGCTAGCGTAACCCCATATGGAGATAGAGTGTGACAAGACACTGTGGAAGTTTGCATAAGTAATAACTAGAGTTTCCAGATTGACAGTGTCTTTCAACTGTCTAATTAAGTAAATAGTTTTTGTTAATTTTGAACAAATATAATGAATGTGATCATGCCATGTTAAAGAGTGATCTATCATAGTACCCAAGAATTTTACAGAGTTCGTTGGTTTGTTATCAGAAATAGGTCGCAATGCATGAGTTATATATTGAGTTTTTAAAGTATTAACTGATAATAAGTTTGCTTCAAACCATCTAGACAAGTCTTTATGTGTATATTCAAGCATTTCGTTAATGTCATTCAAATTTTTACCTGAAGTTATCGATGTGGTCGTCGGCGTACAAGATTAAGTTTGAGGATCGTACATTACTAGAAATATCGTTTATAAATATTATAAAAAGTAGGGGGCCGATAACAGAGCCCTCTGGTACACCAAGTTTATTACAACGAAGATTTGAGATTTGCCCATTTAGTTTCACCGCCTGAACCCGATTAATTATAAAAGAATGGGTAAGTGCAACAGCTGATATAGAGAAGTTATAAAATGATAATTTATCATAAAGTTGGTTAGGAGGAACGCAATCAAATGCTTTCGTGAGGTCCCATAAAGTAGATTTAGCATACAAACCCTCCTCGATTGCTTCTGTAATTATCGATTTATATTGAATAAGTGTGTCTGTGGTAGACCTGTATCTACGAAATCCAGACTGATTTTTATCAAATAAATGATTATCTTCAAAGAAGGTATAAATTTGAGATGCTAGGATAGACTCGACAATTTTTAAAAATACTGGGGTGATAGCTATCGGTCGATAGTTTACTGGTAAATTTGCATCCCCCTTTTTATATATGGGTGTAATTAGGGATACTTTTAAACAGTCTGGAAACGTTTTATTTTCTAAAATGAAATTTATCAATTTAGCCGGTGGAGTGATTATTACATTTATAACAACTGTAATAAGTTTTAGATTTATACCGTAGTAGTCAAAACTTCTGGTTTAAAATTGTTAATTACGTTACGTACACAGGTTTCAGATACTAATTTGTAATTAAAGGTAGGTGAATCGTTATTAAAGACTTTGTTGGTTAAAAGATCATTGGAGTTAACTCTACCAGAAGGGATCATTTTCTGCAATGAATCGGTAGACCTAGTAAAATAATCATTGAATTCATCTGGAGAAATCGTTTTTTACTGTTAATAATATTCCATCGTGCTTTAGTCTGATTAGACGAAGATCTAATGTACCGATGGTAAGTGCACCGTTTAGCCTCACATATACGCCTTTTTGTAGAGATTTCTGTACGATTTTATGTAATCATTCAAATAATTATTATTACTTAGGGCAGATTGCCTATTTAAATCGCAGAGAAAATGTAAAGTCTCTCTCATTTGCTTGAGATTATCGTTAAACCAATTTACACTAATTAAGGAATCTGATTTCTTAATTTGCTTTATGGGAAAAGAATTTTCAATATTTAAAACAATTTCATTTATGAACTGCAAGAATTTTGTATTTATATCTATAGTAATATTATCAATAAAACTCCAATCTACTTCTGATAATGAAACGAAGTATTTATGTAATCCAAGTTCTGTTATTGGGCGGATACTCATATAAATACTATTTAGTGTGGAAAATTTGAAATTAAGATTAATTACTTGTGCAAATTTGTAATCAGATAAGTTGCACTGGACATTGTAGCAGGTACATCGATTCCTACAGATGTTCGTTAGTATATTATCAATGCATTTATCACCCCGTGTAGAGGATTGCCAGTGAAATGTATATTGAAAGATACAAGATCTGTAAGCATCAATACTTCCCTATTGTTAGACAAGAAATTCAAATTAAAATCACCAGCAACCACAATTTGTTTGTTTTTACAATTAAGATAACATAAGTCTTTGTGAAAGGTGTCCATAAAGCAATCAAGATTGCCAGAAGGGCTTCTGTAATTCTGTAAACAATAAATAAATTGTGATCAGGTAAGAATAAACAAGCCATCTCGCAATGCTTTTCAATAGAACATGTGTTGATATATTCAATAGGCTGAAAAACTAAACCTGATTTGATATAAATAATTGCTCCTCCATATCCAGCTTTTGTCTAAATTGCGGACATCAATCTCCTAATACTTTAACCAGTGTTCTGTGAGGCAAATGACACTAGGATTTAAATTGCAATTATTTTTAAAAAGTGCATCTAATAGATTAACTTTATTTCTGACTGAGCGGATGTTGACATGAAATACCTGGAACAAATAAAATTGGAATTACAATTTGACGGGTTTTGCACATTTTGACGCATAATAATTAATTTTTTTATCATTTTTTTCCTTTTAGTGTTGATAATTTACTGTTTATGTTATTTGTCATAAAACGGCAATCCGTACTCACTTTATTAAAGATATAATTATTATTACTTATATAATTCAAGTTTGTCTTTCTGGGAGATCCTGTTTCTTTAATTTCACTCGAGATTTGTTCAGATGGTGAAAAAACTTGTTAATTGTTACTCCTGTGGGCCAAAAGCCTCCATTGTGTACTATACTCATATGTTTAAAAGGCACTGTTACCTTGAAACTGCTGTAAACGCCTGGATGTTTGGATAACATTTTTTGGCAGTTGACATTACTTATATTGTTATTACTAAAATACATGTTAAGTTGTTCCACAGTAATATCTGGTTGTTATCTACTCACATATAGATGTTCTAATTTAAGAACTCCTTTCAGGCCAATTGATTCTGTTTTATTCCTACGAACTGGAGGACTTCGATTGTATTTACCTGTACTCTTAGATTTTACTTTCTTCCAATCACAGTTACCATCTGCAGTAGCAGTCACTTTCATTCAGTCAAGATAAGGGTACCATGATTATACTGGGACAAATACAGTGGCATGCGGTCCATGGAAGCAAGGGAAGCAATGCTTCCCTTGAGAATTTATTAAAAATAAAAACCAATGCTAACAAAAATATTTTTATAAAATTATGGTAATCGTTTATTTAAATTTGTAATATTTAATAAAACTTGCACGGAAAGGTAATACCGATTCAAATGTTACATACACTGCATATAAGCACTGCTTATAACTGCTCTTCTCTTAGCCTCGGCGTGAATCAGCGGGCGTGGGGTGATGTAGTAGACGATGCTGTTTGGCTGGTGAGCATTGTTTAGCCGTTATTTTTAGTGTGCTTCATGCCCAAATGTTTATTTATTATAATTTGGTTATTTGTTCGATTTAGTGTTTGTTAAATTTAATGTTACTTAAGTAATGTAAATCTGCGAATGAGACTGTTTTGTCGCATTTTATTATTTCAATGTATAAGTTGGATTTTTTTAAAGACAAATAATTCTATTTAGTTTGCCTGTATACAAATTTAAAATTGCATTATCGTCACGACTGCAAATTCAGCTGCTTCTGTGAAAGGTTCGAGTACTTTCGATATATCCGAATCGGGACGATTTCTTGTTCAGTTTGTAAATTATTAATAAAGAATTTTTCGCATACAGCTTTGGACAGAAATTACAAATTATTAAGAAAGGCAGATCAAAACCAGAACTTTCAAATTTAACAACAAAGATTAAAACCTGTACCGGTATTTTGCTAAGAAAGACCGAAAATTGATACATAGTAGTAGTTTTTTTAAAATAAAGAATGATAGTCAACAAATTCCATAAGTATAAAGTGTAAAAGTGCTTCTTTGAAAAACTTTTAAGCTTAATAATTATAACACTGTTTTTTATTGTACCTAGCAGGGGCGGATTCAGAGAAGTATCTTGAGGGGGAAATCTTTGGAAAAATAATTGTTTTAATAAATAATAATTAAACAAACATTATTTGTTTCTATTCTATGTAAACTTATTTCTAAATGGGGGGGGGATTATTCCCTCCCCGTTAATCCGCGCCTGTACCTAGGTGTATTATAATTAAAATCGTGGTTGCTTCCCTAGCCTGAATTCTCACCACACGCCACTGGACAAATAAAAGAACTAACATCATCTTATACATTTTATTGTTATAAATTAATGGTTAGTGTATCATTAAAAAACAAGTTGGAATGTAAATTACTGGTATAAAATAACAAAGTAAATTTTTGACATACACAAAAATATAGTTATGGCTCATAACAGGTACATACAAAATCTTGACTACTACCACGCTCGGGCATTACCTTGCCGATTGTATAATTTTATCATCACTTGTAATTTAATATACACAATCTAACAGTAATGTATAACATACTCAACTTCACAATCGGCAAGGTCATGCAAGGGCCTGGCTATTACTAATACCTATTACAATTTTACTGTTAATGAAATGGTGAATGTGCTGAATATTGAATATACCCAGAATGAATGAATACTTATATACTCGTAAGTGAATGCTTTACAATATAAAACAGTATCTTAAAAATAAAATTATTTTATACATTTTTTTTTAAAGAAGCTACCATAAATCTTAAGATTGTCTTATAATATTAAAGCCATATATGTATATTCAGTTTCTGATAGTTGTTGTATTATATATAGTCCAAACTAAAATTAGAAATTATTTGTTAAAATAAATTACAAGAACTAAAATAGTAGGCATTACCAGTACACTGCTAGTAGTATTTAAATTACACTATATAACTATTGTAAATGTATTGCACTTTATCCTTGAGGATATAGCAGTGTGGATCTGTTGTTATCATACTACGAGGATAGATCGGAATGTTTCTAGAATGAACCACAATATGGCGTTATGTGCGTGTGCTAATCACTTGTTTTGCAAGCGCCATTGTTCATACAACAGTTGTCAAATTTTCAAACGGATTGAATATAAACACACGCCGCCGTTACTATCGATTCAATTTGTGCATTTTCTTAATCATGAATAAAAACGAGTTCCGTGCAGTGATAAAACATTCTTTTTTAAAGGTTTAAATGCTAAACAAATAAAAATGGAGACCAAAAACAGATAAGAAACAATTGAAAAAGTCCATGAAATCGTGATGAAGGATAGCCGAATAAAGTTGAGAGAGAGAAAGCAGAGAATGTAAGCAGTTCATACCACCGTGTACATTGCATCTTACATCAACATTTGGACATGAGAAAGCTTAGTGCTAGATGGGTGCCGCGTCTGCTGACAATCGACCAAAAGCGAATTCAAATGATCATTTCTCAGCAATGTCTAGACATGTTCAAACGTAATGAAAAAGATTTTTTGCGACGTGTTATAACTGTTGACGAAACGTAGATTCACCACTACACTCCAGAGACCAAGGAGCAGTCAAAGCAATGGATAAAACGTGGTTATTGATTACTTGCAACACGGTAGGACAATAACAGGCGAGTATTATGCGTCGTTATTCGACAGACTGAACAAAGAAATCAAAGCTAAAAGGCCTTATTTGGCAAAGAAAAAGGTCTTGTACCACCAGGATAATGTCTCATCTCAGTAGTTGGCAACTGCGATGGCGCAACTGCACGAACTACGATTCCAGTTAATGCACCCTATTCGCCAGACTTGGCTCCATCGGATTTCTTCTTGTTCCCAAATCTCAAGAAATGGTTGGTTGGAAATGGATATTTTGAAGGTTTGGATAGTTCTTATTTTTGTGAAGGGTTGATAGGTCTTAAAAAGTGTTGGACTAAATGCGTAGAGCTGAAAGGAGACTATGTAGAAAAATAAATACGATTTTGCCCAAAAAGTTTTATTTTTCCGTCTTGTTCTAGAAATTTCTCGATCTATCCTCGTACATATCTCATTGCCCTCTACATTAATATTGCATTTTTTGCAAGGTGACCAAACGTCCCGCTTTTGCTTCACCTGTCCCGGTGCACACAAAATCTTCAAAATGTCCCGCTATTTATGGATAATCATGATTTTACGAACATAGACAGCAAAACAGCTACATTATGTTTATTGGTTGAAACAATAAAGGTACATAAGAACTTTTTATGCACAGATGCATTATAATTAGACTATTATTGCAAGACTCATCTAAACATAAACGTCTTTTTATAGCCCAAGGGCCTCTTTATGGTCAGACGGGCAATAACGAAAAGTCAATTAAATGTCAGAAGTTTTTTTGTAGAACTTGATTGGTTCTTAATATAATTTGTAAACTTATCACCAATGAAAATAAACTGAAATTAAATATTTTAGAATAGTAACTATAGTAACGAACTTCGTATAATCACATAAGTATACGCACAGCTGCTTGATGTACCTACGTACTCATTTAATTATATTTTTACACAATAATAGATTTGACATTAAAAACTTAATCTGTGCATAAAATAGTGTATGTATAGCGGGTATAACTTGCTTTTAGGGTCCTACAGCCTTTTCCTAGCCCTCGGCTGACGCCTCGGGCTAGAAATAACGCTACTGGCCATAAAAGCTTCATTATGCCCTTAACACATAAATAACTATTAATTAATTTTCTTCTAACCTCTAAATTGCAGTAAACTATATTTAATATTGGTATCAAATACTTTAGTATTATTAATACCAGAAACTCCATAAACTTTACTACATGAAAATAGGCGACACTTTTGAAGCGCTATCTTTGCAGATTGGTGTGCTACTAACCGCTGTTTTTTCGATTAGTAACCTGCATCCTATTAAAAAATAACACTATTTCTGTTAAACAGTGGTTTCTTAGTACTATGCTAGCATATAGAAACTTTTACAATTTATCTAAACTATTCAATCTTTCACCACAATGATTATTTTTTAATTACACTTCAAATATTTTAAAAATATCAAATTTAGATGCACACCGCACTGCAAGAATGCATTTACACTGACAAAAAATTGAATAAAATAGCATCATGTTAGCGTTGGTGTCCTAGATCTTTAGGAAATCAATGGTACATCAAAAAATTGTTGATTATTTTTTGAGGTTAGGTTTTATAAACTGCTAGAATCAAGTGAATCCATTGCTGGATAAACGCAGAGCTGCAGAATTACTTTTATTGGCTTGATTGAGATTAGCTATGAGTGTCTAGATTCACGAGGTTAAGCAGCTTATGAATTGCATAATATAGTAAACTTGATAAGATTAATCTTCTTCGTAAGACAGATAGATGATGATCACAAAATTTTTAAGCATCTGATATGTCAGTTCTTTTTTTTGGACTATTTAATAACCATAGCTTGTGTATCATTGAACTATCATAAACTGCTATAGTAATATTAAATTATGTTAGTTTTCTTTATTCATTTAAATATAATAAAATATCTCAACTATCAATTTAACATCAAATATATCATGCAATGCCTAGGCATCTGAATTACAAATTTAAATTTATCAACCAATCAAGAGCGACCTCCAGTTACAACACTTTCGATGTCGCAAATGTTGTTTTAGATAGCATAGACTCCTATCTTTCAAAGTTATCGTCACTTGCTTATATCTAATAATGTAATAAAAATTAAATCATATTACAACTTTTAAAACTTCAAATTAATGTCAAATGTAACTTGAGTTAGGTTATGTTTTACAGTTGATAAAAAATAAAAACAAATAATATTTTATCAGTTTTTAACAATTTTAGTATTTCTAGGATTTAAGAACTATGTTATTGCACAATACTAGTTATTATTCTTGAAGTAATTCAATTAATGTACAAATACAAATGCATAACTAATTTTTTCACTACCAGCTGTGTTAGATGAGGTTTACCTACTTTAACTTATGTAGTACATATTACTGTGATTCCAGCACTGATAATTGAATAAGTCATTTGGGTTGCCTATATATTGAGTGGGTTTGGACTCAACTGGACCAAATCTTATTTAAATAAATTAATTTGTTACTTAATAAGTAAAAGGTTACACTCTACATCACTTGATAATAATAAGAAGTAGATCTTAAAAGGATTTTTCACTTAAAATTGAAAAATTATTTTGACAAGTTACGATTTGCATATCGTTAGGTCGTTGAACTTGGTTTATCATAATTGAAGCCATTGTAAGGTGTAGTTTCAATTATAAAAGGCATAGATGGAAAGGTGTATGCAAGCAATCACCACAATACTCACAGTTTGTGTTGTTGAATTTCAAGTAAATCCCATGCTGGTTTAACGATTCAGCAAATTTCATGATAAATGTATAATTTTAATTAATCTATGCATTTGCAGCCAAAATGTTTTGCTGCAATATTCTTAATTAGATTCTAAAGCACCTTTAGCAATAGAATTTTCAAGTGGGCAGCTCTATATAGAGAAGGTTTAGCCTGTTGAAGCCTAAAATTTGTATGATTTTAACCTGATCCTGATGGTAAAATCTTGTTAATATTTAAAGTTTTGGTGCCAAAATTGATGTAAATATTGTGTGATAGGGTATTAGGATTTATTCAATAAAACAAAATGAAGTAATAAGGTGTGAAAATCTTATTGTCTGTAATTTTATAAAACCATGTATTGTCAGGAAATTCAAGATGGTTGCCATTGAATCCTGGAGTTAAATTTGCTTTTTGTTAGACATGCAATATACCAAAATATAGGAAAAATTGATTCTTATTTTGTTAAATCCAATTGGCACCAATAATTAGTTGAATCCAGTTTGTATAATAAGAATTTTTTTTGTTTTCGTTTCTCTTTTCATTCTTTTTATGTGTTTATTAATAAAATATTTTAAATATTAAAAAGGAGATTAATTTGTGTATTTTTCTTGTTTTGTGTCCATTAACAGAATTTAACAGGTATGGCTGAACAATATTTTATTATTTTGTCAAAGAGCGACCTGCCTGAAATTTTCTCATACAATTTTCCTGAGCTTGTCTTTGGATTTTTAAATCATACCCGGAGCAAAATTTTCTTTTCATTACAAAGGTAAGTAGTGTTTGTTTTTTGTATAACTTTTCAGTTTGCCTTGCTACTATTAATAAGTGATAATGGACTTTAAATTTAAATAAATTTATGATCAAGTGTTGTAAAGTGTATACTAAGACAGCGCTTATCACCATAAAATTTTATTGTCGCACAAATGCGATTCTTGTTAACCAATAGAATATCATAGCAATGTAGTGTAAGTGTCACATGCTTAGGAAAGAAAAGTAGAAGAAGATAATAAAAATTGTATCGAATATATACGGGTTCACCAAAAGCCTTCAAAAATTGTGTCACTAGCATTCAGAAATTAGCCGGTATAGACCCGGTTCATCTACCGGATCCATGATTCATGGATCGAAATTTATAGTCAGTAAATAGAAATGTACTAGTAAACATAACCTAAAATTGAAATTGCTTCATAAGTGTGTACGGGTTTTTACGTACGTCTTCATTCCACAGCAAATATGAACGTGTCAGGGATATGTTCTGCCTGTGGTATGCTTTTGTTAGATTTAAACACTATCAAAAAATATGTTAATGAACACACAAATGGTTTTATGTTGTTATTAACGACATACCATATATGTTCAGAAATGCATCAGTTGTTTACCACTTGGAACGTGGTAGATACTGTACAATCCAATTTTCATAAATGCTTGATGTGCATATGTCGATATGTCAATAGGAAGAACATCATAATTCGTTTACTCTTCATTAAAATTGAGCTGGTAGCGCAAACGATATTATATGTAACACACTTTTGTGTTTTTTTGCTTCTTAAGGTATAGGCTTCTTAAAGTAAGTCTTACAGTCATTACATACGAATCTTAACCTAATCTTAAATTTGTGTTTTAGTCATTTATGACTTTTGTTTTTCTTATCGTAAATACAAAATTAAAACTAAATACAACATATAAAATTATATTCTAAATATAAAAGATTAAACAGAGGCACTTTATTTTTTGTTCCGTTTTGTATTAACTCAACTTCACTGTTTTATTCTAGCAAATTTAATATTATAAAATGATGCCATACCAAACAATATCCAACTGAAGAACGATGCTATAATACCTATAGTTAAATCCAGTCCGGTATTTATAAAGCCTTCCCTGGTAGCATTACCTGTATCTGGTTGTATGTAATCCATAAAATCAAAAACGGAATTACAAGACAAACGACTGTGAATCACTGGCAGTACTGTTCCGTGCGATTGAAAGATTTGTGCTAAAGTTTCCCTATATTGTTTGCAAGTGCTTAAATATCCATCGATGTATATCGAAAAATGTATTAGAGTGTAAAGTGTAAAAATAACTGTCGTAACAGACATTGTGATCCAGAAGGCGCGAGGTAATGGATTGGTGCTTTCGTCTTGTACTGCGTGAAGTTCTATTGTTTCGCCAACTCTGAAGAAAAAGATGAATATCAGATAAAGCAAAATAGTTTATAACAATATCTGATCAAATTATGTAGTAACATTTGATAAGGCTTTCTTAACAAACAATTTTTCTACATTACACTCTTTCGACATATTGCTCAGCTAAATGGAATTGTGACATCTAATCAATGGGATTGATTTAAAAGTTATGACTAACACTTATTCAAGTATAAGTAACATAAATTCACTTTTTAGTAATTTTGAATTAAAGATCTTGTTAAAAAAAACTTTTTTTCATAAAATCAATAACAACTAGTGAACATGCGCAGAGCTAGCATTGCCATGACGAACAAAAACAACTGTATACTTAATAAACTAATTTATTTTTGAAAACTAATGTTGACCTAACACATTAGTTGTCATAAAAACTAAAATTCTAAGTCCTAAAATTTTTCGAATTTTTTTTGTTGCTAAAAATTTTATTTTTTCGTAAATTTTTAAAAAATACAAAATTTTTCATTTTTCAAAAATTTACCGAAATTTTCGATGGTCATTTTGACCACTTTCCCAAAGAGATACAAAAAAATGTTTCAACCAAAAGTTTCTTAGAATTCGATGTACTATAAGATTCCAAAAAGAAAAATTCAAAAAAGTCAATATGGAAAAAGGCGACAGACCGACAGACAGACTTCACGAATTCAGAGATGAACTTTTTGTTCGTCAAATATAGTATGAGCAAACAGTAACTGATTAATATCCATATGTAAAATGCCACATTGGTTTTGTTTACTTGACAACGTGCACGCAATATTTTTCGTTCTAAAGTGAAAAAATGATGTAGAAAAAACATTGTGTGCAATTCGTGCACAAAATGACTTTGGTGGTCTCGAATGAGTTTTTGACTCGGATACGCCTCAAAAGACTACCAAAGTAGCATTTCGCGCACTAGATACACAAATAACTATAGTATGAACAAAAAGTAACTCAATCAAAGGTACCTTTGGAATTTTGAACTCATATGTATTATAACACCAGAAAATTATACAAAATAATCCGAGTCCTTTGACAGTGACAGCTGTTATAATTTTCTGGCTTCTAAGAAAGTTTCTAAACAAAACCAATGTGGCATTTTACATATGGATATTAATCAAAAAAAATGTCATCATTTTTTGACAGCTGTAGAAAAAAGCTTTTATTAGGATATTGAAAAACGATTCCAGGCAATAACTTCTCTATGTCCAATAACTTTTTAATATAATTAATAATTTTATTAATTTTAATATTGGTCATGTGACCACTGGTATTAAAAAATTGATATGAAGTCGCAAAAATGACGGTATTACAAGTAGGAAATGGTAGGTGCTTTATAACAGATAGAGAAAAAGTTGGAAAAACGAAACCTGAAGAGTTGCATTTTTCCAATTTTCGAAATCTATTGTAAGCACTTAAAGATGATTATCATACAATATTTTTTGTGCTAACAATACTATTTAATAAAAATGTATTCATAATACTAGATGTGTTTTAAATTTGATGTCGACATTGACTTCGCAATGTTCATTGTAGACATACTGCAAAATATACTAACCTTAATTAGTAATTTTGTAATGTCAAATTCTAAACGCTATCTGTCAATCAACAAAACAAAAGTAAGGTTAGGTATGTTTTGTGGTATGTTCACAATGAACGCTTCACACTCAACTTCGATTTAAAATTTAAAAAAAAACAATCGAGACACAATTAAAAATAGGTCAGTAGGGCAATGAAGTTTTGAACAGATAATAAAAAAATAAAAAATACAAAACAAAATTTTCAAATCATTTAGAAATTTAGTAATTTTTGTTAACAAAGTTTGTCAACCTGAATTTATTATACATTGTAAAAATGAGATTAAGTCATGGCCTACTCTGAATTCTATTGGGGCATGCCAAAGATTGACCTGCATTAAAACTAATTTTGCAGTGGGATAATAATTGTCAAATTGGAAGGTTATATTATTAGTACTGAAACATGCGTCTCATTGGTTGCATGCATAATCATGTAGTGCATATCGACATTATTTTACTTGATTTGATTGCTGTATTTACCATCTATACTTATTGGCACCTCCCAATAGTTTTCACACCGATTATAAATCACAATAAAATTGATTAATAATTGAACTAATAATCTATTTTTTATTAAAAATTTTGTAGAATAGTGTACAATCGACATACGAGTTGTTAAATTATGACAATTTAAAAAACAAATTAGAATTTCCACAGTACTACCAACTTATCATATACAGTGTGGAAATAAAGTAGCGGATAAATTCGATAACCTCGTTAAAATTAGTTTTTTTGAAAAAATCTCGAAGGAGTATAGCAATTTTAATTATTTGACGCTGTGCTGTACCATTTTCAACTTGTTACATAATTTGTTTTTAAAGTAATGACGTCATTGATATATTTTTTTTAAATAACAACCTATATTTTTTATTGTCGATTTCGGCAGTACTTTTTATTCTCTTTTCAACTGTATGCAATTTTCAATATGTTACATTTGAAAAAAATTGAGAAAAACTGCCCTAAAGTTCGAATATTAAAAATTCTTTAAATTTGCAAAATGAATCTAGTCACCGTATAAAACAAAAACCTTAGTTACGACTGTCAGAAGTAAACAATAAGATAAATGTTATTTTCTTGTTCTAAAGTAGAATTTACCTTTAGTAAACTATTTTATTAATAAAAATGGCACAATTGAGCAAGAAACAACGAATCCAAGTGTTAACGATGATTGGTTATGGCGACAGAATTCGAGCACATCAAGAAGTGTGTCAACTTTTTAGAGAAAGTACCCGGATCAACCCTTAAGTCAATCAACGGTCAGTAGGATTGAAAAGGAATTTCGAGAACATGGTGTTTTAAAGAATCTTCCAAAAAGTGAACGTCCAGTGACATTAAATGAAGATGTACAGCTTGATGTGCTACTAGAAATTGAAAACAATCCATATGGAACTAGTAGAAGCATTGCTTTGGACCAAGACGCAAGCCATACTTCAGTTTTAAATTTATGAAGTTCAAAAATTTGACTCATATAGGCTGCAATTGGTTCATTAGTTGGCAGAAGATGACTTTGATCGTAGACAAGAATTCTGTGACCAGATGATGGAAATTTGTCTTCGCGATGCAATGTTTTCCCAGCGTATTTAATTTTCGGATGAAACAACATTTTGTTTAAACGGTACGGTTAATAAACAGAATTGTACATATTGGGCTAGAGAAAATCCTTATTGGATGCAGGAAACTCATACACAACATCTTCAGAAGCTTAATATATGGGCAGGGCTTATTGGTGACCAAATCATAGGGTCATTTTTTTTTGCAAATGATTTAACTGGAGAAAGATATCTACAATTTTTACAGTTGGAACTAATGCCTGCATTAGCTGCGTTATTTCCCAATGCAAACAATCCCAAGCTACCAAACAATAGCGTTTGGTTACAACATGATGGCGCTCTGCCTCATTACGCAATTAATGTACAACGCTATTTGCACCAAGTTCTCCCAGGAAGGTGGATAGGAAGAAGAGGTCCGATTGGATGGCCGACTAGATCCCCTGATCTAATGCCATTAGACTACTTTCTATGGGGGTACTTAAAAAGTAAAGTGTATAAAAATCGACCCAATAATTTAGAAGATCTCAAGCAAAGAATTTGACATGAGATTAGGTTAATATTACCTGAAACGCTTCAGAATGTAAGAAATGAATTTCATAATCGCCTTGAGTATGGTCAGATGGTACAGGGTCGTCACTTTGAACTTTTATGGTCAGTTTCACAAAGCCTGATTAAACTCTGATTAACTTAATTGTGATTAAATTTGAAATCTAGAAATATGATTGGATAAAATTCAAGGTCTGTTAAATCCCAGCCAATGAAATTTCTGAATTTGGAATTTAATGACAATTAAGTTAATCAGAACTTAATCAAGCTTTCTGAAACCGGTCATTAGTGTAATAAAAACTGTTATTTCTGTGCTTATTTTTGTAATTGATGTTATTGTTATTAGAGTTTTTTTTCTTGTTAATCAATTTAGTTTCTTTTTAGTCTAATTAAAATTTTAGACTGTTTTTAAACATTTTCAACTTTTTTTTAAACATAACGTTTTTTATACGGTGACTAGATTCATTTTGCAAATTTAAAGAATTTTTAATATTCGAACTGTAGGGCAGTTTTTCTCAATTTTTTCAAATGTAACATATTGAAAATTGTATACAGTTGAAAAGAGAAAAAAAGTACTACCAAAATCCACAATAAAAAACATAGCTTGTCATTTCAAAAAAATATCGATGATGTCATAACTTTAAAGACAAATGATGTAACAAGTTGAAAATGGTACAGTATAGCGTCAAGTAATTAAAATCGCTATACCCCTTCGAGATTTTTTCCAAAAAATGATTTTAACGAAGTTATCGAATTTATCTGCTACTTTATTTCCACACTGTATAAATCATGGCTTGCTCAGATATCTAATAATCATGAACAAATTATACACATAATAACTTATGGGTTTATAATTTATGCACAAACTTAACTCAATTTATATCTTCATTAATATTTGTAAATACGTACATCGTTGCAACATGCAAAAAAAGGACATCTAGTTGGCTTAATGATCAGGCCTAAATACGAATTTGCCAGTTCATTAGTTTCAGCCCAAGCTTTTACTTACTCATTCTTTGCAGTCACAGTCCTTGTAACTGTCCTTTTCGTAGAAAACAGCACTCTAAAACCATGGAAACTCGCCATCGCAATACACAAAAGCACATAAATTAAAGGTCCATAAGTTACCCAAATGCAAGGTGCTTGATAGCCACCTACAATTATATGATTAATCAAACTTTTACCATATAAACAAAACAAAGTTCATTGACAGCTACCTTGAAAATACTGCGAATAACTATGTGTCCCATAAAGGATGCAGCTACAGTTTCTTCCACGAACGCACTTATCAAGCGTATCTTTCCAGTGTCCCCAGGCAATGCCGGAAGTAATACTTGCTATGGCACCCAAAAATGTTATAATTGCATATGATATGGTTAACCCTTTTTCAGCTTTTCCCTGATCCATTTTGTAATCTAATTATTTCAGTCAGAAAATGGAAATTATGTTGTTTAATGATAAGAGGTTGTAATCAGAAGATAACGTAAAGATTTGCGTTTTCACCTGAATTGATGATAAATAACTAAAATTAATAATTGAAAATTCTTTAAAGTATTCAAAATACTTATTACAGTTTTAATTTTGTAGTTGAAACTTTCTTTTGTTTTTTTTTTTATTTATTTACGTGGGAAAGAATATTATAAATTGGTAAACAAACAACCTTTACTGTAAACAAGGTTTTACTGTTACCAACATTCGATTATAATTGTACCTGCTTGTACTTATCAATATTTAATTTAGATTGTGTAAATTGCAACACCTGTTCTCTTTAACAGGTAACTGTGACTGTACAAAATTCAATAAATTTGTAGGTTAACTGCTACATTCAACGTTTCACACGTCGCAATTACCATATTTTTTCGGATTACTGACAATGAATGAGTTACTTTAATTAAAGTTAATATATGACTCATCCAAATCTATTCTAATTTGGCCATAATATAAAAAAATAAATTCTCATACAATTTGTAAACCCCTGAAAAATAATCAAACTGTTGTTTGTTATATACAGGTTGAACCACCATTTGGGTGTACTTTTTAGGGTGTAATACAGGGTTTCTATAAAAGATTGTCCGGTCTAGTGGTTTATGAATTGTGCCTCCTGCTCTCTATAGTGGATAGAAATAAATTAATGCTTATGCAACCAATTAAACAGTTTTAATAAAAGATTAAGGTACTTCATAAACTGGATAATGTAACGAGAAAAAAAATTAAATAGAAACAATAACTACAAAAACTGTTCAAAATGTTCACCATTATTCTCTAAACACAACACAACTAATGATAATGATAATGTCACAGTTGACAGACAAATAATTTGACTAATTTTTTTATGTAGAGAGCGGAAAAACGAATATTTCCAATGCACACTTTGACGACAGTCTTTTATAGAAACGCTGTATAATGCACTAATAAATTATTAATCTCTGAGTCACAAAGCAAACAGATTTTCGAACAAAGGGATAGATACACAAAACAACAATTATGAAACACAACAGAATGTAATAATATAGAATTTTAATCAATGTGGTAGGGTACCTATCAAATATTAAAACAAATCACACAATTCTTCCAAAAACACGTTAGAATCAAATTGGACTTTAAAAAGATACTGGCATTGCTGCCGCTTTTTTCCTTAATTACAGTTACCCAGTTGTTAAGGATAGGTGCAAGTTTTAGCGTTTACCAGGTAACAAGATTTATTACCTGGTACCTTAGAATATAAAACTGTAGGAAGTAACATAATCATCAACTACTTACTACCAGAATGGGGTCTCAATATGGCAGAGTAGGTGTTTTCGGCTTTGTAATGAGATATTTCCATTGGCAGTTCTCACTGTCTCGAAATGCGCACATAAACTACATAACCTCAATTTTAAAACATAGTATTTTAAAATTAATCTTAGAATATAAACTTTATATTTTGAACAAACGAATATTTACTTATGAAATGTAATTCCCTTCTTCGTGTTCTAAGAGTTTGAGAGAAAAGCAGATTTAGATGGTGTCTAATGGTGGCCAGTGTGACGTCATATCCGTCGCTTTTAAAGCTCATTGCGCCGGGTAGTTATGCTCCTTCCTACAGTTTTATATTCTAAGCCTGGTACTATTTAAACACATTTTGGCGCATCTTTGTTCTTCAGTAACAAGAACCGGTTATAGAAACTCGTTACCCATACGTTAAGAATAGGCGAATTTTAGGGTTTAAACCCTAAATGGAACACCCTACATATTATTTTCCGTTTTGCATTTTTCAAGTCAATTGTCTCAAAAAGTGTTAATGATTAAAAGGGCTATTTAAAATGCAATAATATATAGGGTGCTACATTAAACAATATACAGGAATCCGAACATCCAGTAATCCGAACAGCAACATTTACAAGCTATAATCCGAACAAACCTCTTTAATCCGAAATCCTCTTTAATTCGAACAAATCTCTTAAATCCGAACAGGAAAGTTCTTTGTATAAACTAAAATTGAATATGTAGCGTTCTTGGAAGGTGAGTATTAATTATAAATGAGATTGTAACAGATTGCTGATGCAGTTTTTGGCTGATACTGTTACGACCCTACGGGTGTAAACAAATTCTACAAAGATTAACAAATGCTTTTCTTATTAATATAAAGAGTAATAAAACTCCTGAAGGCTACAGATGTAAAAAATAAGCTATAAATATAGTAATGATACCATCACAAAGATGCCCTAAATGTTTTGATGTTGCAGTTTTACCACAGTTGTTTGTATAATGACATCATCTACCTTAAAACCTTTTTCTTTTAATTTTGTTAATACACAATTTGTATTCGTGACTTTCAAAATTCAATTAAAAAATGTCAAAACAAAAACACCATTATTAAAACTATCAGAGAAATTATTCAACAATTAAATGTTGGGTTAGTGTTTAGCGATTGCTTTAAAATATGGTGTTGGTAAATCGACAGTTAGCGATATAAAAAAAAACAAAACTAAAATTCTCTAGAATATATCTCGTCTGCTGACAAAGGTACAAGAAATAGAAAAACATGAAACTATGACCATGAAATGAGGGCACATCCTATAAAAGGAGAAAGAGAAAACTTAAAGCAAACAAATTACTCATTTTCTTAATTAAAAATAAAATGTTTGTTATAAAAATTAAATTAGTAAATTACATAAGCTAAGTTCTTTATAATACAGTACCATGGCATAAAGCAATGTTTATATTCGTATATCCAGTAATCCGAATTCCTCGTTAATACGAATTAGCCTTGCATTTATAGATTCGGATTAAAGATTTCTACTGTATATATAAATATGAGAAAAATGTGATATTTTATATCACGTGAGCATCAATGCTAATGATGGTAGCATGACCATTTCAGAACATTTTAATTTTTTACTGGTATATTCCTAAATAAATTTTTTTTTGCCTTTTGTTCATACCATTTTTTCATTCCGTCTGACACTCGGTTTCTACAAAACTAACATTTTCAAAAACTCAAAATATCTTTTGAAATAAGCCAGGTGGAAGAATAAATCAAAAACCACTTATAGCAATTAAAATCGTCTGTCTGTTGCTGTCAAGTATTTTTATGTATCTTCTACAAGAAAGCTGAAAGTAAGGCCTGAATTTCGGGTTTCAATCTGCTAAAAATAAAATTTTCGTATTTCAATTATAGTATGAAGGGGAGAGTCTACTGAGACTCTTAAGACTTTAAACTTTTACATTAAGTTTGCCTGTACCAAGAGGGTTTGCAGTAAAAAAAACAGTCCTTTATAATTTCACCCTTCTTTTGTAATTATCGCTAAATTTATATCTCTGGTGGGAGAGTTGAGATTTGACTTGAAGTTCTAGACTTTGCTTGTACGATGGCTATAACTATAAAAAAGCGAGAAATACCTTATGAACGTCATATTAAAAAATTCATATTTTCAGTGGTAGTTTTTTAATATTGAATTTGTCTGGTGTAAAATTTGAAGCAAGAAGAAATATACATAGATTGGTTTCAAGGGGCATATTTAGATGTATTGTCAAAATATCTCATTTCATCCTAACAACATCATTCTTAAAGTGTCAACTCACAACCTTGCCTCTGTGTTACCAGAGTTACTCCATTCGGAGTAGATCTGCTCCCTATGAAACAGGTTTACTACTCTAATATGCAAAGTTAAATTTCTTTTTCTACTCCTTTTTGATTTTTTTACAGTGCTTTTCTTATTATGAAAAATTTAGCCAAACACAAAATTATCAGAAATTATTAGGGAGTTGTGACATTAACCATGCGATGTTATTGATCTCAGAAGTTATTCGTAACCACATTGCAACCAGTGCCAAAATGGAAATTTTGTACCTACTTAACCATATAACCATAACCAAAAGCCTAACATAACCACAAATTTCATTTCATTTTTGAGAAGTGTGTTCTTTACTATAAAAAATGAGTGATACAAAAAACGACACTGATTTGGGTTAAGAATTATTAGAACCAGAGGCACGACCTGCATTTGGAAGAGGGTAACAATTTCGGTAACCAGCTGTAGTGTTGCCAGTTCTCATTATCGAAAAAACAAAGTTATACGTTACCAGGAAATAATTCTTTTTAGCCTGTAAAGCCAAGACTTGCTCGTTATTTAACCGTTAAAATTGATTTAACTAAAATTGCCGATGCATATGGAAATTGTAGTAAAATTGGCAACATTGTATAAAAGTTAATATCACTTGTATTTATTTACCGTGATTCGTACCTTTAGTACGAATTACATTGAGATGACAAGAAGGACTACGAAGGGTACTATGGATTTGTCAATCATCGGTTGCTAAGTACAGAATGCAAATTTCCAATTACAACAGATACTGATTCATCTTTTTTTTTTGATGCTGTTAAATTTTGCAGTACTTACAGATACATGAGATACAAACGTGAATAAAAATGTTAGAAAACATCTTATTTGTGTTTTATTTTTATATCGTACAAAAAGCTTTTATAAACCTAAAAAACCTATAACTACAATGAAAAGCAAAACCTAAGTTTACAACGCTAGAAAAAGAAAACAACACAACATAAATCACAACTTACGAGAATAATATCAAGAAAAAAAAATACAATATATTTATATCAGAGATTGAGTACTCGAGTCTATTATTTTGAACAAAAATTTTCATTATAATGATTATATACGTTTCATCAGCCTTTTGCAACCTAACTTCACATTATACATATTCAACATACATCTTTAAAGCATTCACAACTATTCATTTATTTATTCTGATATGAAATAAATTGCACAAACAGAATAATTGATTTATTCGAATGACATTAAATTAGCTGGTAATGGAGTTTGTTCTCCAGAAGCTGCCTGCTGTAAGTAACGACACCAACGCTCTGCTGTACTTTGATTGCCAGCTTTGAATTTGTACACATTTCCTATAAAGAGAAAAAAAACAATTACATCAAACTAATTTTATATAGAATAATAAAATTACTGTAAAAGTTAAACGAGGTTATGTTACCTCTTTGATGGTCAACAACATGAAAGAGATCCGAATGTACTGGATTATCACCAACCATTATACTGCAACCAATTAGAGATACCATTTTGCAGGGTTCACGTTTAAAATCACTTCGTTGATTCCTGCAAACCAAATAATAACTGAGCTAATTATTTCATAAAGTTACTTTTTACTTTGATATTCACCCTTTGAAAGTTTTTGGCGAGAAATAAGCAAGAGAAGACGCCCATATCTGTATCCAATACCTTTGCCACGAGGAAACAGCTGGTTTGCGACCATCTTTTAAAATGGTTTTTCTACGTACACAACCTTGCATCCTACAGACTTGTTCATCAGGATTTAAAGCTTCGTCAGTCGATCTACAAATTCAGAATTAAGATTAAAGAGGAAACTAGATCTTTAGAAGCTTTATTACCTTGTCAAGAGGGTACAGTCTTCGTCTGTGCGCTTTGAAGCACATAGCGGTACATCAGTGGAAGGTGATGGTAAATTGCTCTTTGGTACGGATGACTCTTCCAATTCAGAGTCGTCTAGTAAATGTAAACCTTTTGTGAACTCTTTCAGATCTGTGCCTCCTTGAGGTTTCCCGAATATGCTGGAAAATAAATTTACACAGACAATAAAAGAGGGCTCTTTTAAGTCTCTTTTTTGATTAAATGCGTTATCACACGTCAATCTTTACTTCCAGCAATGTTGTTAATCCTATTAAGTAAGAAATGTTTTTCTGGCTAGTGCTTAATCAACAATTAAAACAAACGACAATAAATTTCTGGCTGCAGGGCGATTCCGTCTGAAGTGGTAAATGAAATAGGGCTCAAATGCAACAAAACAAATTGTATAACTATATAAAAGGCATTTTTTAATTAGTCATCAAAGTTGGTTGTAAAACATTACATGAAACATACGACAAAATATACCTAACCTTACTTTTATAAGTTTGTAATTTTGTAACAACTAGATGACGGATAATATTTTGACATTTGAAATGCTAGTCAGTATATAAAGTTAGGTTAGGTATGTCAACTTCAACGTCAAATTTAAAAAATACCCATTATTATTAAAAAATATATAGCAAGCTTTTTTTGTTATATAATACATATCCATAACTGGACTGTGTGACAAAAAATATTTGTGTCACAAGTTTTTTGTATAATTTTTTTTTATTTTGCAAATCTTAAAAAATGTTTTATTTATTGATTTATGCAATAATTTAAAAACCGCTAAATTCTAATTATAGAATCAATATTTTTTTTGTTTTTATATATATATATATATATATATATATATATATATATTTATCTGTCGTACCATTGAGCGTCAGTATAGAAAGTTTGTAGCTGAGCGTCCACACATATACACCGTGTGTAAGTAGTAAATCATTTTAAGCGATTACTGAGCGTCATGAACTACTTAGTGTTTCATTGAGCGTCCGTCTATTTTTAGACATCTATTTTTAGATTCTCTTATTTGATTGGTTCGGAAGCATGTGGTGGCGTCGAAGCATGACGTCATAAGACGGGTTTCCCAAGAACGCGAATTTGCACTTGAGAAGTGTATTCATGCATTCTATATATTTTGTAAATACAAACAGTAGCGAATTTTAAATAGACAGTCAGCTGGCTGTTAGTTTTATTATGATGTTTCAGATAATGCCACCCATTCCTAAATAAATAAATATATTACCTTTATATATTGCAAAAGGGGAAAATTATAATATGCATTGTTAATGATTACAATTAACACATTTCAAAAGGGTAAAAATAAATTAAAGCTAAGTTTGGTAATTGCATCGAAGGTATTTGATCGCTCGAGTAACCAGCGTTAGCAACTATTATTAAAACAATTGTCTTCCTCTCTCCAATTACTTGAGTAATCAGATCAATCATTAATCTGAGTATTGATTCTGCTGAACTCGGCTTTAATAACATAATAGTAGTAGGTTAGCTCTATGATTAGCAACAGTACATTTAAATGTTAGATTGTTATTAGATTTAGTCTTATTTTGTTTGGATATAGAAAAAACTGTCAATCAGCTGATTTTTATATTTTACAAATTGTTATGTTTTAGCTTCGATGAAGATGCAAAACATCTAAATGTTATTATAAGAATACAACTTTTATTTTACGTACTTTTTTAAGGAAATGTTTATTATAAGAACTTTCTTAAAATTGCGAAACAAATAAAACTGATTATTTAGTTAAAAGTTTCACAAATTTATATAATCTCTCTGACATATGTTTCGACAGCTGAGCTGTCATTATCAAAGGTAATGTAAATATAAACAAACACGTCGCTAAGGTAAATGCAAAAAATAGATAACTAGATAAAAAATATATATTAAATATCTAACACTTCTAGTACCGGAGAATTACTGAGCTCAATCTGTTCATTCATTAAAAGTACCCAGAGTTTGTGTTTGTATAATATCTCCAAAGTTCCTAAAATGTCTAATTTGCGTTTGTTATTAACAAAAATGTAGGAATTTAATATTATTTTGGGAAGGCATTGTGTGATTTTGTTCTAAAAAGGCGTTTGGCGTAGATATTTTTTGGATATTTACTTCTGTAACAACGTAGGTGCTCTTTATATCTTATGTTCAAACTTCGAAGTGTTTGTCCAATAGGATATAATATAGCAGATCTAAACAGTCGAAACAATTGTCAGGTAGATTATAATAAATATGTAAAAGTATTAACAAATCAGTTTTATTTAGTAATTGATTATGGAGTTTCACCAAATAAGGCTAGAAACAATAAATCAAAGTCTTAAAATTGATTTGAACATGTCTTTTATCAGTTACAGAAGAAGTAGCATAAATATATGTGATGATGTTGCCTTACATGTGTTTCTCCAAGCGTTATCTCCGTTGTTCTCAACTTTTGCATAAGTTCGTACCAGAGAAATGCGCAGATACCTGCTTTGCAAGTTGTTCCTGCTGGTTTATCACTCGCAAGTGAACTACAAGTCGGTACCTGAGCTGCATCGATACCTCAGTAATAATAGCACTACCTGTAACTGCAAGTACAAATAAGTAGGTTTGCTTACCTGTAGAATATATTCGCAGATAAAGCAGTAATAGACATACAAAAGAACTGTTAATGCGACTACAAGGAAAACTATAATTAAAGGACTCTCCCGTCCTTGTCCCTGTCCCGCTCGTTCACATTCTCTTACTCCTTTTTACCATTTTGCACGGTTTATCAGCCTTATTCATCTACTCCAATCTCTTTAGACCTTCTTTCATCTCTTTCCACCTTATCCTCACTCACCTCATTCTCCTTCATCCACTCTTTCCGCTCTCTTGAACCGTTTTCCATCTTTTCTACTCACTATCAAACTATCAGAGTCTCTACCCTCCCCTACTCTTTCTCACGATGTAACTTACTATCCCACCATTCAACACTCTCTATCTTTTCCTATCACTGTCTTTTACATTTTCTCACTCTATCACACTTTTTTACCCTTTTTCGCCTCTACGCCAAAGTTTCACAAATACTACATGACAGGGAAAGAGAATCGGTTAAAATCTACGTGCGCCCGACATCCTGGGGACCTCGACGTGATTGTTTTAGGATTTTGGATTGATGTTGATTAAATATTTTGGGGAAAATGAAAATGGACAGACGTCGGTAGAAGAGAGTCCCAGACCTACCGCATGTACACCGACAGTAAATTTTATGTTGAATGTGGATGGTGTTAAAGCCATGGAACAAGATACCATAAACGCTTCCATGATGAAACTGGGAAGATTGGTCAAGAGTTACGCGATCTTGATGACGAACGAACGAAAAATTGGTAATTGAAGAATATCATGATAATAAGAATAAGATAATTATGATAATGCCATATTGTTCCCACTTGTGGAATTACCTTACCTGAAGAATTGCTCAGAACCTGGAATAGAATGAGAAATTCAAAACTGGGAGAAGATGAAGTGGTCAGTCAAAAGAATCGACTCAATCAATTGATGGAATTTTTGAGATATGAAGTTTAAGGTGAGAAAAGATTTCTTTGGCTCGTAATTGATTTGGCAATGGAGTAAATTGTAGTGGAGGGAGGAAATAAGGAGTGTCAGTGTTAGTATTCCAATAGCTGCTGGACTTTTCTCGGGTGACGACGGTGGGGTTAAAAAAATTGTATATGTTTTTGTGCGAAATCCCATCAATAATTACTTTCAAACTCAGAAAATGGATCCGAGTGAAAAAAAGAAAGGTTTGTTAAGTAAGAAATGTTGTATTTCTCTACAAGAAATACATCATAGAGTCGGTCATCAATTCAAATTATGTAAATCAAAGGTCGTGTGTCTTGTATACAGGATGTTAGGTAGAACGATGTCAAAAAAAAACTGGGGGGTAAATAGGATAATTTGGAACCCATTTAAGGTAAATCACCCTATACAAAGGTGCTTGGCTTTTCTTTATTAATTTTATTAGGTATTTTTGAAAAAATGCCGAAATTCTGGACTAATGGCTTAATATATTTTTTGTTTTTTAATTAATCAGTTAAAAATTTTTGTATTATTATCTTGTAGACATCGTTAACCTAAAAATAAAAAAAATCATCCAAATAACAGACACATAAAAAGTTATAAGCCGACTTAACTAAGTCTCAAAAACGGTTGAAACAAATTTTAAATTTGTTGTGTGAAAACCAAACGCCTTTGTATAGGGTGATTTACCCTAAATGGGTTCCAAATAATCCTATTTACCCCCCCCATTTTTTTTTGATATCGTTCTGCCCAACTCCCTGTATAGAAAGAAGCATTTTAAAGTCATGCGTTCCGATCTACCAGCTCACAAAAATTCTGCCACCCATGGTCCAGTCAGTCAAGATAGAGTCCGGGAGTCAAGAAGTTCGGCCATGTCTTATCAATCTTGTTCCGGTGATGTCTTTCTTCAGACGTTAGTGATGACCGTGAACGGAGTAGGATGTGAACGGAACGCAAGAGCAATCATTGACATAGGATCTCAAAGGTCTTATATTTTGAGAAGTGCTGCTGAAGAAATGAAGCTTCCGGTTGTATCCTCAGAGTCAATTGTTCATATGCTCTTTGGTGGGGTTCAGTCCGAGAAACAGCACATGAGATTTGATGTAATTCTGAGTACTGTAAATGGAAAATTTTCTAGAAAATGTCATTTATGGAGGTCATTTGTGGAGAAGTTCCTCATGCGAAAAGAGGAACCTGGTTTAGAAAATTGAATAACAAGAAGATTTGGATTTCTGACGTCGGGAACGTATGTACGCAAATTGAAATTCTAATTGAATCAGATGTTGCTGGCAGTTTATGGACAGGGCGAGCTCATCAGTTGAAAAGTGTACTTTTTGCCATTGAGAATAAGTTGGGCTGCACTCTCATGGGAAGAGTGTCTTTTGAACATTGCCAATCTAGCTCATCCCTGATTGTGTCGTTGCTGTTGATCCAAGAATCGTCAGTTACAAATCTTTGGACATTCAAAACAATTGTAATTAGAGATACTCGAAAGACGAACTCTAAACTGGTTTTGAAAGTTGTTGCCAAATAACATTTCCAGGATACTGTCTTTATTAATTCTTATGGTTCATATGGAGTGAGTCTGTCTTGGATAGATGGTCATCCAGAATTAAAAGAAACCAAATTAATGACAGAAAAGTGATTTATTTCTACAAGAAAGAAATTGGATGATTTTGGGAATTTTAAGAATTATAATAACGTGTTCATGGGTGGTTAGAAGAAGGAGTAGTTGAAGAAGTGCCAAATAATAAGTTCAATGACATTGGCTGGTACTTGTCTCATCGCTCTGTCTTCAAGCCTTTTTGTGTCACGACAAAAGTTAGACCTGTTTTCGACGGCTCAGTGAGGCAGAAAAAATTGCTGTCCTTGTACGATTGTCTGGAAAAAGGACCGAATTTGATTAAACTCGTCCCATCCATGTTGTTGAGATTTAGGGAAAAAAAATTGGCATTATCTTAGATATTCGGAAGAGCTTTTCTTCAAATTGCGCTAAAGGAAAGCAATAGTGATTTTTTTGAAATTTCTCTGGTGAAGGAACAAGAAAGGCCGACAGGTAAGAATTTTTTGTCATCGTTGTGTGGTGGTCCGCATGAATTGTAATCCTTTCCTGTTGGGAGCAGTGATTGAGCTTCATGTTAAAAATGCACTGCCAGAATTAAAATTAACTGGAGAGAAATTATCAAATTCCTTCTACGTGGATAATTGTGTCACTTCAGTTAACTCGGAAGGTGATTTGATTAGTTTCATCAAAGATGTGACTGAGTTACTGTCCACCACCAAATTTGATCTAAGGTTGTGGGAATCCACTTTTCAGAGTGGATGCAACATTTCTCAAGTATTTGGTTTGCTTTAGGATAAGCAGGAGGATGTTTTGTTGTGTCATGTCAAGGACATTTAAGAACCATTTCCTATTCCTACCCGAAGAAACATATTATCTGTAGTTCAAGGTTTTTGACCCCATTGGTTTCACATGTCACTGTTTTGCGTATGAAGATATTCTACTTCAATCTAGTTGGGGAATGAAAACTAGTTGGATTGAAGTATTACCTCAAGAGTTGGGAACAAAGTTTACAAAATTGGATGAGCGAATTGAAACTGCCGCCGTCAATCAGAATCCCTCGATGTTTGTCATCTTATGCATTTCCCAAGGATGGGTGGAAGCTACATACGTTTTGCGATGGTAGTGGTTTTGCATATTAGTCCGTTGTCTTCGTGAGATGCGAACTCAATTATCAAGTGGAATTGAAGTTCCTACAAGCAACGACAAGAATTGCACCTTTGAAAAGGTTGCCAATCCCACGATTGCAATTATTGGCTGTCACAATTGGAAGTCACAACAGAAGAAATTATTTTTCGAAATGTTCAGGTATTGTCAAAATGGTGGCTTGGATGCTAAGATTTTTGAACAATTCCCGCAATGGAGAAGATAATCGTAAAACTGGCATGGTAAATGCCAGTGATTTGGATGAAACAGAGAGGCGTGTAATACTAGTAGCTCAGAAGCAATGTTTTGCAGTAAACATAAATGAGATACCTGAACTAAGTGTTTTAAGGGATAATTCGGGACTTATAAGAGTCAAAACAAAAACTGAACGAAGAAAAGACACGGTGGATTTTTGGATTCCTATTTTATTGCCAACCAGTCATCCAGTGTTACTGGCCCTTGTGAGGGAGGAACATTTGAAGCAGTGTTATGGAGAAACACAGTTGCTACTTTCTCGTTTATGTGAAAGATATAGGATTCCGAGGGGAAGGAAGTCAATTCGTGCCATTATTTCCAAATGTGAGAAGCGCAGAAGATTTGATACAAAAAGACTTGTAGCAGTCATTTGGAATTAATAAGTTTGTTGTCTACTGATTCCATCTTGCAGAGTTTTAAGCTTCGTAACAAGAAGGGGAAGACCGTTGTAGTAGTGAAAACGCAATAAACTTTGTTGGAATGGACACATTTGTTTAAATCTGTGGATTGGAAAGTCGTGGAATCCGTGTCAGCTGTCCAATAAATTCAATGGAGGTTTATTCCTCCGACTCCTGCTTGGTGGAAGGTGGTTGGTGAGAGCGTCTTATGAGAACTCTGAAACAACTGTTGCGACGAGTGTTTGGTAAAAATTATGAAGAACTTTATTAAATTATGAAGAACTAATAGCGATTTTATATGATTGTGAATCAGTTATCAATTCGAGACCATTGTCATTCATTTCTGAAAACTGAAGATTTGGTTCCTCTCACCCCAGCCATGTTCTTGCGAGATCTACGGCAGCAGGGAAGCCCAGGGTTGGATTATTTAGATTCTAACAGTGCTGAGAGGAAATTTGCCTATCACCAAAGAGTCAAGGAGGATTTGTGACGAAACTTTTGTAGTGAGTATTTGAGTCAATTAGTTGAGCGTAAACCGAAGAAAGATTCAAGAATGTTATTCTCGAATTATTGTTCTAGTTGGAAGTGCAATTTAAAGTGATAGAATTGGAATCCAATAGCGAGGATTGTAAAGGTTGTCCCTGGAAAAGATAGAAATGTTCGTGTAGCTCTTATGAAGACCGCGTATACAGAATTCTTGAGGCCAATTCAACGTTTCTACTCTTTGGCGATCACATCAGGAGATCAAGATGTGTGTAAGAGCAAGATAGAATCATTAAGGAAAGTTCAATCCGAAGAATTGTATACATAGCATTGGTAAGATCTGTTTTTGCAATGTGGTTCTCCAGTATGGTCTCCAAATTACCCAAACCACCAGAGCGAGTGCAAAATAATTTTTTACGATGTGTGGCTTTTAAATACGATTACCGTATGGATATTATTAATCTATTGAAATTGTGCAAATCTTAAATATTGCAGTCCCTGGCTATTACATCGGGACTACTGAATCACGGAGGAGACATTTTATGGATGGAAAATAGTTATTATAGACCTCGTTGAAACTCGGTACAATTGTTCTGTAGAGAAAAAATCCTTCCAAGTTCATTTATGCGTTATTTCTACAACCTGAGTAGGGTTGGATTCTGGGCGCGTAGGTTGGTAGACTTGAATAAAACGTGGTGTAACTAAGTAGTCTAAGATTTTAGCGCAGTCTTAAGTTTTACAAACGTCGATCAAATGCTAGCTTAGAAGCTTAGTCCATCACAAGATCTTAAAATTAATCAAAATTTCATCAAACTCTAGTTCCACTCTAAATCGGTTTCGTCCGAACCCACTCAGGAAAGTTGGGGAAAGACTTATGCATAAATGAACTGTTACGCCACATCACCAGCTATACATGAATGTGGGTTTTATCAATATCCATCGGACAGCCATTTTCTACCAGTAAAAAAGAATTACTCCTTTATGAAGGGTGGTTCTAATCGAAAAGACAGGGACTGTGCGACCTTCACGAAATCAAGATCGAAAGCTAATTTAATTTTTCTGCTTTGAATATAAATGATGAGGTAGATTATCTAAAAGTTCCTCAAAAAACTACCTTTAGAATTCCAGTTATATCAACTAGAAACTATGGTATTTTCAATATACCCTTTAATCCTTTCAACTACGATTATAATTTCTTTCTACCTAGAAGTACGTGACTTAGTAATGATAATAGTAGATTTGGTCTTAAATTTATTGGGGTTTTATTAAATAGATTTAAATCTTCTATTCAACAATTAACTTTAGGATGATTCTCATTGTTTGATATGAATTAAAATATAAGCAAATATAGATAACAATGTGTTTATAATAAAATATTCTTTTCTTCTTTCAAATTATACATATTAAAATGTTATCGTATCATAATTATAATACATAATAAACTCAAACAAGTCAGGATATATCTTCATAATGTATTTAAATCATATTTTGTACTTAAATGTGGCTTTCCTGTATGTTGAGTAAAATAAAATATATAGGGCCGCGCTGTCTCTATAAAATCACGGTAAACCAAACCGGCTTTATTTGAAGAATTTTATCGATCGACTTCACTCTCTCCTGTAACAGCTGCTGTTTCTATAAATAGCTCACGGACGCTCGTTAATGCATAGAAATGAATATGTATTAAGAAGAGCAGCTAACGGGGGAGGAGCTAAAGGTGGAAGCTCAGTTGAACGCTGCAGGTATTATTTGTGTATATCATATACACTTCGACGCTCACCGCGCTTATATGCGGCAGAAGCCTGAACTAATTATAAACATCTATCACACGAATGTGTCACCCAACGTCCACGAGATTTTTATTGCAAAAGCATGTATGCAACCAACTGATCACATTGTGACATTTTCAGGGATTGCCAGTGAGCGTCCGTCTATCGGACGCTCAATGACCATGGACGCTCACTGGTATTGGATTTTTACATAGGAGGACGCTCAATTGGGTAGAAGATATATATATATATATATATATATATATATATATATATATATATATATATATATATATATATATATATATATATTTATATATAATAAAAAATATGTGATTTTTGATATGTTAATCAACAATGAACTGAAAACCGAGACTTGTGCAACCTGCTCAGGGGTGCGGGATTCAAGAGATGGTATAAATATTTGGGATTGCTCTGCCATATGCAACTTAAGCTAGATTTGACAACCGTAACCTAAACCAGTTGTCACTTTGTCATCGCAATAGAATACAGAGCTTGTTTTAATATTTTCTGTCTACAAACACAGTTCTTTGTAAATAATATGGCAAGGAACTAAAGATTGATGTGGTCTTAATTATATCATTGTCAAATATGAACTAATGATTTAAATTTGTCTACACATTTAAAAAGTTTCTTCAAGCCGAGTAATTATTGACATAACCTCACTTTTTACAAAATCATCTAAAAATTAAGCAATACAACTTATATTAAAATAACATTAAAAGCTTCTACAAGTACTATCTACGATAAAATATATTCTATATTCACTAATTTTAATTACTCAGGCCAGAATGTCAATTAATATATACCAATGCAACCATAGATACCTAGACATGTATAGCATGCAAGAACCAACAACTACACATATGGAATCAGTAAGTATTACACAGAGGTTATAGAGCAACACAGTACATTAATGGAAGAAATACATAACATTTACATATACATATTATAGAGCACCATCAAGCAAGCACTTACCCCCAATGCACCACAGAGGTGGGCCCTGTATAGGGAACACCTTGTTTATGAAAATTACGAGGAAGACTTGCACTACGAAATCTAAAGATAATACAATTATTTTCTTTCAAATTGTTTAAAAATTTTTGTTTTAGGTAAATTAAAAACAAAATCTTAAAAGTTGAATTTGATTTGTAGTGTAGGAAACTTCAGTTGAAACTTCATGCTTTCTAGTAGACGATCGAGTCGATTGTTGGTATAGAGTAAGTTAATTATTTTGTAAAAAGACAGGGAGCAAGTTAAAAAGTTTGTAAAGGCTTTGCAGTAGTCTCAAGATGAGATTAGCTCGTTGAAACAGAATTAGATCAAACATCAGTGGAAAATATTCAGCAGCATAACCAGGGAAGGGGGGGGGGGTTGAATATTGAACTTAAAACATAAAAATATTTTCCTTATTTTTTAAACTTTCTTTTAACATTGGGTCTTATTTTTAGAAAATATTGTTGTGCAGTAAAAAGTATTATATAGGGTACGGAGAAAGTCCCAGAATAGTCAAAAATCTCGATACATGCATGTAAGATTAAAAAACAAAAAACAGATCTTAAATATTTTTCAAAAAGCTATTCGATGATACCGCACTCGACCCCCCACCCCCAGGGGGGGCAACTTTGAAATCTTAAATAGAAATCCCCAATTTTTATTGCAGATTCACATTCTCCGTTAAAAAGTAAGTTAGTTTTCAGTTAAAAACTTGTTTTTGATTTTCGACAGATAGCACTTTAATAAAAAAAATACATAATGTCTAAAACATTTTTTTTTCATTATTTGGCTTGTTTCGGGTGAGTCGCCTCACCTCTCACCAACGGGGTGCTTTTTATTTTTTATCGTATTTTTACGATTACAGCACCATCTATCGAAAATCGATAAAAATTTGTCAGGTAAAACTAATTTACTTTTTAATGGAGAATCCGAATCTGCAATAAAAAATGGGGGTTCCTATATAAGATTTCAAAGTTGACCCCTCTCCTGCCCCCTGGGGGTGGGGGGGTCGAGTGTGGTATCATTGGATAGTTTTTTGAAAAATATTTAAGATGTGTTTTTTTGTTTTTTTAATCTTATGTGCATGTCTCGAGTATTTATAGCTTCATTCCCCATTTTTGTAGATATACTAAATTTCACTAAGACCGGTGAACATACCACTTTATTTAGCATATTCAAAATGTACAAGAAATTTTGAATCCAATATCACTTAATATGTTAACTTTCATTGCCATAGCAATGAATAAAAAGTTTTTTAAATCTTGTATCTAGAAGGCTGTGAACGATCTAAAATCAATAGGAATCGATCAATTATAATAATAATAATTGCTACAACCCATAGCCTGGAAACCAGGCCCCAGAAGCTATAAGCTTGTACGGGAGGGTGGGGGCAATTAGTATTATTACGTAGGCCCTACGTGCGGCTGCAGCCGACTTACAGATGGAACAGCGCAAATCTCACATTTGTGTCGCAGTTAAGGAAAACTGCAGAAAACCTTAACCAGATCTGCCGGCACCAGGAATCGACCTCGGGCCGCTTGGGTGAAAGTCCAACACTCTAGACATTACACTACCAAGGCTGTTTAATTGTTACTAAAAAAATGTGGAATCGATGCTATTTTGTTTTACGCCATTTCCGTGGCAACACAACATTTAACATTATGGTTTTTATTCAAAAGCTCATAATTTTTGCATTATTTTGATAGAGCATTTTTTGCATTTCCAACGATTAGAAATTCTTGAGAAAAACATTTTTTGTTAAAATTATAGTAGACCATAGCAAACAAATGCAATACCTACTTATTAGACAAGATGTTTAGTATCTTTATGTTCAAACTTCGGGAGTGTAAAGTAGCTTCAATTCTGAGAGTAAAAACACAAAAGTTGTAGGTAGATATTTTTATTTGTTTCGGAGATACAGGGCTATGAAATTATTTTGCAAAGCAGAAATTTGTTTTTTAAAGAGCAACAAACAAAACAAATGAATGAATGACTGACTTAGACTGATTACAAGCTTGTGTTCGCATGCCGACAAATGTAATGATGGGTCTTATTTCATGCTTTTCTTTGGCAGTCTGCTGAATGCACTCCAATAATTTTTCTTCGTTGTTTGAAACTTGAATGTATACTTTGTGCTTCATGTAACCCCAGAAATAGAAATCAAGGGGATTATGATCCGGAGATCTACGACCAATCCACCTTGGGCAGTTGACATTTACGAAATTCCAGACGGTAATCCCAAAATGTGGTGCCATCCATTTGAAGTCACGTGCCCCTTCGTATTATTAACATTACATCTTCAAAATAAATGCTAATGAGATTTTTTTGTTTGATTGGGCAAGATCTAGATTGGGGTTCCAGGCAGGTTTTTCTTGAATCATGAACACCCTTCAAAAATTAATAGCCCTGAATCCCCGAAACAAATAAAAATAGACCTACCACTTTTGTGTTTTTTACATTCAGAATTGAACCTAGTTTACACTGTCAAAGTTTGAACATAACGATACGGAACACCTTGCATGAGAGGCTATTGTAGTGCTGTCTTTTGAATACCTTTTTATAAATAAAGTGTTCTACGTAAAGTCTATGTAATTATTTTGTAGAATATATATAAGTAGAATTGTGTTAGAAGAGTAAAAAAAGAAGAGAATTGCAAGTAGGTTGAAAGTTAAATTGAGAAAGAAAGTACAAAGAGAACAAGAAATCTGACCAACCATGACATTTTCGAAGAAGTTTATAATATTTCTCCCATAAACCAATTCATCAATTATACTTATTTGTAACTTCGCCCACAGAAACATTTATCCGCCAGTGACAGTTACAGCATTTTCGAGCTATAGCATTCGACTTACCACTCATAAGCGCTCCTCCACAAGTCAAATCTGTGTTAGATATATGCACCAAAGTTACTCCATTGGAGCTTGCACTTCATTACAAGTCACTCCGAGCATGTTTGATGTAGATGTGACCCCCAAGACAGATCAATATCGAGCAAACTACATAATTTGTGAAACATAATCGTACATCATAAGATGAAATGTGTGTTTTGCATTTTGTTATTACAATAGCTAGATCATTGCCAATTCATTTAATTGTAAAACTGTCACAAGTATAAAAAGCAGTGTTGACCATGTAGATTCAAATTCTTTATTTAAAACACATTACATAACCTCACAAAATTGTAAACATTGTAACATTCTGAAGGCATTTTAAGAAATTTGGTCAGGGCGACCAAGTCGTTAAAAAAAGTTTGTATAACAGGTGGTGACTAAAAAATGAGAATTTGCATAATCATCATCTAAAAAAAGAGTAGTTACGATGGGAAAAAACATTTTATTGGACAATAATACACTCAAAGATATTTACATCTAATTTAATAAACAGTACTAAAAGGACCATTATCAGATGTTTGACGTAGCTTGCTATGTATTGCTCTACAGGCGCGTTGGACGGCATTTAAGTCTATTTTTTCAAACATAATTTGATTCGCCTAATGAGTTGTCCACAGTTTTTTGCTTGCCAATTCCTCTTATACACTAAGGCACTTAAACTTCCAAAAAAATCCTCTATCGGACGGCACTGAGGTAAATTCGTTGGATTGTGTTCTTTCGGGACAAACAGAACATTCCTTGAGACCAAGAAATTTTGAGTAGCTTTCGCATAATGCGACAAAGCTTTGTCCGGCCAAAAGACGTAGTTACTATCAGCATGATATTTGTTAGTAAACGGTAACAAGATTTTATTCAAACACTTGTCTTGATAAATTTTTTGATTGACCGCAAGTCCCCCAGTTTTAAACCAGGGGTTTGAAATACCACGCTCGGAAATTGCAATATATAACATGACCTTCGATTCATATGTTTTTTTATATTTGTATTTTACGTCAGGACAAGTGTCAGAAATATTATTTGTATAGAAACGCTGCTCATCTGTGTACTTCGGTGCTCTTATCTTCTTCCGACAAACAATTCCAGCTTTTCTTAAGGTTTTTGATATGTAACTGTGTCACATTTAAAAATTCTAGCGGCATCTCGTTGACTTATTGGGTCCTTGTTGTTAAATGTTGTTGTTAATTTTACAATGCCCTGCTTCGTCATTATTTGTGCCTTTCTGCCGCTCCCAGATTTTCTTGTTACTTGTAAATGTTGTAGAATTCTATATATCATGGAAATTGCTACGCCTTCCTCACAAAAATGTTGTACAGTGAACTTCTTCCCATGCGTCGTATTATCATTATAAAATTAAACGATGCATTCGCGGAGGGCTTTTTGCTTGTTTGACATTTTGACAAGTACTAACACAAAAGGAAAATCAACGCTGCCCACTCAAAATAATGCAGAATCATGGTAATCTGATACATTAAAGTAGGCTTCAGATTATTAAGACTACGTGATCATACGACGAGGCAAAATAATTTTCATTTTTTAGTCACCACCCGTTATTTCACCAGAGGTTACATGTTCTATGTTCGAAAATTAGTTCAGGTAAGCAATCCAAATAGGGTTACGCAGATTGGTTTGCCATTTGAGGTTAGGTTATATGTACATGTTTATCATGCTTCGAAAGGGAGTGGAGCAAGTTAAGCGGCATAGAAAGAAACAACTTGCATGAGGTGTACTTCTATCATTGTCAGTTACACACAAAGCAAAGAGAAGTGGTTTTTATTTATTTATTTAACAATAAATGTGTATATTTTTACTTGATATGGATCAAATAAACAGTGATTAATGTTATACGCAAATTCATTTTTTCTAGTTACCATTTATTAGAATTTATAGGTTCTGTAAACAAATATTTGCATACAAAAATTCACCAACCCGGTCATAAACCTGAAGGTTTAATTACAAAAGTTAATTTCCAAAAACACCCTAAACATTCACTACTCTTCTTTATATGGTTGTTTCTTGGCATATGCTCTGGAACGACAGTTATAAAAGAACTTATTAAACGAGAAATGATGTATTTGTATAATTTTCAGAGAGCAAGTCGAGAACGGTGAGTCATAAACACTATAGACCACGGCCATAGAAAAATTCATCTGGTAATGAAAATCATAGCATTTCTGATTCTCCACTTATGAGTGCTCCGCAAGCTAAATCTGTGTAAGTAAGCATTCTTTAATTTTCGAATAATAAGAAATTAAATTCATTCAAGTTTTAAATATTTTATCGTGAGTGTGGTGCGTTTCTTAATCTAATCACACGGGTTGTCTGAAACGTCAACTTTACCGATTCATTGATTTTAAATAATACAATGCTAATAAAATTCATTGAACCTCCATAATCAGAACCAACCATAAAATGTCGGTAAGTAATAATTCCAAATTTCCAAATCCCCAATTTCCACAATTAACCGAATCCTCTGGAAATCCACAGCAACCATATCAACCTATTGAAATTCAAGCTCGATCTTACTCAAGCGTCGTTGATCATAATAGTATAACGACATATTTTCTAAAAAAAAGAGCAAGCCGTTATCGCGCCAGCGCTAGAAGGAATTAAAATTGAAACTTATATTAAAGCAGTTGAAAGTACCATACAACCTAAAAATGTACGATTTGCATCACGTATATCAAATAATCGTGTATGCATATACTTATCTAGCAAAGAAATGGTCGACAAACTAATCTCTGAATGTATATATAAGTCAATATTTATCAACAACCAGACGGTAGAAATACGCAGAATAATAACTCCAGCACAGCGCCTGGTATTATCAAATGTTTATTACAGGGTGACTCCACAGTAGAGGATTTTCCAGATTCTATACAAACTGAAAATGATGATGTTACCCATAAGATATTCTTATCATGCGAAAGTATGAGATGTTTCAGTTGCAAGAAAACTGGACATAAGTCAATAAACAATACAGTCGCTGCCATCAACAACAACACTAATAACGAAACTACAGAAGAAATAAAAGATAAGCCTTCTAGCACAAATCTAGAAAAACTAAAGAACGGCTTTTGGCAAATAGAAATGGATCTCAAATCGTCAAAGAGGGACTTTTCAGTTCTAAGTTCAACAGAAGAAGCAGACAATAATCAAGCAAGCCTTCTTACAATCTTGTCTCAGGAACAAGATTTAATGCAATATAGCTTCTCACTTACATCAAGGTCTAATAGAGGTCGAAAAACGAAAACAACCAAAAAAAAGTAGCTCCAAAGAAAACGTAGTGCCTATCGAAGAACTTTGTCAACCTGTTAAGGAATTAATTGAAAATCGATAACCCTCGTTTCCATTAAATTATAAGCAACTAATAGATTTTTTGGAAAATGTACAGCGTTCTCCTGACCCTTTCAGTGTATCCCATCTTTACTCGCAGAGGACTAGCTAGATTATTGACATGCTTTCAGAAATTTATCCTTACTTAATACATTGTTCCATTAAGACCAGAATTACAAAAATTCGAAAATCACTTACAACTCAGATAATTAAACAAGCAGATGATACATTCAGTGTAATCATATCGGACACAGAATCCGAACTTTTATCGTCCAATACACACTAAGTACATCCTACCTAAAAACATTCAAATTATTATATTCATCATGCAGTGGAATGTAAACGGGATTAACACCCGCTTTGAAAATATAAAGCTTATTATAGCGGAATTTCTACCAAAAATAGGTTAGCATACAAGAAACCAGCTTTAAAGATAATTACATCCACAAACTGAAAGAATTTAATGTATACTATAAAAATCGTACAGATTATGCTAGAGCTAGCGGAGGTGTAGCTATTTAGGCACATTCATCATACCTTTTTCATGAAGTTACTTTAAGAACTACCCTCAAAGCAGTTGCGGTAACACCCCAACAAAATAAAAAAATATCTGTTTGCAACATATACATCCCGTCAAATCGTAATATCAATACAGACGAGTTAACCGATTTGATCCAGTAGATACCTCACCAAGTATTATTTTGGGAGACTTTATTTCCCATAATGTAATTTGGGGTTCGGACTCTACAGATCAAAGAGGAAAGAGTGTTGAGAAATCCATGAACATGTGCAATCTTCTACTCCTAAATAACGGCACTCAAACAAGATTCAATTCTTTTCGTGGTACATTTTCTGCTATCGATCTCACATTTTGCGATCCTTGTCTTGCTTTAAACTACTCCTGGGAAGCTTCACCCTCTCTAATGATAACGATCATTATCTTATCCATATAAAAAATCTTCGTCTTACACACCAGCACACAAGAGCTGCCAAAAAGTGGAACATCAAAAAGGCTAATTGGCCCATGTTTACAGAAAAGATCGATTTCCACTTAGATGAACTCTCACAATGCAAAAATACCGATAAAGAAGTAACCAGTTTTTGTAATATAATTGTACAGGCAGCTAATGAAGAAATGGGAAAAATCAACTTACCAGATAATCGCAAACCTGTCCCTTGGTGGAATTCTAAATGTGCAAACGCTCGTAAATTAAGGAATCCAGCCTTAAGCAATTACAAACGTAACACCATTCACGACAATTTGTTAAAGTTTAAAGAGTTGCGCGCAAAAGCCAGGCGTATCTTTAAGAAAAGTAGAAAAGAATCGTGGGTTAATTACGTATCTACAATAGATAGCAACACTACAATGGACAAAGTGTGGGACAAAGTCAGAAGAATTAAAGGTATAAGTCGTGATCTTCACATTCCTCAGACGTGCGCACAGTCACCGTTAATGAAGAGGTTGTGGAATGTCTTGCAGATAACTTTGAGAAATACTCAAGCGACTCAAATTATACTGAGACTTTTTTAACGTTAAAGGAAGAAGCTGAAGCTAACAAAATTACACCATCATTCATTAGAATTAGCCCCCTAGATGATCCCATCTCAATAATGGAACTCGATGATGCCTTGAAATAGTTTAAAAACACCGCCCCCGGTCCTGATGATATTCCTTTTATTTTCCTTCAAAATCTATTCCTTGCCTCCAAACAGTATCTAACAAATCTTTACAATCGCATACTCTCTACAGATCAGTATCCGTCTTCTTGGTCCAAAGCAACCATTATCCCCATTCCCAAACCTAATAAACCAAAATCACATGCGACATCCTATCGTCCTAGATAGGACGATGTTGCATGTGCATGTTAATGGAAAAAAATCATTAATAGAAGGCTCATATGGCGTCTTCAAAAAGAGAAATTACTATCTCCAACACAATCTGGTTTCCGTAAAAAGAGATCTACAGTAGACAACATCTCAACTTAGAATCGGAAATACTCGAGGTCTTCGCTAACAAGCTAGATCTGTAAGTTCGATTGGACCTTACACTCCTTTAAAAGTCATTCTGTGAGTGCCCGATACTGATCTGACTCGAAAGTCAAATCAACACATGAGATGTGCTTAATTTGTGAAATATAACCCTACATAGTATGTTTTTGTTATATCAAGAGGTTATTGCAAAAGTATGACAAACAGAAAGATCCATTACATAACCTCACAAACTTATAAACATTCGCTACTTTTCTGTGAACATTGCACGTTCTTACAGAGCAACTGGTAAACGAGATGTGGATAATTTTCAAGCACTCTGGGGCAAGTCAAGTGAAATGAATCGAAAATGCTTTAGTTTCACATTTTTGAAACTAGTTAAACCTAATCCTACATTTATAAGTACGGTAAAAACTCACTTAATGACTCTTTTACATACTTTTTCATATTAAATGCAATCCATCCAAAAATGTCATAATTAGTTTATCACAAACGTGTATTAAAAAATCCAAGTCAATTAGGATTTTTAGAAATGTTAGTTCAACTCATAAACAAAAAAAATAGTAAAATAGTGATAATAAAAACATAAACTTGATTTTTTTTACACTCACTTAGTTCCAAGGCTACTGCATTTACGATGACCTGGTATGTACTTATTAGCTGACGTAACTGCGTGCAGCCTTAGAGATCCACTAGAAGCTTTCGCTGGTGAGAGATTCAATGATGCAATTGCTGCAGCATCAATAGCGCTACCACTCACTGACTCTTTAGAACTACAAGTTGATGAGCTTGGTGCTGGAGATGGTGGTTCTAACTTTAAGGAAAGTCTATAAATAAAAAAGTTTTAAAAATTATTACAGGTAGGTGGTGTTGATGTATACTCACTTGTACTGATCATCTTCAACAAATTTTTGTAGTTCTTCGATGTATCGAATTGAATTTAAATAGTTCTGAACATGCGGCAATGGTGTCAAGTGAGAATAATTCGATGTTTGATAATTTGAGATTATACGTAAAATGTTGTTCATTTTTAGAGTACGTTGTTGGGATTCAAGTCCACCTGAATGTGGATGTGCCATATCTATATATACCAGATCTGTCAAATATAAACCTGAAAATTGTATAATATGATTTGAAATGAAACGATCTTTAGGTTATATTTTACCTAAATAGGGAATACAAGGTAACTTTAAACTTTCAATGTGATTCCTGAGATTAGACCAGTTATCGTTATCTGAAAATACTTCAGCTAACCTATCAAATTGTTGTTTTTCCTTTTTCGATATGCAGCCCCAAGTCTTTGAGAGTCTGTGAATGTTAAAATCTTTTGTTAGAAGAGCTATTTCCATTATAGAATCTATGAAAGAAGGTCTAGATATAGATGCCTTTTATGTTGTACATTACCGAATGAGAAATCAAATGTGATTCTCTCATACTCTGCCCGCTCAACAGAGATAATAATAAAAGTAAGGGGGCGTAGCCACTTCATCAGATTGGCTACTGCTAAAAATCCAACTGACACTGAAACATTTTTGTATTCTACATGAACATAACCCCAAAAAACATAAGATTTTAATAATAAACTACTTCTAACAAATATTTTTGATATTATTTCAATTAAATTATGTATTAGCAATTTTAAAATATTTAATAGTAGGTACATGAAATGTCCAAAACTAATCAAATAATTATTTGATGATACTGATCTGCATCAAAGTGACGCTATCTGTCACTTTGCCTTGTGAAACGGACTCCACAGTTTCGCGAGCTGTTTCAATTCGCCCAATAACAAAGTAGCTTTTAAATCGTCCGCTCTTTTGTGGGCATTATTATTACTATCTGTGTTGACCGGCCCGAGTATAGTTAAGTACTACAAGTTGTAAAATAACATTAAATGTGTTTATAAAGCCGCCTGCATCTGGACAATCCTATTGCTCTATGTGTATAATTAATTCATTTTAAATTATTTTAGAAAAGTTGGCCATGACCTTTTGATTTGCACTTAATAAAATCTTTAAATATTCAGAATTCCAAGTGCATTTGTAATCTCCAAGCGTTGGGAACCAGAGGTTTCAAAACTTTTGTAAACTAAGACCCACTTTAAAAAATGGAATTTTTTGTAGCGCATCTGACTAGTAAAGAGGCAGAAGAGGGACTGAATAAAAATATTGCTTTATTTTTTATTTAATACATTCAATTAAGAAATATAGATCTACAAAATTTAAATAAACCACTTTTTAACAAAAAAAAATCTGGTTGTAAATGTAATACCATACATGGTGTGTACATAATTCCAGTTGCTTTATATACACTTCACTAACAGTTTGGCCAGAAGAGAAATGTCAATCTGACTTTGTAAGCAAAATAAAGGCTCAAAAGATCTCAAAAAATCAAATTCTCTAAGTCTACATTTCATACATCAAAATGTCTAAGTAATTAAATCTCCATTCTCTTACAAGAGAACAATTATTTTTTCAGCATGATGGAGCACCAGCTCACAATGCCAGACATATTACAAATTTTTAAATGTAATAGTTGGCAATAAAGAAATGAGCCACAGACACATCCTCCAAGTTCGTCTGATTTGATGACGCTTATTTTTTTTCCACCACTTATACAGGGTGTCCATTTATTTGATAATGAATAAACGTCTAAATATAGAGAAACTTTTAATACAAAAGTTTCTTGGTTGCTGAAAATGCATACTGTAAAAATATTCATAACAAGACAGGGTGATTCACAAAAGTGAGACCAATGAAACTATGCTTTTCTTAAATGAGACACCCTATATATTTTACTTGGAATTGATTCCCCTTTCAGTTGTTTATTCAACAGTACTTTTGAAAACTTTTTTTATTGAAAGTTTTTTTTCCAATATTTAATAGCTTAAGAGATATCGAATAGTTGCATACTAAATGGACACGCTGTATAAGATGTTGCATAATACTGTTGAAGAACTAATTCATAATTTTAAAAATGTAAGAGTTTTATTTCGAATATTCATATTTCCAATGCATGTTAGAAAAAGGTAAAAGGTACTAAAGTGTAAGAAGTGTCATAAAGGAAGACGACAGTTTAAACATTTACACAGTGTCCAATAAATTTAGATACACTTTCAAAATTCTTCATAAAAGGGCATTTATAATGAAACATTACACGATACTAAGTTTTGTGTAAAATTTTACAAAGAAATTCTGAGAAATTATTCGATAACGTTGCAAATATAAATTTTCGTCACTTTATATAAAACTTTGTACAAATATCTTTTTCTGTAAAATTATTTAGAACTTGTTCGAAAATCTGGGTTAATATACGAAATCTGCGCGGCAACTTTTGAATTGTGAGGTTATGTTTACATAAACAGTTTATGTTTACAAGTTACTTTTAGTGTAGTTAGCGTTTGAGCGACTGTTATTATTACGTAGGCACATGGGAAACTGCAAGCCGCCAGGTAAATGTGCTTAGGAGCTATCCCGACCACCCTATGATCCGGACTGCAGCCGGGTACAGTGATTGAGAGAAGCTCTGAAAGCCATTAAACTTAAGGATAGTTGAAGCGAATACATAGCCTCTCACAATCAAGACAACTTCACCAAATACGGGTACACACCGGGAGTCTATAACGTGTAGACTTAAACGAAGCTCTGTCGAGAGCCCACCAAGCCTAAAATTTGTAGATCGGGGTGGCAAAACCATTAAAAAACCAAGTCCCGCCACAATTGAGGCTGGATTCGATCGGGCAGTGGTCCCACTTTGCAATAGCGCATAGCTGGGGAATAGTCCTATTGCTGGACGAGGTACTGCGGTACCGGCGGGTGAGCAACGTTATTTGCTCCGGCACTAGTCCTGAGTTAGCTAGTAGAGGGTGGCTGCGACCAGTGAGCTGATCTGGTAGCAAGTGCGGTACTGCCAGTTAAGCAACTTGCGCGCTGATTGGGCGTATCCCAAACACTTCCTTCTGGAAGGGAACGTGGGGGTAAGTTCACACAGGTACCCCACGTAAAACAACCATGACATTCAATATTATTATTGTTTATTACTTGTTGAGTAGAGGTAGTGACTATTATTGTTCTGTGATTTACGTGTTTATAAATTGTTTGAGCTGAAAGAGTTATTTATTATTGTTATAACCATGTCATGGTCACAAAATTTTATCAACATTCACGACACATAACCTACAACATTCTGATATTAGGTTAGGATGATTATAGTGACAATTTTGACGTCAATGTTGAGTAGCAGCTGATCATGTAGATGTCACTGCTAGTACTTTTTTTATAGAGTCCCTTTATAATGATATCAAATAATAAGAATAAGAGTTGGGACATGTACGGATTTTAATTGGCTGGATCCAATGCCAAGGAATACTGATCTTAATAGTCCGATACTTGTGTTTTTAAAATTGCATAACAAAATTTACATTACTTTACATCCAATATGCATTTTATCTTTATGGAATTAAATTTTCTTAATAATAATATGCATTTTTTATCAGTTAATAAATGTTAATAGTATTATAATAATGTTGACTCAAAGGATTTATTGACACCTATGTACATATTTTCTCAAGAAACAATTTGTCAAATCAAACAACTGAAAGTTGATAGGTGAAAATACTTTATGAGAAATCTAGTCGTTCTTGACTTTGGATCCACATGTCCTAACTCTTATCTTATATAACCTATTATTATTATAATACAGGAACTCTATTTTTTTACTAATGCGCATGCTAACACTTGAAATTTTTGACGAAAATGATTTTAAGTTGCATGTGGTGGCATACAGAACGTAAATTATTTTAAACAAAATATTTTAAAATAATTTAGTACAAGAATTTCCACAAAATTTTACATAAAATTTAGTATCGTGTCATACTAGCCTTAGAATAACTCTTAGAATATAAAACTGTAGGAAAACATAATCATCTATCACATACGACCGGTATGTGGTCTCAATTTGGCGGAGTAGGTGTTTCCGGTTTTGTAATGAGATATTTTCATTGGCGGTTCTCACTTTCTCAAAATGCGCACATAAACTACATAACCACAATTTTAAAACATAGTATTTTAAAATTAATCTTAGAGTATAAATTTTATATTTAATATTTTAAACAAATGAATACTCACTTATGAAATGTAATTCCCTTATTTGCCGGTATTTGCTCCCCCCCTCGTATTTGCCGGAGTTTGAGAGAAAAGCAAATTTAGGTGGCGTCTAATGGCGGGCAGTGTGACGTCATATCTGTCGCTTTTAAAGCTCATTGCGCCGGGTAATTACACTCTTTCCTACAGTTTTATATTCTAAGGAATAACTCCACCTTTGACTTAATAAATATTGACTTAATTAATGAATATCTTACTTTTCAATTACTTTACTGAGTTGTGAAGTACTTGATGTGTTAAATAAAACGCTCGACAAATCTTTACAAATTATGTTCGCATAATTCCTACATGCTCTTTTTTTATGAATAATAAAAAGTTACACTTAACAGAAAAGATTGCATTTGCCATTTTTAATTTGTTAATTAGATTTGCAACACTTTTGTGTACTGCAAAACTACTGTGCGCAATTTTATGTATGCGTTAACTATAATTTGTAATCTATCGGTAACATAACCAACATCTTTGCCTTTGCCTAGGCAATGCTTATACATTTGCTAATTATCTGTGTCAGATTTGGTGCAGTCATTCCTGTTCCGACGATATGAAGTTATGTAATTACTTTAAAATTCATTCAAGTTATCAATTCACTACTAGGGCTGTGAATAATAATCGATGAATCGATTAATAACACAGCCATACAAAAAAAAATTTTTTTTGGGTCTGGGGATCAGACCATGTTTTCTATATGTTTTTGGGGACGCTGAAACCGATTCTGAAGTCCGTTTTACCCCATCACGTCAGGTTTTTGACATAACCTCAAAAAATCTTCACAGTCACACAAAAATAAAACACAATGCCTGGCCTGGGGGCAAGCCATTTTTACTATATGTTTTTGGGGTCGCTGAAAGTGAATTCTAAGTCCATTGCATCGTATCATGTCAGGTTTTTGACATAACCTTAAAAAATCTTACAATCCAAGCCCAATTAGTCCCCCAAATTGGAATTTATGGTTATAGGGTAAAGAGGTTATGGGTAGGGCTGTGCAATTATCGAAATCAATAATCGAAAATCGATTAAAGAAAATAATCGATTAATCGATTGACCGATTGATCGACTAATCGATTGATCGATTTGATCGATTTAATCGATTTAGTCGATTGATCGATTTATTCGATTGATCGATTAGATCGATTTAATCGATTGATCGATTATTTAAAAAAATTAAACGAAGATCCGATTAATCGATTATTATGCACAGCCCTAGTGGTGACTTATGACTTTATGAGTAACTAGTACCTATTGATTTTGAAATTCACTAGCTTAGTATTTTTCCTTACAAGAAAAGTGATAATGAAAGTATGTTTGCATAACGCAGTAATTATCTTAAAAGGAAACTTTTTTAATGCGAATATTTTACCTAAAAATTATTGATTCAATTACTTTATTATACAAATATTCAAAGGTCCGATTAATCGATTATTATGCACAGCCCTAGTCGTAACTACGATTATTTCCTAAAAATCGATTAAATCGATTGATCGATTAATCGAGTATTAAAAAAAATAATCGAAGGTCCGGTTAATCGATTATTATGCACAGCCCTAGTTATGGGGTCAAGGAGTGAAGGGGTCGAATGGTTGTGGGGTTAAGAGATTATGAGGTTCAATATATTAGGTACAATGGGCTAATTGGGCTTGGATTATAAGATTTTTTAAGGTTATGTCAAGAACTCGATTCGGTTTCAGCAACCTCAAAAACATACAGTAAAAATGGCTTGATCCCCAGGTCAGCCCTGTTTTTATTTTTGTGTGGCTGTGAAGAGTTTTTGAGGTTATGTAAAAAAAAATTTTTTTGACCTGGGGATGAGACCACGTTTATTATATGTTTTTGGGGTCGCTAAAACCGAATCTGAAATCCATCTTACTCCATCACGTCAGTTTTTTTGATGGTTATGGTGTTAAGAGACTATAAGGTTCAATATATTAGGTACTAGGATAATGGGCCCTACACACTTAAGTATGATAGAAATAGCATTTATCGATTTTTTTTAAAGTAGGTCAGTATTTACATGACCTACATAAATCTCCAATCGATTCTCTATCGATAGAGCACATATTAGTACCAAATAACACTCAATAGCACTAAATAGTACGATAGAATCAGCATTTATCGATTTTTTAAAACATAACCTAATTTAAAAAATTTTAAAACAACCTAATTCAAAAAATTTTCATCGGTCGTGCATTATCCTCGGCAAATTACGCGTCGAATGAGACCAAGCCCATCTCTCCAGCCCTTATAGAACGCGAGAATGGGGCTCGGACACACATACAAATCAACTTTATTAATATTGGAGTCGAATGAGTCCAACCCATCTCTAACATGACCTACTTTAAAAAGTTTTCGGTCGTGCATTATCCTCGGCAAATTACGCGTCGAATGAGCCCAAGCCCATCTCTCTAGCCCTTATAGAACGCGAGAATGGGGCTCGGACACATACAAATCAACTTTATTAATATTGGAGTCGAATGAGCCCAACCCATCTCTAACATGACCTACTTTAAAAAGTTTTCGGTCGTGCATTATCCTCGGCAAATTACGCGTCGAATGAGCCCAAGCCCATCTCTCCAGCCCTAATAGAATGCGAGAATGGGGCTCGGACACACATACAAATCAACTTTAGTAGTATTGGATAACGGGCTAATGGGGTTTGGATTATAAGATTTTTTAAGGTTGTCAAAAACCTGACATGATAGGATGAAATGTACTTGGAATTCGGTTTTAGCGACCCCAAAAACATATAGTAATAATGGCTTGACCCCCAGGCCAACATAGTTTTTTATTTCTATGTGGCTGTGAAGACTTTTTGAGGTTATGTCAAAAACCTGACGTGCTGGGGTGAAATGGAGTTCGAATTCGGTTTTAGCGACCCCAAAAACATATAGTAATAATGGCTTGATCCCCAGGCCAGCATTGTTTTTAATTTTTGTGACTGTGAAAACTTTTTGAGGTTATGTCAAAAACCTGACGTGATGGGGTAAAACGGACTTGGGATTCGGTTTCAGCGACCCCAAAAATATATAGAAAACATAGTCTGATCCCAGACCCGAAAAAAACTTTTTTTTTGTGTGGGTGTGTAATCGATTAATCGGACCTTCGATTAATTTTTTTAAATAATTGATTAATCAATTATATCGATCAATTAATTTAATCAAATAATCGATTTAAATGATTAAATCAATCGATTGATTGTTCGATTAATCGATTATGTTAAGAAAATAATCGTAGTTCCGAATAATCGATTAACCAATCAGTCGATCTAACCGATTTCCTTTTTTAATCTATTTTTATTATTGATGTTCATAATAGCACAATCATAGTTGCTTCTCAAACTTAGGTTGAAGTAGCATTAACAATGACCATGAATTGCACAAATTGTTCCTCTACTAAAGCAGAACATTGGTGATGTATGATGTCGTATTACTCGTATTCGTACAGTACAAGGTATGACCAGAGTACCAGACCGGGACCAACCAGAACATACACTGCATGACTGCACACAAATTGAAGTGGATTTTTAAAAATATACTTTAGCAAAATTTCAGTAGAAGTTACTATTTATGTTAATTCAGAAAAGGCTTTATACTATGAACAAATTATCAAAAGTGATTAATCAGGCCTACGATTATATTTTTAAATAAACGATTAATCTATCAATTGATAAATCGATTAATCTGATAAATCGATTAATCGATCAATTGATCATTCGATTAATTGATCAATTGATCATTCGATTAATTGATCAATTGATCATTCGATTAAATCGATTTAATCAATTGATCATTTTTTTAAATTCGATTTTTGAGTATTGATTTCAATAATCGCACAGCCCTATTCAAAACACATTTTGGGTAATAATCTAACCTCAAATTGCATATGGCTGTTTGTTTATTTCACAGAACGTCATTTCTCGTCCCCGGATTCGTTTTCAGCACACCAAAAAACATACGGTATACTACCTCACCTTTCAACTACAAAACTTTTTTCTTTTTTGTGGGTTTGTGACAGTCCCACAAAAAAAAAGAAGTCCTGTAGTTGAAAAGTGAGGTACCATACCGTATGTTTTCTGGTGTGCTGAAAACGAATCCGGGGTCAGAATTCACCCATCATCCTTTTTTCTTTCTTTTTGTGAGCCTGTCACAAACTCACAAAAAAGAAAAAGTTTTGTAGTTGAAAGGTGAGGTACACCATATCGTATGTTTTTTGGTGTGCTGAAAACAAATCTGCGGTCAGAATTGACCCATCATCCTTTTTCTTTCTTTTTGTGGACCTTTCACAAACCCACAAAAAAGAAAAAAGTTTTGTAGTTGAAAGGCGAGGTACACCATACCGTATGTTTTTTGGTGTGCTGAAAACGAATCTGGGGTCAGAATTGACCCATCACCCAAGGATTTTTGTTTAGATGTATTTTTATAAATTTTTTGAGGTGTTTTTAGAAGCATGTTGGAGGTTATGTTGAAATCCTTGGGTGATGGGTTTATCGTTAATTCGTTTTCAGCACACCGAAAAGCATACGGTATGGTATCTCACCTTTCAACTACAAGACTTTTTTTTATTTTTGTGGGCCTGTGTAATCAGGAAAAGATGTAAAGCAAATATTACAGAAATGTTGATACAAGAATGAAACTCTCCAAAGCATATGCAATATTATAAGAGAATATCAGCTAGACTCTTCCGTTACCCACTTCTCTCTGGTAATGATTGCCTTTATATTTTCTATTATTAATATTTTGTGGTATTTTGTTAATTTTTGATAAAATAGTGATTTTATTTATAGTATTACTGTGTGTGTTGTGCAAGTCGAGACTGCACATTTTACAAAAACAAAAATTGCAATCCTGATTTGCACGATCATTCTAACCTCAAAAATAACGAGATGGCAAAACATCGTTACAAAATGTTACATTAGCATTATCAGAAAAATATTCAAGAAATGCATTCATTTAATAATAATTGTTTCCGAAATGTATGGCCACCTGGATATCTAAAATAATTCGAGACGGGTTACACTAACTAATAATTACCTATATACTGAGGCACTTTGTAAGGCCGATATTATTGCAAATAGAGAGTGCAAGTTATTAAGATCATATAGCTTTTTCGCTATACGAATAAAATGTCCTAATATCTCTGCTCTCTGCTTTGGTGTTGATCGTGATAATATCTCTTGGACAGTCCAAAAACTTACCTAAAACATATTTATTATTTATATACATTAATATCCAATAGTAAAACTTATTATTACATGATTAAAGCGTCTTGTAAAAGCAACAACATTTGGAGCGATTACAAGTTTGTTCTTCTTATTCCAAGCACAACTAGTGAGTTCGTCTGGTTGTATGGCTAAGAATACCGGGAGATCAAGTAAAGTCAACTGACTGGCGAATTCCTCAGGTGTAATCCTGAGAGGGTCAAGAACCATATTGGTAAAGTCTTTCGAGTTTTGTGATGATGAGTGGTTAGGCAAGCTTTGAGTTTTAATGTGTGCAGGTACTGATGCAAAAGAAGCTCTAAAAAAAGAATGAGTAAAAGTAATACATTTTTATTGTTAAATAAGGTAAAGAAATACCCATAATTATAATAGGTATGAGGTGGTCCAGGTCCTCTCGATATGCACTGTGCTGATAACTTACGTGTCCTACTGCTATCTGTAAAGCTGCTTGTACTAGCACCATTACTATAACTACTAGAAGGTATTTTATAGGAATCATCGGTGTGACGAGTTACTTGACTATTGTCTTCTCCAGTCTAAAAGAAAACGATGATTATAATATATATATAGTTAAATAGTTGTCTATTTGAATGTTGCTGTCACCTACTTCTGTCATTTTGAGCATGGCAAGACTGTCGGCTGATACATCTCTTGGAATTTCTGAATAACGTAACATCTTCAGACATGGCCGTTATTATTTTTCTGTAACAAAATGTGAAACATTGATTATTTAATTATTATAACCTCAAAATTGTAGTTTACTAAAATAATTATCTTAGGTTTGTGATTAGATTTTGTTTTACTTTTGCTGTTAACAAAATTAGAAAGCCTTCTTGATGTGAAAGGACAATTTTCTTCTTAAATTATTTTATATTATGTATACATTTTTATTGTTTATTTATTTTAATAATTACCCAAAAATGTATAAAATTATAGTAATTACAACACAACAAATTTTTCTAAAAATATTGCTGTATAGATATATTATTGTTTGTTTATACAGCTATATGCTGTTAAATGAACTGCATTTCCTGATCTTGATAATTGCTATTATTTCCTGTAATGAATTACTTTTTATTTCCTGAATTTAACAATACACTACTACTATTATTATTATGTACTACTATGCATTTATTTTATTTTAGAATTTAATGTAAATATTATTCATATTTAGTTTTATGTCTACCGGGTGGGGCAATAGTGTGGGGAAGTCCGATAGCTCCTAAACGGTAACAGCTAGAAAAATCGTTCTAATACGGATGTAAACAGTGGATAGAGGCGCATCTAGAGAAATTATTTTCATATATACAGGGTGTTGCAGGAAAGTGGGACACGCTTAAGGTGTTTTTTTTTAAATAGAATGCCCCAAATATTTTTGCATATTTAACACCTCTCTTGGCAGGTTTATTCATATCTAAAATTTTAGCGCCATCTAATGACCGGTTTAGAAGTTATAATTTTTTTTTTAAATTGAGTTTTACATCTTAACAGTTTACCGCTTCCACGGCCGCAACTGTGAAGACGAATTTAAGTAGGGATTTTGTTGCAGGTGCTTGTAGAGTGCTCTTCTTTAAAAGAAAATGAACCCACCATGTACAGGGTGTTCAAAAATAGTTTTTAAATTTAGAGAACTTCAAAGCTAAAATTCACAACTTTTTCAAATGGAACACCCTGTATATTTTGTACCTTTGTAATGCAGAATTAAATAACGAACATTTTTTGTATGTACGTCCCTATAGCTATCTGTAATCACTTTTGATTTATTGAGAAAAAACTGCAAGAAGTACACTATTAAAAAATTATTTATTTAAAAAAAATCAAGGTTTTTCAAATAAAACAAAAGAAAAAAACTATAGCAAATGCTCCATATGTTGCCCATTTGAATGGACATACATTTCGATGCGCCTTTGGAACGATCTTTGTACGTTTCTTAACATTGCCGCCGTAATACTTCTAAAAGCATGTATTATTCTATCCTTCATATTTTGGATTGTGGTTGGTGTCTCTGTATAAACAATTTTTTCACATATCCCCATAAAAAGAAATCCATTTTTGTAAGATCAGGAGATCTCGCAGGCCATTTAGTGGGTCCATTCCTTCCAATCCATTGATGTGGGTAGATATTATTTAGGTGGTCTCTTACTGCATGTAAATAATGCGGTGGAGCACCGTCTTGCTAAAGCCACATCCCATTCCGAATCCTTTGAGGAAGATTCGCCAATAATTGTGGCAGATAGCTCTCCAAAAATGAAGATAAATAGCTCCAGTTAATGTACCATCAAAAAAATGTGGCCCTATTACATGTTCTCCAATAATTCCCCCTCAAACTTTTATGGACCATCCGTGCTGGTTATCAAGTTGTCTGAAAAAGTGGGGATTTTCTGTAGTATAATAATGGAAATTGTGCCTGTTAACAAATCCATTTTTATGAAATGTTGCCTCATCAGTGAACAAAATATTGTTGAAAAATGTAGCATCGTCTTGCATTTTACCTATGGCTCAATTACAAAACTGTAAACGTATTAGAAAATCGTCACACTATTGCCCCACCCGGTATATCAGTTTTTTATTTTTATTTAAATTTCAAATTTGAAAACAATTTCAGAATAAATACAAAAAAAATTACAAATTGTAAAAACCTTATTCCAATTAATTAAGACAAAATTTAATTGATAAAATTTTAATCAATGCAGTGGTCTACAAATTTATGGGCATTTTGTGTTTTGCAACATTTTGAAAGTTAATATAACCTAACACATGAAACCAATCTTCATAACAGTAAAACATAGTGTCTGGTAAATTATACTTATTTAAATTGATAATCAACTATTGGTAAAATTCAATTAATCAATTAATATCTGATGGGGGTAATTAATTAGCTGTTCCACCGTTGATACTGAATTATACCTTATATAAAATTCTGCATAAAATAAATAAATTGGTTTATTGAGATTTTTTTCTGAAAACCTTAAAATAATCAAATAATTTTTTTTTAAAAGGCACTTCCTGGTGTAAAGATTTTTTTCTTATATAACGGGAATTTCCTGACATCTGCAATAAAGTAAACAGCCGCAGTTCAAACTCAGTATAAGCGAAATATAAAAATAAAACAACAGTTCACGCAAGAAACAGAAAGTGATTTATTTAGGTAAACTCAGTATTAAAAATACCAATAAAAGTAAGATAAGTATATCAATTAAAAGATAAACTAATCAATTATAAGTGATAAATCAAGTTAGAATTAGAACAGTTCGTACATAAGCAGAATTAAAAATTTGTGTTATCAACTTTTAATAATAAATCAATCATAAACAATAATAATTAATCAGTTCTTAAATTACTAAAAATTAAACTGTATCTACTGTTAAAGTCAAACAAGAAATATCAAAGTTAATTCTACTTTATGAAAATACTTTTTCTGCAGAAAAAGTAACATTAAATTATATCTAGCAGGAATGTTAATATTTTATTATGTGGTAGATTAAAGTTTTGTTTATATAAAGACGTAACCTAAACCTAAAAATAACTAATAATCTAAAAAGGTAAGAGAAGATTTTCTAATTTACTGAAGGTGTTGCCTGCGTTTTTCCTGGTGTTAGCTTGAACTAATTAAAAAGGTTTGACGTTTTAGAAGTTCTGTCCATGGTACTTAAAGTGCAGTCGACTCCAAAAACTCCAAAATTCAATTAAAACAAAAAAGAAAAACCTAAAAGGAAATTTTACAATTAATTGATTTTTGGCTTATTAAAAACAGAAGTGGTGGTAAATGAATGGTACAAATCAACCAATAAGTATTCCTAAATTAAAACATTACCACAATTATATGGATGAATTAGTCAATGAATTAGTCAATAAAACAGTCTAGAAAGTAACACAACCAAATAAGATAAACAGATTAAAGTCTGGCCGCGTTAGCTATTCTGAAAGCCTAAACAACCCAAATGCAACACTATTGGTGGGCGCGCTTAATGACTGATGTCGTTTACGTTTACTTAAGCGCGGAAATGCGGATAAACGTCTAGTACTAATGTTCATCTTGCACGGTGCAGTTGCATTTATTTTTATTGCGTACAAGCGTTAACTCTGCAAATTCAAAAAATGGCCGAAAACGTCGAAAATGTTCCTTTAAAAAGGAAAAACTTCCTATTTCTAAACGTGAAAAGAAGATTATAGTAAATAATTACACGAAGTTATGTTCACAAAATAAGACTATAATTATTCTATAGTGGGTTTTTACGTAAAAATGTCCTCTTTAGGACAAACAACTCTTTTAAACTCTGTTTTGTTATTGCTAAATATACGTAACGAGTCTAATTTAATTGTGATGTTAAACGCCAAAGAGTGATCTGCACTCTCGCGGGATTTTGTTAAAAGATATTATGTGGTAGCTCTGTTGCAATATGTATATAATTGTATAATCGCCACTACAGAAAACATATTATTGAGTAGAATCTATGAATGACAATTTCATTTTACTGACATTTCAAAAAATATAAAATCTAAATATTTTACCTAAAATTATACAACACTGCAAAAACAACCGCTAAAACTACGTCATCAACTACCGCATATTGACTAGCAAAGACATCTTGATATTGTAGAACGCCATCTATATTTATGAGCGCGTCCCAATACCCTAAGCGGTAACGCATCATTGTGTAAACGTAGCTTTGAGCGGTTGACCACTGTTTGTTTATGTTTTCCGAATAGCTAGCGCGACCGAAGTTTAGATGATTGAACAGTGAAGACAAGTGGGTTCGATTTTCGAAAGAGTTTTCTGAAAGTAAACATTTTTAAAAGTAAACATGATTTAAGACTTTTAGTGTATTGCCTTCGACACAAAAAATGTAGATTTTGACACAGTTTTAAGAAAGTGTTAATTTTTAAAAATTAAAGTAAAAACGGTACTTTAAACTGAATAAGAAAGAGTAGAAATATTAACGATGCTAGCTCCCGAGGATACGATAGGATAGAATAAGTTAAATAACTTGATAAAATCATCCCAATAGATCCCCCTATTGTAAGATTTACAGTGAATAGAATAGTTTACAGAATTTATGGAAATTGCTAATGTAACAGGTAAACCTTGTACATAACTAAAGAAATCAAATTTAATTAAATGAAGAAGATCATTTACAGTTTTGTATTCTTCACATACTATGAGTAATACTGCGATAAAAACCACAAACTTTTCAATAATATTTACGTATACTCACTTTTACCCTGAATGACTCATCATTGCAGATATTGGCCACAAGAAAATATTCACTGGACTCAAAAATCTCAGTCCATCAGGGAAAAGCAAGTTTATGGGTAGAAATAATAAAAAGACATTAACTTAAGGTTTTAGCAAATCATTAGCAGAAAGAATGGAACGTATTAACGTTGGTCCATAAATAATGGAGATAAATACTGAAAAAATAAATGCACAACGCTATATTGCCAGACTCTTTCTAGCTATTAGCTCAACGAAGATATTTCAAACACTGTTAATATAAGTTTTAAAAAATGTGATGGTGGGAGGTGAACAATGACGATACTGTTGTGTTGGATTGTTTGTAATCCGGTTGAATTCGGTTCACAACGTTCGATCTTGAGAAACCGTCTTCAGATACGCTTTCCGCACAACACATCCCCGTTTCAACCACGTCCGCATGGAGCACGCCTCTCCAACTATCCATCTATTTTTTCACATGTACTGTCGTGGTGGAGGGGAGGAGAGGAGGCGGGATGCTGTCCTAAATTTGTTCAATTTGGTCCAGCGGCGCGCGTGTCTTCTCTCCATGAAATACGGCGACATTTCAGGCTGCTAGCCGATGACGTTAATCCACAGATATAAAACCTTCACCCGTGCACGTTTGCAGGCAAAATGTCCCGCCCCATCTTGCATGAACGAGCGTCTCCGACAGAAGGAGGGAACCATGTACAGAAGGTCTTAACTTCGACATCTCTGAAAGAAAATGTGCGACCTGGCCGGATGCGATTCTTCGGAGCGTTTGTGAACTGGGCAATTGATCAAAACGAATAACCAGTTCTCCATACGCTCCACACACCGCGCCTCGCAACACAACGGGTCAAAAGGAAACTCAAATATCCACCCACCCTATTTTTAGCAAATTCCACGCTTATAAACCCAATTCTCGAAGACCTCGATAAAGTGCTTCACGACCCCCCCCCCTCTGGTGTAGAACAAAGCCGCTTATCCTAAACACACTCATTCGTACACATTACACTCCCTGGACCACCGCACACTACGAGCTCCACGTCAATAGCCCTAAGCTTCCCATACACATTGTCGATAAAACATTGGAGAATCCATAAATGGGGAGGATTTTAGCCGTGCAGCCATGCAGGAGATCAGCTTCCTCTCCGCATGTAAACCTTCTGCACGGGTCATGTTGCAGGGGACTTCCTTGGAGGCGAGATCAAATGCCCGTAGAGCTCGACCAGGCAGAAGGAGCCGGATCTAATTATTTTTATTTGTTTGTTTATTTATTATTTATCTTTTTTTTAATTATTTTATTTTTTCAGTATCTCACCATTAAAAATTTTGTTACCATTAACTGGCCAAAACAGAAAACTATGAATTAAATCCTACAACGCCATAACTCACAACATTTATTTAATCGCTTTCAATATTTATTGCCTTTTTCTGTGTTTTGTTTCCCCTTGAGCGCTGACTCCCGTTGAAGGGCGTTAGCCTCCACCTGCTACCGTCTCCTCCTTAGCCGTATCACAGTATAATAACAACCAGTAGGTGCACTCTCGCAAATATTGAAAGCCGCGTGTTGACCTTGTTGTATCTCGGGCTGTTGGAACAACACTAATTGCCATTCAAAGCGTTTTGATGGCAATAACAACATACACATACAATAACAACTTTAATATAAAACAAAAAAGTTTTTGATGGCACAGTAATAATTACTTTTTTACTGATTTCTCAAAACTTACAGTTATGCAGATACGATCTTTATCCTTAACAGGGCAGTATACCCTGCTCGTAATTTCCAGCATGCAATGACGATCGGCAAGCCTCGGCGGAATGATCGTGGTGTGTTACTGTGCTATATTCGAAACTACCTTAACAACTTCAAAATGCCGACAATAGAGTTGGGTAAGATGTAGGTATATTTTTATGATGTGGCGGTATCTAGCCAGTCATCCGTTCAACCGCCGCCGACACCACCACTACCATCCATCCACCCAGGAGAAGAACCAACATCGCCTTGCCTACCTTTCCAGTAGAATATCGCTCAAAGATACTACCCGAAAGCTAAGATTCATTCTCTTTCACGAATTTCAAACTGGACAGACGATATGAATGCAAATAACAACTAGAGCGTGAGGGTGAATAAATAAGAACTCGATCAATGCTGTACTAACCCAATCATTACCATTTCCTTCTGAATTTTGCTCTTTAGAAAATTAATTCAATTTTAAAAAGGCATTACTATAATTAATGGGTGTGCCTCGAATGTCCATGAAAGCAAAATTAATAATAATGGAATGATTGTTACTGAGCCGTAGATCAGAACAATGGTTTAGTTAATTACTTTAATAAACCATCAAGCGTGCCAAATTGCAGCTATTAACGCTCGTCAATTCATAAATAATTTTTTTAAAGAAAAAAAAAAGTAAATATAAAAACAATTAAATTATGCATAATTATTGATAGACCCTCATTAGCGGATACTCACGCTAATAATAAAACGCAAGTATCTTTAATACCTTGGATCGTTACATAACCACACTTTTTTTATACAACAAAGAAAATAACTATTTTAATACCCTCAATGCCAAAATTTCATCTCTAGTATATAGTTTCAATGTTGTAAATACTTCAACCAGAAATTAGAGAAAGTTTTAATGTGTAATTATTTCAGGAAGTTGAGGCATGATTATTCAAACGTGCACAAGAAGTAACACTTGTTGCCTTATCGACTTTAATGTCAAAGCGTGCATGAACTCATAAGTTTAATCAATAGATCAAAAAATGCTGTTAATTATATCAAACAAAAAATTTGAAACAAAGACCGACCAAACTCGGATGCTTTTAGTGAAGCATCAATAAATTGAGGTTAAGTTTTTTTTTTTAGTAATAGTGTGTTGTTTCGGCTTTCGTTTCAAAAGATAAATATCGGACTGTTTGTGTTTGCGTTTGTTTATATACCCTTCACATTGCCTACGATGACTTAACGCAGAATTTATTGCTCAAGCATTAATAAGAAAAACAATGGTATTGTTTATATTGTAAGCATTCGTTTTTTTTAATTAACTGTCGATTATTAAGAAACGATCCTATTGATGGTGTTCATCTCATTTAAGTAATGAAAGTGGTTTACAAAACTGTAATTGATGTAGGTTAATTACGGCAGCTAACTGTTTCTTGCAAAATTGTTATTAATTAACTTCTAAAATGTTAATTTATTTTAAGCACGTGTCTTTTGTTGTACCAATTGTATTTTCCACATAAATAAGAAGTACAAAAACTTGAATTTATTTAAACGCGGGAAAGCTGAAAAATATATGTCTATGACGTCATAATGGCCTTTTCTAACCTCACCTTATACTTTCTCCAGGAGTAACGCATTCTTAATATTCTTATTATAGAAGCAATTGCACAGGTGCACTCACTTACCATAATTAAACAGCTTTTGGATGTTTTGTAGTAAAAGTAAACTTTTATTAGAAATTTACTCATATTAAATTGTTGTTTATTTAATTATAAGAATTTTTAGCATTCTTCAAAGATAATTGCTATGTCTTTCATGAAGAGTTTTAAGAGGTATATTTTTATCTACTAATTACCCAGCTCAGCCTCAAAAAAGCACAGTTGTGGTTTAGAAAAACACAATTTAAGCTTCACACTGTTTCTCTATTGAGACAAAAAGGGAAAAATTTACAAGTTAGGCATACAAGAATATAACAAGAATATTAATTAACTCAGATATTAATTGCGCCTTAATGCCAATTCAAAATCCCTTTATTTAAATCCAGTAAAGTTAATGATCTCTCTGTACAAAAAAAAGAACAATACAAAATGTAAAGACAACAACCACATTGTAAAGATAAAATAACCCTAATAAATTTACTAATTAAGGTATTGAACAAATTAATTAATTGCATAAAGAACAAATTGATAAATTTTAAAATGTTTTTAGCTTTTTAAATAATAAATTATTGTATATCTTATTAAATCAAATCAATATAACTGCAAACCCATCCTAAAAGTTATATTAAAAAGTTGTCTACTCTAAACGTTTTCAACCTTAGCGATAACTTGAAATGTTAACAATGAAATTCTAATCAAAATAAAATTAAACAATCTCTTATTTGTTAAGTGATCCATTTCCCTGTTAAATAAAAATATTTAAAAAATTTCTTGTTCCCAAAAGCTGTCACCAGGACCGATGCTACACACATTTATTAATCTTTCCCTGAACAAGGTATGCCTGCCGGGCTTGTGCAATAAACTGTGGTGGATTTATTATTTTACGATGAAAATTTAGGAAGACCAAGCTTCAAGTTCAACTTTCAAGAGAATTTGGAATTCAATGTAGCATATTTATTGTAACGTTCTTTTTAGAATAATAACAAAAATGCTGTTTAATCGTCTATTAGCAAGAAAAATATTATTTACATAAACCAATTAAATCTTAACTAATTATTTAACACTATAATTATAAACTGTTTAACGAACTTAAACGATAGATATATACAAAGTTAAAGTAGACTATTTATTTTTAATACAACATTCATATAACAGTTATTAATTTATTCACTAATATTCGACTATTAACTAATTACACAAAGCACATTTCAATTCACCGGTTGGATACTAACTGAACTCCCTTCTGTGCACAAACGTCAATTTATATCCACATATAAAGTTCTAGAACGTACTGGATTAGACTAGTTGGTGTATTGTTTTGTGCAGCCGTCGATGACTCACGCCGATGAATCATAAATGCAGGTTTTGATGAATCATAAATGCAGGTTTTGATGAATCATGCATGCATGTGTTGATGAATCATGCATGCAGGTGTTGATGAATCATACATCTTGCCGCCAGAATCTAGAATGTTCGCTGACTGCGTCTAGGGTTTTCCATTCGTTACAGTATATAATATATATAAAAACAAACGAAAGATTTAATATACCTAGAATATCGAAACATTAATTCGCTAAAAAGATCTCACCTGAGATGAAAAACGCCTTAATATTTTTTTGCTTCCAAAACTTCCAAAATGAAAATTCGTAGCAAAGAAGAGGGAAAACTGTGTACACGCCGAATTAAATTCTCGAAATGTCAGACATCACTGCTAACTCCTTAACTTTCAAACGGCGATTATCTAATAAGATTTCTTCAAAGATTGCAACTTTTTGAGGCGTTACCGCTTCAATTGGCCGACCGGTGCGCTCATCATCTTCAACAGATTCTTGCCCCAAACGGAAACATTTTGACCACTTTTTTACAGTGGAATATGATGGAGATAAATCACCATAAACGCCGTCTATACGTTGTTTGATTTAATTAGGCGTGTGCCCTTCTTTTGTTAAAAATTTAATGACCGCGCGGTACTCAATTTTACGATGCTTGAGTGGCTACTAAAATCTATTACACTTCTAACCGTAATATATATAGCGTAGGCCTCTTACATGCTCAACTATGACGCAACCGAGTTTGAACATGTTGGCACCTGTAGAAGCCTGCCGGGCCGAGAATTTATGGCGCTAACCTCGAACATTTAAGATGTCGCACTATCTCAGAAATGACGTAATAAGTGAAAATTCTCGTAAAACTTCCCGAGGTTTCCCTTCATAATTTGTCACTTAGGCAGGTTATTACCGTATCATTACCCTTCCGCATCTGCCCCTCTACTATAAATATATTTACCTCAACCGAATGTTGAATAAGTAGAAAGCCAGAAGCATACACGAGCATGCAACTTGATTTGATATACCGAATCAATGCATCGATATAACAAACGATATATTAAAAGCATTTTATCGAGGTCCGTGAAGCTAGCACAGCCAATACCGCACAAATAATAAAACCATCGTGAATATGTAGTACTCATTAATTACTACGAACAGACATTTATTACTGTTGTCATTAAAAAACAGGGTTGCTCCAGTATCATATGGAAGCTAGCACAACCACACAAAAATACAGCACAATCAACTAAAACACCTGTTAAAATAATCGATTTTATACGTTGGTTGTGATGGAGTAATAAATTGTAGTTCCAGTCCCCATCCTATTTTATTCAGAATGGAAAATTTTGCGTTAGGTGCATTTGTGTCTGTTTTACGAGTTTGGGCGGGGTAATTTGGTTGACAAATGTTATGGTGCGATTCTGACTCTTCAGATCTGTTGATTTAGAGAATAATTAATGATCGATTGTGGTGGAGCAGTAAATTGTAGTAGTGTCTTCATCTACAGTGTGGAAAAAAGTATGAACTACCCATAATAATTTGATAGTCTTCAGGTTTTATGGAAAACGCTCGAACGCGTCAATTTAGTTTTTCAGTTTCTCACATTCTGATAGAATTCATTTGTTTTTTTATTGACATCTGTCAAAAATATGACGTCATCGACATTTTTCTTAAATAACAATATATGGCATGTGATAGATACATCATCTGAAAGCTCTTGTTTCACTCAGTATGTTCCTACATTTTTGTGCGATTCTGTCGTGCCGTTTCAAAATGGCGATCGTTGAATTGTGAAAATTATTGTTGTTAGGTAGTAATAAAAGACGTGTTATGTTTATTATATTAATGTTGTTCCATTATACGTTTATATCCTTAGTGGATGTAAACGTTATGCCAACTAATGGCATGATAAGTTTGAAGATGAAGGCAATGTCCTAGAAGTGATGAAGTTTAAAAACTACTGGTCTATTATATTAGACGATGTTCTACAGACTAAAATCTACAGGATGTAGCTTGAAGTCATGGTCTACAATGTCTGGATTTATACAGTATGGTATGGAGTCAGTTTACTGGGATATGCTGTAGTATATCTCTAAAGCATATCTTATAGATAAGAGCAAGAATCTAGTCTTTAAGCCAGAATCTATAGTATACAGGCTGTTTGCAGTTATCGGCGCACCATTGCTATCTCCGTCATCATTGGAGCTACCAAGTCGGTTAAATTAGCATTGAAGTGTTTTTTCTGCTGCTTAACATGATGCAGACAAAGAAACAATTGAACGTCGCTTTTTGAGTTATTTTCAAAAGTAACATTTTTTGTAAATGACATACCCTGTATATTTTTATAGAGATGGATGGCAGCGGCCATGAATAAAAAATATAAAAAGTGTCGTATAACTTCTTTATTATTTATTTTAAAGAGGTAATAAACATAAACTTTTGTATTTATGTTCATCCATTTCTACAAAAGTATACAGGGTGTCCCATTTAAAAAACGTTACTGTTGAAAATGGTAATGGTGGGCCGATATAAGCTCTGCTAACTTTACTTTAAGCTAGAAAAATGTTTTTTTAAACACAGGGCACTCAATTTTTTATTTGGACATTAAAAAATGTTCTGTTAACTTTAATTTAAGCTAACAAAATGTATTTTAAAAAACGCCGAGCGTTCAATTTTTTAATTGGGCACTAAATTTTGAAGTACCTGGGAATAATTGGAAATACCTGGGAATACTTGATAATTGATGCTTTTTGAAAGTATTCCCAAAAACTGGAAATCACGGTACACTTTGCTGGGTATACTTTGGAAATACTTGGGAATATTTTGAAGATTTGGAAACACCTGGGAATACTTGAAAGAATCTGTGAATATTTGAAAATACCTGGGAATACTTGATGTTTTTTGAAAGTATTTTCAAAAACTGAATGTGTCGATGTTTTTAGAAGAGTAACCATTATACAAGGTTTATACAAGACAAATTATTACCAAATACAAACATAGCATTCGAAGCGCGAGTATGTTAGTACCAACAGAAAATGAGCCAAAAAAGTTTATTAAACTACCTTTTTACCCAATCACCAAATGCTTGGAAAGCGTATTTAAAAACGATAGCATGAGAGTATCTTATACAGGGTGCGTCAGTCCAACATGCAATTTTGAAAAAAGCGCGGTAGCCAAGAAACTGGGCGGGGCGAGTTGTCAAGGTTACCGTTGTGTTCCCCCTTTCAAAGCATTTCAGTAGCCATGTAACACTGGTCCAAGCAAGAACGGTCCTTCGCCGTGAAGGCATTTTATCAAAGCGATAGTTACACAGCCGCTAAACGCAGCTTCCGTGTTCATTTCCAAATTAATCGTAATCGGTCCGTGCCTTCTGTTAATTCAATAAAGCTATGGGTACAAAACTTTGAAAACATCGGTGAAACGGTAAACAGAAGACGTGACAGGGCGGGATCAGTGCGAACTCCTGCGAATATTGAACGCGTAAGAATCGCTGTGACAAGAAGTCCTCGGACATCAGCGCGTCGACACAGTACTGGGCTTAGAATTTCAGACAGGAGTCTCCGAAGAATCTTGAGGTTTGATTTACACTATCACCCCTACAAAATTCAATTGCGCACAAAGTTCATTTGCCGAATACATTAATTCACAAAATTATCGAGTATGGTATGCAGAAAATCCACACGTTTTTCAAGAAACGCAGCTTTATCCATTAAAAATTGGGATGTGGATAGCAATATCCAGGAGGCGGATAATTGGCCCTGTTTTCTTTGAAGATACAGTAACAGCAGCACGTTACCAACAAATCTTAAAAACGTTTATAAACCAGCTTAATGATGAGGAACTGCAACGTGGATATTTTCAGCACGAAAATGCTACTGCTCATACAGCTGGAAGAATGGTTCGGTATTTAGAACAATTTTATGGTGAGAGAATAATCGGTGCAGGACGTTGGCCTGCGAGGTCACCTGACCTCACGCCACCAGATTATTGTTTGTTTGGCATCTTAAAAAATACAATTTACCAGACTCGCTTGCATACACTAGATGAGTGGAAGGACGCTGTTACTGTGGCAGTACGAAGCATTACACCTGAGCAATTGGTAAACATATTCGAAAATATGAAAAAACGAGTAGATGCTTGTCTGGCTGTACATGGAGGTCATTTTGAACACGTACTATAAATCTATTGTAATAATTTTAATTGTAAATTGTTTAATTGTGTTAATTTGTGTAATTTTAATTGTTTATTAAATGAAATCTTTTGTATTTACTTCTTATTTTTGATCGTAATTGATCTTAATGATAATAATTGATAATAATAGTATTGCTTACCAATACTGTGGCAAGTGAAATTGACACGTCTTGTTATTTCTGTTATCAATGGTAACACATAACACAGTAAAATATTTCAATTAGCATTCAGTAATTGTTTTAAATTCCTGACGTTTATTTTGTATGAAAAGGATAAACTTTTGCATAGTTCAAATGAGAGAAAATAAACAATCCTTATAACCATTTCAATATATTTATTAATTAAAAACGAACTTGTTTTTCATGTTTTTAATTTCATACAAACCAAAGTGTTTCTAAGTTTTTGTACATTACTTTGGAGGTTAGTTTTTTTGAATGTCATCCGCACGCCACTGCTTTTGTCCTGACTCTCAGGTGATGGATGTAAATATTGATATCAAGCTCGTGGAAAGTAGTGTAGGATCAGGACATTCAATCTTGATCTCCCTGTATATATTATATACCTACCTACAATGATTGTTAAATTAAGAAACAAAAGTTATTTACTAATTTTTTATTCAAATGTACCACTACACACACTACGAAAGATTTCTAGCGCGTTACCATTTGGGGGAGGGATACTTCTTTGTCCCTCAATACCCCCCCTATAGTTACGTTTATGAGTTTAGGAGATATTCGACGTGGGAAGTTTTCAAATGAACACACTGTATATCAAGAATATGAGCAAAATTGGGATTGGTTGAATGGGAACACCTGCTCCACTTGACATGAAATTAACGACCCATATTCTTTTCCCCTATTTTTGTTGGACTTGTGTAGGCTAATGTGAGCAAGCGAAAGATACAAAAAGAACTGAAAATTTTTTTATTTTTAGGGGGCTAATGTAGACAATAATAAAATAATCCTGAAGGATCAATAAACTTTTTAAGGATACAACAGGTCATTTACATGTCACTGTAAGTGTAACAGTCAATAAAAAATTAATTACATTTTTATTAAGAAAATGATCGTGCTTATTGCTAATTAACTAAATAATGTTAAATATTTCCTTAATAACAACAAAACGAATAATGCAAAATCCGGGAAAACATCTAAAAATAAATCATCAAACGTTAGTAGTTGTTAATGAATGAATTTAATGAATAATTAAACCATTCTTATCAATTGTGATAAGAATATGTTTCAAGAAATTAAAATTGTTAGGAAATCATTATATTAGTAGAAAACATGTTTTTATGAATGTGGGTTTTCTAAATGATATATACAGATTAGTTAATTCTCATTATTATCGAATTAAGGCGGGTTTTAAGTTTGCAAAATTTTAAATTGACTTCTTATTATTTTAAACATCCTATATACAACACAAAAGATGTGCCTGGGAAATCTTATATGGGTTATTTTTAGTTTCAGGATTAGTAAAATATTGGCGACAGAAAAAAAATTTATTTAATAAATACCGCTAACTGTAATTTAATTACAATTAAATGCCCCCATTTATACGTTCACGGTTATGATTTACATTTCAAATGTAAACATTAACAAATCTTTATAAATAATTTATAATAAAATCTTACCGTGCAAATCAATCAGAACATGATTTCTTCTAGGTTAGTTCTCAAATATCCCAATTCTATCCTATGTGTAAATGTAAACCAATCAAATTTCTTTTCCGTTTCAATTGTTTTTAATAACAAAATACACACAACCATACACAACTAATGAAACGCACAACCACACACACCTTACATTATAACAACCAACTACACTATAAAACAGATGGTATACTACTCTAATAGAGAACCCTACCCTACCACCACGAAAATTTAGATCGAGACAGCTGCGCCGAAAACAACCGCAACAACTTGTCTCCGGCATAAAACGTAAACATTGATCGTCGTAATTATTATTGAAGGTTAACCTACCTAAATGTATGAATGCTTGCCTATACTATAATATAAAGATGAAGCAGTGAAATAATATCGTCTTATTATAGCCTATGTTCGCGGTTTTTTATCTCGTAAAAAAATTAATAGACATCCCATTATTATTACAGTCAACTGTTTCTGCAATTCTTTTTTTTTATTACATGCGGTAAAACTAAAATATGCTTGCAAATTCTAGGAAAATCAAGAATGATTGTTATTTGAAAAAACTTATTCGTAAATTATTGTATTGGTCACTTGAAGGTGTGGGCGGATATTGAACTTGTGAAATATGTTCCGTTTGGGGGTGGATAAAACAGTGCAGTATCGAGCACCTGGGAGATAGGCTCGATGTTGTATGCAAGGGCGCGTGTGCAACCTGTGGGTGCAAGTAGTGTTCCAATATATCAATAAATTTTGTTTAAATTGTTGAATGAAAAGTAACACCAATCGTATTGAAAATGTTAAGGTTCTGGTCCATTTTTTACTGCAACACGCGGAAATATTTTAATGATTACCTACAGTTCTTCCACTGGATCTTTACCCACACGTCATACATTTTATACGTACGAACTAATGAACAAGAATTTCTAATAAAATCAACGACTAGTTTCATATTTTTGACATTTTAGCCAAGTTCACAACCATTAACAGTCGTAAACTTTCGGATAACCTACAATTTTTAATAAGTTGCTCCAAAAAATTGTTTTATTTTTTACTTTTTCTAATTACAGAAAATGTGTGATGATCTTCAAACTACATATTTAGTAAAGCTGTTTTAAGAGTGAATAAAATAAAAATGACAGCTACCACACAAAAATTATTAAATTAATCACGCAGTTCTCACTCCTTCCCGCACTTTTTAGTTTTTTAAAAAGCAGAACTAAAATGAAATTTTTCGTAAATCTTAAATTATCTCTCTCACTTCATATTGCTTTTTGTGCGACCTTTCAATTTTTAGAACTGTTAAACAGCAAAATTTTATAGAATAAATTTGTAATTACAAATAAAAATTATTTCGGTTTTAAAATATTCATCATGCTTTTAGCGCCATCTCTCGAGAAAGCATTGCATTACCACTTAAAAAATGTACTTTATCCTTTATTCTTTATTATCTCACGTAAGTAATAAGGATGTGAACATATGAATTGTCTTTACTAGCTACACATAATTGATGACGTGTGGATAAAGATCGAGTGGAAGAACTGTAGATACAGATGCTTTTGTCGTGAAATATCTAGATACAAATACAAAGGCTAACATAATGTATCTAGATACATTTTTGTAGATACTTGTTTTACTGTAATCACCGCGAAAATAAGAACTTACTATAGTACAACCAAAAGATGAAGAAAATAAACCGGAGTGAAGCTAGCAATCGCAGACTAGCTGTCAGAGTTGATTGTGAACGAGCCTTGCTTCCAAATTGTCAAATTTAGACAGTTTGAAATAAAAAAATTATCACTTGTAATTACACGACTGCTTCGAAATTATCGATTTGTAATACGAACGTTGATTAGCAACCACGAGTGTCATTTTTTGACGTTTTAATTTCCCGAAGTGCAACGGAGGGAAATTTGTCAAAAACTGACACGAGTGTTGCGTTTTAATCAACTTGAGTATTACAACAGATAATTTCAGAAGCACGAGCATGTAATTCGGTAAGATTATTTCATGATACAGTTGTTTATTTAAGCATCTACTTATTAACATAAAGATTAGTATTTGACATGAAAGTAAAAAATGGGACACATGTGACACTAGTTTTCAGCATTGTCACGAAGATAAAAACAGTCGAAAAGGACAATAAAAAATTATCGAATTATCGCTGTAATCCAAAAAATAAAGCCTTGCGATTGGTCAAAAACGAAGTAGAATGAAATAATCATTGCAATCTTTCAAAGTTTTAAACAAAACCTTCACAGATTGCAATGACTATTTTTAATTTCAAACTGTCTAAATTTGACAATTTGGGAGCAAGGTTCGTTCACAATCAACTCTGACAGCTAGTTCTAACAGCTGCTAGATTCACTCCGGTTTATTTTTTTTCATTTTTTGGTTGTACTACAGTCAATTTTTCGTACCGAAAATAGTCATTTAACTAAGCATCAATTCCGGGACTAGTCTAGGCTAGAGTTCCTAAATGAGAACTTCAACACACAGCTCAGTTCATATTTAGGAACCCTAGTCTAGGCAATATCTAAAGATAAGTACAGTGTGCATTCAAACCTTTCCACTTTTTAGAATTATTATTTAGTGGAGTAACCTTACGTTTTATCTCGGAACCGGTCCAAACTACTTCGATTTGAATAATTTTTTTTAAAGTCTTGTAAATATAAAATACTAAAACTTTTACAAATTAGAAATTGACGCTCAGAACGGGAAATGTGGTGAAACTCGAATAACCTAAACATTTTCCAAGTGGTCCCGCACCGGTTGCTCGACCATCTCAGAACAGGATAATTTTTGGTGTGTTATCACATCTATGTATTGGTAGTTCGAAGCCACTATTAATTTATTTTTATTCCTTTTGGTTTAAATACGTCAGCCATATTTGTTTCGTGGTGCACGACGTTTCTTGCAGTTTTCTGTTTACATAAAATCTTGATATCTCAAGAACAGTTGGTCGTAGAAAGTCGCGGTAAAAACCATTGTATGTACAGCCTTGGTAATGTAATGTCTAGCGTGCCGGACTTTCACCCAGGCGGCCCGGGGTCGATTCCCGGTGCCGGCAGATCTGGTTAAGGTTTTCTGCAGTTTTCCTTAGCTGTGAGACAAATGCGGGATTTGCGCTGTTCCATCTGTAAGTCGGCTGCAGCCGCACATAGGGCCTACGTAATGATAATAATCGCCCCCTCCCTCCCGCACAACCTTATAGCTTCTGGGGCCTGCTTTGCAGGTTATGGGTTGTAGAAATTATTATATTGTTCACATTTTGAACTACAGCACATTTTGAAGTATCAGCGCTCATTCTTTTTTAAAAAGTACACAGTTAAGGCTAGTTTATGTTTAAAATATTTCAAATCTGAAACTTTACTCTTTTGGTATTTATGGGCTTTTGAAATTTTCGTTTTCTTCATTTTTGAGCATCTTTGGACCTCAATATCTCTGATGGGCATAAATGGATTTTTTTAATATTATGTAGATGTAAAGCAGTATATGATGGTAAACTATGGTGAAAATGGTAACTTTTATATTAGCTTGAGAACAGAGTTATGCTCATGTTAGCTGTCATTCAATTTACGGATTGATAGGGAAATGGGCTACGGAAGAAAATACAAAGAAAAAGCACCCTTGTTATATTAATAACTTTAGTTATCACTGCAAGGACTTAATAGCATATAACTATATCAGTGGCGTGCGGTCCATGGAAGCAATGGAAGCAATGCTTGCCTTGAGAATTTATTAAAAATAAAAACAATGCTAACAAAAATACTTTTGTAAAATTATGGTTATCGTTTATTTAAATTGAAATATTTATCAAATTAAAGCTCAATATCAACTCTGTACAGCAAAAAGTATAATTATTTAGAGTACTATTTTAAATTAGGCTCATTAAACTTGCACGGAAAGGTAATACCGATTCAAATGTGATACATACACTTGATATAAGCACTGCTTACAAATGCTCTTCTCTTAACCTTGGCGTGAATCAGCGAGCGCGGGGTGTTATAATAGACGGATGCTGTTTGGCTGGTTAACATTGTTTGGTCGTAATTTTTATTGTGCTTCGTTCCCAAATGTTTCTTTATTATAATTTGGTTATTTGTTCGATTTAGTGTTACTTAAGTAATGTAAATCTGCGAATGAGACTGTATTTTGTCGCATTTTATTATTTTAATTTATAAGTTGTATTTTTGTAAAGACAAATAGTTCTATTTAGTTTGCCTGTATGCAAATTTAAAATTGCATTATCGTCACGACTGCAAATTCAACTGCTTCGGTGAAAGGTTCGAGTACCTTCGATATAGCCGAATCGGGACGATTTTTTGTTCAGTTTGTAAATTATTAAAAAGGAATTTTTCGCATACAGTTTTGGAGAGAAATTACAAATTATTAAGAAAGGCAGATCAAAACCAGATCTTTCAAATTTAACAACAAAGATTAAAACCTGTACCGGTATTTTGCTAAGAAAGACCGGAAAATTGATACGTAGTAGTAGTTTTTTTTTAAATAAAGAATGATAGTCAACAAATTCCATAAGTATAAAGTAAAAAAGTGCTTCTTTGAAAAACTTTTAAGCTTAATAATTATAACACTGTTTTTTATTGTACCTAGCAGGGGCGGAACCAGAGAAGTATTTTGAGGGGGAAATCTTTGGAAAAATAATTGTTTTAATAAATAATAATTAAACAAACATTATTTGTTTCTATTCTATGTAAACTTATTTCTAAATTGGGGGGGGGGGATTATTCCCTCCCCGTTAATCTGCGCCTGTACCTAGGTGTATTATAATTAAAATCGTGGTTGCTTCCCTAGCCTAAATTCTCACCACACGCCACTGAACTATATATAATAATAGTAATAATAATAATTTTACTTTCCCAAACCCATATTAGCACCAGAATAAAGTACGTACATTTACTCAGTAATACTAATGGAAATGGTATACAGTTTTCAACTGAGCATAACTCTGTCCTCACGATAATAACAAAGTTAAGATTTTTACCACAGTTTGCCATCATATGCTGCTTCATTTGCACGTAATATAAAGAAAATCCATCCATGACCATAAGAGATGCTGAGGTCCAAAGTTGCTCAAAAATGAAGAAAACGAGAATTTCAAAAGCCCATAACCACCAAAATAATGAAATTTCGTATTTGAAATATTTTAAATATAAACTATCCTTAACTGTGTACTTTCTTAAAAAGAATGAGTGCTGATACTTCACCATTGTCTGGAAATATGACACTCTAAAAAGCCGAAATTTTGCAAAAAATGCGTTAGACTTTGGACTTAATTTGCGCCCATAAGGAAGCATCTTACAAAATTTATGTTTAGAACAATAAGTGTAGTTCGAAATGTGATGCAATGGTTTTTACCGCGACTTTCTACGACCAACTGTTCTTGAGATATCAATATTTTCGTTTACATAGAAAACTGCAAGAAACGTGCACCACGAAACAAATATGGCTGCCGTATTTAAATCAAAAGGAATGAAAATAAATTAATAGTGGCTTCGAACTACCAATACATAGATGTGATAACACACCTAAAATTATCCTGTTCTGAGATGGTCGAGGCAACCGGTGCGGGACCACTTAGAAAATTTTTAGGTTATTCGAGTTTCACCACATTTCCCGTTCTGAGCGTCAATTTCTAGTTTTTAATGTTTTAGTATTTTATATTTACAAGACTTTAAAAAAAATTATTCAAATCGAAGTAGTTTGGACCGGTTCCGAGATAACGCTCTTTTTTTGCTTAGCGTTACTCCACTAATTGTGTCCTTTTCACACTTGAGTTAATATACGAGGGTGGTTTGATAAGTCAGTGACTTTTTGAATAAAAGATATATATTTCGGCAAATAAGCGTTTTATTTCTCAACATAGTCTCCTTTTAGCTCGATACATTTAGTCCAGCGTTTTTCCAATTTTTTTATTCCTTCCAAATAATAGGTTTTCTCAAGGCCCTCAAAATAAGCGTTTATTTCAGTGATGACCTCTTCATTCGACCCAAATCTCTTACCACCCAGCCATTTCTTCATGTTTGGAAACAGGAAATAGTCACAGGGGGCTAAATCTGGAGAATATGCTGGATGGGGTACCAGTTCGTAGCCCAATTTATGGATTTCTGCCATGGTGACTACACACATGTGCACCACGTGCATTGTCTTGATGGAACAGCACTTTTTTCTTCGCCAAATGCGGTCGTTTCTGCTTCAAATCAATATCGAATCTGTCCAAAAGCTCTAAATAATATTCGCCGGTGATCGTTTTACCCTTTTCAAGGTAATCGAAGTGAATGACACCGAAAAAGAAGCGTAGAGCGGCCACAGGCAAGATGATCTGACGATCTGAAGAGAACATCTGGCTTTAATTGGTATCGAATAGCACAAAACCGACAGAATTGAAAAAAGATAGATAAGGCTTATATTCAACGAATAGAAAATGGCTGAAGAAAAAATAAAAAAAGAACTTCTGGGTTGGCGTGGGGTTCTCCGAGATGGCTTCCGATATGTGTTCATAGAACCCTTCGACTTCCACATCTTCATAGCAGTTTGTTGGGGCACAGACTTGTACAATTTTGAGCGTTGTTAATTTATTCCACTTTAGGAAGGCGTATACTATATATCTTTCCGATATTGCCTTTAAGTTCTTGACATGTGGCGTTTTCGCCTCCCTTTCGTGTTTCACTTCCGCCCAAGATGCCCCAGTTGATTTTGTCCAGTCCAGATATTAGTTCTTGTATTCTATCGTCTGAGGCTATAGATCTCGCGTTGTAGGTTGTTTTGTTCATTTTGGTTCTATTTAAATTCTCTTTTCGTTTTCGTAGCACTTGTTCTTTGGATAAACGAGCCTTTGCCCTCCCCATATTCCGTCAGGCAGACCGTCTTTGCAATGTGGGATTGTGGAAGTTGTTTCATACCCACCTGGGGACCTTTATTAAAGTTCGTTTTCTTCATCATGAGGGTTGTTGGTCTTGAAACGCCGCGCTGGCCAGACGTGTTGGCGAGTTGGTATAAGTGGGATTGAACATGGTATTAATAGGATTAGAAGGTTAGGACATGATTTCCCTCGGCGTTAAAAGTTGAGGGAGAACCAAGGCTCGCGTAGGCAGGGTCGCTTCCCTGAAATAGACCTATTCCCGCCGGGATCACGGAGAGTACCATACATAATATACAGTAATATACAAGATTCTGTTAATTCCATTGCTATGGCCGAAAGTTTGTCGGAATGATAAGAGTGTAGACTGTTAAACGCTATTTGCTCGTAGGTTAAACGGAACAGAACCCGCTAATTGGCTCTAAGTCCGTTATTATGCATTTTAGACCAGTGGTAACTCGATGCTCTTTTATTCAGAATCACACTTGCTATCGATTTTCATAGATAAAACCGAATAGCTGCATTTAAAAAATCTCGATGACGTCATGTGTGGTACCAGCGTATGTTCTAAAATATGTTCTAATACAAATTTTGTAAACTGAGGATCGAAATATGTTTTCGAAGTTTTTTTTAGAATAGAAAGTGATTATCCAAATGATTAAGTGTAGACAGTTAAATGAGACAGAGCCTGTTAATTCGTTGTAGTTCAGTTATTATGCACTTTAGACCTTTGGTATCTGAATACTTTTTATTCAGAATCACACTTGCTACCGATTTTCACAGTTAAACCAAATAGCTGCATTTAAAAAATCCCGATGACGTCATGTGTGGTACCAGCGCATGTTCTAAAATATGTTCTAATACAAATTTTGTAAACTAAAGGTCGAAATATGTTTTCGAAGTTTTTTAGAAACCGTTACAGAACCCGTTAATTGGTTGTAGCTCCGTTATTATGCACTTTAGACCTTAGGTATCTATATACTTTTTATTCAGAATCACACTTGCTATCGATTTTCATAGTTAAAACCGAATAGCTGCATTTAAGAAATCCCGATGACGTCATGTGTGGTACCAGCGCATGTTCTAAAATATGTTCTAATACCAATTTTGTAAACTGAAGATCGAAAAATGTTTTCGAAGTTTTTTTTAGAATGAAAAGTGATTATTCAAATGATTAAGTGTAGACGGTTAAACGGTACAGATTCCGTTAATTGGTTGTAGCTCAGTTATTATGCACTTTAGACCGTTGGTATCTGAATACTTTGTATTCAGAATCACACTTGCTACCGATTTTCACAGTTAAAACCGAATAGCTGCATTTAAAAATCCCGATGACATCATGTGTGGTACCAGCGCATGTTCTAATACAAATTTTGTAAACTAAAGGTCGAAATATGTTTTCGAAGTTTTTTTAGAATAGAAAGTGATTATCCAATGATTAAGTGTAGACGGTTAAACAGGACAGAGCCGGTTAATTGGTTGTAGCTCAGTTATTATGCACTTTAGACCTTTGGTATTTCAATACTTTTTATAACTAAAACCTTACCGCGCTGCGGTCAGAATAGAACGTTTTTGCCGCTCATGTCTGTATATATGTATTTATAATTCGTTAACACGACTACTGAATTACATTATTCATTACTAAAACAGTATTTTATTAAAAATTGATTTTATTTTATGGAATCCAATACCTAAAAATACCGACATCCTCAACAATAAACTGCTCGTCTATTGATTTAACAACCTTCGTTCAGTAACCAAGGAAAATTTATTAAGTATCTGACAATTCTGACGTTCTTCAGTTGATGTAAAGCTATTTCAGTGACCCAAATAAACATTTTCGTTTTTATAATTAACACCCATAAAAATTTTACTTGAATCAAAATGGGTTCGATTAAAGTTACAACCTCGCGAGTGAACGATTATATCTACGGTAACCTTCTAAGATAATACTAACTACGTTCTAATACTTGGCTTCCAAAATTCTATTCTCAGTTGTATTTTGCAGATCCTCTTTTTGTTGTATCAGGCGAAAAAGATTACTATAAAGCAGCGATGGTAGCAAAATTATCCAGTGCTAAATTTGTAAAAGAAAAAAGATATAACAACATTAAATTAATAATATTAATTTACGATTTATTTCAGGCAATATGTCCAATTTTTCCAAGTATGTTCTCAGATTTACCACACAAACCACGTGTTCAGTTTGTTATGAGAAAAACTTCACCAATACTAGACTATAAAATAAGGAACGAACAAATAATGGATGCAAGCCTAGAAAGCGGGAAAGTGGATGTTCTAGGAATTGATAGACATAGATTTTTTCATTCGTAAGATAATCTAAATTAAACTTTGATCACACTTTGATGTATATATTTTAATTATTCCATGTTGCAGTATGGCATCACACAAACATGTTAAACCCATACCAAGAATAGTCATACCACAAACACCCCCACCTCAAACAGTAAAACGTGCACCAAAGAAGAAACATAAGATGGTTCAGACACAATATAGAGAATCATCAGCTCAAACCAAACCTTGGCAACCAAGTTACCTTGTGATGGATAGTGATCCCGAATTATTAATGTTAGATTTCTTAAAGTGGGGTAAGAAAAGACATTGCATTGAAAGCGATAATTAGTTGAAAGTGATCTAATTAAAATGAATAAGGTAGTGGATTACCAGCTGGGATACACGAAGTGCAATTAATTGAAAGGGCAAGAATGAAACGAACTTGGGAAAATGGGTTGCCACCAATATACGATGAAACAAGTCTGGAAAAACGGAGACGATTTATTGCGGAAATAGAAAGAGATGAATGGGCTTTTAGAGAACAGGCTTGTGTTATGAAAAAATTAATATATGTTTCTCATTGGATTATTATTGCAGGAAATACAAGATATACAGGATTTACGAATGGAATTGTTGCAACAGATGTTGAACGAGATGCTGGAACAATCTAAAAATAGAACGGAAAAAAAGATGAAGAGGTTTTGTGAGGCGAAATTTGCAGAAAAGGAACAAAAGATACAGAAGCTGAGGCATAAAACTGAACGAGGTGAATTAATTAATTACAAGTCCATCATTTTTTACTAGTGGTACTATTTTTTCGAGTTCCACAGCACCCCATAAGGGTAGTCTGCAATAAACGGTTTACAGCACGATGTTAGGTTATTGCAACTGATTTCTAATCTATAATGATTTTCGGATAAAATCGTTAAAAAAATTAGTAATACTTGATATCAACAAGATGGGTGGTCTCACATTTTGCAGTTCTTGTCAGGCAATGTCTGGATAAAGTATTTACAAACATATGAATTGCAACACGTTGATCTCTAGAATGGTCAGTTCGGTCTCCTGACCTTACTCGACTTGATTTGAAGACCCAATAAAATCTAAGAGCTGAATGAAGGAATAACTTTGGAATGTAAGAATATTGACCAGTGCATTAAAGATAATAATCTTAATTAATTTTAACTGATTCGTGAGTGGTAATTTGAATACTTAACCTAAAAATTGCTTATTTTGTTCTTGAAAAGTCAAACTTTATACTATTTTAAAAGTAAAACTAAATAGACGTAGTATATATAAATTAATAAACAGATTTTTTATTTTTAAGATCGAAGAATTAATGCCTGTTTTTTTGTTTATATCTGTTTTGTTATTAGGACCGAGCTGGCCAGAATACAGGAATTCTATTATAACCTCTGGAGGTTATAATAGAGTTCCTGTATAATAATTGGAAAAAGATGGACTTGTAATTTAAATTAAATTAAAATAGACATCATAGTTCGTAAAGTGGCGGGGGGGAGGGAGGAAAGACTATTTTCATAGGAAATACATCCTCAACAAAAAGAAAAAACGACGCGCTTTATTATTACTCACAAGTCGATCAAAAAGAAATAATAAACATTATTCCATACTTTTGCCGCTTCTTGTATATTTTAACCATTAACGATTCGCATTTGTTTCCGAAGTAAGTCCCAAACTGAATTATTTTAAATGGGATCAATAACATATCTACGGCTTGAATAAAGAGATGATTTTTCATTGTCTTTTTGTTGATATGTGTATTTCGAATTTATCAACGTGGAAAGAGTCATTATCATTTTAAAGGTTAAAATAGACAAAATCTTGTTACTTATACAAAGTTGGGTTATGTTACGTCTCGTCCAAAAGTTTAATATACCGGGTGACAATGATCATATCTTACACCGAATAATTTCTATATTTTTAAATCGATTTTTATCAAATTGAAATAGTAAAATACAAACATGAATACGCATCTTTCTACAATACTGCCTTTAGCTTTAGACTTTCAGTTTAGCCGGAAGTGACATCAACTTTAGAATCCTAAATAGAACACAGTGTATATCTATACATATTTGGAATCTACATTAAATTGCGACTACGCTGGTGCGCAATTTTTTATTTGTTGCTAAGATTTTTGTTTTTCTTTTCTTTCCTTACTTTTAGGTTAAGTTCGTTGCAGTGCATATTAAATCTTTTATTTTGATGAGCTTATTCATTTAGTGTACTTAGGTTGTATAAAAATTACATTAGCACCTATTTATAACCTATTAAACGTGATAATTCCATATTTTTTAACATAACCTTTGAGTTTCCGTGTGAACCCAATTTTCTATTTTATCGATTTACTGTTCTATTGATTTGTTGGAAAATTCTCTACTAATTCATGCAATAAAAAATGAGATTTAATTTGCATTGCAACCAACTTAACCTAAAAATTAAACAAACGACAAATTGCTGAAGGATTTAAAGGTTTGACTTGCGTCTCTAAAACGTTTCTTTTCGGACAAATAAATCAACCATTAGTGCAATACCATGAATCACATCTATACAAAGAAACTAAAGTGTCTAAAAATTATTTAGAGTCAAGATATGAAGGAAGAAACAGCTAATTGTATAATGTATATGCTCTAGAACTTCTATAACATATTGTTCTACAGTCTTGTTTCTGATCTAAAAAGTATAATCTATGGGGTGTAGTTTACCGTCTATAAGGTATAATCTATCAGCTACAGTCGATGGTATCTGTATAGGCTAGTCTATAGGTAAGTACTAACAGCTGCGGATCCGCCTGCGGATCCTTTTTTTAGGTTTAGGTTTTTTTAGTTTCTGACTAAAAGAAAAAGTACTAGTCTATTATTTAATCTTGTTTATTGTTTCCAGCCTTACTTTGTGAAACTCCATAATCATGAAATAAATAAAGATAAGTAATTTAAAACTGTGAAACTTTTACTAATCTTTATTTATTTCATATTATTTAATCAATTTAATATAAAATATAAAGAAATACAAAGCAAAATGTAACGTTTCAAAAAGATAACGGAAGTCTTTAGTTACATCAAATCAGAGCTGAACATTCAATATACAATAAAACCTGAATAAAGTGTTAAAAATGTAAACATTCTTTTACCCCAGATACACTCTAAATAAACAAAACACCAAAAAAAAAGATATTTACCACCTAATATCATACAATACCTTTTTGTGTATTTCCTCGAAGCCAGTATAATTAAAAATGACATAAGGATTGTTTGTTTCTCACTATCACACATTTAATTAATGCTGATCTTCACTGAAACACCCTGTATAACAGATCAAAATAAGTCATGATCAATATACGGTGTACAATTATTTATTTATGGTTTACTATAGTTAGTTTGTGACACCTATTAAGTATGCTGTGTCTGTTGTATATGTATACAGGGTATTTTGGTGAACTTCACCGTAGGTTTAATGTGTGATAGTACTTGTCAATAGGGACAAAAAAATTCTTATTCCATTATTGATTTTACGCATATCGAAAAAATTGTATTTCTTTGCGGACTGCTTGAACGCATTACCTCACATACAAGACCAAATATCGCGTTTGCCAAACTAAAGAGTACATTTAAAAACAATATTTGGGCAATTATACAACCCATTGACGCTATCACATTTAATTTTGTTTGTGATTTTGATCTGTGCGTTGTTGAATAAGATGATATAAAAAAGAAATGAAATGTTTACATTCGTATAATGCTTTATTATTGCATTAAAGAAAAGTTTCTTTTATCTGTAATGTAACCTTGACCTTTATTTCGAAAACTAAATAATAAACAACACAAACACATAGTTCAATCTCGCTTATTTTGGTTGATAGTCACTATGTCTAACTGTTAAATCAGCAAAGCTATTTAATTTATTGTTAAATAAGAATAATAATCATTAAGTAATTAATACTAAATTGACAATATTAGTTGATGATTGCAAAATGCCAAATTACTAAATAAATAATGATACAATGATGATAATAATAATGACCAATAATATTTTATTGTTGTTAATTTTTATGTTTACAAATTTAAAAGGAAAGGAAGTTTTTGCTAAACGAAGCTTTTCCAGTATATTAAGTAAATCCTAATAAAATGCACAGTTATTATCAGAGGAAGGCGTGACCTTGTTAAATGTATACTTAGTTGACGTTCAGTTTTGTGCGGCGGCACGTACAAAATTTCGAAGATCATCACTTATCAAAATTTTATAGACACGACCGCTCTGGATAGTGTACATAACTACCCATTTAGCAAGGTCTGCCACGCTCTGGCTATTACTCTTAACATACCTGCAAATAAATAAACTATTTTTAAAGAACGTAAACAAGACTGCCCTTTAATGGAAATATGTATGTATTTTATTACATATTGGTAATTTTATTTCTAGGGATAACATCAAGCAAATACGTTCATTTCCTAAATAATTGTTAATTATCCTTTGCGTTAGATAAACTACTTCAAATATGGAGACTAATCAAAATTAATCGTACATTTAATAGGAACGTACCAGGACTTGCATCACCAAACCAAGAATTCAAAACAGTACTACTGTAAAAATCTACTTCTTGGAAGTTCGAAGTGATGAACACGTTTATATGTACTAAACATTATCTGAGATTGAATTTTGGTCTTCATACTAATACATAAACTAAATAGGACGAAACGAAAATAATAGTCAAAACAATCACCTGCCGTCAGCAGCATCCGTGTATTAGCTGCCATGTTAAAAATGCAGTCTAGATACATCCAGCTCCTACTATATGTCCATTTTTTAAAAATATTTTTGTGTCGGTTATTTTAAAAGATATGCACTAATGTAATAAGATTTTTTGTTGAATTTTATGTGTGATATCATCTGCTAAAATGTTACTGGTCTAAGACGAAACACACTGTATAAAGTGCAGCCTGCAATCTCTGGCCTACGATATCGGTCTAGGGTCAGGGTTCAATCTATGTTATACGTCGAATTATCGTCGAGTTTTTATAATTCGTCTGTAAACTCGCTCAGTACTTTTGGTACCCATTTTAGTTTTAGATAATTAAATTGATCTAATATAATCTAAAAAATGAAAAGATACATACATATCATACATAAACTAATATTTAATATTTTCAACAAGCTAGACCTAAGAAAGCTAGGAACGAAACACTCTGGCTTTAAAACGAAATATCAGAAGATCAATATTGTCGAAGAACATACTAACAGAAAGTCTGAACTATACGGACCTCTTCTGAGACATGGTGATCATCCGAAGAGGTGGCATCTAGTAATTGACGAACACTGCAAGAAGTACAGAGAAAACCCTTACAGACCACAATACTTAGGTGGCGTTCATAACAACTAATAGAGAGTAATTATACCTGTTTGAGTTAATTTTACAGGAGTTGAAGAAATTAGCACTTTACCAAGATGGTTAGATCAAGCTACCAAGATAAAAGAATCTAAACTTGAACTGCCCGGAACACGTCTCTGTTTTAGAGAAACCAAATGGACGACGCCTGTTTTAAAACAATTGCATGAGGACCTTAAGTGTAAGAACTTTGATTTTTGATTTGTATTTGATAGGAAGATATGTTTGTAGATTTGCGCACGGAGGATAAGAAGTTAAATCACAGTACGCTATTGAGAGATATAGATAAAGAACCATCTGAAGTCAGTACACCATCACTAGAGGGAGCAGATGATTGGCAAGAAGAAATACATCAAGCTGCTATTCTAGTAGAAAGTGTCTTGAGAGGTCGGGCATCACAAATGCTGGTAAGATTCAAAATAGAATTATAGTTGTAGAAGAAAGATTCACTTCTTGTACACTCCGAGTAGATATTTGAAGGCCGAGATCGATGTAGAGAATTAATCCAAGAACTACGAGGCACTCACGCTTTACAAGAAGAGGATAGGATCAGAAAATACAACCAGCGCTTAGAAGTGAAATACCAACAACGAGAAAACATAATGTGTAGTAGAAATGTAAGTTCCTATCTTAGTCTACAAATGTGGTAAGTTTGGAACGATATTTATATTCCTCTTTTATAGATCAGCAAACTCCAAGAAACTCTGAACAGACTATCGGGAAGTGTGGTCGGAACACTTTTAGATTTCTTAAATAAAGAGCTGCGCCGCCTTTTGGAAGAAAGGCGGGTGCATGCAATGTGCATGATATTCGAAAGAGAAAGAAATGTTAGAGAAGCTGCCGAGGCAGGAAGAAGACAAACAGAAATTCGTCGTAGATTAGAGCACGACGAGATATTTAAACAAGTGCAAATATAACTTCAATTCAGATTATGTCGCTTATTGAAATTGTATTCCAGGTCGTCAAAGTACATCAAGATACTGTTGATCTTTACCTTCAAGATATAATTTCCGAAGGGATGGAGTTTGCTTCAGAAGTAGAATCACAAACTTATATTGAGAATTTAGCAACGAAGGTTGATGAGCAAGTTTATTCAACCATGGATACGTACTATTTAATATTCGTTAACGTCTGGTAGATAATTTTATGATTATTTGCATTTTTAAGGTTGGATTACCAAGCTAAAGAGGAAATAATTGCGAATTTAGTACACAGCTTCCTGTTGCCAGAAGTAGAAAAGCAACTCATACGCGATAAGATTAAAAAAAAGCAACACGATTATCTGAAAACTGCCCATGAGACGATCTACAGCAAAATCGATGATTTACCGAAACCAGATCCGAAACAAGATTTACAACGTAAGTCTCAATTAAATAGAAGTTTTTGTAGTTTTGTAAGTTTAAACATCTTCAGCTTCTAAAAAACACAAGACGGTCAAAAAGTTGAAGAAACAAGTAGCTTCTGAAATTGCTGATTTGGAAAAAGCTGTAGTGGTTGATGGCTTTGATGATTTGGATTTGCCAGAAACTCGAGAATTTGTAGAAGTCAAAGAAGAGGATGGCACAGAAGGTACAAGTGTTCTAACTGCGTGTTAAGATTAATTAGTCTGATTAGAAATTACGTGCAAATACCATGTCAAGTTTATATTTTGAGGTTATGCTGATTCTTTAGTTAATACTTCCTATTACTATTGAATCTAAAGGATGTTTATTTGTTCTACTTCAGAAGACAAGACCGTGAGAATTCATCATTGGATTCTAAACGGTTTCCTACGTTTATCCTACTCCCCTATTAATAGTATTAATGCATCTTGTTTACAATTTTAGAACCTCATTCTTCTATGGTATCTTCAGTGGTAGACACTCTTGAAGATCATACTCCTAGAACTACAAGCTGTGACGGTAAATTTAATGTTTGATTATAACTTGTAGACAGCTTTGATATTATTGTTTTTGTTTCTAGACACCAGAATAGATTTGGCTAGTATAGGAACACAATTAGATTTGACTAATCTACAACTAACTCCAATAAAAGAAGGTGGACGTGTAGCAGATAAATCGCAAAAATCGGAAGATTTTCCTGGAATAGGAACCGATTTAGATACAACTGATCTCGATGTAGCTGCAGTGGAAGATAAAGAAGATCAACATGAAAAGTCTAAAGAGTAGACAAAATTATCTTTTACATAGTCATCAGTAGAAGCTTAAATAAATATAGATACAGAGTAAATAAAACATAGTACATGATCTTACAGAAAAAAATCTTTTTTTTGTTATTTAACATAGTCCTACAATTACGTGTGAACGGGTTAAAAACTTAACCAGAACATTTTATTTTGCCTCACCCTCTCCCAGCTATAATCCAAAAATGTAAAACCTCAAGAATTTTAAGTAAAGTTTCGAAATGTCATAGTTTAGAATTTCATTTGGACGGAAACTGACGAAAAGTTAAAAATAATAAAGTACTAAACGTTTATATAGTCGTAGTTTAAAAAGTTTAATAACTCAGACTTCAGGGTAACACAAATGCATCATAGTCCTTCGAAGTTTTGTAGATTCGGAAATTCCGAATTCGCAAGTTAAGATTGCTACCGAGAACTGACCCTTGTTGTTTTGATCCATTTGTATGCGATCTACCGCATATCCAAATCTTCTCCTAGCCTTATGTTAGAAAGCAATTGTAGTTTAAATTTTCCACAAATAAGTAAGTTTCAAGGTTTCGCCGGATGGGCGTATGGAGGTAAGGAAAACTCTCGAGCAACAGGTCAGTGCTGTTCTCTGACAAGTTGCTCGGAGGGGAGAAGGGAGGCTTTTATTAAAAAGAATCATATGTCATTCAAAGGTGCAAAATCTCCAGCTTCAATTTGAAAGCGAGCTTTGAGAAATTCTCATTGCACAATTTTAAAATTCGAAAAAGAGTCTTTATATTCCATCGACCGTGGTTTCTATAGCATAATCTATAAACAGTATATTATTCACAGTGCTAATTTATATCTATAGTCCACAACTGCAGTTTCAGTTTATAGTTCATTTGTACACTTTAGTGTCTACAATACTAGTCTCTAGCCCAGTGCTCATAGTTCAGACACTACAGTCTATATACAGGTCTAGTTGTAGCTATAGTAGATAGTCATAATTCATTACTCATAATCTATGGTCCATGTTCAGTCCATCACATAGGCCACAGATTATTTCTCATCATGCCCTTTGTACTGTGCATAGTACATAGACCGGGACAATACATAGTAAAGTTCATAGAACTTTGTGGATTCTTTACATTCCTCAATTCATGGGTCTGGGTTCCTATTTATAATTTTGTTTATTGTTTCCAGCCTTATTTTGCGGAACTCCATAATCATGAAATAAATAAAGATTATTAAAAGTTTCACAGTTTTATTAAAATATACCTGACAATATTGTTTCGACAGCTATGCTGTCATTATCAAAGGTAATATAATTATAAACAAACACGTCGCTAAGGTAGATACAAAATAGGTAACTAGATAAAATAATAATAATAATAATAAAAATTAATAATAAAAATCATAATTAAACATCTAATACTTCCAGTAACGGAGAATTACTGACTCAGGGTACCTTTAATGAATGAACAACTTGAGCTCAGTAATTCTCCGTTACTGGAAGTATTAGATGTTTAATTATGATTTTTATTATTAATTTTTATTATTATTATTATTATTTTATCTAGTTACCTATTTTGTATCTACCTTAGCGACGTGTTTGTTTATAATTATATTACCTTTGATAATGACAGCATAGCTGTCGAAACAATATTGTCAGGTATATTTTAATAAAACTGTGAAACTTTTAATAATCTTTATTTATTTCACTATTTATAATTCATAGCCAATAATCTACAGGTCACAGTATGATATTCACAGTGCCTGATATGCAGTCTGTAGACCAATGTATGCAGTATACGTACACTGTATTATCCTACAACTTGTACGAACTACAAGTTGTAGTAACAAGTAAATTATGGTTTATGACCTGTGCGCTACACTATTGTATAGCCAGCTGTCTGTAATATACTGTATCTCTTGAAAGTTTACACTTCAACAATTAACATGTTGGCAATAACAACAACGCAGCTTCCTAGTAACACACTGAAATTGTGTGAACCTGTGCAACAGGTAGTGTGTATTTTCAAGAGATACAGTGCATTTTATGGTCTATAATCTACGATTTCGAGTTTATAGTCTAGACTAGAATAAGCAAATTGTGTGAATTCGACTTATTATTATATAATTCGATTATCATCTAGTGTAAAAATAAATAAGCAACTATTAATATCGCTAATTATCAAGCACCAAGAAAGCCATAAAATAAAGGTATAATAAAAAAAATAAAAAAAAACTCGATGCGACAATTGGGGACTGCAAGTAATTTTAAGCCAAAAATTGGGCCGCAAGGCAAAAAAGGTTGAGAAACGCTGGTCTATAATCTATCATATCCACAGCATATAATCATCAGTGTACATTCTATGGTCTACAATCGATTTGTGGCTATGAATTGTTTTATAGTTTCTAAACTGTCTCTATAGTCAGTAAACTTCATCTCATAGTCAATAATTGTGGGAAGTTGATGATGGTCTACAGTTTTTTGATTTACAGTCCTCTGTTTGCAATACCTTATGATATGTAAACAGTATGTTTATATGATATTGCCTTTAGTGTATTTTATGTCCTGATAATCCTAGATCATGGTCTATTGTCTTTAGGTTGTAGTCTATAGTCTGTGTTCTTTAATCTATGATCTGTGACCTGTTTTATCACGCCGATTAGTGTGTGCTACTCCCTAACAATTACGGATAGGGCGCAGACACACTGTACTTCGTATTGTAATTTCCGTCATAATTTGCTTATTGATAATAACTCAGTTTTTGTAGCTAATTAAATCCTGTGTGAGCTGTCTGAGTTTACTGATTGCACACGTTACTGTCCAGGACTAATAATGAAACGATTGCAGGCCGTATCAACGGGCTTCAACAGATCTAACAGCGTCACTGATGATGGGTCTAGAACACGGGGACAGAAATCACATCCTTACCACCGGGTAAAATCTGTCATGTCCATGAGAAAATTCAACGGGTACAGGTCAAAGGTGCGGGAAGTTAGCTGCACATTTTTTGAAACTAGGGCTCATAATATACCAATTTTTAGCGCCGTTGAAATTAGAATTTGCGCCGCTTTCTGGAACTCAGAAATTACAATGCGCCCAAGTTCACGTGAACTTGGCCCACACAATTTTATTTTTAAAAGATTTTTAAAAAATTGTATCACCATCATCTTACTCTGAATTTGCGCCCACCAATGCCGTTACAGTTTTTAAGAAATGTTGCATTTTTGGAGAGAAAGAATTTTTTTAAATTTTACTACCGTGAAGTTGGCCGCACTTTTCTTCCGAAACCTTCTATTCCTAATATCAATATTTAGCGCTGAATTTGCGCCAAGTAGCGCCCACAAATAGAGAAATGCTCCTCTTAGGCTACTTTATGGGCCCATCAAAGTAGCATCCCGGTGTGTACCCGTTAAGGTGAAGTTGTCTTGAACGTGAGAGGCTATGTATCTTCGTATCAACGCCCTTTAAGTGCAGATCTCTAGACGATTTCTGGGAATCCGACGCTGGAACTGACAGCATATGCCAGACCCCTGTACTGTCACCTCCGAAACGCTACCTGGTGGCATGCAGTTTCTCATAGGTTAGCGAGCGAACTCCCTAGCCGAGATAAACCTCACTTGAATCTCCTCCATTCGTCTAGGCCAGACAGCGGGATACTTAGCTCCATAAAAGGTCCTATGTCAGGTAAGATTCAAGTAGTATGGCAGTGAGCATGTCAGAAGATTTTAAAGGAACACTGCAGAAAGTAAAATATAAATATGTAAATATTGCTAACGTAACAATGTAAATTTTTTGTTTGTGACATTTCTTCGAGAGGAACTGTGTATGGAGAACTACTGAAAAAGGCTGCTTTTCCATTTTGATTGAGCTTCAAGTTTTTGCTTCTAAAGAAAGTGTTTTACACATTTATATTTCTGAGATTTCTCAAAAAGCTATTTTTTTCAGGATACATTTTCTTTCTTGCTGGAAGAATGAAATTGAGAAACATAAAAGTGATCAACAAAAAATTTTTAAATTTTAATTTTGGCTCTATTACTTCCAATTTCATTCAGTTTTTTGGCTTGGCACGTGCCATGAGAGGCGTGCCAGGGAGCTTGACACCCCAGTGCAAGGTTTTGTTTGCTGCCTCTATATAAAAAGCAAAATAGTAATAATATAAAGATTTTTTATACAAATTATCCTACATAAGTGAATATATTCAAAAAACTATTTTTTAGTTAATAAGATAAACATATACATACACATCCAGGGATCCAGGCATACCTGCACACGGAAGTGGACGTCACATTTTTATACAATATAAAACCTTGATAGATACCTGCATTGTCAATATGATGCTCACTCTCTAATTTAAACAAAACTTATTTCAAATTTACATTGTTTATACATTGAAACAGAACTTCTTGCCACCCAGGTGTACCCCTGCCTACCATTCAAGTCGAATCACTCTGCACATCCGAAATCAGTTTCCATCAACCCGCTACGGTGGTTGAGGAAAGGGTATATTATCATATGCCCTTCTCTAGATTCAGTTAATTGTTAAATTAATCAAGCAAATTAACCTTCAGCTATATTCATCTACCTAACTTCAGTTTTGATTTGTTGAAACATTATCATCTGCAGTATGTATCCATTCGGACAGACAACATTTAATGTACAGGTGTTATGTTACGAATAACAGATACAAATAACAGGCTACTTAACGAGAATTATCAATTCTTTAGAATGTATCTTCCGATCTTCTACTCCTATTCTAATCATTCGCTGTAACGAGAAGTTTCCCATTTAAAATGTACGATCTTTTTAATGCTTATCCTACTATATTAAAACGCCAATTGATCTCGGGAACGAAAGATCAAATTTATGCGGCGATCTAGATATAAGCTAGGGGCAACGAGAGAAGCAAAATAACACCAAAATTATGGTTCCTACTTTTATGGTTTCTGAGATACAGAATTATTTTAATATTAGAGGCTTTTATATGGTTTTTGTCTGATTGGGATGATCGTCAAAAAAACTATTTTTCCCCTCCCGCCCAGCCCTTTTTCAGAGTTGGGAATTTTTTTAAATTAACTGCGTTAATCTGGCATCTCAAACATGGTGAATCGAAAATGATTTTTTAATCATATTTTAATCAATATTTTATAATTAAATTATCGCGCGTCGTAGGCGCTCGGACCCCCGATTTTGTATATGTATATTTGACCATTGGGACAAATTGTTGAGCAAAAATCTGAAAATTGATTTTTTTGGAATTAATAGGTAAAAAATAGGTAAAAACCTTTTAGGTAAAAAAATCATATGGGTCATTCGATTTTTTTCAACGATTTTCCTCGTTACAGCGAATGATTAGAATAGAGGTAGGAAGTTCGTATTGGTCTTAAAATTTTTAGTTTTTTTTAATCAAATGGGCACTCCGCAAAATCAAAAAATTCCAACGTGATCCAAATAAGAACCACCCTAATAATGGCAAGCTGGACGTTTCAATAGTTTTGTCAGGACAAATTTTTAAAGGCCGCGTTGCAGGCAGCCGGCACAGTATAGTTCACGGCGAGCCGCATTCGCTGCCTTCTAGTAAGTAATAATACGGTCCATATTACCAGCTAATGTACGAGGTAAGAGCCATAAATTCTCGGCCCGGCAGGCTTCTACAGGTGCCAACATGTTCAAACTCGGCTGCATCATAGTTGAACCTGTAAGAGGCCCACATTATACACAGTGTGATGCTAAAGTAAGGAACAAAATTCATAATTGCATTATTTAATGTTTTCAAGCAAAACGCTCGGACAGGTCAATTTTATTTTTTAATTAGCCACCTTATGAAATAAAAATCGACGTCATCATTGGTTTTTTTAAATGACAACCTCAATTTTTTTTGCTGGTTTCTATAGATGGTCCAACTACTTAAATGATGACGTAAAAAAATTGGTATCTTAGATAACTATTTTTTTGGGAAAATACATTTCTCGTAAGAATTAAAAATGTAACTTTAATGGAAGAAAATCTTAATTAAACCCCAAACACAAACAAGATTTAGCGGAAGTGTTCAAATTGCTCTCCGTCAACCATTTGGTACTGACCGATATGAGTGTAAACACTTTGTACACTTCGCTCAAGGACTTCAGGAGTAATGTGCTCCACTTCAGCGCGAATTCTTTGCCGTGGCTCATCTAAATTAAAATAAACCTTTGATTTTAAATAACCCTACAGAAAGAAATCTAAGGGAGTCAAGTCTGAGGAACGCGGTGTCCACTTAATTGCTCCTCGACGTTCTATCCACCTTCCAAGAAATGTGGCGTCAAGATATTGACGGACGTTTATTCCAAAGTGAGGAGTCGCCCCATCTTGTTGAAACCAAATATCCTGATGGGGTACATCTATATACATCTATGGGGCATATCGATATATCAATGGTTATCGATATATCTAATAAGGATATTAGTGGTTGAAAATATCGATTAATCGATAAGTATCGATAAATATCGATGGATATCGATGAACATTGATAATTTAGATATATTGATAAATATCGATATATCGATGTATCAATAACTATCGAAATTTATCGATAAATAGTATCCGGACTACTAAATTAATAACAAATAATCAGCATTAATTTTGTAAGTATTTATAATAACTTAAAAGTGGAAAAGTTTAGACAACATATATATTGCAGTGATATTGGTTAATTAAAAATAATAAATTATTTTTAAAAATTTTATTCTATATTTTAAAATTGTGAATAATTGCCGTTAATCGTAGATAATTATTTTATAATTAAATTGATTTTTTTTAAAAGACTGTGAACTTTAGAAATGCTTTTCAACTTCCCTCTTTTATAGATACTTATATGATTAGAAAATACCTTTTAATAGTTTTAAATAATACAATAGTTATATAAAATTAATGTTACGTTAGTTCTTGACTAACTCAAGTTTACGTAAAAGAGTTGGGCGCCAGTTAAATAACTTAAAATAACAGAATTAAATTTAATAAAGACTCATCTCAGGGCGAATGTGGATTCTTGTGGTATTAAGAATATACAAATTGAAATTACTTTTAAAATTGAAATCTTAATTAAGTTTAACTATTCCTAAATTGTTCAATTCACTTAACTACACCTCACAAAATTGTCTTTTCTTTCACAGGTACAGATACAGAAAGGAAATAACTTCCTACCTTTTATAGAATTGCTTCTTTTCTTTTATTATATTTTAGTATCTAAAAATGGAATACTGTTATTGGTTTCTCTTTCTACTGTAAACTGAATGTGATGATTGAAGCTGTTAAACAATTCTAATGTTTCTTCGATCTTATTAGAAGGGACAGCACATATTACATCGTCGACATATTTTTTTATAAATGGAAGTATGTAGGGGAGTTTAGGAATTATATTATCAAATACTGAGTCCATTATAATTGTTGCTATTATTGGACTAAGTGGGGAACCCATTGGCGTGCCAAATATCTGTTTATAATATTGGTTGTCGTAAGAAAAGTATGTGTTGTTGAAAATGAATCTTATACTTGTTAGAAAAAATTCTTTCGATAGACTGCATACAGGTTCAATTATGTCTTCCCATTTGTCCTCTAATATTTTAGTGACCAGATTTAAAGGTATGTTGGTTGTACTTATATCACTTGATGTTATCTCATTATTTACCAACTCATTATTTATCATTAATGACACAAAGTGTCGAAACAATATTGTCAGGTTAAGATATTAATAAAACTTGTGAAACTTTAACTAATCTTTGTATTTATATTATATTTCAAGCTTAAATTTTGCCATTGTTAAGAATCTTTGATTTAATAAAGCTATAGAGAAAGTAATTGGAATTTAGTTAAATTATTTTTGAAGTATTCAAAATATCCAATAAATGAGAGGGTTAGAAAATTATCCTGAAGAACTTCAAATTATCCACAAATCGAAGAATTATCCGTAAATCGGCAGCACTGGTAGATACTAGATCTAAAAGCAAGTGAAATATGGATAAATCACGATAAATCAAACGTTTACATTAAGGGTTGCCAGATTTATTTAAAAGCAATGCACCAAACTGATATAGAAATTGCCAATAAATATAGATGGCGTTACAAAGCAACAAAAATCAAAATCTACTAAGGGTCCATCTTTCCATCTCCGTAAACTTTATCTGACACTGACAGTTAATTGTTGAGTAAGTTTCGGAAAGGGAAAATAATGGGCTTTCCAACTGTGAAAAAATATACAAGGTGATCTATTTGAAATCACAAAGCTGCCCTATTCCCGAGAATACGTACGTCATTTCTGGATAAATCGGAAGTGGAAAAGAAAGATGAATACTAAAAAAAAACTAAGAAGAAGACTGGCAAACACCGCATTCTATTATCTCAATTACTTCAAAAGTTATTTACGATTATAAAGGGTCAAAATATAATGAGACACCCTGTATAATTTCACATGAATAAAAAGAATTACCTGCGTTAATCAAAACAAAAAATATACCTAAAAAATGACATTACCGAGGTTGTACGTGTTAAAAATCCATATAGGTATCGAAGTATGAATTTTTCCTGCCTTCTGTGCTCTGTAACTCCAAAACTGTTAATTTTAGAGCTTCGTATCCCTGGACACTTTCGATCAGGATAATGTAAACTACAACATATCACAGTTTCAGCCAATTTGAATGGTATCCAATTTCCGTAAGAAATGTGCGGAGTCCTTTGCACGAGGGCACTCATTAGATTTGGTGGGGCCCTGTACATAATTTCCAGAAAAAATCATTTATACACATTACACTAACATTCATAATGCTAGTTGTCAGATTAATTCTTATGTATTTTTTGTTACATATTTATTAAAAATAATTATTAAGATTGTTTGGCTAAAAAAGTAAAAATTCTAATAAAACGAACAAATAGATAAAAATAATAAAATCTTACTATTATAACAACTTTATTCCTCATCAGAAATTTGAAATCGTGTATTAGGATAGCAGAAAAGGCTGAGGATGGTTTGCCTGGAATCCTGGTAGCTACATTGATATATTGAAGAGCCCCCGTATGTAGCCATTGACGACACCAGTTGCAATATCGTCATTAGTAGTGCTACTGGCTACCAGATGGCGTCCAGTTTTACAAATTTTCAAGAATGTTTCAAATTTAACTTTGTTAAAAGTTAAAAATTATTTTGAGTTATTTTATAACAATTTTTAATAAATACATAACAGAAAATGCGTAAAACATAACGTAACAATTAGCATTAAGAACATTAATAAAAAATAATGGAAGCAGGAGTGTTTCCAGGAAATTAAACAACAATTACCTTATTAGATGGCGCGCAGTACAATTTCTTGGAGACACACCTGCTTCTCTTATTTTCTTATGTTCTTAATGATAAATAATTGTTACGTTATCGTTTATGGATTTTCCGTTATATACTTATTAAAAATTGTTATAAAATAACTTAAAATAATGTTTAACTTTTAACAAACTTTTTAGGTGGTGGCTTTTAGGAGGTTATTTAACAGCCCTCAAGGAAGACTTATGTAAAAATCCAATGACTTCAACTGAACTTTCCTACGCTATTTTTTAATTTGACTGCACTGGGTGTAATATTTTCAATATTTATGTTGCAATTAAAACCAATATTTCTATAATATTTATGCAATATTAAAAAAATTGTGCAATATTACTGCGATATTACAAAATATCTCATTAACATACCTCAACAATGGGTGTAAAAATCTTTTTTTTTCGTTACAGATCTCCTCTTTCACATGCCCTACATGATGGCTGTTAGAGGCCCCCTTAAGTCATTGAGGTGTATTTGGGTTAGTTATGTAGTATTTTATTTTATTTAGCAGGTTATAAATAGTCAAAAATAAAATAAATTGATTTGTCAAAATGGTCTGTTTAAAATACATATCGTTACAAGAGAAACGCTTGTAAACATGTTGTCCTGTGGGGTGATGACGTAGTTGCTACCAGTCAGGAATGCATTAGACAGAACATCGCCACTCCGACGCCCCGGTTGTATTGGTAGAAACGTCGTTATTAAGATTTTTCTAAATGCTCATATCTCCCTTATTTTGCATGATAAAAAGTGCGATTTTTAATCCGAAAGTATAGGTGCGTCCCAATTGTTTAGCCCTTAGGTTTAGCCAGTCTCGATAGATTAATAGTTTGCATGATTACTCCATAATTCAAGGCTCGTGGGTTCATGGTAGTCCTTCATAGCTATGAAAATTGTTTTTTCTCGTCTTTTATATTAATGAACGTTGTCGAAGGGTATCTTATAAAAACATAACAGTAACATCTCAAATGCCAAATTGGCACAAAAGCGTCATTTGACTAGCTCTTTTGAGAAGGATATTAGTCGGTCTCATTTTTTTGAAGAGGCTATCACTACCAAAAGATACTAGAACACCATTCTGAATTGGTTCATCGATCAAGTCGATGACAAGGAACTGCAATACGGTTACTTTCAGCAGGATAATGCCCGACTCTATGTGGCTCATGGTTAAACACCATTCTTAAGACACCGCTGCATATACTCTAGAAGATTTACAACAAAAGTTGTGAAAGAATGTGATAACGTTACACCTCACCTTTTACAGAAAGTGTTTGATAACATGAACAGACGTGTTGCACTGTGCATTGAAGAAGGCAAACATTTCAACATCTTTTGTAGTTTAAAATAAGATTAGTTAGTAAATAAACGTAATGCTATGTCAGCATGATTTTAAGTGATCGATTTATTTTGATTTTTGTAATAATTGTTAGTTGAAATCGCAAGAGCGCATATCTGACAGTAAAAAACAGGTTTGCCACTACATAATTATGAAGTTACTCTCCAAAAATTGTTTCTCTTTGAGAAATAAATAAAGATTAGTAAAAGTTTCACAGTTTTATTAAAATACAACCTGACAATATTGTTTCGACAGCTATGCTGTCATTATCAAAGGTAATATAATTATAAACAAACACGTCGCTAAGGTAGATACAAAAATAGGTAACTAGATAAAATAATAATAATAATCAGAATTAAATATCTAATACTTCCAGTAACGGAGAATTACTGAGCTCAAGTTGTTCATTCATTAAAGGTACCCTGAGTTTGTGTTTGTATATCTCAAAGGCTTCTAACTTTTAACTAGAACACTTCAAACTTTTATCCTCGTTTCATAAACTTGTCGAATATAACATTCAGCGACAGAGAAACACAATTTGTTAACAAAGGTTTCAAATTTTGTCCTTTTCCAAAATTTACCAACAAAATTAAAGAAATTTTGGCAGTTGAATGCGAAACTATACTTAAGAAAAATCATAATAACTATGCAAAATTCCAAATTTCGAATTTGTTAAAAGAGATGTCTTTGAAACAGTACAAAGTGTACAACACATCTAACATATCACTTCTTCAATCTATAAAATACAAAATCACAGAGAACAGTCTAATTTCTGTTAAAGCACATAAGGGTAACACTATGGTAATTCTTTCAAAAGATATTTACATACAAAAAGTTAATGAATTTATTAATAAAGAAAATTTTGAAACTTTAAACAAAAACCCAACCACAGAATTCCAAAAAGAAATAAAACAAGATTTAAGAAACTGCAACATCTGCTTTTCAGAATTAGAAAAGCAACAAATCATTAATGAAAACCCACAACCACGTAAACTATATGAACTAGTCAAAACACATAAACAGAATATGCAAATAAGCCCAGTTGTATCATACATCAATGCACCTAATCACATTTTATCCAAAAAATTGAACCAGATTATTAACACGATAGGTTACAAATCAAAATACTCTGTTAGAAATTCATTAGAATTAGTAGATAAGCTGCAAAACATACATCTTCCACCACATTCAAAACTTGTTAGTTTTGATATTTGTAACATGTTCTCCAGAATACCCCCACAAGAATGTATTCTTTTATTAGATAGTTTCTTGATCAATAGTAATATAAGATTATTTAAAAGGTTAGAGTTAATTCAATTATTTGACCTTTGTATAAGTCAAAATTATTTCACTTTTAATAACATAATTTATTTACAAAAGGATGGTTTACCTATGGGTAATTCTCTACGTCCTCTATTAGCTAACATATTTATGGACAAGTTCGAAGATCAAATATTTGAATCAAACCTCTCTAAACACATCTTCTGGTTTCGTTATGTTAATGACATTTTAGCTTGTTTTGACAGTTCTTTTGAGGTTATCAATGAATTTTTAATTCTTATTAATAGTATCAACCCTAACATAAATTTTACACTAGAAACAGAACAAAACAGGGCTATAAACTTTCTAGACTAAAATATCAACATTAACGCACACAATCTATTTGAATTTTCCATATACAGAAAACCAACACAAACAGACATAACAATACCAAATGAATCTTGTCCCCATAAAACACATAAAATAGCTACCTACAGATCATTAGTACACAGAGGTTTAACTATTCCACTAACAAAACCAGATTTTAGCAAAGAGATATCAACCATTAAACAACTAGCAGATACAAATCATTACAATCCGAACGTGATTGACACTTTAATTAAACAAAAAGAGTATAGGTTAGCTATCAAAAGAATATATCCCATTGACAATCAAACAGAAGACGCAGATTAAATATCTATACCATATTTAGGCAAAATATCAGAAAAAATTGCACATATACTAAGAAAAACCAACAATTAGAAAATAACATTTAAAACCAACACTAACACTTTTTCATTTTTATTTAATGCTAAAGACAGAACACATGATATCATGAAATCGGGCATTTACCGTTTAAATTGTTCTTTTTGTAGTTCGGTATATATTGGACAAACTCTTCGTACGTCATTACAAAAATAAACAATGACTCCTCAAAATAATATTAAATCCTACATTTTTGTAATAACAAACGCAAATTAGACATTTTAGAAGCCTTTGAGATATACAAACACAAACTCGGGGTACCTTTAATGAATGAACAACTTGAGCTCAGTAATTCTCCGTTACTGGAAGTATTAGATATTTAATTTTGATTATTATTATTATTTTATCTAGTTACCTATTTTTGTATCTACCTTAGCGACGTGTTTGTTTATAATTATATTACCTTTGATAATAACAGCATAGCTGTCGAAACAATATTGTCAGGTTGTATATTAATAAAACTGTGAAATTTTTACTAATCTTTATTTATTTCATCATTTAAGTACTTAGTTGGACCATCTAAAAAACTAGCAAAAACAAAATTTGGGTTGTCATTTAAAAAACCACTGATGACGTCATTGTGCAAAAATACATGATGTTATAAGTAAAATTTTTTTATATCATAAGGTGGCTAATTAAAAAATAAAATTGACCTGTCCAAGCGTTTTTCTTGAAAACATTAAATAACGCAATTATGAATTTTTGATTATTACACGACAATGCACCCGTTCATACTGCCGCAATTTCACAAGCTGCCATTCGCGAATGCGGCTTTGAAGCATTGGGCCATCCACCGTACAGTCCGGATATGGCTCCTAGTGACTATTATTTATTTTCCAATTTAAAGAAAGACCTTAGGGGACGTCGTTTTAACGACGAGAACTAGTTGCAAGCAGCTGTAATTGAACATTTTGAAGGAAAAACTTCAGATTATTTTTACAAAGGCATTGAATTATTAATTCCACGTTGTAATAAGTGTATTGACATTAGGGGAGATTATACTGAAAAATAAAAATTATTATATTTTACCAAGTTTATTTTTTCTATATCAGGCCGAGAATTTAGGGCGCTTACCTCGTAGCTAATTTATCTAGAATTGCATTTATTTTTCACAAACTTAGCCATCCTGTGCCCTTAATCAATTATAAACTGATCTTATAAATAATTTTTGATTTGTAGGGAGATTTTTAATTGTACACATTGAAATGATTAAAAAAAAATGCACATTTGCTTGGTAGAAGTGGGTATATTCTTTTTAAATAATGCATTGCATGATGTATACATTAAAAAATAATAATAATCGTGCAATTACTTTTTAAATACTACTTAAGCTCTAAACCTCTTTATATACTTATATGTAATATGCACAATACAAGGAATGTAACAATATTTATATAATATATATTATTATAATGTAAACAGTTGCCATAAATAAACTTCTTTTCCTTAACTACATTTATATATTACATGGTAGGTACAACTAATTATTATACTTTCATATCACTAAAAACGCCATAATAATAATATTTTCTGTTTAACTCTAGACAATTTAAAAAAAAGACAAAACTTGGCGTCTTCATTCTATCAAGAGATTCATTTGCAGCATCTTTTTTTAATAATATATATATATATATTCACAATATATCTTTAATTGACTAAAAATGTAGCAGCTAGAATTATATTTATCCTCTACTCTGATATACCTAGGAATACCTTTGGTATTGAAAAAGCTTTTTCTCTAATGATTGTATCGTTTAAAAATTTAAATGCTCTTAAATGGAATGAATTTATTAGAAATATTAAAAGTTATTGGAAAATGGGGTTGACGACTCTTATTGTGATTTCACATTAAAAATCTTCGTTTCAAAATTTTTATTTTGTTTTGTTAATTCGGTTCTAATTGTGCAGATATGTTAATCTTAATAATTATGTCATTTTTAATTTTTGTGAGATTGAAAAAAAAAACAAAGATATTAACGTGAAATAACAACGATGTGTTCCCAATCGAAGGCACCTACATTTAAATGGCTTGACTCAAGTGCTGCGATACCATTTGTTATAAGGATAGTACGTTGGTTAGATGGAATAATAATATTTTGATGCAGACGCTACTTTGTCTAACCAATGCATTCTTATATAACACAATGAAAGGTAACAATTTGTATATATAGATTCTATAACTTATTGTATATTTTCATCCCTAAAATTATTTACATGCACATTTAATGAAAATGATGAACTATTAAAATGTTATTAAATGGAAGGAATCCTTTTATTTCATTAACTGTTAATTAATTTCAGCAACAGTTAGTCATTTCAGTTCACATTTTAAAAACATTATTATAATAATTCTAAAATTATTTTTTTTTACAAATAAATAAATTGATATTAAACAACAAATTATAATACACAAGATTAATAAAACAAATGGAAAATCAACAAAGTATACAAAAAAGAATTATCTATAAGGGTATTATTATTTTTAGATGAAATTAATTCGCAACTAATCATATAAACAAGTGCTAAGAAAATAAATTAATAGACAATAAAATGAGATGGTTATAATATTATAAATTATTTTAAAATCCATTTTTCCATCTGGAATTTGAAAATTACTGCACATGCATGCCGGCTTTAGTGATTTCATATAAGTAAAACGACAATAATACTGAATTATTGGAAATAACAACATTAGGAAATAATGATATGCTTAATTAAATGCAGTTGAGGGTGAGCATGTGCACGTAACTTAAATACAATACTTTTTTATGTAAAGCAATCTTTCAAAATTTACCCGACAAAAAGGTAAAAATCAAAAAAGCTTGGAAGAAGTTTCTTACGTTACATAAAAAAGCACTGCCAAAATGTATGTGTCATAGCCAATTTTTTGTTCTGGTATAAAACCTAATAAAATTATTACTTCTATATTACTATTTAAAGCACTGATTCTATTAACAGTTTCGAATTGTTTCTAATTATTGTTTTAAGAGAAGGATGATTCATTTGCTATTTTAAACTCTACATGAAAACTCTTTTAAAAGTCTACAAGATATTATTAAAATCTAGTCACAAAAAATAATCATTAATATCAAACTAAATGCCATCAAAGTCAGAAAATGATATTTTTAAAACTAAGTGTATAATAAAATAAAAAACTAACATTTGCACTTTAGAAATGAGTTATATTTTTTATTTGCGATTAGATTCTGTTAACACTTTTGCTGCAGAAGGGCACATGTGTACTTCACTAAACCTTGTCCAAAATAACCTGTCGCAATGACGTAAACAGCCATAAGCGATGCTATTAGTCGGCGCGCACGTGGTCTCATTAACGCTTAAACTACTTTACATAAATGCGGAAACACGTATAATGCAATCATTTTCCATTCCATATTACGCTGCAACCGTAAAAGCGAGTTAAGCGCACACGGTACGCAAACGCGCATCATCGTAAATGAAGCTTCAAGGGTGAGCCAACTTCAAGTTTATTTATGCGTTGCGATAGGTTAATGTAAACGGACTTGTCCGTTTGCGGAGACCTGTCGCAGGATGTCAACAAACGATAAGCGATGCTATTGGTTGGCGCGCACGTGGTCTCATTAACGCTTAAGCTACTTTACATAAATGCAGAAACACGTATATGCAATCAGTTCTAGTTAATGTTTGTACTGTGCAGTTTGTTTGTTGCATTTGTTTCGTAAGAGTGTTGTGTTTGTGTAAGTGTTCAAGAATGGCGGAAAATCAAGAAAACATTCCCTTGAAAAGGAAACAAGTTGCAATTTCCAGACGCGAAAAGGAGATCATAGTTAATAACTATATGAGGTTGTGTGAACAGCATGTAATCTTTTTGGTTCGCAGAATAAAAAGATTATTTGCCACAGACGCTGTTTAAAAATTGCTCTTTTGAGGGCAAACACCTCTTTTAAACTAGGCTTTGTTATGTTTAAATAGCAAGTGAAGAGTCTGATTTAATTGTGGTGTATTTAATTTTCATCAGTATCACTTTCCATTCCATATTATGCTGCAACCGTAAGAGCGAGTTAAGCGCACACGGTACGCAAACGCGCATCATCGTAAATGAAGCTTCAAGGATCAGTTAACTTCAAGCGTGTTTACGTCTTGCGACAGGTCTCCGCAAACGGACTTTAGACAATGATATTGTTATTCAAATTTTAAAGTACTCTGTCTACATTCTCAGAAATCATCTTTTTGGAATCAACACACATAAAGATTTTAGTAATTCTAACTAACAGTTGTTTTTATCTATTAGTGTAAATGTAAATAGTTTAATTAATAGTTAATTCCTCTTTTAGCCAGTTAAATGCTACTGTACGTTGTTATAATCATCACTTCTCTATTTTTGTATTATTCCTTTAATTTTATTTTAATAGTTTAGTTTCTTAGCAAAATGTTCTTTGTTTTATATTCCTGTCTTTTTGGCAAACTAATTTTGTAATTAGTCAGGCGTTCATTCAAGAACTATAAATATACATTAGTGATTATTTTGTTATCCTTGTAACTAGATTCTAGATAAAATAGAAGTTAAAAAATAGAATCTCTGTGGAAGATTCTATAGTATGATCAAAAAGACTTGGGATCAGGGTTGCCATGAAATTAACAAGCTATCTATGAAATTATTTATTTCTATTATTTTTGACATTTACTTCACAACTGTCATGTCAATAGATAATAGTTCAAATAAATTCCATTCTGTGTTCTTTTTATAATTGTTATTAAGTAATACTTAAAATAACTGCAAGCACAAGAAATAATAATAGTGTACCCTAACCTAACATTTTCTGTGTACTATGGGGCTCTGTTTAGTGGTGTCAGCACGTCGTATGTTCTTGACACAGGTGGTTGTGTCTTCATTAGCGCTACTCAAGATACATTGGCGCTACTCTGTACAGTTCACAAAAACTACGGGCAGTAGAAGTAAATAATTCTATAGATGGTTTTCACATTACATGGTTATTGCGATCCAAAGACTTTTTGATCATACGATGTAATAGTTAAATCATCCTTTACTTATAACAAGGTTCTAAACAATGGTAAATAGTAATACAATTACATCTTTACATTCAAAACATAAAAAAAATCTAAATAACAGCATTAACAATGCTACAAATGCATGTAGACTACTATGACTAGTGTTTAAAAAAATTATAAAAAAGCTACCTATATTTAAATAAAAATAAAATTAGACTGCCCGATAGCTACTATTCTTTTGCAGATATCAAAATAATACATTTAAGGAATGCTATTTGATTTTTTTAAGGGCAACTATATAATTAAAGGTAAAAAAAGGGCACATTGCCATATATATCAACAAGGGTAAACATAGGTAACTAAGAACTTCATAATACAGTCTTCCTGATTATTGCTTACCTTTATGATTTGGAACGATAGACAAAACATTATTAATATATTAAAATATTTGTGACTGTTTCTGGAAAAAAAATATGAAGGAACTTTTAGTCCCCGAAGCAGTCCTAATATCCATAATACAGTGAAAATGACATAAACATCTACTTCCCACTTTTCTTGATGACTTTTTCAATTATCACACTTATATGAGCAAACAAAACAATGTTAATAATAACAAGCTGGTTGAGTTTGCACAAACATTAGCACTATTAGCATATTTACCTTTTTAATTCAAAGAGCCCAAGTTTGAATTTATTTCAGTGTCATTTTCTATAACAAAAGTATGTCTTTCGAAAATTTAAGTTTTCAACGTTTGAATATCACATAAACGTTTGACATAAATCAACATAACCTAGATGTTCTTTCTGATAATCTTATTGCAAAATAGCTGTTGGTGTGATTCACACTACAACAATTTTGCATGTTCTGAGTGTTCTCATTAGTACTATTATACCAGAAAAGTTATTAAATCTGGTTGGGGTGTTTGTCGTGATGTATATTTAAGTAAATAGAAGCCACTGTTGAAGAGACACTATTTCATACTGTAGGGACATAATTAAGAAAAAAACTGAAAAGTGGTTATTTGACTAAAATTTAAGTTTTTCAATTATTCCAAATTTTGATCTCTTTGGCATTAAATAAAATAGGGAATATAGGGCATAAATAAATTAGATAAAATAGAAAACTATTGATTTCATGGGTGTAGTCTGAATATAAATAAACAAAATTCTTTGTTATTACGTAAACCGAAATACCTAAATTGTTTTCATTTAATACTTAAACAGCTTCAATTAAAAAAAAGAATGATTAAAATCAATTGAAAATCATAGGTTGTAGCGTTTTGTCTTGTAAGAATTTTTATCTATATAATTGATGTACAGCGGGGGGGAACATGTCACCCCTTGGCTACGCCCATGATTAATTTTTACTTACCTTGACACAGTCGTACCCGCAGAAAGTTGAATCAGTAACCAAATTTATGAGAACTGAGAGAGGACTATCACAGTATGTATTAAAAATAAAAGCGTTATGTTAAAAATATGGATTATTTAAGAAATTTTCCCCAGAAGCAGTCACATTTTTCTTTAAATACTAAAAATAAGTTAATCTATGATTTTAAAAATATCTATCCTGAAACATGAGAAATTCAGCGAGATCATTACACTTTGAAAACAAGTGTATATAAAAATCATTGGAGATTTTTACCTTTAATTGTAACAGTTACCAAAGTAAAAATAAATACATTAAAAACAAAACCTTCGACTTTCATACATACATGCATGCATACAAGAAACTGGATGTTAGGTAAAATCTAGTTTTGAGATATCTTGACATAGTTTTATGTTTCATATGATTAATTAAAAATCTTTTGTTTTCCTAAAATTATTCTGTGATTGCCTGGTTGTCCATAGTTAATAATCTGTCGAAATTGATTTTAATATAGTGTTAAATATTTTATAAATGAACATTAAAGGCACTGATATCAGGCATTTCTTAAACCAGAAAATGCCTTTATTGACAATTTAAAATATTATCTTTAATATCCACATTTTTATATCCGATTGACAATTATAAAAGTGGCTTTAACAAATGAGAGATTAGTGCATAATGATCTATTTTCCACTAGGTAGTGTATGAGTGGCTTCGTAGTTAAGATCCATCGATGTACCTAGGTTAGTCTAAATGAATTCACCTCTTGTACATTATCTTTTTAATAACTATATTTATAGGTTTAAAAGGTCCTTGTAATTGCTGTGACATGCATTTCTAGTCTATTATTTATTTAGCTATACAGGTAAGAGGAAACCTCGTAATGGGAGGCGCTGTAATGATTTAGAACATATTTTCCTAATCAACATAAAAAATTGATTTTAAATGAGGTTTCTAGTTATATTAGTTACACCCTGTATATTCTTCATTTTCAATAAATTGTTATATTGTTTAATACTAAAAGATGTTAGATTTTTTGTTATAGTCTAAATGTTCCTACATAAGTCTTCCTCTTTAGTATCAAATATATTGTAGTGTGTCAAATATATCGCATTATTAATTAATGTTTGCATAATAATGTAATGGGCTACTTCATATACAAGGTGATTTGGATACAAAGGTAATCTTTTAAATGGTAGGTAGAGGGGAGGCAGTAAAGCTAATTTACCTTGACAAGTATAGGTCAAAAACGAATAGTTTTCCAGAAAATAAATTTTAGTTCAATGAATTTTGGATCCAAAAGGACCTAAAGTCAAGACCGGATCCAAAACTCAATAAAACTTTAAAATTAATTTTTTGGAAAACATCGTTTTTGACCTATACTTGTCAAGGTAAATTAGCTCAACTGCCTCCCCACTACCTACCATTTAAAGGATTACCTATTTATCTGAATCACCCTGTATATTACAAATAAATAAATAAAAGTAGATCACTGCATAAGCCACCATTTTGAAGACCAATATCAGTCGATATTGCTTATTTTTTGCAATTAACTAATAACAAAATCTTCAGAAAACAAGTCAGTTTGACCACTGTCTTGCAAGATATTTTAAAATTGCCCGAGAGTGCAGCATTAAACTCTTCTAATCACTCCAACTGTGGGTATTGCTAAAAAAGCACATCCAAATTTTTGAGGGGAGAGCACTATGTATTTTAACAAAAACTGATGATAAAATTTTCTGTTATAAAAAGTACCAAAAAATCGTTTTGCTACATTCAGACCTGAAATAGTTTTCGATTATTTAAATGTTCTTCCAATAAAAAAGACTAGGAATTTAGTTAAATTGGCTGGCATCCAGGCTACCAGAGATACTCTATTAAGAGGAGTCCGTACGGTGAAAATAGTATGGATTTTATGGCTTTCTGGATCTGCTGTACAGCCGTTAATATTCATTATTTTTGAGATTTTCTTTTTTGTTAGAACATACAACACCACTTCTACAATTCCATCAGACGCAATTGAGGAAAGCGATTAATTGTTTGTTAAAAAGAAATTGTAAACTTGTGAAAAAAATGCACATTTTCATGTGCAGAATACTCGAATTTAGGTAACATATTAGAGAAAATAGTCTGATCAAATCGTAATGTAAGCCTTCAACTATATTTCTGTCAAAATTCGTCATTGTAAGACAAAATATGTAAGAGCAACGTTAAATCCAGTAATATCCTTCAAACATATTTTCAGAACATCGTGCACGTTACCGATACAAAAGTTCCCCTCCGCTAACGAATCGAGAAACCTCGTGGTGTTAAGGTGGTCGGACTTCTGTACTAAAAGAAAGTTCTTGGTAATTCGTTATTTCTCCACCATTCCCTTTATTAAAAATTACAATGGGGATAGTGTAACGAATTTGAAGGCTGACTATCGTACGGATTCCTCTTAATGCTAAGTACGTCTGTGTCTCAGTCCGACGGGCACTCAGGCGATATACTACCAAACATATACTACTCAAGAGTACATAAGTTCAGATATTAGTTATCGGTAATAAAATAATGATGGTTTCTTAACCGAAATCATAAAAAAACTGTGCGTTAAGAGGTTACTAGAGACCCTTCTATTAGAGTCTGGCCAATGCGTTCCCACGGTTCCCGCCATATTATATCACAATATTTTTGATATATTTTGATTTTGACATCCTAATTTTAATGCAGTCTTACTGCTAAATAATGTTTTATATCTGTTACGGTTAGTGATGGGCGACGGGAATATTCCCGGTGAGGAATATTCCCCGTCGGGAATTTATTTTGGGAATTTATAAAAATCACCGATAAATTCCCGAAAAATGGAAATTTATTTTTTATACAACAGCCTTGGTAGTGTAATGTCTAGCATGCTGGACTTTCACCCAAGCGGCCCGAAATCGATTCCCGGTGCCGGCAGATCTAGTTAAGGTTAGGAAAACCTAACAAAGGTTTTCTGCAGTTTTCCTTAGCTGTGACACAAATGTGGGATTTGCGCTGTTCCATCTGAAAGTCGGCTGCAGCCGCACGTAGGTCCTACGTAATAATAATAATCGCCCCCTCCCTACCGCACAAGCTTATAGCTTCTGGGGCCTGGTTTCCAGGTTATGAGTTGTAGCAATTATTATTATTATTATTATTATTATAAGTGAAACGCAAGTAAAAGCACGTCAAAGCCTACACTGCCTAATACTATTTTGCAAACTAAGACCTGTTAGAAGTCATGGTAGCTCAGTGGATATGGCACTTCACTACCAATCTTGAGGTCCTGGGTTCGAATCCCAGGAGTGATACATTGGAATTTTTAAATTATCTAAGGCTTCCAGGTTGACTCAGCCTGTGAAAATGAGTACCTGGGAAATCATTTCCTGGGGTAATAATAGGAGGTCGGTGCGTAAAGCTAGCAATTTTACCACCCTTGAGAACCAAACGGCTGGAATCCCAGTGGACCTCCATGGCCTGTACCAACACATGGTCGGTTCTAGTGTTAATTTAACGCGTTTAATGTAAATTTATCTGTGATGTATATTGACGTGTAGTGAATTGAACTTTTTTTCGAACAATTTCTCTATATTGGACCTTTTTTAAATCAAAATATAAATTCCCGATAAAGTGGGAAGTTCGGGAATATTCGCAGATATATTTCCAGGAATATTCCCCAAAAAATAAATTCCGGGAATTTACCCATCACTACTTACGGTCAAAGAGGTAAATACGGACAATCACGTAAACGGCCCTGATACAACATTAATGACCGGCTGTTTTGGTCATTTATGTCAATGCCCGGTCAATGACGTTAATGCCCAGTTGATTGGTTAAAGACATCATCTCATATGATTAACTACGACATTGGCCGAGTCGGATAATGTTATGGTCAGTGTAAATCGGCCAATTTCGAGAATTGCATAGAAACATATTTGTCAAATATCTAATAAACTTCAATTAACACATACCCTAACAACTAATTTGCAGCTTAATTAATATTAATTGAGCGGCCTTAATTATTAATTTAAATGTTAAGATGTATAAATGTTACGGTTAACGTGGTATACTGGCCATCGTCGCTAATAACCGGCTATTATCGTCCTAGCCCATTTAGGTTTTTTAAAGACGTTAAAAGCCGGTCATTGACGTAAATATCCAGTGGATGTGGACAACGTTGTTTAATTTTAATACTGAAAGTAACATTGACCGGTTATTATTGTCAATGACCATCTATAAAGTAGGAAATGTTGAAAATCAAGACATAATGTTACGGTCGATGTAGTAAACCGGCCAATGTCGTTACTGGTCGCCCAGTCTCATAACCTAAAACTTCTAACTAACACTAACACTAACCTAACCTCACCTGCAGCATGATCATTAGTAATTAAGAGCGCTCAATTAATAATTAAGCTGCAGACTGCAGATTAGTTGTTAGGTTATGTGTTAGTTGAAGTTTATTAGATATTTGGTAAATATGTTTCTATGCAATTTTAAGGTTAATGTAATACTATCTGGCCCGGCCAATGCCGTAATAAATCGTATGAAATGACGCCTTTAACCAACCAGCTGGGCATTAACGTCTTTGGCCGGTCATTGACGTAAATGACCAAAACAGCCGGCCATTAACGTTGTATGCCGGCCATTTACGTGATTGTCCGTATTTACCTCTTTGACTGTAACATAGATAATATTATAACATTATTATAATATCGTAACATTTAAATTAAATTAGAATTATTGTAATATTTAATTACAGGAAAACCTTCCCGTGAATTAATTAATTATTAATAGTCAAGCCGCAGGTGAGGTTAGGTTACTGTTAGCTAGAAGTTTTACATATGGGACTGGGCGATTATTATTAACGACATTAACCGTAAGATTATGTCTTTATTTTCAACATTTCCGACTTTATAGATGGCCATTGACGATAATAACCGGTCAGTTATCTTCAGTATTAAAACTAAACAACATTGTCCGCATGCACTGGATATTTATGTCAATGACCGGCTTTTAACGTCTTTAACCAACCTAAATGAGCTATGACGATAATGGCGGGTTATTAACGACATTGACCAGTTTACCACAATAACCATAACATATACACAACCCACTATTTCGTGATTTTTAATTGAGTCAAATACCAATTACATGCGTGTTTATATTTGGCCGTGTAACTATTTCTGTACTTTTCAAATTTGGCGCTACGTGTTGTGATATAAAACGGCTGCCTTGGCCAGACTCTAATTGAAGGGTACCTAGAGTCACTGCATCTAGTTACCTAGGTCAGCTGGTCGACCAGCGTACCGCAAACCGCCGCCATATTGGGGCAAACGCAAATCATTATTTGTTCTGTATTGAATTTAATCAAATCCACGTTTACTTTAAAAGGTTTTTCTTATTCTGAAAGATCAAACCTCTAATATGTCAAACACGTAAAACGTGGTTTTAATTTGTCCATTATAAAAAATCACCCTTCTCTGCCCCAATATGGTGGCGGTTTGCGTTACTCTGGTCGGCCAGCTGGCCTAGGTAACTAGATGCAGTGACTAGAGGTTACTAAGGTTACTAGATCAACACACTACGTGTTAAGGTAACGCCATTAGTGATTTTTTATATCCATCCTTGTCGCACAATTTTCTCAAGTTGGGGATAAAAAAAACAGTCTAAAAATGATTTGATGTAACTTTGACAAAAACTACTGTCACAATTGTTTACTGCATAATTACCTTCACTATCAAGATCCATCTCGTTCGTTATACCGTTAAAGTTTTCGATTTAAGTTTGTTTTAAAATAGTAGTTCCATTCGTTTTTCTTTGGTCTCGTTATATTTTTCATTTTAGTTCAGTTACGTTTATTTAAATAGATAGGTAGGTAGTTTAACATGGTCAGCAACAAGTGTTGTGTTAAGGGTTGCTCAAGTTCTAGAAAAAATGGTTCCAAATTGTTTTCTGTTCCGAACGGTAAGTCTCTTGTTGTTTATCCCTTTTACCCGCTAACTAAGTTTAACATTAGGAGCTAAGAACATGGTGCGTAGAGAACAATGGCTAAGAAAATTAAGACTTTCTGTGGCTTCATGTGTCAAAGGTGAACTACAAATCTGCTCAGTAAGTACCAAAAAACATGATTTAGTTTTTGTATGTCTTGTGTTTATGTATTTGGTAAAATATTATTTTAATTTTCAGAAACACTTTAGTAACGATGATTTTTTCTTGGCCGAAAATTTTCAACGGTTGAGGCCTGAAGTTGTTCCTCATCTTTTATTGGAACCTACGGATCATGGTATGTGTCCTGTTTGTATATAATATTTATAAAAAATGTTTATTAGTGGATGAAAATCTTGATTTTTTTTACATTATTTTTAATATGTATAATAAATGTCCACTTATTGCTTTTTTTATGTATAATAGACACAAATTTCATTATCATGCTGTAATAGGTTCTACTTAATTCAAAGATATCATTTTCGTGGTTCTGAAATATTGGAATAAAAGTAGTGATAAAGTATTAGGTACAACCGTTCATTTAATTTGCAAATCGGAATTTGAATAAACATTTTTAGCAATAATTGTTTTTTTATCCAGTAGTACCCATCTACATTATCTTTTTCCGCTTTAGTTGCTGTAAATCACCCTGCAACTGAATTTTTCCCTCAACTTCCTGTTCCTGAACCTTCCTTTAACGAAAACGCCGCTGTGCCTCCCAATGTTAGGTTTACGATCGATAAGGACAAAATTGTAAATAATGAAGACGATGCGTTCAAAAAAATGAAGGAAGAAAATGAAAAATTCAGAAGGCAAATTAATTCACTTAAAAAAGAAAATGCTCGACTTAAGGAAATCAATCAAAATATTACCAGTGGATTGGCGAAATTACTAAATGAGGATCAAATTAAATGTTTGAAAAATGGTTCTATGAGAGGCTCAACATGGTCCAGAGATACTTTAATGAAAGCATTCAAAATTAGACTGACATGTGGTAGCACTGGATACGACGTCCTTAGGGAAATGGGTCAACCGTTACCTTCCCAGCGTACTCTTCAACGTAGAATTGAACATTTAAAATTTTTGCCTGGCTTACTTAACGAAATACTAACTCGATTAAAAATTAAGACCGAGATCATGAAACCTGAAGAGAAACATTGTGCCATTTTATTAGACGAAATAGCAATAACTCCAAAATACGATTATGACCCAAGTACAGGATTAGTCCTTGGAAAGCCAACTGTTCCTTCAAGCAACGGGCAATTTGAAGAACTAGCCACACATGGTTTAGTCTATATGATAGCTGGAGTTACAACTCGCTGGAAGCAAATAGTAGGGTATCAGTTAACTGGCAATTCTTTTGATGCAAATTGTATAAAAACTGATATAATTAATTTAATTCATGAGGCAGAAGCTATGGGCCTTAAAGTGGATGCTGTAATTAGCGACATGGGAGGCCAAAATCAGGCCATTTGGCGTTTATTTGATATTCATGCTGGAAGGTTCTCAAGAGTTAAGAATTGTTGTCCACACCCTTGTGACACTTCTAGAAATTTATATTTTCATGCGGATCCACCACATGTGTTTAAAAATTTGCGGGATATTTTAACTAACGGTTATGAAATTTTTATTCCCGAATATATCTTGACAAACCTAGGTTTACCAAACGCTCCTGTAAAGATCTCGTATGTGAGAGAATTATTAGATCTGGACAACGAACTGGACCTAAAGTCGGCCCCTTATTTAAATGAATCATGCCTTAAACCCAGTCACTTTGAAAAAATGAGCGTGGGACTTGCACTCCGCTTAATCAATCATGACACGGCTGCAGCCCTAAGATATTATGTGGAGAAAAATAAACTTTGTGAAGAAGCACTTGTTACAGCGTGGTTTTTTGAGAAAGTGCACAAATGGTTTAATGTTGTTACAAGTAGATCAAGAATGACTGCTATCACTAGAGAGTCCAGCAATTTCGAAAAAAATCTGAAGTTTCTTCAGGAAATAATTGATTTATTTTATGTTTTAAAAATTGGACCGAAGCATGCATGGAAGCCTGTACAAACTGGTGTTATACTGGCTTCAACCAATGCTGTGCAACTTTCAGAGTATTACATAAAAGAAAAAGGATTTTACTATGTTTGTTTGGGCAGGTTCTCACAGGATGCTTTAGAGAACTTATTTTCGATGGTGCGGTATATCAATCCTATACCAAGCCCCAAATATTTGAAAATGGCTTTACGGTTAATTTGTGTAGCACAGTTTTTCAAACCAAATAAAAGAGGAAATTACCAGATAGATGACTGTGAATATTTGGTTGATTTTTTTCAAAATTCAAATGTGTCATATATGGAAAACGAAGGGGATGAATTTTCTGATGAGAGTGAAATGGATTTAGATTATGTAGATGAACTGGAAATGGACGAAATACAGAGCTTGTACTACCTGTCAGGACAAACTGTTCATCAATACATAAAACTCAAAAAAATTAAATGTGCAACATGCTTGAAAGTTATAAAAACAACTTCTTCCGATCCAACTATTTCTCAGTTGAAAATTTTAACAGAGTTTAAGGCGTATTCAAAGAACATTATTTTTGTCACAAGGTATGATTATTTTTATAAGAAATCTTATACCTATTTTAAATTGAAGATTGTATATTTTCATTTTTAACTTTCAGTGAAGTCTTGGAGCTTTTAAGAAAAGCAGAAATGCACATAAGAAAATATGCCTCAAAATTAATACAAGGAGAAACCAAACTAAAGTTTATAGTGGCATTATTTTTCAAATCAAATGTATTTACTTTTCCAACTTGCCATAACATTGCCTATGAACTTGTAACTATTTATTTTAAGTCAAGAATTTATTTTATGTTGAGGAAAGAAAATAATACCACGGTAAATTTAAGACAAGGATCTGCAAAATGTGACAGTAGAAGTATGGGAATGAAAAGAGCACTTCAAAATATTAAATGATTTTTCTTATTTTAAAACTGATTAAAAATATTGTAATTTAGAACTTGGTTTTATTGGGAATTTTTGATTGAAAACAATCTGCAACCCATAAAACACCTCTGATTGTCAAATAAATGATATAACCTAACATATTTTTTGACGTTACGGTACTTTACAGGTAAGCCATTATGTCAAACAAAATTCCCCAAAACTATTGTCTTCTTTGTTGCACTTGTGTAAATTGTATTTGTTATTTTCGTCTTACAATTTTCTCAGGCGAGGAATGAAATGGCGTTACCTTAACACGTAGTGTGTTGATCTAGTAACCTTAGAGGTTACTGATGAACAACGCCATCTATATATGTGTACAATTTATTGGAGAAATTTTCTTATTTAAAGATAAAATCGGTGTCACATTGTAACCACATAAAAAAAATTCAGAAAAAATTTATTTCAAATAAGATACAAAATAGTAATAATGACAATATTGATAATGATGCTAAAAAAACAGGGATTCGCTTTCAACAGTTAAAATAGATGTAAAACAATTTAGTTTTTATTAAAAGTTCCCAAATTTCATCTAAATCTGCATATACAAAATGGAACTATTTAAAATCTGTTCACACAAATGTACATTAACATAACAGACGTACTTTTAAATCAATTATTAATCAATATCTAGTCTTGTTCTGAATCCTACTAAGAATTAATGAATTATACATTGGTTATTCAACAATATTGTTTGTGTGTTTAAAGTTGGATTGCGCTACAACATAACCTCAAATAATGAAGCTATAAATTGAAAATTTCTAACAATCATTACAGACAATTGTAAAAAACCCGCTTTGCCAATTATCACAGCCACTTTTACTAATGGTTAATTTTAAAATGTATTATAAACTCTGCTTTTTCCTTAACTCACTACATCAAAGTTTAGTTCAAACAAAACCTTTTAACTGTTAACAATTTTAGCGTTTTCAAGTCAACATTCTTGACGCACTCTTAGAATGTTCGAAAATGATGCAATTAAGTTGCTACTCATATATCGATTCCTTTATAATTGCTTATCCAGAGCATACAACGAAAAACAATCAAACACAGAAAAAGAGCGAGTGTTTGGAATGTTTACATTTGTGAGGTTATGTAATTTGTTTTGAACATGGTTCTGAATAAATAATTCCTAACTTGGCTGGTCACACTGCTTTCTACACTTCTGGTGGATTTACGATAAAATGAATTCGCTAATACCTGTTGATAACAAAAACACACATTTTATATTATAAGGTTATGTTTCACACATTATGCAGATTCTTGATTTGCCTAGTAAGCCAGATCAATGTTGATCATGATCGGATTGACTTTTAACAGAGCATAAGGTCTAACTGAACACACAGATCGCAATTTGGTGGGTTAATTAAACACTGACTTTATTTGTGGAGCACTCCGAGAGTGCGCTAAATCAGTAAATCGAAGATACTATTATGATATTCCCAATACAATAACAGACAAGTCTTCTAGTTAACCAGGTAGCTTTTAACTTTTACTGCTTACTGTTCAATCGTCAATGAAAACAGATAACTAGAGTTACATGTTGTTCGTTTACAACTATCAGACTACATATGTGTTTATCAAATTTAAGCAACACATTGCGCTTAGAAATTAAGTTTGATGAATATTTAATTTCTTTAGATTTTGCTACCTTACACCTTACATGTTAGAAATTGTTTATTCAAAATCCTTCAAAACACTTAAGAGCTGTTTTATTACACATACGAGAATTTATGCAAAATTCTTAACTAAATTTTTGCTGAAATACAGTATTTTTTTCCAAAATTTATTGCGAAAACATTCACAATAAAATTTTGGAACAATTTCTAGAATTTTTAAAAATTTGAGAGTAATCAACGTGAAAAAGTGTGCACAAAATACTCGTAGTTAATGTGCAACACATTGATTTATTTTGTTTATAAAATTAGTTATTCGCATTGTAAAGTATTATCAAAGCAATCATGCAATGATAATAAAGCTAAAAATCAAGTAACATTTAATCACTAAATGGTTGTAGGTTTATTTTATTTATTAAAGTGAGCAAACTGAGAATGGCCATATTGCTTTTACAGTGACAGGTCCGGAATTCGTTAAATTTGTTATAAGTTAATATTCAATTGTACTGTATCGTAAAATAAAGGTTAATTAACTATTTATAATTATATGTAAAAATATATTTAAAGCTTTTAAAACAAATGGCATGAAAATATCACACATATTTATCAACAATATTTTTGTTACAATGTAAAGTTAACAAAACTTTTCTAAATATACTAACTATTTGTATACGACGTCATTCTTTGTTTACAATGAACCTGCTGCTTTGCAAACACGCGTGCGTATTACCATAAATTTCAAGATAATTTGTGTTATATTTTCTTGCTCGTGTAAATTTACATAACGTCACAAATTTCACAACTGCTAATCCAACATTCGTAACCGCAGTGTGACAATGACAACATAACCACACAAACGTAACATAACCATAAGCTTGATTTTTTTTAGTTGTTTTTTTTCTACTAAATTTGTACAAGAATTGGCGATACTGAAAACTACACTGATTTAGGTTAATAATAATTGTTAGAATCGGAGCTGTGGCCTACATCTGGAGATAATAACAGGCTTTGTAACCAGGTAATAAGCTAATAGCTCTAGTTACTGAAAAAACCTACCTACTATAAATTTTGTGTATTTCCAAATTTATTTAAAAAATTATTTTATATTCAGATATTTTAAAAATTTACATAGCCAAATCTTTCATAAAAAGTTGCGCAAACATTATAAAAAACTATTAAATTAGAACATTGAAAATGCAATTAGGAATGCTATTATTACCTTTTTGATAATTTTATCAAGTGGAACACAAGCCAGGTTTATCTTATTTTAAAAACGCACTGCAATTATTTCTAATATTAGAAAATCCATTCTCAAAATTTTCTTTTTCAGTCTTACTCATTCTCTTTTTTCTCATTTCTTTTGTTTCATTCTATATTTTACCTAAAATCCCAGTTTCTAACAAAAAAAAATCATACACACACCATTTTTACGCCTACTAATCAGAGTCCTTAATGCTTTTGTAGACAGACCTAAAGATAGTAGACTTTCCTCAAGAGAAAGGGTTACTCATTCTTTTCAAGCTGCCATGTTTCTTCTCCTCTTGTTCAGATGCCTCCCTTAAAACTTCGAAAGGCATCACCGAAGATTTTGTATCTCCTTCATCTGAAGGAAAATCTTCAAAGCTCATATTACTAAACCCTGCTTGCATTTTTATTTTGCTCCCTAATTTCTTAGTTTTGCTACTGACTTTCTTGTAAGCGTTATTACTTTTACCACTCTTGCCCGGTTTCATCATCTCTATATTTGAACTGTCATCGGATGTTCGTTCTTCAATAAGGTAATATTTAGACTTACCTTCCTTTTTGCGTTCCTTTTTTGGTTTGTAAGTTTCAGCATTTGAACTGCTCTGAAAGTAAGTGAGTGTATTGAGATCTTCCCCTTGTTCTTGTTCTTCTTCCAATGCATGCATTTGTTGGCTCAGTTTTGAAGAAACCTGCTCTTCCGATTTTATTATAAATTCCTTTCCAAAGTTTGGATGTCTAGAAAAACGGAATTCTTCAGTCGTGTATGTTTTTTGGGTGTTCACTAGCTGCTCATTAAAATATCTTTCCGCTTCCAGTGAGAAATTAGATGGATTAATGACTGGTAAGTTTTCATTTTGATGATTAACAGTTTCATAGACGTATGAGTCCTGAGAATTATTAAAGAAATTAACAGGAAATTGTGGAGATTGATAATATACTTGTGCTGTTGGTGCTGGTGGTATTTCGATGTTTACAATGTTCGAATTAACTGTAACAGTCCCATAATTTGAAGAGCTTTGAATAGCGTTATTAGCAGTCGCTACAAAATTGTTAATTGTGTCCAAAAATGGATTAAAGTTAGCAGCTGTATTAGTAAAAGTTTCAGAATTAGCATTAACATTATTAGTTGTTTCGTTACTGTTAATAAATTGATTCTCAAATGTTTCCTCATTATCAAAAGCTTCAAATTCATTTTGAGCATATGTTGTCGATGTGATGATTAAATCTTGCGGACTTTGAGGTATTACTGGTTGTATCTCAACAGGGCAGTAATTTGGGTTATCAATATTTTCAGTCAAAATTTCAAAGGCACCAATTTCCAAACAACTTTCAGACTTGACTATTAAAGCTTGTTTTCTATTACTGATCTTATTAAATGGTGCTAAAGCAAAAACATCATCAGCTTCATCTAGACTGCTTTTAGGTTCAATCCATAAATCAGCCTTTTTAGATGGTTTATCAATACTCCATTTTGAAGTAGTAGTGTCTTGCTGTTTCGCTTCACAATCAGAATCTAATTCATCATCGAGTAGTAGGGGCTTCTCGCCATATTGATGTCCAACAAATAAAGCATCCTCACTTTGCTGCTTTGCCATTTCTTCCTTTTCTTGCTTCTTCTGAATACGAATCAATCTACTAACACAGTCTTCTTCATGTGTTGCCATACTTTCACATTCCGCATGATACGCTGATGATCCACACGTTCTAATACTTTCGCTAATTGTCTCGCTTAAGGCATCTGCTTTAACAGTGGCCCCAACCTCACCAGCGTCATCATCAACTCTTAAATCACTAGCTGAACCAATTGAATCATCAGAACCTACATCTTCAACTTCCTTTCGCTCTTTTGATTTTGTACTTTTCTTTACTTTATCACTAATTTTGACACGTTTTTCTCCACCAATTCTAGTACCCCTTTCTGAAATTAAACTTTTAACTATCGGTACGATAGGCAACTTCTCGGGTAGATTCTTAATTTTACGCTTTTTCTTAACAGTCTTATCCATTTTAACATCCGCTTCATCATTGGAACTATTCTCAGAACTAATATCATATACGTTTTGTGTTAGTTTTTCATATTTCGAACGATCTTCTAGTGGTGCTTTAACATACGGTGGCGATGTGGCTAACTCGTCAGGTTCCAGTTCAGTGCTGTTTAGTAAAGGTGCTTCGCCTTCCGAAAAAATGTTTGCATGTTCAGGTGACGATTCGAATGCTGGTAATTTCTTTGGTAGTACAAGAAGCTCTTGCACGGCAGATCTTACCGACTGTTTTATTGCTGTTGGTGGCGTTGTTGAGGCTGTAAATAATTTATTTTAATTGTTATAAGGTTTGGTTTTTATTTGGGGGAAATCAAAATGGAAGTTTTAAAGGAGAAGTAATAAACTAAATAAAATAGAAATGATAAAATAAATAGAAAGTGTTTTTCTAATAAATTATTGTTTACTAAGAGAATATTTAAAATTAAAGGATAACCAAACAGTTGTTGGTGTCTGTACCAGTTTTTAAAATGAGTGACATAGAAGTTCTAATTGTAGAGCTATAAATTTCCAAGCTCAAATAAATGAAATCCTGAAGTTGTTAGTAGCTCTTGGACAGGTGTGGATCTAGACTTTTTTCACCATTTTTCTGAAATTTGGAAAAATTTCGTTGATCTTCGTATTTGCAAAGTGCTGCCAAAGTCCGTTCGCCGAGATCTGTCGCAAGACGTAAATACACTTGAAGTTAGCACTAAACAAACTATAAGCGGAGCTATTGGTCTCATTAACGCTTAAACTACTTTACATAAATGCAAAAACACGTATAATGCAATCACTTTCCACTCCATATTACGCTGCAACCATAAAGCGAGTTAAGCGCACAAGGTACGCAAACGCGCATCATCGTAAATAAAGCTTCAAGAGGCAGCTAACTTCAAGTGTGTTTACGTCCTGCGACAGGTCTCGGCGAACGGACTTTAGTATTATTTAAGAGGGACGGAGATACAAAAAATGAGTGTCATAATTTTTAGAAAGATTAAAAGAAAATTGAAAAAATCATTTCCCTTTGTAGGGTGGCCAGCACACACATATATACTAAATTCAATTACATGCGTCTCATTTTGATTATATAGTAAGCTCCTATATAAATGATAATAGGTTCTTCTTGACAGGAATAGTTAATATATTCATATAAAAAAACTTCCTAATATTCATATTGAACGTTGCTTTTATTCGTCTCTGACCTTATACATATTCTTAAAACAAAAAAACAGTCTTTATCGTTTTGAGAAGATTTAAGAATCAATTTGAGTACAACACCAACTTGAAATAAGTACTTGTAACACCCTATAAGAAGATATATTTATTAAATTTTGCATTCAAAATAAGCATAAGAACTTATTGAAATAAATTAATGGACTGATTTACACTGTATACAATGTATACTATTGTATATCTCTTAGTTTTTTGTTTGTAGAACTGTCCAACAAAACATTAGCTGGAATTTTACAAACGAAACTTAAGAGAACTCTAAAATGAGAAGAGCAAAATGTTTGATCTATTCTTCACTTGGATGGAATGGAATAGTTCCTTTCTTTGAACAAATCAGTCCATTAATTTATTGTATACATACTTAAGTACTGACAAATGTTTCTACAATATTTTCTGGGCACCTCCATTCCTCTAAGCTTTTTCTTGTCATTTTATTATAATAAAAACTTAAAACTAGGTGTGCAAATGCAACCTTCTGCTGCAAGCTTGATCATCTGCGTCTGATCAATAAAAACACGTTTGAACTCCAACTCTTGTTCGATGATAATTAGTTCATATGCTCAATTTAAACTTATCATGATTTTTAAAATATACCATTGTGTAGTTGGTTTGATAATTTATTTTGATTTTATTGCTCAGATAAGAACGAAGCATTGAAATAAGGATACTACGTATTCATCATTATCATTATTTCTTAAAATTGAGTATAATATATTATTGAATTATCCGAGAGTTGAATATATTCATTTTGAGTACAAAATAATAAGATAATCAAAACGAATTTAACATTTTTTTTTTGGATAGATTACATTTCAATAATCATTTTGAAAATACTTATTTGTTTCTTTTGAGTTGCGTTATGATCAAGCTAAGAAGAATTGTACTCATTTCAAGTGATTCTGACAAGTAATTTTTATTACTGAATTGATTATTTTTGTTTAATCATTTTAAGAATATTTAATCAAATGGAGAAGAGCATAGTATTGTTTCTAGTTTATATTTTGACTAGTTAAATGTAATCAAATAAAGTATAGATTTTTCTGTGTGCAATAGTGGTACTTTTAAATTCAAGGCTTCTTCCCGGTTTTTCCAATAATAATTTTCGCATACCCTTATTGATGATCAAATTATTAATTTAGAATTAATAATAACGGAACATAAAACTTCACTTGAAGAGGTTTTTTATTGTCGGAGAAATCTAAATAATCAAATAATGATCAAGAATGAATCAGTTTAACTGAATAGTATGTTAAAGTATCAGTTTCATAAAACACGTTTTTAGCGCACGCGTCCAAGAACAAATGCGCTAAAACGTCTTATGAAACTAATACTTTATACAATTTTTTCTATTTGCGTTATTCTTTTAAAAAAAATAACTTACCTAGTTTTAGTTTTAAATAAAATTTGTTAGGGAAAAACTTCAGATTTTGTATTTGTTTTTTAAATTTACAGCTTACATAAGTTTGACATTTGAACAGCTGTTCAATAGTGATATCAACTTTAAAATATAAAATGTTACTGTTTCCGATATTCAAATACATCTCTCTTGGACACGCGAACGAGAGTCCAAATGGCTTCATTTGAACATGCAAATAGAAAATACGTAATATATGAAAGTATTAGTTTCATAAGACACGTTTTTAGCCCACACGCTAGTTTAGACCCGTTAGAGACACTAAAATGAATACTTTATATTATTTTTGCTATTTGTCCTTTAGAAAACTCGGTTGTTTCTAAACTTGGACGCGTGCTAAAACGTGCCTTATGAAACGAATACTTTATACCATTTTTCTATTAGCGCTAATTTGTAATTATAATCGTTTAAAAAAAAATAACTTAATTTTTAACAAAACAAAATTTGTTAGGGACACTTTGTTAACTAGTTTGATAGTTGGCAACACTGAAAATTCTAATTTTGCATTTGGTTTTTAAATTTGCGGATATAACTTTAACATTGGGGGCGTCTAGCGAACGCAACCGTTGACTGAGTGTGCGCTAACCGTCAACTGATTAGTAAATTAGTCAGTGCGGTTTTATTTTCTGCCGGCGTTCATCGTATGTCATTCGAACCTCAAACAATAATAATACTAGTGTTGCAGCCAAACAGTTTATTTTGCTGTAGTAGTTTCGTTGTTTAATTTCTTTTACAAAAAAGATACAGAATATATCCAAATATGAGTTGTTATGCGTCTCCGGCCGTTCAGCGAACTTGCAACAGTTGACACTAATGAAACAGTAAACACGTTGATTGCTGACTCCCAGCCGTTGAGTTCGCTAGACACGGCCATTATTTTTAAAAACAGTTGTTCGACAATGATATCAACTTTAAAATATAAAATGTTACACTGTTTTCCAGTATTCAACTCTTTTGAACATGTAAATAAAAAAAAGACAATGTAAAATATTAAAATTATTTTTGAAAGTACTATTAATATGGGTACTATTCCCAACTTTGATAACTAATTCAAGGTTCTTTCCCGGTTTTTTTCCCAATTGTGCAAATTCCCGGTTTTCAAGTTTTCCACGGGTTAGCTGGCCACCCTGTAAAGCTTGTGCTCAAGACCATCTCAGTAGGGCTCCTGGTTGTAGACCTATGAAACACTAAAAAGATCGGTAAATTACATTACATTAAATTACAAGCGAAAGGCTTGCAAATGATTTAGTTGTCTCCCCAGATTTAAAAAAAATATTAGTAGTGGTGATCCCTATCTCATTACAAGTGTTGTGCTCACATACGAAATTCTATCAGAGCAATCAATGATGGTAAGTATATACAGGGTGTCTCAAAAATAACAAGCAATACATTAATACTTGACAGTTGATGTTCAGTAAAACTTTCTTTTCTAAAATGTTTACAAGTTTTTGAATTTAAAATTTTGAGTCTGCTCTCGCATATACACTGGTCGTCTCACTTATGATGCATACTGCTAACTACGCAGTTGTTGATCTTGAAATAAATTCGTAAATAAAACACATTTCAGCCTTGCTTATGCGACAGTTTTTCTTATTATATTTAACGATGACTGTTGCAGTTTGCTGATTTTTAAATTCATGGTCAGTGTTGCACCACATGAAAATCTCTAATAGTACAAGGTTATCATTACAACAACATAATTAACTTTGGAATTAGCATATGTATGCCAACTGACACCCCTGCAGACATATCCTGATAGGGAAAGAGAAAGGCAATGTTGCCAGGTCTGGTTAAATCCATTACAAAAATGGTAGCTGTAGAATCTTCGTTGTCACACATAAAAATTCTAACAAAATGGCAATGCTGTTTTACTGTGATATGATTGAAAATGTTGATTTTGTAATGTTGTCAACAAACACCATTAGATCGTGCCAAAGATTGACCTGCATTCTAGCAGAATTTAATTATGCGATAGGATAATTGTCATATTAGAAGGTTATGTTACAACTAAAGCATGCATCTCATCAGTTGCAAACACAATCGCTTACCGCATATAGACATTATTTTGTATAATTTTGTTGCTGTAGAACGCCAACTATATTCCACAAAATCTACCAAAAAAGTTATAGCCAACCCTGATCTATTTGCAAAGTGAATGGATGACAAACTATACCATATGATTAACAAAAATTGAAATCAAGGTTTGTTGTGAAAGAATAAATTTGTAGTTTAATGACATTTCAAATAATTTTATAAATCCAACTAAGACAATAACTCTTATTTTTCACACGGCAACCCTTGATGACAATTTTGTTGATTATGTCCTACAAATTTCTATTTGAATTTCTTTTCTTAAAGTTTTATTTTTTAGCTTAGATATAAGCTGAAAAGTGAAGAAGTGCAGCATCAGATTGAGCAGGAAAATTCAAATTCATTTAGGGTGCAAATATGACAACTTTTTAGCTCTGATCTGGTAACGTTTATTCATTGGCTCTGGCAACACTGACGATGGTTCCACTAGTAGTACACAATACCAGCTACCATGGTATTAGTAAGTAATATGGGTATTTGCTGTGCCGGAGGAATTTATTGGTTTTATTATTTTTAAAATTATTCTTATGAAATTTATTATGTAATGTAAATCGCAGTGTAATTTCTTTATTAAAAACTTTTTCGAACATAACGTAACATTAATTCTTACACGATTGGTGTCATATTTCCAACGATTTGAAGGTAGATTAGAAATGTAAGAACACATTTAAGGAACTTTTATACAAATCCAGATGACAATTTCTGAAAACTGGTAATTGAATAAACAGATCACAATACATTTGAAAAGGATGCGGTACTTTCCCTTCTGTGAATTCTTAATAAGTATTTTGTTTAATATTTAAAATATAACTAAGTACTATAATAAGTTCTTTTCAATGCGATAGATTTTCAGAAAAAAATCATATTGCAACCAATTTGGGTTTGTCACACACACAAGCTACCGATTTACTTATTATTTCTAACGATGTCCGAGATTAAATACAATTCATTATCATTAATAAGAATAACGATTTGCAACCTAATACGGAAATGCAGTAGTTGTAATAACAACAAAAAAAAAACCTATTTATTTAGGTGCTGTCATTGTATAGTCTACTTGCTGACACATTTATGTATTTATTACTACCTATAAACAGTTTAAATAGTAAACATCTTTTTGTTTAAAATAAATTAAATGAATGATCTGCATAGAAATAATACCTCCTCCAGACACCAGGGCCATCTTCAGTTTGCTTAACTTTCCGGGTGCCCAACAATTTTTAGTGAAAATTTATTTTTGAGATAGTGCGGAATTTTATGCATTTTTGCCTTCTTCCTTTATTCATATGTTATCCATTAAGCCAAAAACCATTATTTAAAAAACATCCTGTGTATGTGCTATAACTACACTATTAAAATAACAAAAAGCAAATATTATAATATTATAAAGATCTACATTTTTTAATTCATATGTTATTAGATAACTTATGTTTTACGCAGAGTTGCCAAGAGTGGGTGACATCTGAGAGTTTTATCAGTCTGAGCAGGTTGTGAAAAAGCCTGACTTGTTTGATTAATAATGGTTTTTATGTAAAAACAGGCACCATATATACTGTATATAAAATAAAAGAACCGAATTAAAGCATTTGGGATTATTCTAAACAAAGACTTTAAACTGAATTCTTATTTTTTTGTCAATAGAAGTAACCTGTCTTAAAGATGGGGGGGGGGGGTAGAAATTTAGATTTGTCACAGGACAAAAAAGTTTTTCGGAGGTCCTGGTTTTAGGACACACGTTAGAAAAGAATACTTATTAGTAAATATTTAAAAACAAAAGTTTGCTGGAGCATTAAATTTGAGAAGCACTAATTTTCGGTTGTATTTTATTTCAGCGACCTAAACCAAACAATAAACAGCAAAGACTGCATACAAATCATTCCTCATGAGTCATGAGCTTCCTTTTGTTAAGTTGCTTTAATATTAGATCTACCTACATAAATATGTTAAGTGTTTTTTCTTTACATTTTCTTGGAACATACATGCTTTTGTTAAAAAGTATAGGATCTTATACAAATGTACAAATTTTACTACTGAATTAATACACAATCCTGTTGTGTCTTAATTGATCTATTGTTATCAAAATACTTCGAGATTAAAACTATTTTTATTTTGGCTCAATTCTTTTTCATTTCGTTTAGAACTGAAGGCACCATTGAATATACGCTTTATAATATCAGTTCACTATACTACAGTTATGATTATAATTAACAAATAGTATTGCAAACAACATTTTAGAATCTTTCTTTTCAAGCTAGAATTTTTATTTTTCCAAATTTGGATTCTATGTTTGACATTCTTTAACTGTTTACATTATTGCTCCTTATCTTTGAGACAACCTGTATTTTGGTTATTTTTTTGGAGGTTTGATGAATTAAACATTTTTTTTTTTCTCCAACTGTTTTTAACTAGACAACTAACTCCATCAGAAACTTTTTAAAATAAATCAACATTATGTTAAAAATAATGTGTAGCGGCAAATTATTTTTTGAAGTAGTACAAAAAATAATTATATTTTGTAGTTCTGTGCTATAGTGATCAGCAGGGATGGGTATGACCTAGCTGATTGTGTAGTTAAGTGCTCAATTCTGTGTAGTTGTACTTATAAAATTACAAAGAGTGATTTATTATGAGATAATTTTATAGGCAAGACTGTTCAAGATTGTGTATTCAACTAAACAATCGGCAAGGTCATGCTTGGACTTGGTAATCAGTAACGATTCCTACATGGCATTCTTTCTATACAAAATAATTCGATATAATAGTGTCATATTCATGCAGTTGAAGAAACAGAGTAATTAATTGAAAAAGTTATAAGGTTATGAAGGTCTACTTATGAAAAACGGTTCTTGGTTTCTTGATATACCGGGTGACAATGGGACTAAAGCCAAGCTTATAGTTCCCTTATGAACTGATTTATATGAAATTTGGTACAAAGATATTAAACACAATTTAGAATTTACACGCAAGTAGCCGACATTATAGCCCGACAATTAGCCTGACAACAGGGCCAGATTATGACCTTTACCACGTATAGACCTACTTATATTTACGCCCTTAATAAAAAAGATGTTATTGTTTTGATTGCGCATGATAATCTTCAATCTTATAGAATTTTATAATAAATTTTTCCTTTTTTATAAATTTTTATGATTGTTTCAAGGTTTATTAATGCAGCCATCAGTCGCTGAACCTAGTCTAGCCATAAATACTGTTACAACATTAAATCATCTATCTGCAGCAGTAAAATTAAACGCATCTTGACTTTGACATACCATTTTTGACAGCTAACCTTTATACTGTTTGTCTGTAAAAACAATTCCGCTTCGTATTGGTTTTCTCCATGGAATGGTTCTACTGGAGATTTGCTGCATGCTTGTGTATTGGTGCATTAAATTGTTTTAGGAGACTAGGAGCATAAAAACATCCATAGACAGTACGGACACCGCAAGCCAACAAAGCCATCAAAACCAAAACTTCGGGAAAACCGCTGCAGAAGTAGAAAATCATGGCCTGTGAGATGAATATCATGAAAGAATCAGTCGATTATCAACAAAGACTTGAACCTTCTGTCATTCAAACATCGTACGGGACAATTGCTCTCCGAGTTCTAAAAAAATAGGGACAAAAAAATCAAAGCCGCTATTGGTGAAGCATGCAGATGACCGACACAGAAAAATACTATTTACCAACCAAAAAATGTTCGCCGTTCATGAAAAATTCAATAAGCAGAATTATAGAGTTTAATCACGATCATCCAGTGAAGGCTCCGAACTGGTCTCAAGGGTCGAAAAAAGTCACCACCCAGCACAGTCATGGTTTAATGAGGTCACTGATCTGCATTTTTGTGAGAAAGAAATCAAAACATCGACCAAAGTCTACCAAAACTCTATCCTGGAAGCTGTCGTGAAGAAACTCAAATACACCATTTTACAAAACCAGCTGTGGACCTTCCAGCAAGATTCTACAATGGCCCATAAGGTTTTATAAGCACCAAAAACTGGTCATCTCGCAGCCCACATCTAAACCCTTTGGATTACAAATTAAGGTCGGTTTTGGAAGACATGATATGCCATAAAAGAATAGTCCAACAATGAATCCTTGTTGCAGCCTTTGACTCGAGCTGTGGCCAACTTTCCAATCCACAAGATGCGTGCTGCTGTTATGGGTGACTCAAGGCCTTTCTTAGGGCTAAAGGCGGGTATTTTGAATGAGTTTGATATATTTATCTGTCATATATATTAGTAAATAAACCAATAAAATTTGTTGAAAAAATATTTTGTAGTTTTCATTTTATTGCATAAAATGTGTGTAATAGTATTTATGGCTAAAGTCCGTTCGCCAAGACCTGTCGCAAGACGTAAACACACTTGAAGTTAGCTGACCCTTGAAGCTTCATTTTATGATGATGCGCGTTTGCGTACCGTGTGCGCTTAACTCGCTTTTACGGTTGCAGCGTAATATGGAATGGAAAGTGATTGCATTATACGTGTTTCCGCATTTATGTAAAGTAGTTTAAGCGTTAATGAGACCACGTGCGCGCCGACCAATAACATAGCTTATAGTTTGTTTAGTGCTAACTTTAAGTGTATTTACGTCTTGCAACAGGTCTCGGCGAACGGACCTTAGACTACGTATATATTTGTCATGCGACACGATAAGGTTATTAAACAGTTTTCCAAATTTAACATGATTTATTTAAATGAAGCTCAGCGCCAACAAGAAAATATAGACAAGTAAACATTTGTAGAGAATTACTCCAAAATCTCCAATTGAGAATCTGTACTTGTGATGAAAAATGATTTTTTTAGGAATTCCTATTGGCTTAATCGTCAAGAACTGTCGCTTGCAGTGCCGAATAAAGATCGCTTTGGAAGAAAAATAATGCTCATCGTTTGGTAAATATCTTCAGTGTGGCCCATTTTGTGTTGTTCCAAATGGCCGTGCGGTTAGTTCTGAACTGTATTGTGCTAAACTTGACCGAGCGCACAATATTTTACGTTTACGTTACCCTGCATTAATAAACAGAAATCAAGTAATAATTGATTGTCTTGTTATTGTCTCCAATATTCTGCATTAACATTCTTATTTTTTCCTTTAATTCTAAATCTGTTTTGCTTGATGATTACTTTATTCATTGATCATCATTCAATCATTCATCAATTTATTCATTCATTGAATAACTGATTCACTTTCAATTTGTTTATTTATTAATCAATTCATTTGTTTATTTCTCTCTCAAGGATGTTTCATTCCGATTCATTCAATGACTCATAGATTTATTTATTCACACATCAAATAATTTATTCATTCATTCGCTTAGTTATTCATTCCTGCATCAATTCTTTTGTTCAATCACTTAGCGATTCATCAATTATTCATTGAATCATCAATGCATTCATTCGTGCTTGGAAGATGATTCAATGATTGTATGCAAAAATCATCATAGATTATAACACGTTGTTCTGCATGGGCAACCAATGTGACGACACGGGCGAAGCAAATTGAGAGTGTCCTACGTAGTACATTTTCGTAATCGCGCGAAAAAAAACTCTTCAACAAATATTGTTTATTTGGAGAGGATAAAAGAAGCTCGCATAATCCTTAGGGAAAATGGCTTTCACCAGATTGCTCTGCAACTGTGCAGATCAGGGGTGTCAAACTCAAAGGCTAACTTGGGCCAAACAAACAAGGTTTAACTTTAGGTGGGCCGCAAAAAAAATCAATATTCATAGAAACGTAGGTTTATTTCGAACAATACATTATAATAAAACATATATAAAAGAACAAGAAAAATTTAATGTTTACGTCCTGATACTTGACATCTCTTTTCTGCTACTATCTTTCCTATTTTGGGAGAAATTTTGTTCACAGTGATTACTTTCAAAACTGACCCAAGGTGAGCATCATTAATACTGTTTCTAACAGGAGACTTATTTCCTTTCATAACTGAAAATAACTGCTCGCACCGATAAGTACTTCCAAACATGGAAATAATTTCATATGCGAATTTTCGAGTATTTTCAAACCTGGTAAATATTTGTAAAATTCAGGCACACCCACTTCAATGAATTTTGCCTTCAAATTAGAATCACACTGAATCTCGATCGCTTCCATTTACATATAGCTGGGTACTGAGTCTATATTAATTGAGAAAATCGAAGAAAACAAACAAAATTTGTCTTCCAAAGAATTAAAATCTTGAAATCTTGTTTCAAATTCAGTTCTAAGATTTGAAATTTTTTCTGCATTTTTGATACGATGCGGTATCATCTAAACTTGATCTGTTCATGTTGCATGTCAGGAAGTGCGTTAAATATTCATTTTTCAGTTGCTTTTCCCAAAGAACTAGCTTACATTTGAATGCTTTAATTATGTCAAACATGTTCGTAATGATCTGATCTTTTCCTTGTAACGATAAATTTAAATCAGTTAAGTGTTTGGTTATATCACCCATGAAAGATAAATCTTGCAACTATATTGAATCGGAAAACAAGCTTGTGTCTTGATTTTTAGTTTTTCAAAACTGACATATTTCTTCTTTCAAATCCCAGAATTGTTTGAGAATATTGGAGCAAGATAACCAACGTACCTCTGTATAGTAGGACAAACCTGAATATGCACTATCTAACTCACTTAAGAAAGCAGTTTCTTTATATATGACAAAACATTCTCCATGTTTATTACCTTCGTGCATAGTACTTCTTGATGTATAATACAATGAGTATGATGAATGTTTGAACCGTGAATTTCACTTAGTTTTTTTCGTAGTAATGCTACGAAGCCGTAGTTTTTTCCAGTCATTGAAGGAGTGCCATCTGTAGCTACAGAATTTAATTTTGACAGAGGTAGATTGTATTTCTGCAGAAGTTCAAAAACACAATTAAATATATCTTGTCCTGTAGTAGTACCACGCAACGGTATTATATATATATATATAGACCCGTAACTTTGTTAGCAAAGTATAGGTCGCTCGTGATTGAGCTCTTCTGATCCGGTTTGTGCAGAGGATCGGTCCGCATATTCTGTTTACATTTTTCTTCTGTTACAGTTTGTTATGTGTCCGTGCCATCTTTGTCGTTTTCTTCCATTCTTTCCTATCTTTTATTATTTCACTCCAATTCTCAATCTCCATATCTCTTATGTCTTTCATCACTTGGTCCTGCCATCTGATTTTTGGTCTTCCTTTTGGTCTACTTTCTGCTGGTTTCCAGTTTAATATTTTCTTTATTGGAGTTTCGGGTTCTCTTCTTTGGATGTGTCCAAACCATCTGAGTCTTTGAGCTTTTATAAATCTAACTATGTCTTCTCCTCCTAATAAATCCCTCGCTTCGAAGTTCATGAGTTGTCTAAATTCTCCTTCTGGTGTCTTCACTGGTCCGACTATTCTTCTTATGATCTTTCTTTCCAATATTCTCACTCTTTCTTCATCTTTATTGTTTAAACACATTGTTTCTGCGGAGTACGTTATGACTGGTCTGATGGTCGTTTTGTATATTTTTAGCTTTGTTGTTTTGCTAAGGTTTCTGTCTTTCAAGAACTTTTGGTAGCTCCAGTATGCTTTATTCCCCGCCTTTATTCTTTCAGTTATTTCTGGGCTTCTCTCATTCTTTCCTTCTACTATTACTCCCAGATACTTAAAATATTCTACTCTTTGGAAGTAGTTTCTTCCTACTTTTATTCCCCTTAAGTTATCTAGTCCTCTTCTTGTGCTCACCATGTATTTTGTTTTTTCTTCATTTATTTTCAAGCCTCTAACTTCAGCTTCTTTTGTAAGTTCCCTTATTACTTGTTCCAGGCTTCTTTTATCTCTTGCTATGAGAACTAAATCATCAGCGTATCCGATTATTTGTGTAGAGTTGCGTTTTATCATTTTATTTCTCCATTCACCTATGACTCCATCTAGTGCTATATTGAACAGCGTGGTTTAGAGGCGATCTCCTTGTCTCACTCCCACTCAGTGTTGCCAGTGCTAGTACTTTTGTACTAGTCTAGTGCTTTTTGGAGATGATTTTCAGTCTAGTGGTGCCGTGAGAATTTCTAGTGACATTTTTCGTTTTGGAAGTCCATCTAGTGAATTTTGTGCTATTGTGTTGTGTCAGGTGTCACTTTGCAGTTCGCACAGTCGCACAGAACCTACCTCGAAACGCTCATTTGTGTGTTGCTGTCAATTGTCAAATGTGATGAAATGTGAAATAAAAGCCATGGAAAAGTAAGTACATACCTACATAATTTGGTTTGTAATTGTTATTAATTATATATGTATACTTTGTAGATTTGTCATTCGTACACCAAAAGTCATTGCAGAAAATGTGTCTACTGCTCGATCGAATCAACATCTTGACAATGCTATTCACCATAAGGATGATGAGAATCAGGGTGAGACTGAAATGGTTGGAAGAATGATTGAATTTGATTGTTCTGGTAGTTCTGATTGTGACGAAGAGGAATGTACCTCGTCAGCAAAAGCACAGGCATCAGATTCTGAATGTTCTGGTTCTGAGGACGAAAGACTCTCTGTATGAAATCTATCTTGCTGATAATTTTTATTTTTCTATTTTTTTTTAGAAAAAGCCACGGTATTACCATCAAAAATTTAGGCAAGAATGGTGTACAACATTTAGATGGTTGAAGAACAAAGATGGAAAGGCATATTGTGAACCTTGCAGCAAGGTGATTCGGGGAAGTGTAACACACCTCCGAAGACATGAAACAAGAACATATCATGAAAAAAATGTTCAGAGGAGGAAATTTAACATGAATATTAAGGAATCCTTTGAGCAAGCTAATACTTTAAAAAAACTTGATCTCCAAGTTAAAGAATGCGAGTTAAAATTTTGCATGTTTCTGGTGGAGCATAATTTACCGTTCCTAATTATGGAGCATTTGCCTAACTTGATTAAAAGTGCTGTTCCAGACTCAAAAATTGCTAAACGAGTACAATGCTCACGAACAAAATCAACTGGAGTTATAGAAGTATTTGCAAAAGAAATGGAAGAAAATTTGTGAGATGTTAAAAGACGTTAAATTCTCATTGATTGTAGACGAAAGTACTGATATTTCAGTAAAGAAATGTTTAGCAATTTTAGTAAGGTATGTTGATAGAAATAAATTGACAATTCGAGATCAGCTATTGACTTTTGTAAAAGTAAATGAAGCAAATGCTGATGCAATTACAAACTCTATTTTTGAAACTTTGGAGAGGCTTAAAATTAGTTGTAACAATTTAATTGGGTTTGGAGCCGACAACGCCACCGTTATGATGGGAGACCATGCAGGAGTGAAGGCAAAGTTGAAGGAAAGAATTCCAAACATTTTCGTTTTAGGATGTGTTTGCCACAGTATGGCTCTATGTGCATCAAAAGCTGCTGAAGAGCTTCCCTGTGGTATTGAAGAATTAGCACGGGATGTATATAATTATATAAGCCACAGTTCATTACGATTGGATTCTTTTAAAGAGATGCTAGATTTTTTGAATTTAAAGCCTCACAAACTTTTGAAATTGAGCCAAACACGCTGGTTGTCTTTAGAGGTTTGTAGTTTTTCAAAACAATTTATACAGATAACTAATTATTGTTTATACTACCAGGCTGTCGTTTCAAGAATGTTAGAACAATGGGAGGCTTTAAAGAGGTACTTCAGATTGGCTGCTTATGAAGATAAGTTGAATCGATTATCCCAAATAGTTGAAGGTTTGAATAACCCTATAAATAAAATGTATTATACTTTTCTATCATATATTCTACCCCAGATCAATAAAATCAACTTAGCATTTCAATCTGAAACAAGTCAATTGCCTTATTTATATGATAGAATAAGTATCTTATACAAAACAATTCTTAAAAATTATATGAAACCTTCTTATGTGGATAACACTCCCCTGTTAGAAATAAGCCCAAGATGGACTGAAAAGTATCTTCCTCAAGACAAAATGTACCTGGGTGAAGCTACAGAAATGTTGTTATTGAATTTAGAAATAGATCAAAATAGTCTATCAAGTTTCTTCAACAGATGTCAAGGATATTATGTGCAATTATCCATACAAATCCGTAAAAGATTCAATGAACTACCTAAATATAAAAACTTAAATCTATTACATCCAAACATTGTGTTGTTTGAAAATGAAAAAATTACGCCCTTATTGAACGATTTTATGCATTTAACAACAAAAAGTACTTTACAGATTATAGCTTCAGAATATAAAGCGATTGGGAATTTAGAAATTACTATGAAAAATAAACTTGTTACTTTGAATTTTCAGCAGTTTTGGTTTGAATTATTTTCTTTAAAAAATGTTGATAATGATAGAATGTTTAATGGAATTTGTAATTTTGTTTTTGACTTGATGAGTCTGCCGCACAGTAGTGCTGCAGCAGAGAGGATATTCAGTAATTTAAATCTAATAAAGACAAAAACTCGCAATCGACTACTTCCTGAGACGTGCAATAATTTAATGCTCTCCAAAGGGTTATTATGTGATGAAAAATGTTTTACCTGGAAACCATGTGAAAAACTCTTGAAAAAGACTGTTCGTTATTAATGAAATTAAATATGTATTTTGTTTTTTTGTAGCTGTTAGAAAAACTGTTTTGTTCATGTTTATAGAATTGTTTTTTTTTTAATGTTTTTCTTTAGCTGTCAAGAAAAGTGTTTTGTTCATGTTTATAGAATTGTTGTTTTTTTATGTGTAATTTTATAATAAACGTAGGTACATCATTTATGATTTAGTTATACTTTATTGCACTTCTCCTCTTTGCTTCTCCTTACTTCTCTTCCCGCCCCCGCTTCATCTAGTGTCAAGATTGCTAATCTAGTGCTTTTTGGAACAGACGTTTAGTGTCAGGTTAGTTCGACGTGCTGGCAACACTGCTCCCACTTCTATATTGATCTTGCTTGAATTACCTTCGGCTGTGAATATTTGTGCAGTAGAGTTCATCATTGTCATGTTAGTCAATCTTATTAGCTTTCCTGGTATTTGCATATTTTTCATTTCTTTGAGTAGTTGCTGTCTATTTATGGAGTCGAACGCCTGTTGGAAGTCTATAAAGTCTATAAACGCATCGGTATTAGTTCCAATAATTCCTCAAAAATGTTAAAATCCATGTCGCAAGCACGAAAAACACAGCTAATTGAGCTATGCCACCAATGTCCGTACTCTCGTCACAGGCAATGGAAAAACTTTCGAACTAGATGATTTTGCTTTGATCCGATCACTTAAATTGGCGGCCAAGTCAGTAACTCTTTCCGCAACTGTATTTTGAGACAAAGAAATTGTTTGAAAAGCCTTCAAATTTTCAGGACAAACAATTTCTCCAGCTTTAATTATGCATTTCTTAATGAAATCACCTTCAGTGAAAGGCTTCGAGTGTTTAGCTATCAACTCGGACAAGACGTAGCTTGCATGTACCGCCGCTTCACTTTCTTGCAATACTTTACTAAACATTAACTGTTGTTTTTTCAGACCTAACTTGAGCTCTTTCAACTTTTCTTGTCTCATTAATCCTAATGAAATTTCTACATTCAATTTTTATAATAGGTAAGTGTAGTTTTAATTTTTAAGTTTTTAATTGTTTTAATCTTTTAATTGTTAGAGTTGTTTGTTATATGTAAAACATTTATAAATTGTCAGCGATTTTTCGTTTAGTTTTACTACCACTTGGCTTCGATATAGACATACTGAATACAAAGGGCTGGAATAAATAAGCAGTTGTTAACAGAAAATAATAAAACATTTTAATAAAACATCAATGCTTTTTTCTTGAACATTAACTTACCAGACAGAGAATAACTGCACAAATCAATAACCGTAATATAAATTAAGCAATAATCCTATATAACCTATACATCTGTTACATGCACCAATCCGTACAACACTGCCGTACAAGACTATAGTTGGAGAACTGGGACCCAGCCATATTACGGAAGATTTAATAACTAATTTAGGCGGGATTAATCTCTGGTACAATTTGTTCAAAAGTTTATTCACATGCGATTTAATTCTTTACAAATCGTTGCATATTATTGCACTCTGACAAAAATTTACGCAAATCAGTTATTTTTACAGCTAAATACTGTTAATTATTTAACAGAACATCTTATTAATAATCTATATTTTCAGCTTTTCGTTCAACAACAAATTACTGTTAATTATTTAACAGTTGAACATTTAATTAACTTTCTTAAGGCATTTTGTTTGTATTTTTTTAAGTTATTTCAACATTTTTCATCTGTCAAAAAGTCAGTAACCTAACTTTTGACATATTTTAGATATTATTTATGCTTAAATACCGTATCTACCTAATTGTGGTATATTCAAAATAAATGTACGCATTTTGTTTAATAATAGCAAAAAAAGGAGTATAATTAAAAAAACATTTAGCGAATTCTACCTATCTTATTTTTATTCTGTGTCGGTTTGTTATTTTATTATATATTATTGTGTGCCGATATATTGGCCAGGCTGCAAAAATGTTCGCTGTGAACCTCACGCGACCCGCGGGCCGCGAGTTCGACACCCCTGGTGTAGATCAAAAGTGCCAATGGGCATATAGCTCAGAAAACTATAGTTTGTAAATTACAGCCGTTTGAAGTTGAATAATGCAAGAATCTTCAAATGGCTGTAATTCGATATCTATAATTTTTTTATATCGATAAATATCGATATTTTTTTTTGAATGGTTTGTAACGACGCCGTTTTTTTAGGACTGCCTGTGCTGAAAGAAATAAAAATTCAGTGGCGTGTTGCTACGATTTTAATAAATTTAATTCTAACATCAATACTAAATTTTATCTTATCGAAATCCACAAGAAGTATTACAGTAACGCCAATAAAAATGGCGTCATCAAAGGATTTTAAAAGCAAGGCCAACTATTTTGCTCTTTTCTAAATTAATCAGTTTCAAATTAATAACTCTGTTCTTTCTTCTTTGCTCGTTTTGGTTTGCAGCAACTTTATTAGTTCACTCTTTCTTTTATTGTCAGTCGTATAAAATTCTTTTAATATTTTTGTTAAGGCGAAAAGTGCTGTTCCACTCAATAGCTGCAGCGGTTTCAGATTTTATAAACTTGCGTGCATAAACTATTTACAATCAATTTATAAAGGACATAGAAAATTAAATGTTAAATGTGAATGCTAATTAACTATAAAAATAAAATACGTTGTGGGTACATTTTCTCAGCTGTTGTTGTGCGTATTCTGTGTGAATTCTGACCATTCGGCAGCCGTAATATGACTGTGATTAGTCTGATTTATGTAACGTTGATTTATTAAGTTATTTCTTGATTTAATCTCGTAATGTTAAGATGTGATATTTGATTGATGATAGATGATATTTCTTTGGTTGTATTTTGATACATTATGTATGTATAAGTATATACAATGAAAATATCGAAACCGATACCGATAATCGGCAGCAGCTGCCGATTTACCCGATATCAATATCGGTACAAAATTATGTCGATTATGTATCTTAGTTTCAAAATATGTACCCATCCTAAAAATATGTACTCCAAACTAAAATACCTAGTATTTCCGAACCCTGCCATTGACACTTTTGATCTACATGTCGAAAACTATCTTTCACAAACGTTTTAGAGCAATCTGGTGAAAGCCATTTTCCATAAAGATTCTGCAGGGTCCTTTGAAAAACTTTACCATTTATATAAGATAATAACAAATTGTTCAAATTTATTTCACAATTATTTCAAAATTAACCCTTCAAGTCCGAAGTTTTATTTTTTTTTAAATTTTGGCGCAGCATAATTAAATTTGTCTAAGATCCCATTAATACACAATAAAAATACAGTCTTATTGGTTAATGTCGCTGTGGGGTAAGATTAACCCCCGTTACCATATGGTAACGCCAGTATTTGCGTGCAGACTCAGAAGAAATATTATCCATTGTAGTAAATTGTATTTTTAGGAAAAGAAAAGTATATTTGCGATATATAAACTACAAATGAAAAGTTCTCATTATGTACAGAAGTTATTTAGTATGAAATAACAAATTGCACTCAATACATAAGCCCACATTACATTTATTGCATATGGTTCTTACGCTAGATATACAGCCCTCACCAGCACAGCGGCGTCGATTTTTGTTTGGTGTGTGTACTAGTAGGTGATTCCTACCATCATATCGTACATCATCACTTATTCTGTTACAGGAAACACTGTTTTTTGATGCGGATGGGCGTCCACCCACTTTCGGTAAAACTCCGTATCGTTTCAAATATGTGTTGGCTAATTCTCTACGAAACGAGAGCTGATCTGTATGTTTATCTAGAGCTTTTCTTTGTAAGATCCACGCGTTGTTTATTGCTACGTCCACTAACCAGGTGAATATACACCACCACCATTTCTTAGAACGAATCGAAATTCTGTATCTCCCTAAATTTCCGTCCATTTGGTCCGTTCCTCCCATAAAGTTATTGTATTGTCCAATTAGATTTGGTCTTGGTACCTGTATAATTTTCTTCTGGGATTGTGAATAGCGTTTTACATTTGAATACGGTTCGACACCAAATGACGTCGATGCTACCGTAACAACGCTGTTATCTACCCATTTCACAAAAATAGTTCCAACATCTTTAGCAATACATGAGTCAACAGTGCCTCTTGGTTGTTTTTTCATTTCTGCTTTTGTTTTCAGTGGGCATTCCTTTGGAATTCTGTTATCTCTTACAGTTCCAGTAGCTGAATATTCATTTTGTTGTAAAAAATTATACAGTGGTATGCCAGAGAACAGGTTATCAAGATAGAATTTATATGGCAGATGCTTATTAGGTAGATTATGTAACATACCAACAAAAGGTGATGCGGCTTTGCCAAAAAGTCGCTCATGAAATGGGTTTCCAATGAAGCGCTTTCCTTGATAAACTTCAAAGTTTATTAGATATCCTTCTTTTGTGTTCATACTCCACACTTTATACCCAAAACGTACAGGTTTCCCACGAATAAATTGTTTACAGCCATGATGGCCGTAATATTTGATCATAGATTCGTCATAGTCAATATGCTGTTCAGGAACAAAATTCTTCAAACAGTTCTTTTGCATTTTATCAATCAATGGGCGTTGTTTCCATAATTTATCGTTTGGATTCATGCGCGTATTATCCGCGCAATGAAGAAACCGCATTATTTGGAAAAATCTATCCCGTCTCATGGCCTTACTTACGGCCACATTTTTCATATCATCTTCTGAATCCCAATAAAATCTTTTTCCAGGTAGTTCGTTGTATCCACTTACAATAAGAATACCAATAAAGCATTTTAGTTCTTCCACAGTTACCTTAGGATTCGGGCAGTTCAAAAACAAAGCATAACGCACTATTTCTTCCAATAACATAAAATAAATCGAATCGTCAAAAAATAACTCAAATAAATCAACAGGTGATTTGTCCTTGAATAATGAATAATCACCAGAGGGAAAACTCTTGTCGTTCTCAACAAGATCCCCTACAATCCACTGAATATTGTGGATATTGCAATTTTCGTAAGAAAAAGTGTCCTCGACATCAACTCCCTCTAAATTTTCGTTATTCACAACCTCTTCAGCTTCTTCAACTTCACCAAGTCCCTCTAGATTTTCATTATTCGAAAAGCCTGCAGCTTCCTCTGCTCCTTGAAAGTCTTCTGAAAGTTCCGTATCATCTCTGCATCTTATTTCTGCCTCTGCTCGTAATTGTCTTCCTGTGAAATGGTCTGGAATTAGCTCTGTTTCGTCACCAGAATCTTCATCTGTGAGAACGTGAGGTTCAGGTGGGGTAATGAATATGTCCGTCACATCATCATTTTGTTCTTCAGAGTAGATAATTAGTAGAGCCTCTTCTAGAGTAAGGCCACCCCTAAACGAAACGCAAATTATAACATCATGTGCAAGTCCTAGCGTTACCATATGGTAACGCGTAGACATATAGACATGCTAATCAAAGCAGCAGCATTTCCGTGTTTATATGTGATTGAAAACATGATCTTTAATCTATTGTGAACTGATTTCAACAACCACTTGACAAAAACATAAACAAATAAAATATTTATTTTTACTTACGTAAAGCGAACGTCCATATTTTTGGCACGTCAATGGTCACCAATATATAATAATTAATTTTCAACGAAAAAATCACCAACAATGCATTCGGGTTTAACACATGGGAACTTCAATGTAACATCAGCCATTTGTGAGAGCCACCTTCCGTAAATACTCGGAATAACCTATTTGACCTCCGATAGAAAACTGCACTGCAACCGCTACCATATGGTAACGCTAGGACTTGAAGGGTTAATATAATTTTATTACTATAAGTTTTTCCTTGTAAAATTAAATTCAATCTAACAAAATATTACCTGCTATGCCAACAATTCAGATGCGTCTAATGCGGTGAAGGCGGAAATACATATTAAATAATTTTATCGCGCCAACCGTCTATAATCAGCTAGCGATGTCGGGCGACGCGACCTCACCTAGGACACCTGCATTGTTTGCTTGGTGTTGATAAATCCGCGCCGGCCGCTCCACTCGTTTCGCCCGTAAGCAGTCGTTCACGCAGGACAGTGGTAAATATCTGCATATAAAAGTTACAAGAAACCAAGCATTGCTTTTTTTAAATATGTAGACCTCCATATTTTTAAACTATTTATTTCGGAACCCGTTTATGGGGTATTTCATAACTCAAAAAGGATAGAACTTTTTTCCTGCAAAACAAAGTTAAACTCTAAAAAAAGATGACTTTATAGGTCATAAGGTGGTAGAGGGAAAAAGATTATCAATAAAAAAACAAAACCAAGGAGTCCCAGCATTTTGCTTAAAACTTAACCAATAATAATTTTTACACCACACTTGCATAAAATTCGATTATATATATATATCTGGCGTTTTACTACTCATTGGCAGGCAATTTTTTGCTATTGGCTGTTTATTAATCTTGCCATTGCACTACTAAAGTCGGAATGCCTCTTTGTGAGTAGAAGAAAAGTGATTATCCTTAAAATTTTAAATATTCTCTCTTATTTCCATGAAATAAATTTTTCTTTTCATTTTCCTTCTAAATCAATTTTGAAATAAAATATTTACTGAAAATTGCTTTTTATTACTCTACAGTAGCATAATTTAGATGTTATGAATGTTACGGTTTTGGGAAATATTTTTTTATATTATGAGAGTAGTACCCACATGCATGCTTATATACACTCATTGTTAAGTACACCTTAAACCTCATAAAATATCCGAACTGTGGAATTAAAAAAAAACAAAATTTCAATCTATATAACAGCTTCATCCAAAAAAAATTCTAAAAGAAAAAATAAATACAAAAAAAATTCTAAAAGGGCTGTTACAAATAAACAAAGAGGTAGGTGGGTGGGTATATTATTATGTAGTATTTACACAACTATTAAACATTTATACAATTAAGCGTGCTAGTGGTATGATGTGAATAAAATACCGAAAAGACTACTTAACATCAACTGCTTTAATAAAATCTTCCCGTTTTCTTACGAGCCATTTTAAAAATTAACAACCCACCACCATCGCCATTCTGGAACAGCCATTCTAGAAATATTATAGAAACAAGGCGAATTTTATTAAAACTTAAAAATAAGGAATAAAATTGTTAATATGTTTTATTTTAAACAAGTGAAAATATTATTTTCATTTGTTAAAATAAATATAAACACACAGTTAGTTAATTTGAGAAATTGAGCCATTATTAACATAAAGCAACTTTATTGCTCCATAAATTTTACAGATTAATACAAGAGGAAGAATTACAACAGTTATTATTAATAATTATTATTATTATGAATTATTTATTATTATAGTCAATTGAAATTAAAATGATTATTAATGACATTAACTGAAGATGAAAAAACTTATTTAAATTAATTAATGAGTGGATTTTATAAATGTATAATAATAGCAAATTAATGATTTGTTATTTAAATATATTAATGAAGTACTGAAAGAATCAACGTATACGCTTTTTAAATTGTCATTTTATATAAAATTATAAAGCAATACTTTTATATAAAATGACTTTATTTTACCACCCTTAGAGAAAAATGTTAGTTTATTAAATTTAATTCATTGTTGTCATCAACTAATTACATCATCTGTATAACAAAATAAAACAACAATGATAATATTCATCTATTGCAAGAATTTAAAGCAAGTTTTTATTAGGTAATAACTAAAGCGTTAGTTTAGAAAAAATGAACTAAATAAATAAAATATAATAAAGCAACATACATTTATAACAAAAAGATAAAGAAGATGAAATCAAAGAAATACATAGAAATATGGTTAAGTATAAAAGTAACCGCCACCACCAAAAATAAGTTTCCAAATATTTTTTATGAGCCAAAAAGAATAGCCAGATTTGGAACTAAATTATTTATTTATAATACTATTGTTTTTTAACACTATTTCGATACAATAACACAAGTAACTGTAATCCATCTATTTCTGGCTCATACTCTATAAAGTAGTAGGCTTTGCATTTATTGTTAATCTAAATCATCGTCATAAGGGAAATTATTATATATTTTATTATATAATTTATTATATTAACTAGTTAAGTGTTGTTTAATACATTAAAGCAATTGAAAAGACTTTATTCGGAGTAGGCAGTAAGGGTTAATGTACGAGGGTGGTTTGAAAAGTCAGTGACTTTTTAAATTTCCCGCGCAGTAACTTTAAATGCAACACTGCTCCCGGCAACTGCTGTCTATGAATAGACTACTGTAAAATTTTGAGAAGGCTGCACCATTTAGTTTGTGTTTGACAGCCATTGAAAGCAAACAACCTCAAGAATTTTAACGAAAATGGAAAAAAGTGGATTTCGTGTGCTGAAAAAGCAGTTCCTGCAAAAACAAGGAAAGGCTTGATAAATACTATGTGGATTCTGCACCATAAATTTCAATGGTTAAGAAGTGGTTTACTAAGTTCCGTCGTGGTCGTACCAGCACAAGTGACGCCGAACGTTCATGTCGCCCAAAAGAGGTCATCATGCCAGAAATCGTCGATAAAATCCATGGAATGATATTGAACGATCTGAGAATGAAAGTGCATGAGGTGGCTGAGGCTGTAGACATCTCAACTGAGCGGGTACATCCCATTTTACATGAATATTTGGACATGAAAAAGCTATTCGCGCGATGGGTGCCGCGATTGCTCACACTCGACCATAAGGGCAACCGTTTGACCACTTCAAAGGAGTGTTTGAACGAGTTTTTGCAGCGTTTCGTTACCGTAGACGAAACATGGATCCATCACACTACACCAGAGACCAAGGAACAATCAAGACAGTGGGTGTGAACGGGTGAACGTGCACCAAAAAAGGCCAAGGTGGGTCTGTGGCCAACAAGGTAATGGCCACAGTTTTTTGGGATGCACGGGGTGTCATTCACATCGATTACCTTGAAAAGGGTAAAACGATCACCGGCGAATATTATTCAGAGCTTTTAACGACCGCATTTGGCGAAGAAAAAGTGTTGTTCCATCAAGACAATGCACGGGTGCACACGTGTGTAGTCACCATGGCAAAAATCCATAAATTGGGCTACGAACTGTTGCCCCATCCAGCATATTCTCCAGATTTAGCCCCTTGTGACTATTTCCTGTTTCCAAACCTAAAGAAATGGCTGGGCGGTAAGAGAGTTGGGTCGAATGAAGAGGTCATCACTGAAACAAACGCCTATTTTGAGGGCCTTGAAAAAACTTATTTTAAATAAAAAAATTTGAAAAACGCTGGACTAAATGTATCAAGCTAAAAAGAGACTATGTTGAGAAATAGAACGCTTATTTGCCGAAATAAATATCTTTTATTCAAAAAGTCACTGACTTATCAAACCACCCTCGTATGTTTTAACAGTAGAAGTTGATAGATAACAAATAACAATAAGTGGATAACAATAACAACAGTCCTAAATACAAAAGCCATATATGTTTTGTTTTCGAAAAAAAAAGGTATTGCTATGGATTGGTTCTCACAATCCTCTGATGTCAACTTAATGGAAAACATCTGCACAGTAATGAAGTTTAAGCCTTGGGAACAAATACATCGTTACTTTGAACCATTGTGCCATCTAGAAGTGATAATCCAACAAAAGTAATTATTAGAAAATGTCATTAAGAACATGTCTCAAGTTGTAATCTACATTTTCGGTAGATACCTCCCAATTTGTTTTTCTCCAGAAAAATATGTAGTATGAATAAAAAGTAAATTCATTTCATCATAACTAAATATGTCCTCAAATCGAAGTAAATTCAAATTGTTCTAAATCTAGCAAGAGAAGAAAAACGTTAACTTTAGAATCTAAAGTCAATATCATTAAGGGCGGAATGAAAATTTGTGAGTTAGCAAAGAAGTTTGATTTGCCGGAGTTCACAGTAAGAACACTCATAAAAGTTAAAGAACAAATTCTTGCAGCTGTCAAAAACGCGCAATCTTTGAATTCAAGCATAATTCGTAAGCGGCACGGGATTATTGCCTAAATGGAAACCATGCTCAAACTGTGGTGTGATACTCAAGTAAAAGTGAAGAATTGTGCAGTTGATCAGAACACGATCTGTCACCAAGCTAAGCTAATTTTTGACAGACTAAAAGTAGAAGCTGGAGAAGCAGCCAAAGATGAACGCTTCGTAGCCAGAAATGGTTGGTTCAGCCGATTTAAAAGTTGTTGTGATTGCTGCATTTTCTTTTCCTGCGAAACTCAAGGCTATCATGGAGGTGGAGCAATCAAACCATGTTTAATGTAGACGAGACCGGTTTATTCTGGAAGAAAATGCCTAAAACAACTTTTATTGCGCGTGAGGAAAAAACGTTCCCTGGATTTAAGGTTTCAAAAAACCGATTGACGGTAATGGTTGGTGGGAATGCTACTGGCGATTGTAAGTTAAAGCCACTCTTAATTTTTCACTCGGAAAACCCAAGCGATTCAAAAAATAAATCTAAAGCTGGCTCGCCAGTGATTTGGAAGTCAAATCCTAAAGCTTGGATGACTGCTTCCCTTTTTGAAGACTGGCTGTTGGTCACCATTTCGTACCTGAACTCGAACGCTATTGTCACTCTAAAAGCATTCCGTTTAAAGTATCCTTATTGACGATGCACCCGGTCACCCTCCTACCACTCTAGTTGATTTTGATTCACGCGTGAAAGTTGTTTTCTTGCCTCTGAACACGACCAGTTTACTTCAGCCAATGAACCAAGGAGTTATTAAAACGTTCAAGGCCTACTACACGCGACATTCGTTTGCACATCTGAATGAAGCTATGAGGCAAAACAATCATTTGTCTGTTCAAGAATTTTGGAAACAGTTTAACGTTTTAGATGCCATGAGGATCATTGTCGATTCTTGGATTGAAGTTTCTGAGAAAATGTTGAAGTGTCTGGAAAAAATTTGTCCAATCTTTTTTAAGTCTGAAATGGAAACGACGCCAGAAATTGATCCAGTCGCTCAGGCAATCAAAGAAGTTGTCAGCTTTGCCAGGCAACTGGATGCGTAAGCAAAGTGCGGCCAAGGAACCGGACATCTCAGATTCAGCGCCACCAGAAAAGTCCATGCCGATTGCAAACCTAACAGAAGGTCTCAGTTCAATTGAGAAGGGGTTACAGATTTTAGAGAACATAGATTCCAATCAGGAACGGGTTGTAGCTACAAGGCAAGGAATAAAGAGAAAATTCTTAGAAAAAGTGTGTTTTTTTTAGACCTTCTGTTCCAATGAAATAAAATTTATATGCATTTTTTATGCAAAACTGTACTCCGAGTGAACTTCAGGGTATTAAATTGTTGGTTTAGATAACTTAAGGCTCATATTAATTCTAGATTGAAATTATATTTTCCTGTTTGAATTAAAGTTGGCAATTATTACAAATCTAGGTTGGCCATCTATTTTAATTGCTAGATTTCTTATCATTAGACACATATTTAAGGCAATTATTAGTAAGGCTAATGTATAAAGAAGCAGTCTAAAGTATGGACTGGCCTTAATAATTCAAAAACGAATGCAATTATTAAAACAGAAATAAGTTTCAACATTTCCATCTTTTGTAAAGAAAACATCAAATTTTGACAACTCAGGCAACTGAAATTTGACATCTATATTGAAGTTTGTCATTCTTATTTTGACAGCTGCATTTGTTTTCCAGTTATTAAGGCTAGTTGGCTAGTTCAGACTTTTGACATATACTGTATGTAATAAATGCAAAGCCCTCACTCACTATTTTATATTACTCAACAAAAAGAGACTAGACAGAAAGAAAAAAAGGTCAGTAAATAAACTAACTACAAATAAAAACAATTAAAGCTAAAAGTAAAGAAACTAATAGGAAAAATGTTATCATACTTATTAGAGTCTGTTCATGATTATAATTATATCTAAGTAAGGCATGAATTATTTAAGTTGGCAGCCCTTAAAAAATTTTAGCTTCAAAATCTTTCTCATTTATAGTGAAAAATGTATGTAGACAGATAATGCAAAGAACCACCTAGATGATTACAAACTATAAATGCCAAGATTTAATTCATAAGTTGCTTTCTCATAAGTCACTTAAGATATTTCATAATAATCATGAACATAATGTAAATAATATAAATAGAAAAAAGGATAAACGGAATAGGCAAAAATTAATATTTCCATGAATGCTGTTCCAGAAAATTGATTAATCACTCAAGAAGAAATATAATAATACATAATAAACAAAATCTTCTCGAATCCATCACCAAAAGAGATTTGAGGCATTTTACATGTTTTTATAAGTTAATTCTAGTTATACATATTTATACAAGAAAAAAAAAGAAAGTTCATTTGGTGAAACAAAATTAAAATATATATAAATAGTTTACAACTTTGGTTGCTTATCAACTTTCTTTAATTATTATTAATGTCTTTTTATTAATCTTCAAATATTCCACTTTCATCCAAGTAGATAATAAATCACACAGGTGGTAATTTCCTAAATAAAATTAAAAAATTGTCCTAGGTTGCAATGAAATGGATATCAAACCGCAAAGCATTTAGTTTTAAAATAATATTTACGATATATTTTAATTAGAAAATAAGAGTACAGTAGGCCATGAATTCACCTTTTTTTTTATAGATTTCTAGTTTGTAAAAGTTCTAAGATATTGATAACATTTAGATTTAAACAAAGCAAGTAAGACATTATTAGGAAAATTGAATCGGGGAATTGAATATTTTTAAATGTCAATAACAATCACCGTAAACTAATCCGATCAACTTGCTTTTATCTGTTTTAACGCCTATAGTCTCTCATTCATTCATAACTTGACAATTAGGTGACATTTGACCATATAATGAGGTTATGTTTAAAAAAACACATCCAAGATCAAGGCCGACTATCTAAACGAATGAACTATAAAAGTGTGTTAAATTATGGCTATTATTATTATTATCACAGTCTGTTATCATAAGGAATAGAATAATACATACTATGTGTAGAAGAAAATAGGTTTTAATCTTCGAATAGGCTTATAGTCTGCGATAGATTTAAATTTTCAAAATAATTATGCTCAATAATAAAAACACCATGAAAACCTTATTAATAAATGTTATGAATAAATTTAATAGTCTAGTTAGTTACTAATTAGTGATTAATATCAGTAAACTTTGTCATGCCTCAATTATTACGATTGGGTAATATAAATTTCAATATAATAAAAATGGATTTCCTCTTGCCCTGAGGGTTAATAATAAATATTGAGCATATATGTAAGAAAAGATTTACATAAAATTGATAGCAATATTCCTGTACAAAAAGATCATCTTGGAAAATTTTTGTTCTAGATAATTGAATGAGCATTTAAGGGAAAAAAAAACAATTTTAGCTATTGAAAATAATCTCAGTCTGCCACATCGAGTTGGCTCATTTACACAATTTACAATTGGGTGATAAATACATACAATACACGGACAAGTGTGGTAAAACGTCTTATAAAACGAATACTTTATACTATTTTTTCTATTTGCGTTATTTTAAAAATCATTTTAAACAAGAAAAAATTTAATTTTAAATAAAAATTTGTTAGGGGAACTTTGTCAACTTTTTTAACAGTTGGCAACACTGAAAATTCAGATTTCGCACTTGTTTTTCTTTACAGCATAAATAAGTTTGACATTTTAAGAACAGCTGTTCAATACTGATATTAACTTTAAACATAAAATGTTATTATTTTCCTATTCTAATAAATCTCTTAGGGACACACAAAAAATGCGTGTCCTAATGGCTTCATTAGGACACGCAAATCAAAAAATATTTTTCTAATTTGCGTTTGTAATACGTTTATTAACGTCTATCAGTAGGAGTCAATTATGGATATCTATAAAAGTACACTCTACTTTAATGAATTATAGGGTTATTTAGTTTTTAAAGGTTGGATGGGTAATGCGTGGAATGTGACAACTTCAAACTGCAAGTATCTGTCAAAATTGTCAACCTCCGATAAATTTTTAATTAATATCGTTGAATTGGTTCGCTGTTTGTTGATTGTTACTTACATGAAATTTCACTTGAAGTTATGGTCTATTTTTACTTGGAAAGAAGGTTAGGTTTTGGATATTCCTAATTAGTAACATAAACAAGTCTCGTACCTACATCAAATCTGGCTTGGACAAATCAGTAGTCCAATTCATGTTTGTAATTTTATGGCACTATCATCGATTTAATCATCTTTGCTTTTTTTCGCGAATTTCGGGCGGAGCGCAAATTAAGTTGTCTTCGCTCATATTTTATTTATTTGTAACACTAATAAAGTAACAAAAGTAATAACTAATTTATTTGAAGTGACGGATGATGACAAATGATTCAAAAACTCAAGTGGGCGCCGAGTGTTACCAACTAACACAAAATTCTCTAGACGACCAAAATATCTTTTTTGTATTAAAATAAGAAAAAAGGGGGCGCAAATTAGAAAAAATAGCATAAAATACTCGTTTTATAAGGGCATTGGCGCACTCATCCCATAGAAAAACTCGCCTGCGGGTCGTTTTCTAACTTGGGATTCGTGCGCCAATTCAACCCTTATAAAACTTGTTCTTTAATATACTATTTTTTAATGCGGTTGATTATATTGCTCTTTTTACAAAAGAATAAGAAGACAAGGACAGGTTCAGGTAAGGAGACAAAAACTGAAATGTCACGCTTATCGAATACGTTATACAACATCACATTATCTTTGTAACTTTATTTTCCAATCAAAATGTGAATTATTTTATTTTGCAAATATTGGGAATTGTCATTTACAAAAGGCAACTAATCTGGTTGCAACCGGAAGCATAGGGATAGCGATGTAATTCTTTTTGTGTTGATAATAGGCTCATTGATATTGAAAACGATTTAATAATAGAGGCTATTATTAAATTGTTTTTGGAAACTATTTTGTAAGATTGGTCACATTTGTTTTATATTACATATACAGTGTGTTTCACTTCACAGCTTGTATTTTTGTTATTTGTAATCGAATCAATTTCAAATTTGTATCAGGTATAGAATCCCTTAACATAGGTAAATGTGTCGGTAATTAAAAACCCCATTTATTATAAACCACCAACCTACTACTATCAAAAATAAATGCAAAAAATTGAAATAACGTATTAGGCCTTGTTTAATCGGAAAAGTCGTTACGGAAATTTGCTTTGGGGCACCTGAAAACTCCAAAACCAAATTTTGGTTAAAATCTCAAAAAATAAAATAATTTTAATTTAATTTTAATAATTTATTTAAAATAATTATTTTTCAAGATTTTTTAACCAGAATTTAGATTTATGGTTATCAGGTGATCCAGAACAAATTCGCGTACGACTTTTACAATTAAACAAGGCCTACTATGTTTTTCGATTTTTTGCATTTATTTTTGATCGTAGTATGCTGGTGGTTTTTCTATCAAATAAGATTTTTAATTACACAGAAATATGTTTTAAGGGGTTTTATACCTGATAAAAATTTGGAATTGTTTCGATCATAAATAACAAATAGAAGATACAGGGTGTCAAGCTGAAATAAAGATTTTAATACGATTCTAATAATGTATTTAACATAATTATTATTGAATATTTCTTTATATATATATATAAGCACTACAAGCCTTGAAGGCTCATGGCTTTTTGGACAATCTTCTTCCATTCTTTCCTGTCTGTTGTTTTTGATTTCCATTCCTTTACATTCAACTGCTTTAAATCTTCTTCAACTTCCTTTCTCCATCTTGTTCTGGGTCTTCCTCTCTTCCTTGTTCCTCCCATTTGACTTTCCATCACTTTCTTTGGTAGTCGGTCAGTTCCTAGTCGCATCACGTGGCCCATCCATCGTATTCGCTGAGCTTTGACTGTTCCAATTATGTCTTCTTGGCCATATAGTGTCTGCACTTCCGTATTAGTTCGCCTGTGCCAAACACCATTTACTTGTTTTCCTCCTAGAATTTTACGCAGTACTTTCTTCTCCCACGCACCTAGGGCCTTCTGCTCTGCCTTTCGTAATGTCCACACTTCACTTGCATATATTACCACTGGTCTTATGATTGTTCTGTACAACCGAAACTTTAACAATCGCGACACCACTTTACTTTTTAACATCTCACTAAGTGCAAACACACACCTATTTCCTGCCATCATTCTTGCTTTCACTTCTTCGCTTGTCCCTGGTTTCTTTGTAAATATTGTGCCCAGATATGTGAACTTTTCAACCTCCTCAATTTTGTATATTTTGTGCTCTTCTGTTTCTATTTCTAATACCCTATTTGGGGTATGCTCCTCTTCTTCCCATATCATATATTTAGTTTTGTTCTGATTTATTTCCAAGCCCATTGCCTTTGCCGCTCTATCTAATCTGACCATTACCTCTTGTAACTCTCTCTTGGTTCTTGTCAACACTACTATGTCATCCGCAAAAGCTAAACATTGATGTTTCTTGTGATAAAGTAAACCTGCTCTGTTTATTTGACTTCCTCTTATCACTTTTTCTAAAGCGATATTAAATAGAATTGCCGATAGTGGGTCTCCTTGCCGCAATCCTTCTTTCACTTCAAATGACCTGGATAGTTGCCCCTCTAATTTAATTCTATTTTCAGTGTGCTTTAGAGTCATCTTTGTTAAATTAATTAACTTTTTAGGAATGTTTAGTTCTTCCATTGCTAAATAAAGTTGTTTTCTACGGATTCTATCATAGGCTTGCTTGAAATCGATGAATGCTATATGTGTTTTCTGTTTGTGCTCGAAACTTTCTGCTTGTATTTCTCTTAATATAAATATCTGTTCTATGACCGATCTTCCTCTCCTAAACCCACTTTGATATTCCCCAACAATGCTCTCCATACTATGCACTAGTCTATTTTTTATACTTATATTATATTGTATAATATTTCTTTACCAAAATTTAGTTTTGGGGTTTTCAAGTGGCCCAGAACAAGTTTCCGTAACGACTTTTTCGATTAAATAGGACCTAACTTGTATTTTCAATTTTTTAAATATCTTCAATCCTAGTAGGTTGGTGGCATAGAATAAACAAAGTTTTTAATTGCCCACATATTTATTTTAAGGGGTTCTATACTTGATAAAATTTTGAAATTGGTTCGATTACAAATAACAAAAATGCAGGGTGTCAATATATGAAGTGAAACACAATGTATAAACACACTTAGATTTGACACATTCTAACCTCACAAAATGTCATTTTTATAGCGTTACCACGTATCACCAGCAAAAATTGTAATGCAACGTTTTTAATAGCTTGAATTTACAACTATAAAATTAATGACGCAAAGTAGAAAAAATAGTATATTAAACTTGTTTTATTAGACGTGTTGTAGCATCCGTTCCATTGGAAGAATGTTCGCTTCTCTCATCGTGTTCCAAACAATAGCTACAATAGACAAAATCCCATTAGTTAAATTCCATTTAAACTTTAACCTCTCGGTGGCACGGGTTAATATTAACCAAATCGGCTGAAATTTTGAACAGCTCATTTTTTTGACATTTTAAAGAGATCTAGGAAGGGGGACCTAACAAATTTTAAGTTTTGCAAAATAACGGCCATCCTACTAGCACTGGCAAAGTAAGTTTTTATTATTCCGTAATAAAAAAAAAATGGAAAAAAAATAGAATCTATAAGGGCCAGTCAAAAAGAAAGTTTGCGTTGAAAAGTCTTGCGACAGCTTATTTCAGACGCAATTTAGCGCACTTTGCGATTTATCCCTCCAGAGTCTTTCCGTATATAATCTTAACAGTTTTTATTAGTGGTGGTAGATGTAAACTAACGTGAGTCGTCCGCTTTATGGCGCATATAAATTAAAAATCAAAACAATATGGGATTATCTCTATAATCCGTAAAAGATTTATAAAACCATTTCTCTAAATGGTTTTATAAATCTTTTACGGGGAAGCGTTTCAACGTGCAAACGTTTAATTTTTGATGGTTTAAACGTTTATTTTATTAAACATTTGTTTCATCCCTACAAGAGACGAACACATTTTCATATCTTTTACTTATCCCCACCCTTCGATCTAATTAAATAAACGTTTAATATAAAAATACACGTTTAAACGCGTATGTGTATGTGAAAGTATTTTCAGCGGAACATCAATATTATGCGGCAAACAGTAATCTCATTAGAGCTAAAAGGCCACAATTTGCTTTCTCCACGGCTATTTGCCGTTCGACGTTCAACCCGATACGGTACTTGATTAAGGTAATAATCCAATGAAAACACGCATCATCGTAGATAATGAAAAGTATAACAGTTTAATATATTGATTTTTGTATTTTGCTGAATTTGCTAAAGTGCGTCTGAAATAAGCTGTCGCAAGGACGTAAACAACCATAAGCGCCAGTGGTCGGCGCGCACGTGTTCTCTTGAAAGCTTAAGCTACTTTACCGGCAAGAGGTGAAACGTATATGCAATCAGTTCTCGTTAACGTTTATTTATTTTGTTAAATTTATTTTGTAATTGCCCTCTTTAAGGCAAACACCTCTTTTAAATTAGGCTTTGTTATGTTTAAATAGCAAGTGACGAGTCTAATTTAATTGTGGTGTATATAATTTTCATCAGTATCATTTTCCATTCCATATTATGCTGACACCGTAAGAGCGAGTTAAGCGCACACGGTACACAAACGCGCATCATCGTAAATTAATCTTCAAGGATCAGCTAACTTCAAGTTTATTTACGTCTTGCGACAGCTTATTTCAGACGCAGTTTAGCGCACTTCGCCATTTATCCCGCCAGAGACTTTCCGTATATTTTCTTAACAGTTTTTATTAGTGGTGGTAGACATAAACTAACGTGAGTCATCCGCTTTATGGCGCGTATAAATCAAAAATCAAAACAATATGGGATTATAGAGAAATGGTTTCATAAATCTTTCCGGGTAAGCGTTTAACCGTGTAAACGTTTAATCTTTGATGGTTTAAACGTTTGTTTCATCCCTACAATAGACGAACACATTTTCATATCTTTTACTTATCCCCACCCTTCGATCTATGAGACTAAAAATGTCCATTTAAGCAAAATGTCACTTTGGGTGATACCATAAACAGTTCTGCTAAACAAAATGCTCGATTCTGGCTTTCAAGGTAACAATCGATTTTCAGCTTTTTCATCAAAAAACATCAAAATAATGTGTTTTGTGAAATATAAATGATTTAAATATAAGAAGATACCCCAAATTCCCAATTTTGTCACCTTCTCCCAAATGATCTCAGTACTTAACGAAATCCTTCTGAATAGTATAAATTAGATTGTCAAATGACTATTTTGACATTTATCTTTAAATGCGCCAAATCAGGGCAGAACATAGAAGAACCAAAAAAAACATATTAATTAGCACCATTACAATAAACTAAAATACCTGAGTTCGTTAGTATTCAGTCGTTTGCGTACCTACAAAATCAAGTCATAATAATTCTCTCGCCTAGCAATTGATTTCATTCAAACTCAGTCTTATAAATAAACAATGATATATACAAAATTGCCCCGAACTGCAATAACGGTTAATAAAACACTCAGTCTTCCTCAATTTATCATGACAAAAGAGTATGATGCAATAAAAAATGAAACGCAGAAATTTCTGCTGGTTTTCATGGTGTTTTAGTATTACAAAAAAATATTTTGTAAACTTCGACGGTTTCGGTTTGATATCCATTATAATAAATTATTTAAGTCATGATATGTAGGCATAACAAAATATCTCGAATAGGCAAAAACTCAAGATACCTACTAACAATAAGACTAATTTACATAAATTTTTTTCAGTACAAAATACTAATTACCTTTGTCAAACAATATTTCCGTAATAAACTAAAATCTTACTAAATTTGAGCATATTATTTAATACACATCAATTCTCTCCTCTACTGATGGTGCAATAATATGAATACATAATAATTATTTTTTGTTATCTTTACACATCATATCACAAGCACTTTTTTTGACTAATCGAAACATTCTTCAAAGTATTTGATTATAATAATATTCATCTACCTCTTACCAAACACACGTCATATATAAAAAAACTGCTAAACAAGATAATACATACATATAAAGCTAATATCAGTCACGTCTTTTTAATTAATTATTATAATCCACCTTTTTTGACAATCAAAAACTTTGAAGAACAGCCTCCAATGTACTAATGTATTATACAAATATAATAATTCTTTTGTTTTGCTCTTTTAAAAACAGCACAAACTTGTTTTTTTTAAGAACAGGCAAGTGGACTTACGTTTGCAAATCAATGTAAGTGGAACCCACCAAGAATCCAGTTACATCTTCCGACTCCACAAAAGAAAATGTTTTCTTATACAAATTTAACTTTCAAAATTATCCACTTGCCCATCTACTTTCAGGAAATCATGACTAGGACAAAGAAACATTAATGTCTTTTTCTTTTGCATTCGTTAATCTTAAAAATTGGAATGGATCTAGTTTTGTAATAATAACTATAATACATATACAAATTTAATTTGAACAATTTAAGTACCGCTAAGATTATTTTTTAATATATTTTTTAAATCAATTCTTGTGGTTATTATTAAGCATGCTATATACAATCCAATGCTATCACATACTAATAGTGGCTTTACTTACTCCTTAAATTTTTGCAATAATAATTAACAATGAACTAAAAAGAGCTATAATAAACACCAAGATTTTAATAATTTAGAAATAAACAAAGCCACAATTATTATTTTTTTAATAAACATTATGTATTATGTACCACAATAAGCGAATATAATCTGGGCCTCGTTTTGAACATTTAATAATTAAAAAACCACCTGAATTGCATTTTGTATAAGCATAATAATTTATTATTATTGTTTATATTGTCCAAGTAATTGTTTCCTTCAATTGTTTATATCCCTTAAATGGTTCAATTTAAAAATAAAATTTTTAACAAATCGATCAAAACAGAAAGTAAAAATCAAACACAATTAAAGGATATAATTTTTATTATGTAGTGCTCTATTAATACATTCTTTATTATATTAAGAGGTATTACCTGATGATTGAAGACTTATCTTTCCTGTTCGGTCTCGCGACTTTACAGGCAGACTGAATGGTGCACAACCAAACGGATCTTCTGATACTGACATTACTAAGCTTTCACGAGACTTCACTCCTTGAATACCTAGAATAAAATTTCATATTTAATTCATACTGGTAATAATGGGTGGGTTAATTCATAAGTGGGTGTACAGTGACAAGGGTTCTTGGTTGAATATTCCTAATTGAAATTGAAATAAGTCTTATATTTAGCTATTATTTAAATTATTAAATAATACCTAAATTATTTATTCTGTAATACCCTAACTTTGCATTCACAAACTTAATGGGTTCATTTGAAGATTTCTTACCTCATTTACAAAGACGAGAATTAAAAGCTGATAACAAAATGTATAAAATAATCCAAAGCAGCGATTTATTTATAAATTGAATAAACACATGTAATTAATAATATAAATGTGAAATTTTATACACCCCTAACCTTGTTTCGTAAATAAAGTGGCAAATATCACGAAATGATACATTTAGATAATCGTCCAAACAATTTTATATGTTCATATTCATTTAATCTATAAAGAAACCACATGACTTATAAGGTGCTCTACTGCAGCACCTGTTTGGAATTTCTTATTATCAGCTAATACTATATGAAAGTATTAGTTTCATAAGACACATTTTTAGCGCATGAGTCCGAGAAAGAGGACAAGTGCGCTAAAAACGTGTCTTATGAAACGAATACTTTATACTATTTTTTCTATTTGCGTTATTTCATTATTAAATAATTAAAAAAAATTACTTAGTTTTAAATAAAATTTGTTAGGGATATTTTGGTAAGTAGCATAACAGTTGGAAACACTAGAAATTATTGAATTGGTTTTTTTACATAACCTCGTTTAATCCACGCGACGTAGAAATTTTCATTCTTATCTCATATACACAAAGCTCGCTAGTAGCGGGCCGCTACTAAGTAGTAGGACCTCGTTCAAATTTGCCAGGTGTATTATACGTACTGTTGAAAATTATCATAAATTCAAAGTAGAATGTATGACAATATATTTGTGACATAAATAATTGCTGCTTAATGAATTAAAAACTTGGATGAAATAAGAATAATTATATTTCATTTCATAGAATAAATACCTTATTTGTTAAAGAAATTAATGAGGTATCAATTCAATAGTATTTTCAGCAAAGAATGATTTTTGTTAACCAAAATAATTATTCATTGGATCTTTTGGATATTATACCTTATAAGGTAAAGAAAGATATATAATTTTATAAAACAATTTTATTACGTCAAGTTTATCGTGAGTTATTGCACATACACTACGCAATGCATCCCATATGATGATAGTATCAAAATTTACAATTTCGTTAATAATAAAGTAAAAACCGGTACGCCCTTAACAGGGCTATTTATTATTATTATTATTACGGCGCATTTATGTGGCATGCAAGACTAGTTTTGCAAGCGTTGCATTCCAGTTATAAAAGTTCACTGCGTAAATAAGATAAGTTTGACATTCTAAGAACAACTGTCTAACAGTGATATCAACTTTAAAAAATAAAATGTTACTGTTTACAGTATTCTAAAAAATTTCATTAGAACACGCAAAATGCGTGTCCTAATGAAGCCATTAGGACACGCAAATATAAAAAGTATATAATAAAATTAAGACAGTAGTGTGGAGCTTTTATATAACACTTTCATTCCATGTAGATCACATAAATAAACATTACTAGAAAAGATTATTGGTACGCCAATGATCCGACATATTGCACAGGCTTATCAGCAAATCTTTCTCTTGTGAATGTATGTATATCTTTATGTTTAAAGAAGGAGTTTGTTATTATAAGATTGTTTATTGTACAATATTCTATTAATCTATTTCCGTTATTGTTTCTGCTTTTTTCGCCATATTTTCCTAATACTTTTTCCATGTCATTTTCTCTTACCCCCACTCTACTGTTGAAATCGCCTGCTACGTATATTTTACCTTTACTTGATTCCGTAATCATTGCTAGATCTTCCCAAAACTTATCTTTTATTTCTTTTATCTCGTTTTCATCAGGTCCATAAACAGCTATAATTGTTATTTTTTCTCTCTCCCATATTAGCTCTACAGATAGTATTCTTTCTGACCATCCTGTCCAATTTGTAATATTTTGTACAAGCTTTTCATTAATTATGCAACCTATACCTTCTGCTGCTCTTTTATTATCTGGTACTCCCACGTATAATAATATATGTCCGTCTTCAAGTTTTATTTCTCCTTTTCCTTTTTTCTTTGTCTCTGCTACTACCATTATATCTAGTCGTGCTTTATTGAATTCATATACTAACTCATGTTCTTTTCCGTTCAGGCTTCTTGTGTTCCAAACTCCCATTTTCCATATACCATAATCATGCCGTGTCGTCATTGTTAATCTGTCTATATCTAGATCGTTAGTTAGTTTTTTGAGGTAGATATCTCCATGCCTTTGTCATCTAGTCGTCTAGTCGATTGTGTCTTTTGTTCCACACGAATGGTTTTCCCTCCACAATCAACTTCTGGTAGCCCATTTTTACGTTCTTATTCTTTTTTCTTTCTACATCTCGTATTTCTCATATCTGTTTTTGTATCATTCGTTCTTTTTCAGTAAGGTCACTAGAAATAAATATTTTTGCTCCCATTATAGAGTTTAACTTAGCTTTGGTCTTCATAACTTCTATTTTTTTGCTGGAAGTTATCCATTTCTATAACGAGCATTTTATTGCTAATTTTTCTAGCTTTCTTTACTTTTGTTTCAATTTGCAGGTTCTGTTTCATAAACGTTTCCACTTCTTTTATGATGTCTTCCTCATTGGTTTTATCAAGTTTCATGCCTGAAATTATTATGTTATTTCGTTTGCTGTCTTTTTCTATCTGTTCTATTTTGTCTTCTAAGGGTTTCATTTTTTCCAACTTCGTATTTAATTCCTCCACTTGTAGTTTCAATTGTTCATTTTCTTTCCTCAACTTTACCATTTCATCTTTATTTTCTCGTTGCTCTCTTCTAATTTCTTTTAATTCATGTAACACATTTTTCATAAATATTTTTAATTCGTTATCTCCTTTTCCTTCTTTATTTTTTTCTGTTTCTTTTGCAGTCTCTCCGTCTCCGCCTTCTAATTTGGTCTTGATTGGCGTTGTTGCTGTTTTCTTACTCTTTTTAGATATTTCCGTATCATTCTCGTCCCCTTGTTTCCTTTTCCCATCGTCCGTGGAGTATTCATCTTCACTATCCATCTTTATCTTACTTTTATTTTAATACTAGTAATAATTAATTAATTAATAAATACCGCTTTGATTTATTTAATACAGTACAATGTACGTTTGTTTCAAAACTGTTCTGCTATTTGGGTTGCCTATTCTCACCTTTCGGAGCGAGTGGCTATGATATCACTCAAGTCTGCTTTGATATTGTTAATCTTATCTCTTACTATTATTTCTCTTATCCTAATTCTTATTATTCCTATTACTAAATTACTTATTTACAGTGCATACGCACTCGTAATGATCCACTATTTGAATTTTATTACGGAGCACTTCACACGCGCGTGTACACACCTCAAAACTCAAAAAATCAAAAACGTATTTTTAGTATTATTGAGATTAATTTCAAAGAAATATTTTAGTAACATTTTTGTCAATAGCAAAAAATTCACTCTAAAATGTAAAAAAAAAACAAAATTAAGACACAAAATCAAATAAAATCAGACTCACTGATATAAAACCGCAAACAGTTAGTTATAGCAAATTCTACTTTGCACACTAAGGTGGTTTAGGATTGCATTTAATTACTCATGGGATTGCACTAGAGAAAGGGTCAGCTAGAACTGTACAGCACCAATACATTTGATTTCCTAATGTATAAAGTGGAATTTGCTAGCTATTGAATAAAAGGTTATTTTACAAAATAATACAGACTTACTGAAGAGCTACTTTGTTTGGATGGCTCACAATTTCGAGATTTCCAATGGAATGAACCCCCTATAAATTTGTCAACACTAAAATTCAAACATTCTGGAATGTAAATAGTTTTTTTTTATTTGAATTGTGTAATTTGGAAAATTAATAACATTGGACATTATAAACATAAATTTTTAATTTTTTATGAGTGTGGACAGGTGAATGTCGTACATACGAGGTAAGCGCCATAAATTCTCGGTTGAAACTTGCATCATAGTTGAACATATAAGAGGCCTACACTATATATATTACGACTAAAAGTGTAATAGATTTTAGTAGCCACTCAAGCATCGTGACGAGTGCATGAAAATGTCGTAGCTAATGAAAATTGAGTATCGCATGGTCATTAAATTTTTAACAAAAGACGGGCACACGCCTAATCAAATCAAACAACGCTTAGACGGTGTTTATGGCGATTTATCTCCTTCATATTCCACTGTAAAAAAGTGGTCAAAATGTTTCCGTTTGGGGGCAAGAATCTCTTGAAGATGATGAGCGCACCGGTCGGCCAATTGAAGCGGCAACATCTCAAAAAGTTGCAATAATTGGAGAAATGGTATTAGAAGATCGCTGTTTAAAAGTTAAGGAGTTAGCAGTGATGTCTGACATTTCAGAAACAAGTGTGCGCCGAATTCTTCATGACCATAAGGTATGAATAAAATTAGTGCAAGATGGGTACCGCGTCTTCTTTCTGCTGTTCAACATCAACGTGGCGTCGAATGTGCGCGCTCGTTTTTAAACTTGTGTGGAGACGACCCAAAGCCGATTTTGAAGTCCATTGTCACTGGAGATGAAACAATGGTTCTGTATTATGATCATCTATCCAAAAGGGAATCGATGGAATGGCGGCGACCCAATCAACCTCGTCCCAAAAAGGCTAAAGTCGTTCAATCGACAAAAAAAGTTGTGGCAACAATATTCTGGGATTGTGACTGCATTTTACTGATTGATTTTAAAGAACGAAATACAACTGTTAATAGTACATATTATGTGTCTTTATTGCGTAAATTGAGAAACAATATTCGTGAAAAACGTTGAGGAAAATTGACAAGAGGTGTTCGATTATTACTTATTATTATTACTACATTACGATTATTACTACATATTGCCGCAATTTCACAAGCTGATTTGCGAATGCGGCTTTGAAGCATATTATCCTCCACCATCAAAAATCAACTTTTCGGCTACACCTTGTGAACAAAACGTGTTGTAATAAGACTTTCACTACCATATAGAATGTAAGACAGAAAATAACAAACTATCGAAACTAGCACTTCTGTCCTAGCATAACTGTTTTTTTTACAGGGTGTCGAAAAACAGGTGATGTTTGTGAAATTGTAAATTCTTATACTTTTGTTATATAAATGAAAAAGATGTCTTTTAAAAGTATGTCTTTTCATGATTTAAGGCTTATTTGTGATTTTTCATTCTCCAACAATAGCAGGGAAAAACTAGGACTTGCAGGTGGCATGAACCAATGAAATTGAAACACACTGAACCATAAGTGATATTCATCAAAACCTTGGGGTTTGAAAGGTACTCTTAACACAACCTTATTTATAAGTTATTATTTAATTTATTTACTTCTAGCTTAAGCATCAGCCTAACCTAATTTATAGATTTGATTTATATGCACTGATACTGTACTGACTAAAACAGCTGTTGTGCAAAAGCATTCGTTTTATGCTTGTCAGTTCACACTAACTCAGTGCCGAGTGTTTAATTTAGAAACAGTCGATGTATGAAATATGCGCCCATGCAAGTTTTGTTTTTAAATAAGATTTTATTAACATCAATTTAGTTTACGTTGTTGCCAATATTTAAATTTTATTGATAGGCTCCATCTCTTGGCTGCGGACAGAAAAGTGACCAGACTATTAGTATACAGTGTATAAAAGAAAAGTGCGACCCTGAAATACTTTCCAACAGATTTTTTAGAAAAAATATTTCAGACAAAACTTTTATGGTCTAAAAAGGTCTATTTACTGGTCTTATCATCTTGACCTTAAATTGTTCCCAACATCAGGTTAAGGTGGTCTTGGTTTTTTGTAAATTAGAACCCTCAATCTTTTAATTGACATTTTTGAATCACATGAGCCAAAATGATTATAATACTTTTTATTAGGTTGGCTAATGGTAAAACTAACAATTTCAAATTTTACAAAGCATGCATTAATTTGTTTAAACAACAATAAATTGAACTTTTCAAGTTGTTAAACTTAAAACAGGTAAATCTTTTTCAATTGTTGCCAACTGCTCATGTGTACCAATTTAAATAACAAGCATAACTGCCAGCGTAGTACCATTTTTTTTTTACCAATTTTAACTGAGTTTAATAAAAAGGGAAAATTGCACATGTCTGCAGAAAAACGATCTTTTTTTACTTTTCTCGTTTTTCTTTTTGTAATCGGATGTGTCGTTCTTGAGAAATTCAAGCGTTTCCACATTTTTTGGACACCTGGTAGATTATAATAATTTAACTTGATTGGAGTGCATTTGTTTAACTGTTAAAAGTGTAAATATAAATGTAAATAGGTTAAGAATCGTGGCAACACCGCAAAGAAATCAGTCGATTTTGTTGGTAGCAATGTTTGGTTTCAGCTTCCAGAGTTTGAGTTGACATCCTAACCGTCAAATGTCAATCCCAAAATATAAGTGGAAACATTTTGAATGTTTTAGAATTTCGTGTGCAATTACAGATGGGAATCCTACAATCCCTATGTAAGGCGATACTCTTGTTCAGAACTACATGTTTTAACTAATAATTTGTTCAAGAAATTGAAACAAATAAATCTTTAATTCTAAAGTAAGAATTTTAATTAAATATCTTATATACAAAAGTCCCATGTCTCAAATTATTTTCTCGGGACTCAAGACAACAAAAAAATCGAGGAATTCCCGGATCAGAGGCCCTAGTAAATATGGAAATTTTTTCCAGATAAAACAATTTCTCATGAAATCATTAAAATGCAAAAACAAATTAATTATCGTAGTAGCAATACAACAGCATTAAAATGACTTATAGAGCAGAGAAGCTTTCGCAGCACAGGACAATTTAATGCGAATGAGACTTTTATCATTACTGCCCACCCGCTGCCAAGCATCACGAGCTGCCACTGCTAGACACACGATTTCAAAAATATTGGGCAGCATTGTTCTTCGAATATGAAATTATGTCTTTTTAGTTTTTTATTAAATTCTCTACATTTCTTCAACAGTATCTTTAGTGAAAACTGCTATACCTAAACCATAAATACAAGAAATGAGTCATTACAAATCACAGCGGGGCGACAGCGGGTTGCTTTCAACGCATTATTGTATTCCATCTCTCTCTATTGTGTAACGAATATATGAAAATAAAAAAGCAAACAATAGAGAGAGAGAGATGGAATGCACTAAAGTGTTGGGAGTTCCCCGCTGTTGCCCAGGTGATTTGTGATGATTCATTTCTTGTATTTATGGTTTAGATATAGAGGTTAGATGGTCTCCATAAGAGCCCATGTTAAATTCTGGATTTTATTTTCCATGTTTCTCGGTAATGGAATACACAAAAGTTATAAAAAAAGCCACCAAATAGAATAAGTGTCAAAGAACGAGGTTTAAATTGTTTATATATTAGTACCTGTTTACAAAGAAGATAAGATAGAGAATTCCAGATTTCAAACCCTTTTTTGAATGTAATTGAACAGAGAGTAGAAGTTTACATAATGAATGGCCTGGCCAGGCATTATATCTAACTGTAGTTTCTTACTAAAACTAATTCCTTTCCCTTTATTGATTTTTTATAGACAGGTTGTAAAAATAAATATTTTATTTCACTAGTAAAATAAAGTAAACATATGATTTATATTCAAAGATCCAAAGTATCGTCTATAAAGTTTAAGATTGCATATGTATCAATTAATCAAAGACAACTGAGAATGTCCCTTTCCCTCTCCAGAACAATTTATAAGTAAACAAAAACATTTATCATGTATATTATGTGCAAACTACTATTTGCAAAGCACATGCAATCTCAAAGTTTATAGACAATAACTAGCTAATAAACAATTATGAAGCGCGAAGCTGTGTTCGGGAGAGTTCGAGTCAATACGTCGAGAAGGGGGAGTTCGGTGCGAACGCAGTGACGCGGTCGACAGTCTGAATCGATAGTTGGAAGTGGAAGGTTCTCTTGCGTGGAAGGAGAATTAAGTTTTGTGTTGTTTGTTTTTACAGTGTTGGTATTGTTAAACTGAAGATTAGGCTAAGGCTTGTTTTGTTTAATGAAGTTTAATGTATGTCTTTGGAAACAAAGAATACATTCGTTCGACTACACACGTTGTTACAATTATCAATTAAGTAAATCAGAAACATATCGATTTTTAATTTTTTTTAAAATGTCATTAGTTAAATGTCAAAAATTAACAGGAATATTTTCGATGTTATTTGGGATCGTAGAAAATCGTAGTGCTAAAACAGGTTTTATGCTGTTCGTGGTGTTGCCTACTCACATCATAAAACCCTTTATTTAGCGCTTATATATTAAATAACTATTTTATATGTAAATCTTGATCAAAAATAAAGTAATATGTTATTAACTATTTATCAGAAACTGACATGAGCATCAAACTTAATAAAAATCATAACTTTAATGAAATCAGTTTTGATAAAATCTACAAAAAAAAAAACATCATCAATTAATTTTTGACGTAGATTTCTAAAAAAAACTCATGAGGACAATATCAATAAAACAACAAAATATTAATAAATAATTATTAATACTTACTACTCTGACTGCCTCTCCGTATCTTGTCAAATTCTGCACCAAAAATATGATCTTCGGTCATTTGACTAAATGGTGGTTCTTCGAAAGGATTCCAATCTGCAATATCAGCAGAAAGAGACCTAGTATCTGAACCTACAGCATGACTAACATCAGTACTAGAAGCAGAACACCCAGGTGGGGCAATTGTAAATTCCCCTGACGGAACTGTTGGTGGTGATTCGGTATTTCGAGGTTTAATAGAAGACTCGTACGGTGCCAAAAATTGTGATGTTTCGGTAGCATACACTCTAAAATAATTATTGTATTAAGAATAATCAGTAATACCAATGACCAAAATAGGAATTACTTGTTAAAAGCAGTTGTATCGCTCATATTACGTCGATGTCCTCTCGGTAAGGACAGAGAAGGTGAATTTGGTGGCGTTTCAGTCAAACCAACTACACTCTGACTAGTCGATTCTACCAGTCCAGATTTAACTGTACTACCTGGTAGTAAATTACCAGAACCTGATAGAGGTTGTTCGGGTGTGATTGGAGACACAATGTTAACAGGCACATTACTTTGACTAACTCCAGTATTAGAGGCTACTTCTGCTGCTTCGTGTTTACTTGCTTCATCCCTAAACGGATCTGGATAAATGGAAGACTGGAATAAATTCTCTAGGTTCTTATCGCTGCTTTCCTGACTGGTTGGCATAGGGAAAAAGGATTGTGAATTTTGGAATGGTGATGTGGAGGAGAAACTCTGAGCAGAGTTCACTGGAAAAGCTGTGGAATATGTAGTATTAGTAGAATAATTCTGTTGATTAAGGTTGGACCTTTGAAACTGGTTATCAGTGAAAGTTACCGGACTCTGGGATTTCTTAACTGTTGTCGGACTAGGACTTAATGTGAGAGGAAGATTGTTTAATGTTAACGGATTCGTTGAGCTACCCTTAGGTCTTTGCCTTGGCATAACACTGGTACCTTCCACTAACGGAGCAGATGTTGGTTTATTAGCTGATTTTATTTGAGTTTGCATTTTTTTGACCTCCGCTTCCGATTGCGGCATGGTGAGTTCTTCTATAACTGGAATTGCTACCTTCTAGAAATTTATCAAAAGTTATTTTAGGATATACAGAAAATTAATTATATTTACATGTAAATTTTGTACTGGGTTTTCTTTGCCTAATAAAGGGAATGCAATACTAGAAACTTGGAAAATGTCAGGCCGTTTATCTGGATCAGGCTCTAACATGTAGCCTAGAAATAAGATTATATGATATAATTAAAAGGGAGATTATAATTATTTAAACACTTACGAATTAGTTGATGTAAACCTTTAGAATATCTAGAATTATCAGGAATGCAAAAGTTTCCACTTTGAATTGCTAAAGTGCTTTCACCAAATGGCAGAGTAAAATAGCACAATTTGTACAACAAACATCCCATTGCCTGAAATTATAAACACGTAAATCATTCAAGCGAGTTCAATATCCAACACTGCAAAATGCTATAAAGTAGGGATGGGTACTTAGTTATCGGTGACGCGAATCCATTTGGTTTTTCAGCGCTTCAAGGGTTGCAATATGACTGGCAAATAGCATTGCTGTTAAGAATGTAATTCTATGTTGCTTGATCATTCTTGTAAAATTAAAAAATGATTGGTAGCATCACTGAATAAAACACATGAAAAATGCAGTGTCGCCCTTAGTCGACTCTTTACATGATAAAATGTTTAAGGTACTGCAGAAAATTGACACTACTGACAATGAAATACACGATTAATTACACACTCCTATTGCTACAGGAAAAAAAAGAAAATGCTTACCCAAATATCAGCTTTTGTAGTAATAGATTTCCCACAATACATGTCAACCATTTCAGGTGAACGATAACTAAGTGTTGTGTAACGTTTAATTTCATCCTCTACCACAGCCGCTCCATGATTTGCTGGATTCAAGATCCTCCCCGTTGCAGAACCAAAATCGCATATCACATAATTACCATTCTCACCCATTAAGATATTCTCAACCTAAAAAGAAAATTTGCATTAATAATTTAATAATTATTAAATATTAGAAGTTTTCCCAGTGTAAACATTTGGTTTAAGTAGTTAAATAGAGCATTTGTTTTAAAACCGTACTTTACCCTGACCACACACACTTTTTACTCACTCTGGACACAGCTGTTTCAGTGTTTCAACAGCCAGGCTGTCATCTTCAGCAGTCACTGAAAAACTAAACTGAAATCTAAACTTATACCGGGTGGTGCAATAGTGTGGGGAAGTCCGATAGCTCCTAAACGGTAACAGCTAGAGAAATCGTTCTAATACGGATGTAAACAGTGGATAGAGTGCATTTAGAGAAATTATTTTCAAATATACAGGGTGTTGCAGAAAAGTGTCACACTTAAGGTAGTTTTTTTTTAAATAGAATGCCCCAAATATTTTTGCATATTTAACACTTCTCTTGGCAGGTTTATTCATATCTAGAATTTTAGCGCCAATTAATGACCGGTTTAGAAGCTATAAATCTTTTTTCAAAAAAATTGAGTTTTACATTATCCCACTTAACAATTTACCGCTTTCACAGCCGCAACTGTGAAGACGAATTTAAGTAGGGATTTTGTTGCAGGGGCTTGTAGGGTGCTCTTCTTTAAAAGAAAATGGACCCACCATGTACAGGGTGTTCAAAATTAATTTTTAAATTTAGAGAACTTCAAAGCTAAAATTCATAACTTTTTCAAATGGAACACCCTGTATATTTTGTACCTTTGTGATGCAGAATTAAATAACGAACAGTTTTTGTATGTACGTCCCTATAGCTATCTGTAACCACTTTTGATTTATTGAAAAAAAACTGCAAGAAGTACACAATTAAAAACAATTATTTATTTAGTTGTCAAGTGTGTTGGTTGTTTTTGTTCAACAAAATATTAAAGCATCTAGCAATTGTTGTGCACGTATGCAAAATGTACATTTCACGAATATTGTTTCTCAATTTATGCAATAAAGACGCATAATAATGTACTGTTAACAGTTGTACACAGAGAGAAATACTTCATAAGAGCTTTGAACAATATTGTTCAAAATGGTGTTGGAGAAATTTATATTATAATTGTAGAATCGTATTGTCCAGCGTTGTGTAGGTTTTCGTTACTGAATTGTCTAACAGGAACGTACGACAATTATATAACACAGTCAGATTTAGTTCTGCATTCTTTGGAACAATGTTGTAGAGGATAAGCTAGCATATTATGTTGAAGTATAATTGTAAAAAATGTTTAGAAAAATACAATATTTTGTTTGAATGAAACATAATCCAGTGTTCAAACTGCTTGCTACTAATTATTGTGTTTCGCAAAGTTTATGGATGACATCTTATTGATGTCACCACTTGTAATTGTCGCTATTAATGTAAATTCGAGATTTATATATAAACAGGCGACAGCAAAAGGAAATTTCAGTGTTATACCTGTATATACTATACATTGTATAGTTATATACATATTAGTTACATATATTTTAATATATGTAAAAATGTATATTTTATTTGTGATACCTAACCTTCTGTATAGAATATTTGTGCCAGAGTATTGCACAATTTGTATAAATGTGTGAACAAGTAATTGTGTTAAATACTATTAAGCAATTGTGGCACAACTAGCGTAACAATTGTACAATTTTGTATAAAATTGTATGTAACAACATTACACATTCTGTTTTAATAAGTAACACAATTTGTTATGGAAACTTATAGACAACTATTCATTTGATTCTACAAAATTACTATTGACTTCCACAAAATGTTATATTTGAGTTTATACACATCCTTACAAAAAATTGAAAACATTATTTAAAAAATCTTGACAAACTAAATGACACAATCTTGTTCACGGTGCGCCTAGAATGAAAAAAATCCAAAAAAATTGTCCAGTGTCTTGGTCTATTGGGATCGATTCTATATGTATCTTCGATTATAAAACCACTTTTTTTAAAATCATCCTACGTCTTGTTTTAATTTGGTGGGCCAAATGCATTTTTAGAATTCAAATTCATTGTTATGTTTAAAAAAAAATAATAACAATAAAATTTTATAAGAAAATTTACTTCAATTCAATTTAATAATCCTTATTATAGTTGAAGAATACATTTACGTTGTATATTACATATATATTTAACATAAACAAAAATGGCAACTATATATGCAGACAGTTATAGTATGTCACTGCGTTCAGCAACTTACTTGAGAAGTTGGGATGACTGTCGATCACTTTAAAACGTTTCCAAACTTCTAAAAAGTCAGAATGGACGGATTCAGATGCCTGTTCACTGTACCATCCAAGACCAGTCTTCGTTAAGTCAGAGAATTCTTCTACATGAAAAAAAACTGCGTGGATCTTTGGCGTTACTTTTATCCCCAATTTCATAAATTCTCTTCGAAAAGTGGTAATACAATCTTTACAATTTAAATGAAGTTTGTGACCGAAGCAAGAGGACACTATGTCTTTAAATATTTCAAGACATTTTGCGTATTTCATATACGAAACAGGTAAGTTATCATACAAAAAATCTATCTTCGATAACAGCTTATGACAGGAATTACCGGTAAAGCAGCCACCGTGCATGGCTTCTCTTTGAACACTGCAAAGTTGAACCCATTCATTGCAAATTGCGGGAACTTTTTTCATCATATCGTTAAAAATTGTATTAACAGTTCCTAATAAAAGATGTAATTCCGGAGGAGGAATTATGTCTATTATTCTTGAGTTATTGGATGAGACAATTGGATCGTGGATGCAGTTATAATAATTTTTTGCTTCTTTATTTACACCTCCAGCATCAGTCCAGGCACGAGACTGTTGTTTTATACTTTCAAATGTTCTTGAAGTCCCTCGTTTGTAGAGTTTATGCTTATTTGCATCACACCATGTGCAAGGGTGCAATGAACTGTGCGACATCAACCCCATTAAAATGTTGGCCAATTTGAGATCGGTTGCAATAGTAACACCTTCCAACTCGTTAATTTTAAGAATTTCCCATAATAAATGCACATTGAAATAAGTTTCTTTTAAGTCCTTTAAAATTGCCAACAACATAATTTTTTTCACTCCAGAATCTTTACAAAACTCTGCTTTTCTCATTTTCTTTTTTTCCAAGTTCTTTTCTCTGAACATTTAAACAGATCTTGAGAAAGCCCCCTCCTCCATCAATTCCTATTTTCAAACCTCTCTCTTCGGCACAAATTTCCCGTTTTTCTTCAATATATTTGATTAAAGCTTTAACGTTATTGCACGCTACAGCAGGTTTTTTAATTAAAACACGATTTCCTTTCGTATCATAATTTTCAAAATCAACTGTAATTATATCAAAGAATGAATCCAGTTCATGACGTTTTTGATTTAACCTGTGTTTAAAGTTCTTTTCTACAAGAACACTGCCACGGACGTTCTTTTTAATCGATGACACCATTTGTAAAGTTTTTCTTGCACTTAAATTTAACTGGAGCTGCATCGTTCTTAAATTGTCTGTTGAAATAAATGCATCGCTGTTGTTATTTATTCCTGAAGTCGAAGGTATAGCAGTTTCCAATCTTCCAAGAAACGATGAAGCAATTTTGCTTTTACATTTTGGCGAGCTTGAATCGGCTACTATTTTAATAAAATTTTTATTACGAAAAGATTTGTCGCAACGGTGTGGTTTACCTCTTGAAATACCACTATAACACTTTGAACATATTTTAAATGGAGTAGGCGGTAATGACTTTCGCGGTCGTCCAGCCCTTTTCACCATGGGTTGTCTTATCGTGCTTTTAGGTCTAGATCTAGCAATTTCACAGATTGTGCATTCGCAAGGTATGTTTACTTTCCCAGATGCCCTTGTTGTTGGACGACTAGTAAACTTTTTTATGTTTGAGTTTGAGTAATCGTAGGTACTGACTTTTCGAGTAAAAATTCCTTTTTTATATTCTTCGATTGCAAGCCGGCACGCAGAACACAAACACCGTGTCATGTTTCCACTCCTCAAAGAATAATTACTATCAACATATTTTCGGATGATGTCTTCTTGTGTTTTGGTGACACGACGCAATTCTTTACTTCTTCCAAAACAAATCGCACAAATTGCGTACAGATTTTCTTCATGTGATTTCATAATGTAGAATATTTTTAAACGCAATTCAAAAAACATCTGACAAGGCCAAAACTTTTTATAATACTGTCAAATCGTTGTGAAATTGTTTTAATGTGACGCGCACTTCCACAGCCACCTTGATTTATTGTCCTTTTATCTAATAAATGAACTTAGCGTTTGAGAAAAAGATATTTGTAGTTAAAAATTGTTATTCCCTGTAATATCCAAAATAAGCGTAAAACGATTTTTTAAAAAGTGGTTTTTACTATAAAATTACGTCCAAAATCCATCCTTACTGACCAATCCGATGGACAATTTTTTTGGATTTTTTTCATTCTAGGCGCACCGTGTGTTTTATAATTCTACACAAATTCTCCCTGTCACTTTTTTAAGACGAATTTGTTTTACAATACCACACAATTGTTGATGAAATTTAAATACATTTTTCTCTGTGTAGGCGTTCTTTAAAATCAATCAGTAAAATGCCGTCACAATCCCAGAATATTGTTGCCATAACTTTCTTTGTCGATTGAACGAATTTCGCCTTTTTGGGACGAAGTTCATCGGGTCGCCGTCATTCCATCGATTCCCTTTTGGATAGAGGATCATAATACAGAACCATTGTTTCATCTCCAGTAACAATGGACTCCAAAATCAGCTTTGCGTCGTCTCCACACAAGTTTAAAAACGAGCGCGCACATTCGACGCGACGTTGACGTTGAACAGCAGAAAGAAGACGCGGTACCCATCTTGCACTAATTTTATTTATATTCATCATGAAGAATTCGGCGAGCACTTGTTTCCGAAATGTCAGACATCACTGCTAACTCCTTAACTTTCAAACGGCGATCTTCTAATACCAATAATTGTCAATGATTGCAACTTTTTGAGGCGTTACCGCTTCAATTGGCCGATCTTCAAAAGATTCTTGCCCCAAACGGAAACATTTGACCACTTTTCTACAGTGGAATATGAAGGAAATAAATCACCATAAACACCGTCTAAACGTTGTTTGATTTGATTAGGAGTGTGCCCTTCTTTTGATAAAAATTAAATGACCGCGCGGTACTCAATCTTCGTTAGCTGCGACATTTTCATGCACTCGTCACGATGCTTGAGTGGCTACTAAAAATCTATTACGCTTCTAGTCGTAATGGGTGGTCCAGACCACCCGTACACCCCTTTTAAAATTCGGGGGATTAAAAATTTTTAACAAGACAATGGGTGATCTTTCTAAAGTCGATGTGCATTATCGAATGACGGCAAAAAGAAACCCCCCTGACCCCCCCTTGTAGGGGGTAAGGGGAGCAACTTTGAAAATTTAAATGGGAACCCCAAAGTTTTATTGCATATTTAGATTCTACTCATCAAAATATAAATAATTTATTTGAAACATTTTTTTATCTTGGCAACACGTTAGAAAAAAAATCTGTTTGTCGAAAACACCTTAGGTAGAGAATTTGCGTTTTTCATTGTAACGTAAAATTTTTTCTCATGAAAGTACACATTAGCAAAGCTTTTTCATCACTATTTAGTAAAAAATATGAAAAACTGTTATTTGCACCTGTAAATATGCCAGAGACGGCGAAAATGTAAAAAGTCGGTTTTCTGCGATTACAGCGCCATCTGTTGCCAAGATAAAAAAATGTTTCAAATAAATTATTCATATTTTGATGAGTAGAATGTAAATACGCAATAAAATCTCGGGGTTCCTATTTGAATTTAGTTGCCCCCCTTACCCCCTACAAGGGGAAATCAGAGGGGTTCCATTCTGGGATCATTCGAAAGAGCACATCGACATTAGTAAGATCACCCATCGTCTTCTTAAAAACTTTTAATCCCCCACATTTTAAAAGGGGTGTACGGGTGGTCTGGACCACCCTGTATATAGTGTAGGCCTCTTACATGTTCAACTATGACGCAACCGAGTTTGAACATGTTGGCATCTGTAGAAGCCTGCCGGGCCGAGAATTTATGGCGCTTACGTCATATGTATTAAGCTGTATTCGGTATTTCAACTCTTTTTGCTCTGAAAGCTCTATGCCATAGTTACAATTATTTACAACAATGGATACTATAGAAACCGAGATCGAGTAAATAAATCTCGAATACCGAAAGCGGCTATGAATTACGGTACCATAGCAACTGTACAAAAAGTAATCACTTTTGCACTAGTACAAAAAAATAGTTGCTATACTTGGAAAAATGTACTACATGGCCTATTCTATTTGCTGTAAAATAAATATTATACAAAACACACCATATTTATTGTTTCTATTATTCGTGATTAATTCAACTTCTTAATGCAATATACAATCAATTTAGAATTTACAGTATTATTAGTCATCATTCCATTAGCCAAATTATCTAAACAATTTCTTAGTACTTCGGTTGTCTTCTTGCAATAATTTTCTTTTGCCTAAACTAGCACTTTTTGGCATACATCTTATGGGTATTGACCCTTTTCTACATTCATTTCTAGGAATATTGTCTCGGTTGACTATATTAGACCTTTTACTTTGACTTTTCATTCTAAATTGCTCTCCTAAAGATATAGATTCCAAAACATTATTCATAGCCTTATTATTACTGGAATGTTTTACAGAAGCTGTTTCAAAGATAGGTGGTAAAGTTGGAGAATGCGAACGCGATTGTACTTTTCGAGGTATACGAGAAAAACCCATTTTTTTATTTGAATTAAAAGCCGAATTTAAAATAGTATCTGGTGGGCTCGTTACATTAACAAATTTCTCCTTATTGAAAATATTATCTGGGAGAAAACTCAACCAATTCAAATCATCCATATGTGGAATATGCATTGGAGGTATTAGCGGAGGTGGTGGAGGCAAACTCTTGGGTAGAATTGGCCAAACTAGTGGTGTTCTATCAACTCTTATTTGTTCTGTTGTTTTCATTTCTATGCTTTCAAAGTCTTCATCAAATGAAAAATCACCACTTTCTATTTCTGGTTCTCCTTTATAGTCATCAAGAGTAGAAGACACAGAATTATTTTGTTTATGTGTTTTACAGACAGAACACTTTTTTTTATTTTGCTTATTCTGTTTATTTCTTAACATATTTTGAATTTCATGTAATACATTAGTTATATTTGCCAAAGCTGAATGAATGAGTGTTAACGCTTCTAAATTTTGATCTGATAGTGGTGTAGTAGATTGCCGCTCTTGTTTATTTCTTAATAATCCCCCTATGTAGTCATTACAAGCTTGGAGACAAGTGTTGTTTTCATACGGTTCATATGTTTGTGTATTATTTTCTCTAAGTCTTTTTGGAGACATGGGAAAAGATCTGATATTTGGATTTACACTACTTGCATTATTAATGTTTTGTGGATGCAAACAGAATTCTGTTGGCGAATTAATTAAAAAAGGAATAGGCTGTGAGGGGTTCTCGTAATCATAGGGTGCTTGAGCTTGGTATGTTGGGCATTTACCTGCAAAAGATGGAGGTTAAAATGTATAAACTTGTACAAGACTGTTTCGAAATAAGTTGGTAGATGACAATTTCTAATATTTCAATTTTCTTTTTAACATATCAACTGCCTGAATGTGATGGAATAATAGTAGTTAGTCCAATAACCTGCATGGACACTTGTTTCTATTAAAAGAAAAGAAAATTATAGCAAACCTACCAAAGTTTAAATAGGGCGTCGCTAAAAAAACAATAAAGAGTCGAAGCACAAATATTTTCTTGATATCTAAACGTGCAGTTTCATTAGAGTTCTTAATGGTAAAAAGTAAAAAAGATCTACCATTATAGTTTACTTTTCTTATATAGACCGTAGGCAATAATTATTAATATCAAATTACAGACAAACTAAATTCAAATGAAGCTAGGGTGCTAGGGTGTCCGTGTTGTCAGTTTGACTGTCTTTGAGGCAATTTAACATACAGGCCTGATCAAATCCGGTATGATCAAAAGTGGACATGAATATACTAGAGATGTGCATAGCTGCACATTTTGAGATGTGTCTAGGGAAACGCTTTTGTATTTTAGGTACTTTGTGCTGAACATCAATGTGTGAATATTTGAAAACCTGTTGAATACCAATATTGACAAATAGGATTGCATGAACGATAACCATGACAATGACTGAAACGATTATAAAGATTTCATTATACCCATTAACACTGCCTTATAGTACGAAAACCTTATACCCCTCAATAGTGAATATGCCAGCCATATTGATTGGAATTTATCGTATTTTGTTTCAGTTCGTTTACAAGCTCTACAAGACCAATCTCCATTATTTATTCTATATATTGAAGATTTGACTCTGTAGATCAGTCAACACTACTTACTTTTTATTTAATTTTTTAAACATTTCCAACCATAGACTTAAAATATTTATTTACATACACTCGAGAAGAATTATCCACTTGGTCATCATAGTTCTCTTTTATCACTTCTACAAGTCCAATTTCCATGATTTTTTTTGTATTGAAGCCTTGACTTTATATTTTCTTTAGATTTTTAAAATCATAAATTTAAAATATTTTACGTATCTAAAACACAAAGCTTATTTTTGTTACGCTCCGTTTGAGAATTCTTTTGGGACAAGTTACGTGATGAATTAAAGGTATTATACTGTAGATTTGCCAGCTCTCCTTAGTTTCATGATTTATAGAAAAATTTCCAAGCCCCTTCTTCCAATCCATTTTCCCGGAAACCTTCGGTCCAAATACTGTCGGACAGGCAATGCATAATGCGGAGGAGCTCCGTCCTGTTGGACATGCAAATAATCTGCGAAGTAATGATCATCATTTTCTATGATAATCTGTTAATATTGGATCAATATTGTCTTCTAACAATTTCAAGTACAGTTCTCATTCCAGGTAAGAAATAAGTACCAACCAAATGATCACCAAAAATGCCAAACCAGACATTTCGTTTTTCAGGGTATTGAATGTGTTTTGCAGAATATCCTCAGATTAAAATCTTACTAAAAGCGAAAATTATGGCGATTAACTGTACCATTTACGAAAAACTGCATTTGTCGGAAAAGCAGATGTTAAAAAGTAAATTTAAATTATTTTTATTGCTTCTTCACTTAAAGCCTCACAAAATTGCAAATGGTGATAAAAGTCGTTTTCATTGAGTTACTTGCAGCAAATGAATTTTGTAAGAGATAGAGATGTGGTGTTTCAAAATTCGTTGAATACTGATTCAATTAATACCCGATACAATAGCCATTTGCCTTGTACTCAACATAGGATCGCCAACAACGTGGCCTAGAACCGATAAACAATGATAACAAATTAATAACGATAAAACTAACGGAAAAACCCATGTCATAATTTTGGACTAATTAAAGACTATTCACTGTCACACAACCCATTCTCCAAATCAACCTCTAATATAAGACTACCCTACATGAATACCCACTTGTTTATGTTGACCCACTTTCATTTTTGTTAAGGACATTATTTCATTTTAGGGCATTTTTTCGTTGGTATATGCATCTAAAGTGAAATACTCTCTTTGCACTTACTCCAAGCCAAGCTTCATGAAATTCGATTAAGGACCGCTCATTCACACCGGCCCTTCACCCCGCCCTCAGAAATCCTTCCCCAGTAAAATGTCATGAAACTTGACATGGTTTAGGTGGAGAGGCAATACTTGACTCTAGAAACAAGAAACGGCGATACCAATCAATTAGCACTACATTTAATGATCCAAAAGGTAAAGGTATCACAAGAATTGCGCCACGACAAGGGTGCCAAACCAAAGGTGCTGCTGCCGTAAAGATGTTCTGATTGTTTTTATTTATAACCTGAAATTGGTCCAAAATTAGAGCCTGATTTTTATCATTTTTGTTTTCGTGACAGTCCATATGGATGATTTACCAATTTAGGGGACGATTTCAAAAATGGGTTATGTGCCAGTGAATAGTCTTTAATTAGTCCAAAATTATGATAAGGGTTTTTCATGAATTTTATCATATTTAATTTGTTATCAGTATTCAGGTGGGGTAGTTCCCTATTTAGGGGTTGATTTCGAATGTGGATTATATGTCAACAAATGGCCTTTAATTAGTTTGTTTTTATGCACGTTGGTTTTATTTTTTTAAATACTTAACTTCCTGATATAATTCTTGAGGGGTGATGGGTGATTTCTTCAATTTAGGATAATTTATAAAATTAATTATCTGTCAATGAGTAGCTTGTAACAGTTCATTTTTTTAATTTCTAAAAAATGCAATTTTATTTGTATAAATGATAAAAATCCTTAGTGCAGTTCTGTATATTAATGTATATCTTTTTCTTGATTTAAAATAGTGTTGGTATTCGATATAAATGTGAGTTCTTAAATATCAGGGGTCATTTTTAAAAAAACAAATATTCCAGACTAATAAAATTATTTCTAGAAAAATCTATAGACTTCGCTTTAAACAATGGTACCGTTTTTGCACATGTTAGCATTTACCATCTCTTGTTTTCGTGGAAAAGAATATTTTCGAATGAATTTGTCCCCTAAATTTAAAAGGCCAGCGATTTCAGTTGATGTGAACATACATTTTATTTATTCTCATACACGTTAAGTTGAAATTCTATGAAAAAATATCATTAAAACCTATCTTGCCTTAATTTATGATTTCCTTGTACGTGCTTATTGGTAAATTTCAAATAAACACATCTGCATTTCGAAAGATATCATGTCTGCAAATCTTTTTGTGAAACCCGGGGCTCTGAATTTTCTTTGTGTAAAAATACTAGTTTCAGTTGGCTTGCAAAAAGTCATGTCATTCCCTTATTGGTCTATTTGAAATGCTCCCTCTTAAGATTGCCCGTCACCATGTAAGTTTGAATACTTTTTTAAGCAGAGTCTGAAATAGGTTTTTGCAGAGCATGGAGCTCTCTCTTGGAGGGATGCCCCAGGTAAAGTTTTCGTTAATCTTTATTTTAAAACACTACAGTTTTTAATATGAATAAAGTTACTGTCTTCAAGAGTATAATTAAGTTATACTACTACCGTTTTGTGCGTTTAGTTCTGTTATCGTACCGAAAGCTCACTTGCTTCAATTTAACGTTGATTTTTTGGGGTTAATAAGTTAACCAAACTATAAAGTTTAATTAACGTTTAGTAGAGGCATTTTCAGTTTTAATGATTGATCTGGCTTGATCAAAATACAGTTAATTAAAAAGGGAACTTTTAAAAATTAGTTCTACAAAAAGACAATTATACCGAACTTTAGTTTCTTGGTTTATGGATTTTGCAGCCATATCAGAATTTAGGGTGTATTCCATTCTTCTGTTTCATCAGGCGGTCGAGCTTGGTGACAAGTGTTTGTTCAAATTTAAAAGGCAATACTGTATTAATTGCTTTGTAAGGTGATGTTGGAATGAATTAATCCAATTAATGTATTGTGACTATGAATTTTATTTTGTCAATGTTAATATAAGAGAATTATCATTGTGTATTAAATATTTTTGACCATTTATTTTTATTATTGTTTACTACAATGCTTTACATGAAAGTATTTTTATTTTGTTGGTTTTAAATAAACTTATAATTAACTCTAATTAATTTGAATATTTATGAAAGTCTTTAAATGTTTTACTCAACCTAACTTTGACATAAACGATTATTACTAAATAAAAATCAAATTATATTTATTAGATCTGATTCCAGTTTCTGGTTATCGAGTCAATATTTTTATAAAAATTACTGGACTTTCCTAATCAGATGGCGCCCTAATAATATGTATTTTCTTGTGTCTTAAACCTTTATCTATTCTTTTTGCAAAGATAAGATCTCAAACCGAGGCAATCTTGAGTTGTGCAGTAAGTATTAAAAATTTTGTGCTGTACAGTTTACGTAAGAACTTTTGAAAGTTAAAGTAATTAGCTTTGTTTTTGTTCCGGTAAAAATGCTTTGTTTCACTGCCGCTCAATTGCGAGGCTTTGTTGTGTTTTTTGTGGCAAAATAACGTTTGTTTCAAGCTTTAACTAATTTAAAGTTGGGCATGGTGTTATTGGCATTTTTTCCATTTAATTCCATGACATTAGTCATAAGGGTTGGTTTACCAATTTGGGGTATGATTTAAAAAATGAGTTATTTGCCAGTGAATATTCTTTAACTACTTATTTCGTAGCTATGGCTCGGTTATTCAGGATTTTACTTAACTTCGTGATACTATTAATAGGCAGTGACAGTTTAGGGGATGATTTCAAAAATGGCGTTTGAGATAATGAATACTTTTTTTTTATTAGTTCAAGTATACAGCACAGTTTCTTCAGAGTCTTAGGTATTCAATTTCGTGACATCGATAATAATTATGGCACAGTTCTTTTTCTGATTTTTATCATCTTTAAATCGTGACATTATTCATGGGAAGGGGGAATTTATCAATTTAAGGGATGATTTCAAAATTGTGTTATCTGCCAATTAATAGTAATTAATCAATCCGAAATTATAGGTTTTATCAGCATGTTTTGTTATTTAATTTCATGTTTTTACTCACAAGGGGAGATTTACCAATTTAGGGGATGAATCCAAAAATAGGTTATGCGACAATGAATACTCCTTAATTAGTCCAAAATTATGATATAGTGTTTACCAGAATTTCATCATTTTTAATTTTGTGGTATTATTCATATGGGGTAGTTTTCTATTTAGGGGTTGAATTCGAAATTGTATTATATGCTAATGAATAGTCTTTAATTAGTCCAAAATTATAGCCCAGCTTAAATTGATTTATTATTTATATTTATATGGCGGGGTTGCCTGCTTGAGCTCAAGTCAGCACCCCCATTTTAACATTTCATTTCTGATCAATAGGGGTTGGTCCAAAATATTTTGAGTTTGTTCAAAATTATAGCACTAAAATTTTTTAAATAAAGTGAGAGTGCTAACTTTGTCGATGTATATATTCCTTTAACAGAGATTTGCAATAGTTTATGAAATATGGAAATTTCTCTAGCAATTTATGAAATTATCAGAAATGTTTGAAAATATCCGAAACATTTCTGAATTTGCGAACTGTCAAACATTTTAGAAGGTCAAATTAAAAAATATAAATATTAATATCATAATTAACACAAAGTGGGTGTAATTTATTAAGGTGAAAATATGTAAAGCTCAAAGTCTCACCCACTAAATGGAATAAATGTGTACAAATCACAGACGGTATTCCGAGACAGACTGAAGAGAGTAAATAAATTCGAAACAGTCTGTCTTGGAGTACCATCTGTGATTTGTACACATTTATTCCATTTAGTGGGTGAGACTTTGAGCTTTACATATTTTCACCTTAATTGTAGAAGGTAGTAGTAGAAAACCAACTCATCAAAAACTAAGCAATGATATTTGATAAACTTCATTCACAGGGCAGTTAACATGTTAAATAATCCTTTTAATAAAAATCAACCTTATGCAAAATGTAGGAAAAAAAAACCTTGTTTAGAAAAGTTTTTCTTTGTACATAGTCCTCCACCATAGCATGCATCAAGCAGTTCAAAGTATTTTGCACAAAGGCATCCACTATTCGCATCGCCGTCTTCATTTACCATTTGCAATTTTAAGCGTACATTAACAGGTTTAGCCTTATTGTCTTTCGAGTCAAACATTTCACAACTATTAAATGCAATATCACCTGTAGTATATGATCTAAGACTTTTACATTTCCGGCTACAATTAATATAATTTCTTACTACTAAAATACACCTTATATCGTAATTGTTTACTTACTTCTTAGGTATACGATTATAGCTTTGTTGACTACATTTTTCAATACACGTAGGCATTTTAAAACTTTTCAAATAATTTTGACAATATACATAATTTTGACATTGATATATTTTTAAACTTCGATAACTTGATTTTTAAAACGCAGTTCGTCGTACAATAATACCTACCTTTAAGTCTCGATGAATTATGGGTGTTTGGCAGTGGTGCAATCTTGACACAGCTTCACATGTATCACAGAATATGGTTAACACTTCTTGCTCCGTAAAATTTGCTTTTGCTCGAGTTTTCATTAATCCTAACACATTGTTTTGACAATAGGGCATTAATAATAGTACTTCATATACCCCACCACCAGTAGCTGTCAGACTTGAATCTACATAACCGATTATATTTTTGTGCCCACTTAAATTGCTCTATTAAAATAAAGAAAAAAAAATTAATAATAATAATCTACCGTTATACATAGCATAATTTTAAAATTAACTTACAGCAATTTGAATTTCTCTTTTAGCAACATTGAGATCCTGTTCATTGTTGACATACATTCGTTTAAGGGCATAACGTACACCATTATTGGCCTTCACAAGATATACAATTGCAAAACCACCTGCAAATATAATAAAATGATATATATTAATTACAATGATCCACCCCCTAAATTAAGTAGGTTAAGTTCTTCACCCTCAGCTAAGATATCCTCGACGGTAACGGTAAGCCGGCCAACGGTGAATGTTTTGCCAACAACACTATTAGTTTCTTTAGATGTATTATCAATTTTAGTTTCGATTTTAGAAAATAATTTTTTCATTTTGGTCGGTTACTATACGTAAAAAACCTAACATTGAATTAATTCGATAGCTTTTTAAATTTTTCTTAAATCACAAAATCACAAATTCACGATTGTACACAAATTACATGGTTTTATTTTATTATTAAATTAAACTTTTTGTTTAATTCTGTATTTTATTAATAATTACACCTGCACTGCATTTTTAGTGACGTTTATAAAATGGTAAATGACATTAGATTGACATTTGACATTATTAATTTTTTTTGAGAATCTTAAAGCTCTGTTCACATGCGCATATAATTCTTTGAAATGCGGCTGTTCACATATAAATTTTATGTTCTTAATATAAAGTAGATTTATTTAATTAATAACTATTTATGTAACAAGTACATAATGTAGGACTTTATAGACAAGCCCAGTTAATGGGCGAGCGAGCGAAGCGAGCAAGGCCTATAAAAAGGACGAGTCTATAAGGTCCAATTATGTAAGAGTTGCATACAAAGCTTATGTTCGATTCCTAAAATTGTGTAATTATCAAAAGAAAATCAGTTTATAAATTTGACATCTATTCTTGACAGAAGAAAACTTGACATGTAACATAAAGTTGTCATACTTGATTTTACTACTATATACTTTATTTTACTACTACCACTTTATTTTACGAGTACAATAATAAGCCAGTTCACTGCCGCAAAACAATACAATAAACAGTACTTTATAATGCAATCGGACATAAATTATTTTATTTGATTTATTTAACTAGATATAGTATCTAAATACTTATATGGTACCTAGATATATATCTACTTTTTAAATCTTGTAACTGTATTTAGATGTACGTAAATCTTTAGCAAATTATGAAATATAATATAAATACAAAGATTAGTTAAAGTTTCACAAGTTTTATTAATATCTTAACCTGACAATATTGTTTCGACACTTTATGTCATTATCAAAGGTAGATAATCTTGTTTATTGTTTCTAGCCTTATTTTGTGGAACTCCATAATCATGAAAGAAATAAAGATTATTAAAAGTTTCACAGTTTTATTAAAATACAACCTGACAATATTGTTTCGACAGCTATGCTGTCATTATCAAAGGTAATATAATTATAAACAAACACGTCGCTAAGGTAGATACAAAATAGGTACCTAGATAAAATAATAATAATAATCATAATTAAATATCTAATACTTCCAGTAACGGAGAATTACTGAGCTCAAGTTCAATTCATTAAAGGTACCCTGAGTTTGTGTTTGTATATCTCAAAGGCTTCTAAAATGTCTAATTTGCGTTTGTTATTACAAAAATGTAGGAATTTAATATTATTTTGAGGAGTCATTGTGTGATTTTGTTCTAAAAGGTGTTTGGCGTAATTCGATTTTTCAAGATGTTTATTTTTGTAATGACGTACGTGTTCTTTATATCTTATGTCAAAATTTCGAAGTGTTTGTCCAATATATACCGAACTACAAAAAGAACAATTTAAACGGTAAATGCACGATTTCATGATATCATGTGTTCTGTCTTTAGCATTAAATAAAAATGAAAAAGTGTTAGTGTTGGTTTTAAATGTTATTTTATAATTGTTGGTTTTTCTTAGTATATGTGCAATCTTTTCTGATATTTTGCTAAAATATGGTATAGATATGTAATTTGTGTCTTCTGTTTGATTGTCAATGGGATATATTCTTTTGATAGCTAACCTATAATCTTTTTGTTTAATTAAAGTGTCAATCATGTTCGGATTATAATGATTTGCATGTGCTAGTTGTTTAATGGTTGATATCTCTTTGCTAAAATCTGATTTTGTTAGTGGAATAGTTAAAGCTCTGTGTACTAATGATCTGTAGTCTGCTATTTTATGTGTATTATGGTGACAAGATTCATTTGGTATTGTTATGTCTGTTTGTGTTGGTTTTCTGTATATGGAAAATTCAAATAGATTGTCTGCGTTAATCTTGATATTTAAGTCTAGAAAGTTTATAGCCCTGTTTTGTTCTGTTTCTAGTGTAAATTTTATATTAGGGTGGATACTGTTTATAAGAATTAAAAATTCATTGATAACCTCAAAAAAACTGTCAAAACAAGCTAAAATGTCATCAACATAACAAAACCAGAAGATAATGTGTTTAGAGAGGTTTAATTCAAATATTCGATCTTCAAACTTGTCCATAAATATGTTAGCTAACTCATTATAATCCGAACATGATTGACACTTTAATTAAACAAAAAGATTATAGGTTAGCTATCAAAAGAATATATCCCATTGACAATCAAACAGAAGACACAAATTACATATCTATACCATATTTTGGCAAAATATCAGAAAAAATTGCACATATACTAAGAAAAACCAACAATTATAAAATAACATTTAAAACCAACACTAACACTTTTTCATTTTTATTTAGTGCTAAAGACAGAACACAAGATATCATGAAATCGGGCATTTACCGTTTAAATTGTTCTTTTTGTAGTTCGGTATATATTGGACAAACACTTCGAAATTTTGACATAAGATATAAAGAACACGTACGTCATTACAAAAATAAACATCCTGAAAAATCGAATTACGCCAAACACCTTTTAGAACAAAATCACTCAATGACTTCTCAAAATAATATTAAATTCCTATATTTTTGTAATAACAAACGCAAATTAGACATTTTAGAAGCTTTTGAGATATACAAACACAAACTCAGGGTATCTTTAATGAATGAACAACTTGAGCTCAGTAATTCTCCGTTACTGGAAGTATTAGATATTTAATTATGATTATTATTATTATTTTATCTAGTTACCTATTTTGTATCTACCTTAGCGACGTGTTTGTTTATAATTATATTACCTTTGATAATGACAGCATAGCTGTCGAAACAATATTGTCAGGTTGTATTTTAATAAAACTGTGAAACTTTTAATAATCTTTATTTATTTCATAACAAGAGTAGATAAGATTGATAAACAAACACGTTGCTAAGGATAAATACATACACAAAATAGGTAACTAAATACAATACATACAAAAACTAAATATCTAACACTTCTAACAAAGATTAGAGAGGGTTAAGATAGCAAGCGAAGCGACGATGCATAGATAATATAATAATATACTACTACGTATATAGAATGCAAACTGAATACAATTGAAATTTTAAAAGATTAGCATCATAAATAAAACACTTTAGATAAGAAAGTACTGTATTACCAACACTGGACAAATTGCAGCGCCAAACTGGTTGCGGGGAAAACTAAACTCAGATGGCGGGAGGTTTAAATATAATCCAATTATTCCAATACTACTAAAGTTAAAGATTTGTATGTGTGTCCGAGCCCAATTCTCGCGTTCTATAAGGGCTAGAGAGATGGGCTTGGGCTCATTCGACGCGTAATTTGCCGAGGATAATGCACGACCAAAATTGTTTAAATTAGGGTATGTTTTAAAATTTTTTAAATTAGGTTATGTTTTAAAAAATCGGTAAATGCTGATTCTATCGTACTATTTAGTGCTATTGAGTGTTATTTGGTACTAATATGTGCTCTATCGATAGAGAATCGATTGGAGATTTATGTAGGTCATGTAAATACTGACCTACTTTAAAAAAAATCGATAAATGCTATTTCTATCATACTTAAGTGCTTAGGCCCGTAGGGCCCATTATCCTAGTAATTATACTATATTTCATTTCTATAATTCCAATTCATTTTAAATCTCTAGGGATTTATGTGGATGCACTGGTCTAACTCCAAACTTATGTATGTTGATATTATTAAATGATAAATAATGATATCAACATACATCAGTTTGGGGTAGAACATCCACACAAGTCCCTAGAAATTTAAAATAGATCGGAATAGTAGAAATGAGATATAGTACAGAGGATAATTTTTAAATATTTTAAAAATATATTCAAATATGAATACTTACAAATTCTTATATTTATATAAATATTTCTATACAAATATTAATTAAAGATTAGTTTTTTAGATTACAAAAAAAACTTACAACTAAAATAATAAATTGTAAAATCATTACAGAGGCTTAGCTTGTAAACGTACAAATAAATATAAACAGACTACATTACTTGTTATGTATAAGGTAAAATCTAAATCTTAAAACAATGAACCATCGTTTCGTGCTTGTTTGGGGTGGTTGATTTTCTTTGTCACTTCCTCCATTAACATCTGCTTAAATATTTAAACATAAGTACAAAATTAATTAAATGAAAGCAGAAACATTTTATAAGTGACTAATATACCTGGTAATCCCAGCAAAGGTATTGTATCTCTCATCAGTCCTCTTTTCATAGTTGCAATAATATACTATCTTGTAAGAAATGTTGATTACATACGTAGTATGTGGTATATATTTGATCAAGGGTTAGATCTTTTAAACGTGCTTGATTGATATTCTTTATCCACTTTTTTAATAGCTTGGCATCTGTAGAAAATCGATGCCGTTTACTGTAATGATCTTCACAACCAGATACGCAACATTTATTTTTATATATCATGTTGGGCATCCATGTTTTCCTGCAAGCATGTAGGTACACAGTAAAGAAAAAGCATTAAACTTATATATTTTATTTTCCTACGACCCCATACGAAAGTGAACAATAGCAAACGCTACCGATATTAAGAAAGTGAGTCATATAACACGCGTATGTTAGGAACATAACACACGTGTGTGTTATGAAAATACGTCACGCTAAGCAATATCTAGAAATCCATGAATTTTGTTTACATTAAAATGATGACATTAATGTTTAATCCAATTTTGAGAAGCATTTTAACAATTATGTATCTATTCTTTTCTTATAAATATAACTTTAATTAATGTTTAATTAGTTATTTTAGCTATCAAAAAGAAATATCTAATAGACTACACCTAACGTAACCTCACTATAATACATGAAAATTAATGAAGCAAGTTTGCCAAGATTAAAATCAGCGATGCCAAATGGGAGAAAAATAAGAGTAATGTCAAATAATTTAGTTAGGCAACCTCTTTCACATCTGGCATTGTGTTATTAGTTGAAGTTATATTTGTTAATTATGGAGATATTATTAAATATAAATAAAAAATAAATTATGTGCCTCTGAAATTATTATATTATAAATTGTAATAGTAATTCATTTAATTAATTTTGATGCTAAACCCAAGGTTTAATTTTATACTATGTTTAAATAAGTTATGAATATATAAGTTTTTAAAATTGAAATTTATATTTAGTAAAAGAATCTATTAAATAAAATGTTAACAGACACCCATTCACTTTAACAATTGTCATAATTCAGCTCCAGAAAAATAAAATTAAGTTGTCAAGATAACTTAATTTTATTTTTCTGGAAATGTTTTGATAGAAATTTCGTTATAATTATTCATATTGTGAAACTAAATTGTTTAAAAAATTAAACTTTATATCCTAAATTTAAATGGCTTAAGAAAATTAGCTTTAAGTGTGAATTTCCTGAAAGTCCCTAGAAATTTAAAATAGATCGGAATAGTAGAAATGAGATATAGTACAGAGGATAATTTTTAAATATTTTAAAAATATATTCAAATATGAATACTTACAAATTCTTATATTTATATAAATATTTCTATACAAATATTAATTAAAGATTAGTTTTTTAGATTACAAAAAAAACTTACAACTAAAATAATAAATTGTAAAATCATTACAGAGGCTTAGCTTGTAAACGTACAAATAAATATAAACAGACTACATTACTTGTTATGTATAAGGTAAAATCTAAATCTTAAAACAATGAACCATCGTTTCGTGCTTGTTTGGGGTGGTTGATTTTCTTTGTCACTTCCTCCATTAACATCTGCTTAAATATTTAAACATAAGTACAAAATTAATTAAATGAAAGCAGAAACATTTTATAAGTGACTAATATACCTGGTAATCCCAGCAAAGGTATTGTATCTCTTATCAGTCCTCTTTTCATAGTTGCAATAATATACTATCTTGTAAGAAATGTTGATTACATACGTAGTATGTGGTATATATTTGATCAAGGGTTAGATCTTTTAAACGTGCTTGATTGATATTCTTTATCCACTTTTTTAATAGCTTGGCATCTGTAGAAAATCGATGCCGTTTACTGTAATGATCTTCACAACCAGATACGCAACATTTATTTTTATATATCATGTTGGGCATCCATGTTTTCCTGCAAGCATGTAGGTACACAGTAAAGAAAAAGCATTAAACTTATATATTTTATTTTCCTACGACCCCATACGAAAGTGAACAATAGCAAACGCTACCGATATTAAGAAAGTGAGTCATATAACACGCGTATGTTAGGAACATAACACACGTGTGTGTTATGAAAATACGTCACGCTAAGCAATATCTAGAAATCCATGAATTTTGTTTACATTAAAATGATGACATTAATGTTTAATCCAATTTTGAGAAGCATTTTAACAATTATGTATCTATTCTTTTCTTATAAATATAACTTTAATTAATGTTTAATTAGTTATTTTAGCTATCAAAAAGAAATATCTAATAGACTACACCTAACGTAACCTCACTATAATACATGAAAATTAATGAAGCAAGTTTGCCAAGATTAAAATCAGCGATGCCAAATGGGAGAAAAATAAGAGTAATGTCAAATAATTTAGTTAGGCAACCTCTTTCACATCTGGCATTGTGTTATTAGTTGAAGTTATATTTGTTAATTATGGAGATATTATTAAATATAAATAAAAAATAAATTATGTGCCTCTGAAATTATTATATTATAAATTGTAATAGTAATTCATTTAATTAATTTTGATGCTAAACCCAAGGTTTAATTTTATACTATGTTTAAATAAGTTATGAATATATAAGTTTTTAAAATTGAAATTTATATTTAGTAAAAGAATCTATTAAATAAAATGTTAACAGACACCCATTCACTTTAACAATTGTCATAATTCAGCTCCAGAAAAATAAAATTAAGTTGTCAAGATAACTTAATTTTATTTTTCTGGAAATGTTTTGATAGAAATTTCGTTATAATTATTCATATTGTGAAACTAAATTGTTTAAAAAATTAAACTTTATATCCTAAATTTAAATGGCTTAAGAAAATTAGCTTTAAGTGTGAATTTCTCTGTTAAACCTAACCATAACAATTTTGCTTTAAAATCTTCAAAAATTATATTCTTGAAAATTTTAAAAAATCAAAATTTTTTAAACATTTGAAATTTGGGGGGTCGTAGGAAAAATATTGTACATTACACGTTGGAAAGTAACTTTTCTGCACTCGTGTGATTTCCGCACTCGGCTTACGCCTCGTGCGTCAATTCACACTCGTGCGTACGAAAAGTCTCACTTTCCACACTAGTAATGTAATATACTATAAACATAGGTACCACTTAAATCGATTCACTAAATTCGGACTTCACAAATTAATAACAAAATTATTTGTTTGCAACATTTCAGAATTAATTACTGAACACAATAACGCCTAATCCGCAAATTTAACTCACGCACATCACGTGCGAATCATAGATAATAAATATACTTGTGCGAATGCTGACAGTTCGAAATTTTAAAATTTTCTTCGATTGTTTCATGGCCATCTGCATTAGCTAACATATGACTGATACAGTTGGCCATGATTGTTTTGAAGGGTGGCGCCTTTCGTCGGTTGCGGTGAAAAGGTTTAGCAATCTGTGATTAGCACCAAAAATACAGATGGCCCGAGTAGTGCGATCTACCCACGGCCTACTAGATTCCTATAAGCTTCGCTTCGAAGCTTATATAAATCTAGTAAGCCGTGGATCTACCATGACCATTTCTATTAATAAAACCAAGACCCGATGCAGTTGTTTACATAATTCTATCTATATATATATATATAAAAGGGAAAGATTGTCTGTCTGTCTGTATATATGTATGCAATTTTCTCCGCAACCACTGGACCGATTTGGATGAAATTGGTATCATTGGAAAGGTCTTGGCCCAGAATAGAAAATAAGACCAAATTGGACTCGATTGGACTGATCGGCCATCGTGGTCCGAAATAACAGCGAAAAACCCATATATGGAAGTTAAAAATGGGTACTGAGATTGATGTGACAAGAAAATATATATAGATCTCGCACAGCAAGCTAGCTGCTGCCGCGAGCAGAAAGTAAAAACATGTAATTTCAATAAAGCGCAGCAGAGCGCGCCGGGTATTTGCTAGTATAGTATAATCACGTGAGCTGTATCCTATAAATTCATTTTTTTAACTTGAACTGACATTTCTCAAAAAATAAAATATGTCGAAATATAACTGTGCCGTTTTTAAATGTTTTGATACAAAATCTTCTCGACATCGATTTCCAAATCCTACAAAGGAACTGACCAGGTTTCATAAATGGAAGAACTTTTGTCAAAACCAGTACATTGAAAAACTAACAGAGAAGAAAATTTACAACAATTACCGTATATGTGAAATTCATTTTAGTAAAAAAAGAGGTAACTAGCACCGGGAGATTAGTAATGAGTGCCTGCCCTAAAGGTAAGATATTTAATGCAGATAAGTTTTAAAGCAGACACAGTAAATGTTCCGTGGATTTTTTTAAATTGTAGCCCAAGAAGAATTTAGAGAAGATATTATAGGTATTACTGATAATATTGAAAACCACACATCAATTTCGAATACACCACCGCATGTTCCAAAGGTAATTTCAAAATTTTGAGTCAGGCCAACGGATACGAAAACTGTGTCCAAAAGCAAAAAAGTTATACCAGGAAGTTAAAAAGTTAAAAAAACAATCAATACTACAAAACAAAAGTTAATTTTAAGTAGAAAAGCATTATGTCTCGTAAAGAAGTTTCAGTATAATGTCGAATCGAGTGTATTAAGTCAAGAGGCGGTACAGTTTTGTTTATCGTAGTTAAGAAAACGGAATATAAAACCAAATGGCCGAAGGTACAATAGGGATGAAAAGATTATGGCGTTGTCTATGTACAAATATTCTGGAAAGGGTTATAATTTCTTAAGGAACTTATTTGCATTGCCCAGTCGTCAGACGGTAATGAAGTTACTGAATGCGTTACCTATAAATGCGGGAATAAATAATGTGATATTTAAATATCTGAAGAAATGTTCTGAAAAAATGAAGAAGAAAGATAAATACTGCGTATTACTTTTTGATGAAATGTTCTTTCTCCCAGCATTTCGTATGACAAATATTCTGATAGATTTATTGGGTTTGAGGACTTTGGACATAAGCAAAACCTGGAGATAGCAAACCATGTGCTTGTATTTAAATTGCGTTTAACATTTACCAAGTGGCAGCAAAGTTTAGCGTATATTTTTACAAATTCTGGAATAAAGACCAAAGATTTAGTTGAATATTTAAAATTGTTTATACGTAATATTCAACATTATAATCTTAAAATAGTAGCAACAATATGTGACCAAGGCTCAGCTAATCAAGCCGCTATTAACTATTTACTTAAAGAATCGAAAGACATTTATTTAAAAAAAGGAATGAGCTTCAAACGAAAATTAATAGTGAATGATGAAGAAATCACAGCTTTATATGATCCTCCTCATTTGATTAAGGGCATTCGTAATAATATGCTTTACAAAGATTTAATATGGAAACAAGGTGAAACAGTTTGCATTGCAAAATGGCAAGACATAGTTAATGCCTACATGATAGATGGATGGAGCGGCAAATTTTCAGTTATGCCAAAATTAACTGATCAACATGTTATACCTACAAAAATTAATAAGATGAAGGTTTCTTTTTGCACACAAGTTTTTAGTCACACGGTTGCAGCTGCGATGTATTTTATGGCAAAAACAAGTTAGTAATTATATTTCTGTAAAACAGCATAATTCTAAATTTTCTAATATTTCAGATCATAAAACTCCTGATGCAAAATTTACTTTAAATAAAAGAGCTGAAGAAATTGCAAAAATTATTAGACAAGCTAGTTGACAGTTTCAATTGAGGCACTCTAAAACCACATATTGCTAAACCTTTAAGAGGCGGAGTTACTCGAAAATCACCACATGTAAATTTCTGGAAAGAATCAATCGAAACTTTACAGTGTATGTCGTTCGAAGGACGCAATCCACCTTCTTTAAAAAATTTAATCACTACATTAGAAGGTTTTATTGAGATACATAAAGATTTAGACTCGGATGGGTTTAATTTCTTTTTACCTCGTGGTTTTAATCAGGACTCTCTTGAGAATTATTTTGGTAAAATAAAAAAACAAAGAGAAACACGAATCCTACGTGCCAACAATTTTCGGAATCATTTAAAACACTTCTTGTTCAAGAGGTAGTAGCTTGCTCCAAAGCTGGAAACTGTGAAGAAACTAATTTAACAAACTTATGTTCTTTAAAATCATTAATAGATCAACCACTAACAGGAAATCATAATTTCAGCAGTAACACAAATAGTTGATTTCAATGCTATTAAACAAATCTCTTCCTTAAAAGACATATACTTTCAGAAGAATCTACAGTGTGTTTTTTGTAAACGATAATATAGAAAATCCAATGGAATTTTATCATTTTCCTCCTAAGTTTGTACCCTTACAAATGTAAGTAGAAATTTTGGTTTCAATCGAAAGAAGAATTCATTCCACGTCAAAAAAATATAAGATTTTATGAAGAAATCCAAAATCTATTTAGAAAAATACTTAAAAAGCTTATTGATTTACTGCTTTTGGTAATAAGCTATTAAAAAAGCTGGAAGCTGTACGCTGATTGGTGTAGCGGTTAACGCTTCAGATTCCTAATCAAAAATCGCGGGTTCAAACCCCAACTTCGTATACTTTTTTTTTTAAATTGTATTGCTTACTAATTATTATTTTTAGAACTTTATTACAACGATTATTAGTTTCATGCCTTTTTCATTTACCTTTCTGATAGGTAGTTAAAATTGTACAAAAAGTAACGGTAAACCCCCGTAGCAAAAATATCTAATAATAAGAAAAAATTAATAATAATTGTAATAATGTTCTAAAAATAATAATTAGTAAGCAATACAGTTAAAAAAAAGTATACGAGGATGGGGTTTGAACCCGCGATTTTTGATTAAGAATCTGAAGCGTTAACCGCTACACCAATCGGCATTTAGCTTCTAGATTTTTTTTAATAGCTTATTACCAAAACCAATAAATTAATAACCTTTTTAAGTACTTTTCTAAATAGTTTTTGGTTTTCTTCATGAAGTTTAATATGTGTTTGTCATAAAATGAATTCTTCTTTCGATTGATAACAAAATTTCTACTTACATTTGCAAGGGTACAAATTCAGGAGGAAAATGATAAAATTCCATTGGATTTCCTATATTATCGTTTACAAAAAACAGACTGTATATGTTAATGTTATTTCATACATATCTGGATGGGTGGCAAAAAAGTTAAAAAACTCGTGTTATATTTGCAAGTCGCAAATGTTTAGAAATAAAGAAAGTATTGCAAATAATAGCGAGACATACGGTTTCATGTATGAAAAGGAATATGGGCGAAGTATACCATACAGATTAAAGTATTGTACCTTAGTATTTATTAATTGTATAAATAAGACTTACAAAATAACTAAAATATTATTATGAAATAAATAAAGATTATTAAAAGTTTCACAGTTTTATTAAAATATACCTGACAATATTGTTTCGACAGCTATGCTGTCATTATCAAAGGTAATATAATTATAAACAAACACGTCGCTAAGGTAGAAACAAAATAGGTAACTAGATAAAATAATAATAATAATAATAAAAATTAATAATAAAAATCATAATTAAACATCTAATACTTCCAGTAACGGAGAATTACTGAGCTCAAGTTGTTCATTCATTAAAGGTACCCTGAGTTTGTGTTTGTATATCTCAAAGGCTTCTAAAATGTCTAATTTGCGTTTGTTATTACAAAAATGTAGGAATTTAATATTATTTTGAGGAGTCATTGTGTGATTTTGTTCTAAAAGGTGTTTGGCGTAATTCGATTTTTCAGGATGTTTATTTTTGTAATGACGTACGTGTTCTTTATATCTTATGTCAAAATTTCGAAGTGTTTGTCCAATATATACCGAACTACAAAAAGAACAATTTAAACGGTAAATGCCCGATTTCATGATATCATGTGTTCTGTCTTTAGCATTAAATAAAAATGAAAAAGTGTTAGTGTTGGTTTTAAATGTTATTTTATAATTGTTGGTTTTTCTTACTTTAGTTTTTCTACCTTAGCGACGTGTTTGTTTATAATTATATTACCTTTGATAATGACAGCATAGCTGTCGAAACAATATTGTCAGGTATATTTTAATAAAACTCTGAAACTTTTAATAATCTTTATTTATTTCATGATTATGGAGTTCCACAAAATAAGGCTGGAAACAATAAACAAAACAAAAAAAAAAATATTATTAAATCATATAAGCGGAACAACAGAAAATAGACAATTAATTATACTTACATTTTGTAAAAAATCATGTAAACTTTCCATTTTCTTGCAGTCATAAAGCTGATTTAATAGATACCATTGTTTGTAAGATAGTTGATTTAGCTATTTTTAAGTATGTTAAAGGAATTAACAACATTATGAAAGGCAAAGATAGTAAAAATTGTAAATACAAGTCTGAATTGTTTAACAAATCGCGAAAAATGTATTTGTCACGATGTAAAAATAAATTAATTTAAATAATTACTTAGATTTTTTTAAACCAGCAGGAAGAAATTAATTAAAATTCTTAAAAATGAAACCGTACAGGTAAAATTGCATTTAGGATACTTAGCTCCAAAAATACAGATGGCGCACTAATTATTATTCGAACACGGCCTACTAGATTCATATAAGCTTCGCTTATATACAGCCGTCTCATTTCCAGTTTTTTCATTGTTAAAATTAGGATCCAAAAATTACAGATTCGTACGTTAATTGGCGCCCACTGACGGTCATTTTGCAACAAAACTGGTTTGTAGTCAGACTGCAGTCATTAATTTTTAGGTTATACGTCATGCCAGTAATTGTCATTTCCTATTGTCTAATAAATACTTTATTAATTTATTGGCATTTGTACATACATATTTGAAAATAACGTACACATAAATATGCCAGAAATATGTTACAGTAGGAACTAGGAAACCAAAATATCCTACATAGTCTAATAAAATTTAGAAAATTATACTACTGAATTAACGCATGTTTACTAATGCCTCAATTCTTAGACTAGAAACACTTAATAACTAAATGATAGCCACAATATAAGTAAGTACAATTTTATATTTCGCAAATTGCAAATGCTCTTTTGGGTTTTGTAGCACTTGAATTACCACAGCATATGATGTAAACACAATCTTAATGCACGATCTACTAACTGAAGCTATGATTAGAAGTATTAGAAGTAGGTATTCATGGAATGATGCAATCTCACTGTGGCAGTCACTACTAAAAATAAATATTTTTAGACAAGAGCTAATGAAATCTACTTGAGTTTTAAGACCAATCTTTTCGGTAAAATAAATATAGAATTGACAAAATTTGTTACCTTTATATAGAATTTGGTTTATATGATATAAATCAAAAACGATGTCGGATAGTGTATTTAGAAATTTTGAAGGGCGGTTAAGAACCTAGGATAACGATAATAATTAAATAACGATTTTCGTATCATGTCGTAACAGATTTTGTAGTAAGAAGGTAGAGAAAGTTTTCTAGGAAGAAGATGGAGTCTGAAACTTTTCTGAACTAACTAAATGCATGATCTATAGGTATAGAATATCAATACTATTAAACTTTTACACACATTCATATGGAGTGTCGCACTATACGGGTCTGAAACTTAGACATAGATCCAAGATTGTTTTACGTGGGGTACCCGTGTTAACATACCCCCACGTTCCTTCCATGAGGAAGTGATTGGGATACGCCCAATCAGCGCGCAAGTTGCACAACCGGCAATCGTGCAATTGCTCCCAGATTAACTCACTGGTAGGAGCGAGGTTGCCTATCCACCCTCTACTAGCTAAGCGTTCACTAGTGACCGAGCAGTTGACTTAACACGCTGCTCACCCGCCGGCACCCTCCCGTCCTCTTTCATACGGGGTCAAGTACCTCGTCCAGCATAGGACTATTCCCCAGCTATGCGCTCTTGCAAAGTGGGACCACTGCCCGATCGAATCCAACCTCAATTGTGGCAGGACTTGGTTTTTAAGCGGTTTTGCCACCCCGATCTACCAATTTTAGGCTTGGTGGGCCTATTAGACTTAAACTATAAACTTAGACAGTGGCAAAGAGTGAAAACAGACGTACACAGGCTTTTAAATTGTGGTGATAGTGATGTAGAAAGATGCTAAAGGCGAGATGGATTGGCCGAATATCGAACAATGAAATACTAGAAAAAGTACAAGAAGAAACTGTAGAGCAACTGTAGTAACGTACTTCGTATAAGCACATAAGTATACGACCAGCTGCTTGATGTACCTACGTACTCATTTAATTATATTTTTACACAATAATAAATTTGAAATAAAAACTTAATCTGTGCATAAAATAGTGTATGTATAGCGGCCATAACTTGCTTTTATGCCCTTAATACATAAATAACTATGATGCATAAAACAATTTATTAATAAAACAAAAAGATGAACGTACTTATTAAGTGTGGTTTTCAAGCTGTAGATATTAGTTGTTTTCGAAAGAAATCGTTAAGTAAAGGCAACAAATTACTACAAAGTTGTCATGCAAAGTAATGTGACAAAAGAAATAATCGACGACAAACGAATTTTGTCAGGTTCTGTTATCCGGGAAACACCTGGAGCAACCAGCACAAAAAGAAAAGAAAATCTGTATTTCCCAAAAGTAAGGGTAGGTATTTATTTTTGCAAAACACAAGTCAATAAATTGAATTTCACAAAGAAAATATTCGAGATTTCATGGTTAAATTATTTGTATTTAAATTAATTAAAACATTAATAAATTTTATATTGTAAATGTTTCTTTTTAAATTATTTCATAGTTATTTAATATTATTAAATGCTGAGCTCTTGTACATTAGATTCCACTTTTTCAGTCGATTTTCTAGTCTTTTGGTGTGTACAGCTGCCAGTTTGTTTTCCTTTTTCCAAGGAAAAATCGTTGGATGAAATGATACATTACGCGGATCATTTGTTTTATTGCCTCCTATAAAATGAAGACTACATATTATTCGTATATTTGCGTTTGGTGCCCATGGTGTTTTCCCAACTCTGCAAAACAATAGTTATATGAATTTCTAACATTTAACCAATAAAAATTAATTAAATTTATTAATTAAATGAATGAAAATATTTTATAAAATATTGAAGATATTAATAAAAGTTACATAACTTTATACAAAAATTGTAAGAATTTCTTTATTTAACTTTATTCTACAGCGTGGAAATAAATGATTTTCATCAAGTTCCCTTTGGAATTTTCTCACATGTAAATTTTTCTGTACCGCTCTACTCTTTTTGATTTAGTACTAAATTAGTTCTGTCAATAAATGAAATCAATCTGTCAAACAATTCATAGAATTTATTGAATTTGAGGTTATGGTACTGCCTTCTCTATTTTCGTAGAGCGGCACGTCGTGCTTTTACATGGGGAATGCAATGGTAACTTGATGAAAATCATTTATTTCCACCCTGTATTAATACTTACCCTTCTCTTCGGACAGAAATTATCCACTTTTTTTTCGTTCTAATTCGTAATCTCGTCTAGGGAACCTGTAGAATTTTATGTTTAAGGTTTTTCCTTCCGCACTTTTACATCTAGGCACACAACAGACACGGCTACTCATTATATTTTTTTAATACACAAACTTCTTGATATTTAATTAGCGCGAAACAATTAAAAATATTGAAATGTTCAAAATGCATAAATATTACGTTTTCGGCTCATAAGTACCGTATTTACTCGAAAATAAGACCCTTTTTTTTCTTAGATTTTTGCTCTAAAATGTGGGAGGGTCTTATATTCGAGTCGGATCTTATAATCGAGTATAAAAAGATATTCAATAAAATGTGAAAACAATGAGTGTAACTGAGTAATGTTTACAGTATTTATAACAAAAATTGCATTACAATACAATAACATCTAAAATAGCGTTCTGTTGTTTAATAATACAACATCTCGCCCGGTTGTCTGCGATTTTAGCCGATATTGATGCACGTAAACCTATGCCGCCATTGTGAAACCCGCGATAAGCAAAGTTTATTGACTGCAACAACTACAGTAATTACGAAAATTATGAAATCATATACCTACAATTATTGTTAGCTTAGCACCTAGTCAGAATCGCCGTTGTCGTCATCACCCTCTGTAAGATCGTTATTAACCTTTATAATATATTTTTTTATAACAATGGTTTTACAAATTAAGCTTGACAACTGACAGGGTCGATTAGTGAAAAAACCCAGTGATGGCAAAAACATTTCTAAGAAATTCATTTAAGCCTTTCATAGTACCGACGGAAGAATTGTAATCTCTTAAGTACCTCCCTAATTGTTAACAATAGTAGCACCTTAATCTTTCCAGTAAGTGTGCAAAATCTTATTATCTATTGAAGTGACATCTGACCATCAGTCAGTCAGTTCCCGTAAAAAAGATAATACCTACTGTAACAAAAAAAAGTATATAACAGGAACGTATTTATTGCGTTCGTACTGAAAGCAGTAACAAATATAATCTCTTCTGAGAAAAAGGGCACAAGTTTTTCTTTGGTTCTGTACAAAAAGCCCGAAAAAGCAAATCAAGTTATCAAATTAGTTTATTTACCTATATTATGACCGCACTCTGCGTTCTTGCGCTTTTGAAATTTGCAAATTCCCTGACTTTTCCAGACAAAAAATTTTCCCTGACAAGTCCATGTTCTCCAGGTACAAAAGACTTACTTGACAAATAAGGTGTCATTGTCAACACTATTATGCAATGAAAAGGAAAACTGTTACGTAATATGTATATTATGCTACAGTTAGTGGAAAAATTTTTGTTTATCGCATATGTGTGTTGGTGTAATTTGCTACTTGCAGCTCTCGAAATGTAATACAAACTATTTCTTTACAACGGCATTTAAATCTTTTTGTTAATATTAATAATCTAACTAGTGTAATAAACTACATCTTAAGAAAGAATCTTTGTTTTTTTGCTGCACAGATGAGTTTATTACGTTATTATTAACTATTTTTTCTAAAATAGTTAATTATTCTTTAATTATACTGAGGTATATCTACACAAAATATGACGACTAGCGATATTAGAATTATTTATTAGTCTAACTTGTATTAAACGGTCCAGTGTGGAGACGTATGCTTTTGAACATGGTTTCTTTTTCGATTGTTTACAAACAACACAGTAGATATAACCAGTTTTAAAGGTAATGCTACATACCTAGAGTGGCTTTGTATAACAATAGAGTAATAAAAACTTATATTTACAAGTGAGTTTCTTATTTTACTGGAGTACAAATGATTATTAAACAGCCATTTTACTTCTATCGTTTCTTCTGTTTAATTTACAGCGAGTCTAATTTGTTTATTTATAAAGTTTAATTATTTTGTAAACACTAATAAAATTAAAATTTTTATTAATATGTTTTTATTATAAAAACATACAACTTGTCAAATTCAGCTTGGCCGGCGAAGTTTAAATGCGCATAATATTTGCGGCATTCGGGTAGGAATAGCTCATTTCACCTAACGTTCTCGTCTAGTACAGATCGGCACTAGACTATGAAAAAGTATGAAATATATGAAGTATGAAGTAGACTATTTTTGTGGTGCTTAACACTCATGTCTATCATGCTTGCGAATACCACTCGTGCTGCGCACTCGTGGTATTTAAATGCAAGCATGATAGACATTCGTGAAACCACCACAAAAATAGTCGACATAACTTTGACTACTAATGGTATTATAAGTGAATATTCTATTTACATTCCGTGAACATTATGCACCAATATTATTTTCAGTTGTACATAAAAAAATACAGATTGAGATATTATATGAATATTTTTGAATATTTTATGTACATTCCGTGAATATTTTTGGCAGGTTTGCAAGAAATATTGTTAGAATGTTCTTGATGAATAATCATTTTTGAATGTTAAAAAAAGATAATAAAAATCAAAATTTTTTAAAAGTTTTATTAAATTCTTAACCTGACAATTGTTTCAACATTAAATGTCATTATCAAAGGCAGATAAGATTGATAAACAAACACGTTGCTAAGGATAAATACATACAGAAAATAGGTAACTAGATACAATACATACAAAAACTATACATCTAACACTTCTAATAAAAGATAATTACTAAGTTCAGTTTGTTCATTCATTAAAGGTACTGTGCGGTTATGTTTGTATAAAGCTTCTAAAATGTCTAATTTATGTTTGTTGTTGCAAAAGTGTAAGAATTTGATGTTATTTTGAGGTCTCATTAGGTGATTCTGTTCCAAAAGGTGTTTGGCATAATTAGATTTTTCTGGGTGTTTATTTCTATAAGAGCGTACGTGTTCTTTGTATCTTATGTCGAGATTTCGAAGTGTTTGTCCAATATAAATCGAGTTGCAAAACGTGCAACTCAAATAGTAAATGCCGGTTTTCATGATATCTTGTGTTCTGTCTTAGCATTAAATAAAATAAAGTGTTGGTGTTAGTTTTATAGGTTATTTTGTAATGCTTGGTTTTTCGTATTCATGTTATTTGGGTACGGTGAAGATCGCCGACTTTGTGATGAGCTGGTATAATAGTTCATTAAAAGATATTGCTAAAATAAACCATAATAAACTATATACGACCCTACATATAATCCTGTTATATTAAGATTTAAAATCGGTTAGTTAACGGATGGTTTTCGAGATCTAGGGGGCTCACCAACAAGAAATCAAAAAGATAAAGTAACGTTACAGCTTAAAAATATACAGCATACCTACTCGATTGTAGGCACTTTGAACTTGATAAGAAGCTTCGCATATCGCACACAACAGTGGCAAACCACGACCAGTTTGCAGAAGCTTATCCATCGTCATCGTATTGCATGCTGCTAATAACGAGGATCGTATATCACAGCATAACTATTGTTCCGTAGCCCACCAGATCGTTGTTTAACAGCCCGAAAATCAACAAGATCACACACGACAGCTTTTAATATTTGCTAGAGTGCACCTACTTGATATAACTATACTGTGGTAACGCTTCCACAACTTAATTACCTGGTAAGATATTTATAATGTGGTTAAAAGTGATTTATAAACGATTTTACAAAAGAGGTTAAGTGGAGTGAGAAAATAATAACCAACATCAAAAAAGGAGAGTTGGTGTGCTCGCGGAGCAACAAACAGTAGCTGTTATGATGTGTTCCAATCTTCAGCCAGGTATGTTGGTTTAGATCTAGAGTAGGTGTAGTTGAGTCAGCCTAGCGTTATAAACGGCGTTATTCAGGAGCGATATCTTACAGACAGTTGGCATCAGGTGTCAAGTACAACAGCTACAATTATAAGCATCTACGAGGGTCTCAGGTTCGATACCCGGCCGAGCTGGTTATTTTTCATAGCGGAGAAAATTAAAAAACATGCCTTCTTTTCGGATAGGAAGTTAAACTATAAGTTCCGTGTCAATGCAATGTTTGGCACGATAAAAATCCCTACTGGGGGTGGAATTCCCTCAAATTCGGCTAAATTCTAGCAGGGTAGCCCAAATGATTATAGTTAGCAATCGGTGCCATGAGGTACGACGGATGCTTCGCCATCCTGATTCCTCGCCTAAAAATAAATAAAATATAAGCATCTACGAAGTCTCAAATTATCGTATACGTCTGGTGAGTCCAACTTACAAACCATGCCAAACCATGTGCAACCCGCAGGCTCTCGATTGTCCAGTAAAGAAGCATTTTCAGAATCTCACTTTTCGCATCACGGATCACACCCGATAGGAGAGGGGGTAAGAATAACACAATGCCGTAATTCTTTTATAGTAACAGAGGCATGAAGAATTCAGCTCAAACACATGCGCCGCTGAACTATTATATATAGTCGTGCATACAATCGACAGTTGCTCGTGGCAACTGGCAACTACACATCTACCTATTAACTATTTTGATTGATTTTGACGTAAACAATCGGTTTGATCCCAAAAACATTTGTCAAAATTTCTGTCAATGAAAATGGATGTATAAAATCTTATTTGTTCAAAACTTAACTATCGAAATTTTAGTAAAACTCCAAAACATAACAAAAAAAACATCCAAACAATGGAGGATTTAAAAGCTAAAAAGCAAGCAGATTTCTGGCAATCAACGCTGAACAAGTACAAAGACCGAAACGCTAAACTGCAAGCACAGAAATGCCAACTCCAGCAGCGTCTGGAGGCGATGGAAACCGCAATACCTGCAGCTATCACATGTAACAAAAATACTTCCGGAAACCAGTACGACAGAACCAAATTTGTATCACAAATTGGGAAGATTAAAGTAACCGAGAGTAGCGTTTCTTCGGTTGTTACTTTTGAATGCCCATGTGGATCTTGTGTGGCTCAACAGAATTCTTCTCAAGTAAACCAAGCATCAAACGTCGATTGTATTTCTACTCGTAGCAGTTGTTCCTGCTGTGAATGTGGGCCCACTCCAGTACCGAGTTTAGATTCTTCTGCAATTACTAAGCCTTCGAATGATAGTTGCACTTGTGCTCCTTGCCCTGAAGCAAAATTACCTAGCAACACTAGTGATGTTTGCACTTGTACTCCGTGTCCGCTAGATACTACGGGCATGTTAGGAAACATAAGCGCTTTCACGATGAATTCAGCTGATCTAGAAAATATGAAGAAAGTAACAGAACTAGCGAATCGCGAAAAACAGATGAAACGTCAAATTCAAGAAATGTTACATCGGGAACAAGCATACAAGGAAACATTACATCAAGCTGACGAAATGTGGGCCTGCATGGAATGTTGTTACAAGCAACGTTTAGGAAATATGCAACAGAATGGACACGGTAAATTTGAAAAGCTTAGTGTACAATTAATGGAAGCAAATGCTAAGATCAATAGTGAACTGATTGATGTCCGATTAGGCTTAAGGGAGTGCACAGAAAAATTACAAGCGCCTCTTATGAGGCAGCTGGAAGAAGAGCGACAGAAAACGGAACAATTAGAGAACCAGCTGCGTAGTACTTCAGAGAACACTTCAAATAAAGAGTGTTTATATTTAAAAGAAATAGATGGTATTCAGAATCAGTTACGATGTACTTCCATAAATGTCTGCAAATTAAATACAGCGAATGAACAATTAAAACGACAGCTGTGTGGGCTGCAATGCAAATACAATCAACTTCAAGAAGATTTGGTAAACCAAAAGGTCAGTGAAGGGCATACGTTACAGAGAATGCAGGAAATGTTAAAACAGGAAATAGCCAATGCGGCTAAACAGCAAGGAAAAAAAGGAGGAAAAGACATATGCGACGATGATAATTTATATACAATAGCAAGAAAACTTAGTAAAACTCTTCTGAATTGCAACAAATGTGACGCATGTGTAAAATTGCCAGAAGATTTAACAGACACGGTAAGAGGAATAAAACATATTGCAGATCTGGTTGGTACTAAAAGAAGTGGAAACGGTTCACTATCAGTATCACCAGCACCGCCGCCGCCGCCGTCTGCTCCATCACTACCACGTAAAGAATCAAAAGATTCTACTGCTCAAACTTCAAAAACAAAATTGGATGATAAAGGCTCGGATCATGACCTCCCAGATGATACTCCGCCACCACCACCACCACCACCATCACCGCCGCCGCCACCACCACCACCACCTTCTGCTCCTTCTGCTCCTTCAGCACCACCGCCTGAACCATCAACTGATTCTCATTCTGAAACTTCACAAACGGAAACACATGAAACAGAGAATAAAGAATCTGATTCACCGGAACCATCTTCAGGGCCTGACGATTCCGAAGCAGTACCGGTTGATAAAGCATCACAATATCAAACAGCTGAGCGATTAGTAGAACCCATTAGAAAAGAAGAAGATCGAGGTCCTGAAAGTGTAAAGCTTCCCAACAAACCACGCAGTACACAAATTCCAGAAGTTTTAAAGAAACCATGTCTTTGTAAAAAACGTAAGAAAGGAATTAGACAAGCCGTTCCAATGAAAAGTATCAAACAACCAAAATCCTTAATTTCAAAAATTAAAAGGAAGCCGTGTTTTTGCGGACAATGTAAGAAACAAACCAGAAAAGTTATTCCGATAATAAGTATCGAACAAAAGGAAAAAACAGAATTGCCAACTGTTGATGGGTTACGAGAAGAATATGGTAAAGCTATTCCGGTAATAACTTCCACGCCAAAAACATTTAAAAAAGATGTTGAGCGGCCATCAAAACAAGAATTCCCAACTACCGATGAGCACATGTTACCTGAAGAAAAAAATGAAACTATTCCTTCAATAACCAGCATACTGGAAACAAAAGAAAGTATCCAGCAAGAATTTAAAGATGAAGAAGAAGGTAAAGTAATTTCTTCGTTGACTAGCTCGCCAAGAATAAGTCAAAAAGGTATCGAGCAAGGAGGAGGAGAACTGTCAGTTCCGGATGAATTTATATCAGCTGATAAGCATATTGAAGTCGTAAGTAAAGAAATTATCGAACTCAAAGAAGAAAGCAAAGGAGATGAGCAAGTATGTGGAGATATATGTGGTGGATTATGTGAAGAAGCATGTGAAGGAGAATGCGTAGAAGAAAATGAAGTAGTATGTAAAGAAGAAGATGAAGAAGTGGAAAGTTTTCCAGAATCAGAAGTGTCAATAAAGACGCAAGAAGAACAAGGCATAGAAATTGTAACAGAAGTGGAAGCAATAGGTGACGTAGAAGTGGAAATTGATACCCGAGTCGATTTGCTGGAAACAGATACAACTGACATTAATATAACTACTGCTGTAACGCGTTCCGGTACTCTCGAGATCATAACACAAGGCCCTGCCGGTATAATAGATACGGCCATGTCTTACACGGAATCGGGAGATATTGAAATTGTAACTGAAATAACCGAATATCCATTTAAAGAGCAAATTCCCTTTCAACGACTCCCTTCAATTGAACAGTCAGGGGAAAGATCTTTTTCATCGCGCGCTTCTTCGCGCTCACATACAATCCCAGATGGGGGTTACCTCTCAGAAACGATGGAGAGTCGAGGATTTCATTTGACAAAGAGCTACGAACCCGAAGTTCGCTCAGGTAGAATGTCTTATACATCTGGAATAAGTGAAACTGACGAGTCAAGATTGGATGAACAGGCAAGTATAACTGTCGAAAGCGGGTCAAGATTTGTTGATAGCAGAGAAAGTGAAAAGGAAATGTCTACTGCATCCGGAATAAGTGAAAAGTCAAGCGTGGAAGAACAAGCAAGTATATCTATTGAGAGTGAAAAGGAACAGGTACAGACTAAGAAATCAGTTGCTTTAAGTGCACCTCGTTTGTCAGAGACGTGTGACGTTGTAGCCGAACGAAAGCCGACCATGAAAATAGAAGAAAAGGCAGTGGATGTAAAAAGTGTAGATTTTCCCATGGCTATTATAGAGGAAGAATTTTTCGAGGCAGAAAGTGAATTAGAAACTAAGGTCAAATATGAAACGAAAAAAGAAACCTTGCAAGAAAATACGTGTTATGTTGAATGCCATGCAGAAGTTGATGAATTACGTAAAGAAGTGGAAGAAGCATTAAATAAAGTAAATAAAGAAGTAATGGAAGCAATAGATGAAGCTAACAAAAATGTTTATGAAACTTTAGCTAGGGTTAGTAAAGATGTGGAAATTGCTTTGGCTGCAGCACTCAAAGAAACTACCGAGAAAGCAGCATTTACCGAGGAAGATTTAGTAAAGTCTAAACTGGTAGCTGAAGATGAATCAGACGCAGTTCTTAAACAAGCTTCTGAGATACTGTCTGATATGCCGGTAGCTGAAGATGAATCAGACGCAGTACTTAAAGAAGCTTCTGAGACACTGTCTGATATGCCGCAAGAAGGTTCTTTGATAAGATCTAAACCCGTATCAAAATCTAGCGAATATGTAAGTTCAAGAAGAGAATCTTCTATCTCGAAGATACCGTCTTGGGTTGGAAGTGGAACAAAATCATCATCAAGAAAGTTGAGTCTACGTTCAGGTGATAGAAGATCCTCTTCAGTACCTTTTGATTCGTCTGGAAAAAGCAGTTCAGGAGTAATGTCGTCAATATCTAAAGAACTATATTCTTTAGATAGTGGACAACGATCGTCTATACGATCTTCTAAATCTGTAACGAATAAACCTTCTGATTCCTCAAAAGAACGTCGTTCATCGAACTTGTCATCAAAAAGTGCAGATGTTGCATCTCGAATACCTGTACCTGTTCGTAGACACAGTCAGAGACCTGATGACTGTTCATGTACGCCTAACTGTAATTGTAAGAGATGTCTCGAAGACAGACAAAGCATGCAAGCTGGTGATAACGTGTCTGATGCATTAGCTCCTACCTATAATTTATCTCCATTTGACGAAGTATCGTTATCAAAGAAAATATCTTTGGAAAAAGCACACCATTCACCAGAATGTGATTGTCTGGAATGTATTTGCAAACCATGCGGTCCTGCTATAGGGCCGCATCCATCTGATTGTGACTGTATAAATTGCTTGTGTGATCCTTGCGGAAATTTTGAAAATGTCTTTATTGTACAAGCTGCTCCTCAAATGGTTAAAACCGAAGATGTCTTTGGTCATAAAGAGTGGATTACTTCTAGAAAAGACACTTTAGAAGCTGATATTTCACAAAAATCTAATTCAAATCGGGTTATGTCCGAACAGGATAGTTCAGAACCAACTGTATTTGAACAAGCTGTTTCAGACCAAGCTATTTTAGAAAACGGTATTCCAGAACAAGTTAGTTCAAAGTACGAGTCCCCAAAACATGGTTTTTCAGAACAGGCAATTCCACGAAAAGCTATTTCAAAACAAGCTGTTGCAGATGCCAGCAATCTAAACTATGGTATCCAAAAACGGAATATTTCAGAACAGGTAATTCTAGAAGAAGCTATTTCAGAAGTTCTTTTATCAGAGATTACATTAACATCTCCTGTTAATCCATCGACGTGTACCCATTCCCCAGATTGTGACTGCTTTGAATGTTTATTAACATGTGGCATCAAACGCCGTAAATCAAAATTTGATGAAATTCAATTAGAAGTTAAATCGCAAAAAGAATTCACTACAGTCTTACCAGAAGTGCCCGTAGAAGCAAAAAGAGGATCAAAAGTTTTGTCGCAAGAATCAACACTACGTTTACAAGACGAATCCATAGTTGAAACTAAAAAAGAGTCCAATGTTGAAATGTTAATAGCGGAATCACAAGAAGCTGAACTTAAACAGTCTACAGTTGAATCTCAAGAAGAGTTTAAAATTAGAGATCAAGATGCATTAAAAGTGGAACTTCAAGAGTCCACAGTTGAATCGCAGAAAGGATCAAGATTTAAACTGGAAAAAGAGCCAAGATTTGAAATAGATCGAGAAACAGAAGAAAAGGTAGAAGACGTTGCAAGCACAACTGACTATACCATGCAGTTGCGTATACAAGAGATGGAAATGGACAGTAAAGAAAGAAAAAAAGAAATAGAAGACCTTCGAATTGTCATAAAGCAAATAAAGTGTGCTTGTATCGATGCAGCAGTAGAAACTACAAAAGGTAACCCAGCCGAACGATCTCACGCAGCTAAGCAAAAATGTGCTTATGAAAGTAACTTGTGTATGTTGCATAAAGCGCTTAAATCAATGCAAGAAAAGTGCAAACAGAAGGACTGTATGATTGCTGGAATGATTAAAGAAAAAAAGCACCGGAAAGAAAACTGTTCATGCAAGAGACGTCCACCATGTCTTCATCCGGATTATCCAAATTGTTCATGCAATAAGCGACCATCTTCTCCTTACCCAGATTATCCAATTTGTTCAAGCAAGAGACGACCGCATTGTAGCCATCCCGATTATCCAAATTGCCCATGTAAGAAGTCATCCATACGGCATTCTCCTAATCAGGTTCCTACTGCCGAGACACATTCTGCTAAACTTTGCCATTATTCAGAATCTACCTGCAGTCCTTGTACAAGCAAGAAAAAAGAAAACGAACTAAGGTTAAGTAAAACCTCTCAAGGTGAACAACACAGACACCTATTCAAAAAAACCTCAGCTTGCAAGAGTAAGAAACTTAAGGAGGAAACATCAAAAGATCAAAGTTCAATTGAATTGACAGAAAGTCTTTCAAATAATTTAAGCAGAATTAAGCCGCAAGTACAGTTGACAATGTATCAATATGACACAATCTTGTCCTCGCAAGAGACGAGAAAAACATATAAATATGATACAGATAAAAGTAATGATGTCGCATTGCTTGTAGATGAAGAAGCAAAATTAGAATTTACACCAGATCCTCTACGCAACAGTCATAAGCACGGTAAAAGCTCTAGTTTCCCACAAAGTTACCCAAAACATGAAGACCCGTGTTTATCGGATCCAAAATCATCTTCAAACTCCCGATCTCGGTCACACTCAAGATCAGGAAAGAGCTCTTCGTCGGATAGAAAAAGTAACTCCACGTCTAGATCTGATAAAAAAAGTATTAAAAAGAAGGATCTCATAGAGAAAGATCAACAACAAAATCGTCCAAAATGTCCAAGTGTGAAAAAACGTACAAAGAGGGTTTCTCGAATTCGTGACCAAGACGAGAGGAAAACTGTGTGTACTGGTTCTGCTACTCGTCTAGTTCGAATGCAAAAGCTGTCAACCCCACGACCTTCCAGTGTAATGATTTGTCCTGTTGGTGGAGACACAGATATAGTGATAGAAAGCACTGTTCCTACTTATGGGCAAATAATTAGTTCTGCGCCGTTAGAAGTGATTGATATAAGAAGGGTAGCAGTAGATAGCCTTTTGATAAAATGGCGACCATCTCGAAGTAACTTCGTGATGGGTTATGAAATTCTGGTTGATGGAATTATGAAATCTCGAGTTTATAGCCCTAAGAGGACATCTGCAGTTCTACATGCTCTTAAGATGAAAGATGCATTGCACATTACGATTTATGCAATCACTGCAGTTGGTCGATGTCTTCCAGCAGCTAATGCTGTTTATCAGATATAAAACATTTACATAAACATAATTACTGAATGTTCTTTATTGATGTGTATTATTTTCGAATGTGATGCGTTTTCAATATTACCAAATGTGTGTGTATAGTTGTTGTATAGTATGGGCTTTGTAAATAAAAGTATGTGCTAAATAAGCAAATTTTTATATCTATTGTTTCTATACCTAAACCAAAAAATGAAGGATCTAAACCGAGTGAATCTAGCAGGAGCAGATTAGCAGTCGGAGTTGATTGTGAGCGAGCCTTGTTCCCAAATTGTCAAATTTAGACAGTTTGAAATTAAAAAATAAACATTGCAATCTGTCAAAGTTTTGAAAGGTTTTTCACAACTCCAATTGTTACTTATTAAACTACTATTAATAAATATTAATTGGAGTTGTGAAAAATCTTTTAAGCAGCAACTAATGTCGTACACACTTTTGCTATCAGAATGTTATTTATTAATAGTAGTTTAATAAGTAACAATTGGAGTTGTGAAAAACCTTTCAAAACTTTGACAGATTGCAATGATAATTTTTAATTTCAAACTGTCTAAATTTGACAATTTGGGAACAAGGCTCGCTCACAATCAACTCAGACTGCTAGTCTGCGCCTGCTAGATTCACTCGGTTTAGATCCTTCATTTTTTGGTTTAGGTATAAGTGTTTAAAGTTTCTTGTCTCCAATTTCTGAGTCTTAAAAACTCTTATAAATCTTTAATGCCCCCTGTACTTAAAAATCCCTTTGTTCTAAAATTACCAACATAAAAAGAAGTTATTTTTAAAGCTCTTTTTAACTTAAAATAACTTTAAAGTTTTGAACTTCAGAATTTGGTTATCTTAGATATTCTACTGAAATTTGTGGAGTGGCATAGATTTATCTCAGTCTTTGATGGATAAAAAAGATTAAAGCTATTTCATTCAGAACTCTACCATTAAAGATATGAAAATTTTGACTATACCGATTGTTTGGAGGATCTAATCTTTATGTATTTTAGTATTTTTGAGCTTTATTGTTTTCCATGCTATATTCCGTTCTGTTTCACTCATGGACTAAGAATCCACCGATATACTTATGTGGTTTGCGGTAAAAACCAACATGCGGACAAAAGAATTTATCACATCTACCAGACCCACCCCACTATATTTATCCGGTTCATGTTGAGTCCAGCCATATAGACGATTTGGTGGTAGGGTTCATAGGAGCTAAGCGACAAAGATACTGACATTTAAAATTTTGATTTTAGTAAATATATAGAAAGTTCTAAATTTTTCTTCAGAATTCAAGATTTTGAAACTTCTTGGTTTCAAAGTTCCGATGCTTTAAAGTTTAAAGCATCAGCTTTTCTAAGTTTCATAGTATCTAAATTTAGACTTTTCGAAAATTCATAATTTAAATGTTTCAGAGTTAAGAGACTTTAAGTTTTTATTGGTTTAAAATGTAAATAACTTTTGGTATTACTTTCAAATTTTTAGAATTACAAAGTTTTCAGTTCAGTCAGTCGAAGTTTTAGAGTTTCAAAACATTATCATTTTTTGATGGAGTTTCGCGACTATAAAAAGCTTTTTAAAGTTTTATAGTTTGATGCAAATTGTCTGGGTTTTCTCGCTAAAGTCTCTAGTGATAGTTCTGTGATACATAAATATTCATGTATGAAACTTTGCAATTGGATATATAAAAAAACCTAAATGTAAAAAACTGCTATCGGAATTCGACCTTTTTTTATTTATTTTTATTTTTTAAAAATTTTTTTTATTTTATTAATTTTTCTTTAGAAAAATTACATAACTTAACATGGTAGATAGGTCTCGGAACAGAGTTGCATTTGTGTGATCATAAGACCTGCCCCATAATGTAATTTTTGACGTTCACTGTTTTTCCCCAAATATAGGCCAATAAGTTGACTAAATTAGTACACCAAAATACACAAAATTAAGGGTTGGGTAAGACGCAGATTTTTGGCGAGGATTGGGAATTAAGTTTTTCAAAATAATTTTGGGATTAAAGATTTAGGATTAAACTCTATTAAAACAATTTTGGGATTGAGAATTGGAAATTGAATTTTTAAAAATATTTTTTGAGATTAGGGATGCGGATTGAATTTTTAAAAGTATTTTTTGGGATTAAAGATTGAGGACATAATTCTTTAAATATATTTCTTGGGGATTTGGTAATGTGAATTGGATTTTTTAAATATTTTTGGGATTAGGAATCAGTAATTGGATTTTTAAAAATATCTTTTTGGAGTAGGGATTGAATTTTTTTAAAAATATTTGGGATTAGACATAAAGAATGATATTCTTTTAAATATTTTTAAGATAACAAATGGAAATTAAATATTTAAAAATATCTTTTTGGGTTAATGATTGAAATTTTAAAAACATTTTTTTGTGATTAAAGATTGAGAACAGAATTCTTTAAACACGTTTTTTGAGGATTAGGGAATGGAAATTTGATTTTTTTAAATATTTTTGGTATTAGAAATTAAAAATTGAATTTTAAAAATATCTTTTGAGCGTAGAAATTGAAATTTTAAAAAATATTTGGGATTACACATAAAGAATTCATTCTTTAAATATTTTCTAGATTAGATTAGAGATTGAATTTTTAGTAATATTTTTGAGGATTAGGGATGGAATTGAATTTTTTAAAAATATCTTTTTTGGGTTTAGAGATTGAATTTTTAAAAATAGTTTTTGTAATTAAAGATCGAGAACAGAATTCTTTAAACATGTTCTTTGGGGATTAGGGAATGGAAATTTGATATTTTTAAATATTTTTGGTATTAGGGATTACCGATTGAATTTTTAAAAATATCTTTTGAGCGTAGAAATTGAAATTTTTAAAAAATATTTGGGATTAGGCATAAAGAATGCATTCTTTAAATATTTTCTAGAATTAGAGATTGAATTTTTAGAAATATTTTTGAGGATTTGGGAATGGAATTGTATTTTTAAAAATATCTTTTTGGGTTTAGGGATTGAAGCAAAAAAAATCTTTTTGGGATTTTTAAACATATTTCTTGGGTATTAGGGAATGGGAATTGGATTTTTTTAAATATTTTTGGAATTAAGGTTTAGAGATTGGATTATTAAAATTATCTTTTCGTATAGATATTTGCGATTAGACATCAAGAATAACATTTTTTAAATATTTTGAGGATTAGAGATTGGATTTTTCGAAATTTTCTTGGGATTAGAAAATTGGAATTAAATTTTTAAAAATATCTTTTTGAGTTTGGAGATTTAATTTTTAAAAATAATTTTTTGAGATTAATGATTGAAGACAGCATTCGTTACACATACTTCTTGGGGATTAGGGAATGGAACTTGAATTTAAAAAAAATTAGGATTAGGGATTTGAGATTGTTTTTTTAAATATCTTAGACATAAAGAACGACATTTTTTAAAAATTTTTTGGATTAGAGATTTTTAGAAATATTTTTGGAGATTAGGGAAGGAGAATTGATTTTTTAAAATCTTTTTGGATTTAGATATTAAATCTTTAAAAATATTTGTTTGAGATTAAATATTGAGGTCAAAATTCTTAAAACATATTTTTTAAGATTAGGGAATGGAAATGGATTTTTTTAAATATTTTTTATGATTAGGGATTAGAGATTGGATTTTTTAACAACAATTGGAACATATTTTTTGGTATTAGAAATTTATGAATAGAATAGATTGTTTCAAAATATTATTTGGGATTAGCGTTTGAACTTTTAAAACATTCTTTAGAATTATAGACGAGAAATTAGATTTTTCAAAATATTTTTTGGTAATAGGGATTGAAGATTAAATTTAAAAAATATTTAGTTGCGCTTGATGATTAGAAATTGATTAAATCCCTAGTCCTAGTCACGGATTGGTAATTGGTTCTTTAATGTCTCTAGTTTTACTGTGTGGAACTCTATAATCATGAAACAAATAGATTTATTGAATTATAACCTGACAATTGTTTCACAGCTAAGCTGCCGAAACAATTGTCAGGTTATAATTCAATAAATTTTGTGAAACTTTTTATTAATCTTTATTTCTAGTAATTTTACTTTTGTGTTTATTTATTAAGCATTGTTGTTTTTCTTGGTCTCAGAGACTTTAAGCCAGATAGTGCCCCATAAGTATAAATCAATTACTAGACTCATATATTTGGCTACACCTATTGCTACATTGTTTTCATGGCAGCCTCTGAATTGAAACTTAAAATAATGTGTAACGTAGGAAAGGGATAGCCATCAACTCGACATAGTTCATCGTCTAGAAGCAGCTGTAAATCCAGCTCTGTCAGTACTACTGAAAAACCTCAATGACGGGTTACCTAACCTAATCTAATTTAACCTAACCTAACCATATTTTACCACACCTCACCTGACTTAACCCAACCTAATTTAACTGAATCTAAGTTAAGTCAACTACAAGTTATAATTTGTTTAGCGCCATTCACGGCCTCTTCGATTTGAAGAGGCACACATCTCTTAGATTTTCTAGAAAAGTTTCTGTTTTTGACAGCTTTAGTATAGTGGCACCATCTGCCGAGTCATGTAGTAATTATTCCAATAAATAATAAATTTAAAAATTTCGTTTGGAACTGTTTAATTTTATTTTTATAATTTATAATTATTGATATAGAACCTAGATACATTCCAGCTCTATTGTTCAAACTTCACTCTGTTAGAAGGAAACCTGTTTTAAAGGCCTCATTTTTTTCCTAATGGAAGAGAATTTATTTAACCAGTCGACTGACGAGTTAACGACTTAACTTAAGAGATCTATATTCTACAGATAGCTTTGCGTGTGGATTTGATTACAAGATAAACTTGATCAACTTAAATAGTCACTTAGTAGAAGCCGAATTTGGTAATGGATAATTCCTCTTTTCTTGTGGTTTGATTACGATTAAACCAATGAAATAACAAACTGAAATATTTCTATATGTTAAGAGTTTTTAAACATACAGTTTCATCGCGCCCCACCAGACGCACCAATTTCATCCTTCTGGTACATGCCGAATCTAACCATATAATAGGTTTGAAAGTGAAATCAAGTCAAAACAAAAACATACTGACAATTTTAGATTTTAGTAAATAGAAGATAATGACATCACTACAGTAACCGGTTTATAAAAGTATAGCACTGCGTTCAGTGTCAAAATTTGCCTCTAATGTCAAGTATGTCAAATTGTCCGTCCAATTATCTACAATAAGAAATTCTCGTATATTCCCAAAACTCTTCTATGATCCCAAAACTAAAACCCAAAATACTTGCAGTAACCAAAGTAGTAGCCTAAAACCACAGTAATAAATGTCCTTTAATAGCGAATTTCGAATAAATTAAAAATAAGCATAACAATGCACAGTTGTTAAGGTTCATGAGCGACATAGACGTTTCCGTTATAAAAATTCATTCAAAACTGTTTGTACCATGTATTTGTAAAAGAAATGATTGTGTAATATGTTCATCCAAAATAGCATTAGACCAAGAAGCTTGCGACTGAAAAAAGCCATTTCTGCACGCCGGCCTTCAAACACCTTACAGGACATCTTGCAGAATTGATTACTAACCAGCAGAATAATAATGATTTGCGAAAATGTTATCCAACCTCTTCAAGTCCACAGCCTCTAGATGATTATTTCTTAACGTGTCTGTATGACTACCATGATGATTCAAAAGAACATGGCAAACCTAATATAGAGAAAAAAGATTTTCAATCTCCGACTAAAGTTTGGAGAATGTACGACAAACCGATACATGGTGAACCAAACGCCAAAAAAAGTAGTTCGTTGAACAGGATCCAAGACAATTTTATATGCAGCGTAAAAATAGGATTAAAAGGCGGCTCACAGTCTAACGCAGAAAGCTCTCAAATATCTTCTCCAGAAGACATACAATTCCTACAGTCGGCATATTCATCTTTGCAAGATAAATGCAAACAGCACGAACAAACAATTGCTTCCTTGAGAGAAGAGTTAAAAAGAAGAGATAACACTACAGTTTTATCTGGAGTTCAAAGTAAAAATCACAATCCAGTTAATTTGAAGAAACCGTCAAGTACGTCACCTTTATTGCCTTGTAATACAGCAACTTGCGATAGTCCAGATAATCCACCATTTTGCAAACAGTGTCACCAGTCGGAGGATCCACGAAAAGGGCCATGTCATGATTCAAACTTTCCTAATTGCTCGTGTACAACAGGGAAGAAGCCTCAGAAGATGTGTGAAAAGAATGTGGTTTGCATCTCTAAAAAAAGCTTGTTAGTTTGCTGTCCAAGTCGAGAGCAAGTGCGAGATTGTACAGGCATAAAAGATTCAGCAGTTACATGTCCTAAACATATCAGTCCCGATAGGAAAAATAAAAAAGATGCAAAAACTTACAACAAATGTGTATGTAATAAAAAAAAGAGCCGTTCAAAAAGTAAGCTTTGTAAAAAACCGAGAAGCAAACCGCACACTTGTGTTTGTCAATCACAGCTGAGTGCTGCAGCTATTCCAAGTTCAACTGTAACAAATAAAAACATAACATGTAAGTCTTCTAGTCTTTCCAAAAGTGAAGAAAAACCTACGCCTGATAAATTAAAAAAAGGTGAGTTCTGGTCCTTTAGTTCTCTTAAATCTAAAAAAATCCAAATCAGAGAATTCAGAGCACTAGTTCTTTAGGTAACAAAGAAGAAAAAGAAGAAGAGGGAGATTAAAAAAAAGACGAAACAAGTGTATCTACATATTATTCAAGATTCAGAAGCAGAAAGTTCTACAAAATCCCTCTCCAGTCTGAAGTATTAAGATCAAATAAAGATGTTTTAAAGTGCGCTTGTACACTTTTCTTTCGTTTCTTTTTTTCTATGGGGAATTTTGAACGGCAGCAATTCTTTTCTATTCAAAAATAAGTTTAGTCAAGCCACTTTAATTCTTGTACAGTACTTGGCCAATAAATTATACTCAAATAAAAGAATCCGTTGCAACTTTTCGCTAAGAAATTTCTTGAAGTAATGACTGCCAATTTTAAGGTGTTATTATGGGATGCCTGATTACCTGATTGTATGTATGGTTAAAGATTTTTTAAGATTATTAAATATTAAGGTTATCTTAAAATTATATTTTTAAATAATAACGAAACTGGACCGGTAGTGGACGAGTGGTGTCGGTGTATCACTCGTGTTTCAAGGTCGTGGTTTCGAGTCCCACTAGGAGCAATCTCGGTATGCTCCACGAATCCGGGTAGCTGCTAGTGAAGGAAAGGTATTCCAAGGGACTGTTAGGGTCGTGTAGATCGGCCCAGTCTGAGTCACTAGTACATGTCCCTAATACTCACAAAAGTAATGATGTTAATTGTAATAAATAAAACACACAATCAACAAATCTAATAGCTTTACTATTACCAAAGCTCTAAAAAGCGTTATATCTAGTCCTAAAAGTATAGGTTTACTACGGTGGCCACAGCAAGAGGGGTGGAATACAGCGTACGGTAATAACGAAGCGTACAAACGGTCCGGGTCGGAAAACAGAGTGTCGGATAATGGCGTACGGACCTGACAAGGATGGTCGGGACAGGCTGAGACTACCAGGTTCACACACAGTGAGATCTCGAAAAGGTAAGTGATGCAAAGATGAGACCACCAGGTTTATAAACAGTGAGGGTTCGAAAGGAATAAGGAGTGCGGCTGGGTTCGGTTGATTTTGAGCTCCGAAAGGAACTGAAGAAAACGGATTGCGCACTGCACCGTCTCATACAGGTAGCAGGAGTGAAACAGTGTAAACGACTATTAAGGTACGGTAACTTTAAAATGCATAATGACGGAGCCTAACCAATTAACGAGTTCTATCAAGTTTAAGAGTGTAAACATCATTCGGACAATCTTTTGGACTTGGCGATGGAACTAAAAGAACTATATTATGCATATCAACCTAGTTGACGAAATCCGTTTTAGAACATGTGCGGCACCAAATATGACGTCTCGTGATTTTTTAATTGGAACTATTAGGTTTTAGGTGTGAAAATCGATAGCAAGTGTGGTTCTAAATAAGAAGGTATTCAGGTACCACAGGTCTGAAATGCATAATAACGGAGCTAGAACCAATTAACGGGATCAGTCTCGCAAATCCGAAACTAACGCAAAGAAAATCTAGCAAAAACCGGTCTTTATATGCACTCTGCCAGCTAATCGATAGCATTACATGTTATAATAGAAAACGATAAAACTAGTTACGTACACATGCTGTCTTTTCGGATAAGAAAATAAAGCCCTAGGTCCCGAGTCAACGAGCAGTTTGCCGTGCTATTGGTAGGATTACCGCAAACTAGCTAAATTCAAGTAAGATAGGCGATGTGGTCTACGCCATCGATGTCCTCGATTCCTCGTCCAAAAGCAAACAAATAAGCAGTGTTAGTGACTAGCTCAGACAAAGACTAAAGTCGGTTAATTCAATGGACTAAAATTAACATCATGTCGGTCCAATATAACCCTTTAGACACTATTTTGTTGTGCTTGTCTATAATGTTTATAATTTTGTTTTATCTTTAACTATGTCACCCCTAATGAGACCTGGCTATAGCGGACAATAGCTATTTTGCCGGTTGTGGCTTTGATCACAACGGCCACCGTGATCATAACAGCCAACAGCACGCGCACAGCCACAACGACCAATTTGACCATATCGATCAACTCGACCCATGAGCATAACTACCACCATGATTACAAGGGCCACCTCGAAACTCCGCTCCATCCGCCATTTTGACAGCAACAGTCACCGACGCTTAACTATTAACGGCGCTGGCAATGCTGACCACAACGGCCAACTGTGGTGAGTAATTACAATAGCCAAAATGACCATTACGGCCAACTGTTGGCATCAGTTGGCCGTAAGGTTAGGTTACATCCGACGCCTATTCGCACGCCTGATCTAGAAGATCTTAGCGAAATAACGCAACTGCTAACGATCTGTCTGTCTGTACAGTTAAGCACGACTTTAGAGTGGATTTAAGTACTTTCTAGAGCCTTTGGGCTTGGTTACCCGTCATGATGGAGATTCCTTAGTTTTTAAAGCGCCTCTCCGGCATATCTTGTGCACATATTGTTATTGTTGTTGTTTTAACTTGGAAGACTGAGGTGTGTTGACCTAGGTTTACACAAGACTCGTTCCTTGTTCTTATATTATATACTGCTGCTCCAGAGCTATGTTATGTTTTGGAGCCATCTGTATACCATACAGAACCTTCTCTTGAAAGGTTTTCGAAAGTCTCAAGTGGTGTTAATTTTATCGGATTGCATGTTAAGTATGCAGGTTGTTGTTGAAGAAAGATCTCGGCATTGGCTCCCGTTCTACTGTGCACTATCCGTTGATTGCTTATTTTAAGTCTATATGCCGTTGGCAATGCTTGGGATTCCACTACCAAGTATAGTGGGGGAATGTTCAGGATTGTTTCCATTGAAGCTGTAGGCATAAATGATATCGCTTTAGTTATTCCTACACAGGCAAGCCTTTTGCAATTTGCTTAATTTGTTAATTACCCCTCTGTTTTTGATTTTGTGCCACCATAGGATAGAAGCATATGTAATTATTGGTATAATCACTCTTGTGTATATCCGCGAAGTCATCTTTGGTTACAGACCCAAAGTTTTTCTTACTGTTCTTCTGCAAGCCCAAAAGGCTGTTGTGGCTTTGTTGATTATTTTTTCCCAATGAAGATTGAGAAATTGGCGACAGAACAGATTCTAATCTGTTTCAAGTCATTTGGTAGATATCCGAGTACCAGTCTATATACCCACTTGACCTGTGAAGAGCACATAGCGGTGAATTGAAGTGAAGTGCGGAGCACAAGTGCTTCGACACCACGCTGCAATAATTTTGCCCAATTGTCAATTATTTTCGTCCTATCGAACAGTTTTCACACTGTTGTCCTGAGCTTAGAGAGGTCATCTTTCCACCTTGTTTCTCTTTCTTTACTTTGAATGGACAGCTGTTTTTTTAAGATGTTATAATAGCTGATGTAACAAACTCGTTCATAATCTCATTGGCATCTGGTGTTTCAGGTTTTTGTACACAATCTTCCGGTCCCTGTACTAGGTTCTGCTTAAACAGGCCCTAGTGCCTAAGACCCAGGATCTCTGTAGGTAACAGCTTCAGATCTAGTTGCGTCTAAGTTTTACCTAATAGATCTGCGATTAGAAAGTGATGGGCAATCTTTATCATCCTGCAAATTTGCGGTATACCCAAGGAAATATCTTAAACATCTTTTCTTAAAGAAAGCACAAAGCTTGGTTCATTACCTTCGTTAGCTACCCTTAGATTATTGCTTACAATAAACTTTAAAAGTGACTCACCTCTTGTGTTGTTTTTAGTGCTGCCCAATACTTCATGGTGCCCATTGGCATCAAGTAGTTGGATTTTATTGCTTTAGCTGTTTTTAACCAGTACCATCCTGGATCCTGGTTGATCGTATGGAAGGTAAGCTGAGCCCACAACTAGGTCTCGTGCAATTCTTTCCGTAGCTTTATCACACACATATTGCCACAAATAAGTCTCTAGTCAACAGGTCCCAGAGTAGTATTAAGTACAGCCTCTTCTTTGCAATAATACAGGTCCTAAGGTGCCCGTCCGCTGGGCACAGAAATTCCCAGTCAGCCGGCAGTCCAAGTCTTCGTATCTGCCCCCTAAAAATCCAGGGGTTTTGAATTAGTGCATCAATATTGTAATGAATAATAAGATTTTGTGCAGCAAAAAAAAGCTGCCTTACAATGATGTAAGTTTACCTAAAGGATTTTCATAATGTTGCGCTTTTAGTTATTTTAGCTAGGAAGTTCCTCAAAGAGTTCCACCGGTATTTCTTCTATCACCATCTGAATGAGCTGACTTATTAAAGGAGGTGGTAACGGCGGAGGTGTGGGTATACGTTTCTCTGTTTTTCACTTGGACCTTGATTGGGTTGTTCACTGTCCGAGCATCTCGAAAAGTTGAGGTCTTCACCGGTCTCCTGTCCAGACCTGAGACCAGACCTAAAAGACGATAGTTTGCTGATTATTTTGATAATTTACCCTTTTGTATCAGGTTTTTGTGGGGATCCCTGTGTTTAGAGCTTTAATTCTTTTAAGGATTTCTTCCGGTTCCTCAATAGATCCCGGGATCCATGCCATGACCCTAACTGGTTTGGGCACGTCCTTGGCGGCACTAAGTTAAGTTTCTTCTTCTACTACCCGTCTCAACCACTTCACCATGATCTGGTCGAAGCATGACACGTGGATCAATCCCCTCTTGTGACTTAGTTCTGAGAACCTTGGTAAGGGTCCTCCTTGTTCAATTTCATCAATTTTAGGGTTTAGATCGGCGCTAATCATCATTTATGACTGTCGCTGGGAAGACCTTTGTTAAGATGGCCAGCCTGATATTAATCATGATGCTTTTATAAGAGATAGAGGTATCTACCTTCCTGCTTTTCTTAGCAGTCTTCAAATCTTTTGCAGTATTGCCATCAGATCGGTTTCTCTTTTAAGTCCCTTTTGGTTGGTGTCCTGCAGCTTTAAAAGAAACAAAGGTTTCGCTGGAACCTGCAACTCTTCCTTTTTTTAGTTTGCGCCTTGCAGCTGCTGACAATGGTTTCTTAGCTTCACTCGAGGGAGGGTTCTTCTCGAAGGTTTCTTTCTGTTGTGAGGCAAGTGGATTAGCTGAGAGTTTCCACTTTCTTTTGTTGCTTGTATTTTATTTTTTTGTACAGTAAGAAACCCAATCGTCTACTTTCTTTATCCTTCACATACTTATTAAAATTTACAACGTTTACTCCAACTAGCCAGGCAGGCCTTTTGTTCTGACCTATGGTTGTGACAGCATGGGTGCATGACTTTTCTCTACATGTCCTAGTGGTAGAAGCTCTTAGACATCCCAAAACATAAAACAATAGCCTTAGTGACAAATAAAAAAATGATGTCAGTCGGAAAACTACATTAAAAAGAGAAGGATCATATATTCATTTTCAGAGTTTATTAGTGTCAAATGCATTTGAAAATGTGCCTGTCAAAATCATCCGTCATTTCAACATTAACCTATTAACTTTCATCTTAAGTAAAATCTGCAATAAAAAAACACTCGATTATTTTACATTCTCATCCATGCCTCCAAACCGAAAACCCAAAGTATTCTTATTATTGTAGAAACCAATAAATTAAACTTACCGTTTGAATTTTGCAACAAGGAAGACAAAAAATGGAATATATTTGAAAAACTATGACTTTTTAAATATTATACACTCCAGTAAATTAAATAAAATTTTTTATAAACAATTATAGTTATCCTTATCCTACAAGAGCAACTCAGGCTAAACAATGGATAACGCAAGCGCTTCAGAGGCTGATCCAAAGCAGACTGTAGAATGTGATTGTGGAAGGTGTGAGTGTGAAATATGTTCGCCCAAAATAATGGAAGAACGAGAAGCTATTAGACGTCAGTTAAGTGCATACGAAGAATGTGTCTGCGGACCCTGCGTTACGGAAGTGGCCACTGAGCAGCAAAAACGAAAAGAAATGAAAGATGAGAAGAAAGAATATAAAGCATCGATAGAACGTCGCAGATCTAAAAGTTCACATTCATCTGATTTCATGGAACTAGCTGCTGATAAACAAAAACCTAAAGCATCAGTAGGACGCCGTAGCTCGAAAGGTTCACCTCAAACCAGTTCTTTAGAAATGGCTGAACAAAAACGTAAAGGATCGATGGAAGGCCGTATCTCTAGCCATAGCTCTAGGAGTTCACGGCGAAGTGCTTCCATAAAATCTGCAACTAGCGACAAAAAACGTAAGGCATCAGTGGAACGCCATGGTTCTAAAATTTCACATCCAACTGGTTCCTTAGGACAAGGCGCTGATGGGCAAAAACGTAAGGCATCTATGGAACGTCGTAGCTCTAAAAGTTCACAGCCAACTGGTTCCATAGGGTCGCCAACCGATGAGCAAAAACATAAAGCACCAATAAAGCGTCATAGCTCTAAAGGTTCACAGTCAACTGCTTCCTTAGAATTCGCAACTGACCAGCAAAAACGTAAGGCATCGTCGGAACATCACGACTTTAAATATCCTAAACCCTCGGTAGATACTTGCGTGGAGTGCGACTGCGAAGAGTGTGTATGCGATCCATGCGAGGCTCCTTCGGGTAAGGGAGATACATCAAGATCACATCCTCCAAGCACAGATATGGAAGTTCCAAAACGGGTTTCAAAGTTAGCTGATGTCGAATTAACAAAAGAAGAGCAACCCATTACACGCGAGAATCAACCGGATGATATCATAGAATTGGCAACTAATGAACAAGAACTTAAGGCATCGACGGAACGCCATGTCTCAGGAAGTTCACATCCACCTGACGCTTTAGAAAAAGAAAAACGTAAATCCTCAATAGAACGTTACGACACAAAAAGTTCTACAACCCCTGTAGATGAGGGTTGTGTGGTGTGCGACTGCGAAGAGTGTTTATGCGATCCATGCGAGACTCCTTCGGAGAAAGGAGATACATCGGGATCGCATCCAACAGAATTGGCAACTGATGAGCAAGAATCTAAAGCATCGATGGAACGTCAAAGCTCTAAAAGTCCACAGCCAACTGGTTCTGTAGAATTGAAAACTGATGTGCAAGAAATGAAAGCCTTGATGGAATGCCATAGCTCCAGGAGTTCACAGGAAACTGCTTCCATACAATTGGCAGCTGACGAGCAAAAACATAAGACATTGACGGAACGTCATAGCTCTAAAAGTTCGCAGCAAACTGCTTCCATAAAATTGGAAACTGATGAGCAAAAACATAAGGCATCTGTGGAACGCTATTGCTCTAGAACCTCACAGCCAACTGTTTCCATAAAATCCGCAACTGACGAGCAAAAACATAAGGAATCGATGGAACGTCATAGCTCTAAAGGTTCACAGCAAACTGCTTCCATAAAGTTAGAAACTGACGAGCAAAAACGTAAGGAACATTATTGCTCTAAAAGTTCACAGCTAAGTGGTTCCACGAAATTGGAAACTGACGAGCAAAAACATAAGGCATCGATGGAACGTCATAGCTCTAAAGGTTCACAGCAAACTGCTTCCATAAAGTTAGAAACTGATGAGCAAAAACGTAAGGAACATTATTGCTCTAAAAGTTCACAGTTAACTGCTTCCATAAAATTGGAAACTGATGAGCAGAAACATACGGCATCGACGGAACGTCATAGTTCTAGAAGTTCACAGCCCACTGGTCCCACAGTATTGGCAACTGAGCAAAAACGTAAGGTGTCAATAGAACGTTATAGCTCTAAGAGTTCACTGTCAACAGGTTCCATGCAATCGGCAACTGATGATCAAAAACATAAGGCATTGATGGAATGTTATAGCTCTAGAAGTTCACAGCCCAGTGGTTCCATACAATTGACAACTGATGAGCAAAAACATAAAGCATCGACGGAACGCCATGTCTCAGAAAGTTCACATCCACCTGACGCTTCAGAAAAAGAAAAACGTAAATCCTCAATAGAACGTTACGACACTAAAGGTCCTACAACCCCTGTAGATGGCGGTTGTGTGGAGTGCGACTGCGAAAAGTGTTTATGCGATCCATGCGAGACTCCTTCAGAGAAAGGAGATACATCAAGATCGCATCCTCCAAGCAAAGATGTGGAAGTTCCAAAACGTTATTCAAAGTTATCAGATGTCGAATCTTCACCTAAATTAATGGAAGAAGAGCAAGTTATTAGACGCGAGACTCTAGACGAAAAACGTAAATCCTCAATAGAACGTCACGACTCTAAAAGTCCTAAAACCTCGGCAGATGATGGTTGTGTGGAGTGCGACTGCGAAGAGTGTTTATGCGATCCATGCGATACTTCTTCGGAGAAGGGAGATGCATCAAGATCACATCCTCCAAGCACAAATGTAGAAGTTCCAAAACGTTATTCAAAGTTGACTGATGCCGAATCTTCGGCTAAATTAATGCAAGAAGGCCAAACCATTAGACGCGAGAATCAACCGGATGATTGTACTTGTACGCCCGGCTGTACATGCCTCAAGTGTCTTGCAGAATTTCTTGTTGAACAGAAAAAACGTCAAGAGTCGCTCGAACATCAGGTTCCTGGAAGCCGGCGTCCTCCTGGTTGCGATTGTGCAGAATCTTTATGCGAATCGTGTGATGATTTTCTTTCCGCCAAAGGAGATACGTCGACAACCGAGATCGCAATACCGCAATCTCCAGTCAAACAAGATTCGGTTCCGAGTCCAAAAATTCACCCAAAACTGGCTGCTGTACAATGTGATTGTGAAAAATGTGAGTGTCTTGTATGTTCTCCTAAGGTAATGGTGGAAAGAGAAGCCATTAAACGTAAGAAAAGTCAACTGGACGATTACACCTGTACACCCAACTGCACATGCCCTAAATGTCTTACCGAATTAACTACTGAACAAAAAGCACATAAATTATCGATGGAAATTGATGGCTTTACCAGTCCAAAACATCAATCGCCGACGGAAATTGATGGTTCTACCAGTCCAAAACATCAATCGTCGATAGAAATTAATGGCTCTACCAGTCCAAAACATCAATCGATGGAATGTTCTGATCCGACAAGTTTACATCCAGAAGACTGTGATTGTATAGAATGTTTATGCAAACCGTGTAAAACATTGCCAGAAGAAGGTGATGTACCAAGGCCGCAACTCTCAGACAAAGATGCTCCAGTTATGAAAACTCAACGCGAATGTACAAGCTGCTGTGGAAAATGTGATTGTAAAATCTGCTTGCCCAAAACAATGCAAGAACAGGAATCTATTAAGAGTGAAGATTCGATGGAATGTTGTGATCCTATGAGCCCACACCCACCTGATTGCGATTGTGTAGACTGCTTATGCGAGCCGTGTGGAACTCATCTGACTGAAGAGGAGCAACATGAATCAGCAATTGAAGATTATGATCGTAAAAGTTCACATCCACTTGGATCCTTGGAAATGATTATTGATCCACCAAACGTTTTGATTTCGATAGAATGTTCTGATCCTACAAGTTTACATCCACTAGATTGCGACTGTATAGAGTGTATATGCAAACCGTGCAGGACTTTCCAAGAAGAAGGAGATACACTAAGAACTCCTTCTGTAAATGCAGAACATCAACGATCACTGACTGAATCTATGAAAGCTTACAGAGAATCGTCATGTCGCGAAGTACTTAAAGACAAAGTACCGGTACATCCTCCAGGATGTAACTGTATCGTCTGTAGATGCTGCCTGGGAGATTGTTCGGATAAAGCACGTGACAATAAACAACGTAAATTTCCACCAAAATCATGTGCGTGCATAGAATGTAAATGTTTGATAGAATCAGAATCATATCCCCCTACAATTCGCCAGGTGTCTCTTGTTTATACAGAAGCTATTTCTGAAAGTAAAATTAAAGGAGACAAACCAACAGAAGGCATGGAAGAACCGAAAAGGTCAACATCTGCACATATACCAAAATGCGGTTGCATTGATTGTGTAGTCATATGCGATACAGCTTGTCCGGATCAAGTATTTGGCTATGAGAAAGATGTTATTCCTCCCTTAACAGAATGTATGGAAGGAGAGAAAAGGCCAACAGTTGCACATATTCCAAAATGCGGTTGCGTTGATTGTTCGCTCATATGCGATACAGCGTGCCCGGATCAAGGTCGAGGGAATTTAGTTGACTATGAGAAAAGTCTCATTCCTTCTATAACAGGTGGTATGGGAGAAGAGAAAAGGCCATCAATTGCTCATATACCAGATTGCGATTGCATTGATTGTATACTCATTTGCGATACAGCTTGCCTTGATCCTACTGTAGGTCGAGGTAATATATTTGGTTATGAAAAAGATCTAATAAAAGCATGCGGCAGACCACAATTACACACTGATACAATATTAGAAAAGAAAGACGCTGATGCTATAGATAAAAGTTTAGAGCAAGAAATCAGTGTAATAACTGCTGAATCAGCAAACAGCGTGAAAAAAGAAGAATCAGTACATGGCGAAAAAAGTGAGTCGGGACACAGTATAAAAGGTGGATTAAAAGGTGGATCAATACACAGTGTGAAAGATGAATCAATGCGTAATGCAAATAGTGGTCCCATACAAGGTGAAGAAAGTCAATCGATGCAGAGCGAAAAATCTGAAACAATACCTGACAAAAAAGAATCAATACATAGCGAAAAAAGTGGATCAATACAGGGCGAGAGAAAGAGTGGATCGATACAAAGTGAACCAATAAAAAGTGAAGAAATTGAACCGAAACAAAGCCAAAGAAGTGGGTCTAAAGAAAGCCAGAGAAGTGAATCAATACAAAGCGAAAAAGATGGATCAAAACAAAGCCAAAAAAGTGGATCAATACAAAGCGAAAAAGACGTATCACAACAAAACCAAGAAAGTGGATCAATACAAAGCGAAAAAGATGGATCAAAACAAAGCCAAAAAAGTGGATCAATACAAAGCGAAAAAGACGTATCACAACAAAACCAAGAAAGTGGATCAATACAAAGCGAAAAAGATGGATCAAAACAAAGCCAAAAAAGTGGATCAATACAAAGCGAAAAAGATGAATCAAAACAAAGCAAAAAAAGTGGATCAATACAAAGCGAAAAAGATGAATCAAAACAAAGCCAAAAAAGTGGATCAATACAAAGCGAAAAAGATGAATCAAAACAAAGCAAAAAAAGTGGATCAATACAAAGCGAAAAAGATGGATCAAAACAAAGCACAAAAAGTGGATCAATACAAAGTGAAAAAGATGGATCACAACAAAGCAAAAAAAGTGGATCAGTTAAAAGCGAGAAAGATGGATCAAGAAAAAGCCAAACAAGTGGATCATTACAAAAAGAAAAAAGTACATCAAAGCAAAGCCAAAAAAGTGAATCAAAACAAAGTGCAAAAAGTGAATCAATACAAAAAGAAAAGTCAATACAATGCGAGGTCAAAACAGAGGAAGAGTGTTCTTGCCTTTATCTTGAACAGCAAGAACCAAAAACAGAAAGTGTTGCTGTATTTCCTGAAACTCAGCTACGCCCCGAAATTTTAGCTAAGCAAAAGGAAATAACTACACCAGACCCCGCAGAACAGCTACCATGCTTTTGTTCCCCTACCGAAACTCCTGTGCCAGAAGAGAGAACAGAGACACCGAGAACTTCTTTAGCCAAACAAAGAAAAATATCTGCACTAGAGCAAGTTCTACAAAAAATCCAATGTGCTTGTAGTGAAGCTGAAAAGCAAGTACTCTTATGTTATCCTCCTCTTGCCATACGTCCTCCTCTATTTGTCACTAAGCAAAGAGCGTCTTATGAAAATACAGTGTCGGGATTGCATTTGGCACTTACATCGTTGCAAGATAAATGTAAACAGAAAGATAACATGATTTCAACTTTGACGAACGAACTAAAAGCAAGAGCTAACGGTAAAGTATTTGATGATTTGCTTCAAAGGATGACACAGTCACGATGTAATGGCACGATTATCGATTTTGATAGAAAGGAGGTGTGTGATTCATTGCCTCGGCCAATTTGTGATCCAAAATATGGCCGACCAAGCAATCAGCTGACAGAACCATTAGTATGTCAACCGTGCTACCATCCCGATTATCCAAATTGTCCATGCGAAATAAAAATCACTGGTACTCCTACAGATTTTCCTGACTGCACGTGTGATGGAAAAGCTGACGATATGGCGATAGCTCCCAAAGTCTTTACAACTGCCCCCGTGATCTGTAATATGCAAGTAGAAACTAGAATAACTGCACCAAAAAAAATATGTTCTTGCCGTGAAATTGAACAAAAAGGGCCAAAAGCTGGCAGTATTGCTGTATATCCTGAAATACGATTAGATCCTAAAATCTTAGCCAAGCAAAAAGAAATAACTGCACCAAATCCTACTGAACAAACTCAATACGCTTTTGATAAACCTGAACAGTCTAGAGCAAAAGCTGGAAGTATTGCTGTATATCCTGAAACAAAGTTAGATCCTCAAATCTTAGCCAAGCAAAAAGAAATAACTGCGCCAGATCCCGCTAAACAAACTCAATATTCTTACAGCGAAGTCGAAGTGCAAACACCAAGAGCTGGTAGTATAGCTATATACCCTGAAACACAATTAGATCCTCAGATTTTGGCCAAGCAAAAAGAGATAACTACGCCAGATCCAGCTAAGCAATTTCAATATTCAAAAGATATTCCACCTACACCAAAAGCTACGCCTTGCAGTAAAGATGATATGCCAAAAGTAGAGTTGAAGCTTTCAACGTTGCAAGCTAAGTGCAGACAGAAAGATCAACTAATAGCAGTTATGGCACACGAGCTGAAAGCGAGAGGGCATGGTAACGTTCTTGATGAACTGTTCCAGAAAGTGGATCAGACTAGGAGTAATGGAAGAGACAAGAAAGGACGCTGTGACCCAAAAGACGGCAAATGTCAACCAAAGTGCGAACATCCGGATTATCCAAATTGCTCATGCAATGTAAAGCCCGGTTGTACTCACTCGAATTACCCCAATTGCCCATGTTCTAAAAAGAATGATCAACAACATGCATCTCAACCCTCTTCATCACATGCTAGTTGTCAATGTTCTGATATTCTTAAATCTAGGCATTCTACAAACTGCAATCAACCTCTTGAAGAAACAAAACCAATTTGTACCAAAGGGGTAGTTTGCAGCCATCCAGAATCTCCGAATTGCCCGTGCATACCAAGATCGTCCAAGAAAAGCAGTGTTAAAGACATACAAGAAGTAATACCTCCACAATCTCAAGTTATCGGTTCCGAGCCAGTTATTAAAGAACCCGTAAAAACCCACAGAAAATGTAAATGCATACGAAAAGGACATGAAAAAAATTGTAAATATTATAAAAAGCCCCGATGTAAATCGCCTTGTGTTTGCCCTACTCCTCCGGGCGTCATTAAAGATAGAAAAAGATCAGCTAAGGTGGCACAAAAAACAGAAAATATGCTACCTAAAGATCTTGCAGTGTATCCTGAAACACAACTCAACCCTGAAATCTTAGCCAAGCAAAGAGAAATAACTGCACCAGATCCTGGCCAACAAACCGAATGGGCTTATGACGAAGCTGAACAGGAACTAGGACAATATGAAAACATTGCTGTATCTCCTGAAACACAGTTAGATCCTGAAATTCTAGCTAAGCAACGAGAGATAGTTGCACCAGAGATAGCTAAACAGTATTCTCTTAGTGAAATTGAAGAACAAGAAACAGACACTGGAATTATCTCCGTACTTCTACAAACAGAACAATCAGATTTGGAAATCTCAGTTAAGCAAGCAGAAATTACTGAGTCGGAGACAGTTAATGAAATCGAGTATCCTAGTAACGAGAATGAACAACAAGAATTTTCTGAGACGCAATTAGACCCCGAGTCTGATAATCAAGTTAAAGAACAAAGTATTGCTGTATTTCATATGACGCAATTAAACCCAGACATCTTAGCCAAAGAGAGATTGATAACTTCGCCAGATCCAGCTAAACAAACTCAATATGCTTACAGCGAAGTCGAACTGCCGGCATCAAAAGCTGGCAGTATTGCTGTATATCCCGAAACACGATTAGAACCTCAAATTCAGGTCAAACAAAGAGAGATAATTGCACCAGACGCAGCTAATCAGATCGAATGTACTTGTAGTGATGCTGAAAAGCAAGAAGCAAACAAATCGGCTTCCCAGGAAGAAACAGTATCAAAATTGGATTTGGTATTGTCTTCACTTCAGAGTAAATGCAAAGAAAAAGATAAATTAATTGGCGCTTTAGTAAAAGAGTTAACTAAAACACAAACTAGTACTAAAGTATTTGATGAGTTGCTCCAGAAAATAGCTCAGTGTCGAGGTGATGAAGACACTAATAAGTTTTACAGGAAAAGTAATTCAGATGACAGGGAGTCTTGCAAAACTCCTGCAGGCGATGATAAAAGTACACTAAATAGTGATAAGTCTTATAAGACTGCGGAAACTTGTATTTGTGAAGAAGAATCGCCACTAGAGGCTACGACAAGAATGAAAAAGCCAGCAGCTCCACTTACTTGCATTCCAGAATTCAACTTACCAGTATCACCTAAAACAGCTGAAAATAAACTACCGTGTCCTGGTGAGGTGATTGATTCTTCACCTATGGAAGTCATTGATATCAGAAGAATATCACCAGATAGTCTTCTTATAAAATGGCAGGCAGCTGAAAGCGAGTACGTAATAGGATATGAAATATTAGTGAATGGAGTTATAAAATCGCGAATTCGTAGTCCCAATAGGACTTTAGCTGTTTTACATACGCTTAATATAAGAGACTGTATGCACATTGCCATTTATGCTGTTACTGCATTAAATCGCTGTCAGCCACCTGCATTAGCCATTTATCAAATATAAAAAATACAAACTCTTGTTTACTTTATTCTGATTTTACCAATAGGTTAAAGTGTGCGTAGTAGGTTTCGATCTATGTTCGTTCTACAAAGAAGTTCAGCTAAACAAAATATCATTCTGATCGACCAAACAAACCTCTAAGTTAGAAAAGCGAAAGCAACATAGGAAAGAGCTTTGATCTTATGATAATTCTGTAAAATTTCTACAACTAAAAATGAAAGTTCTCGGTAGTATTCTGAAAGTTATCAAAGGGTAAGTTTGAGTCACCGCAAGTCTATGGTACTTCGAATCGGATAGAAATCTACAGCCTGTGTATTTCATCTTCTTGCATCTGGAATATAATTTTGCTTCCAGTTGTTTTGTTGAGATTTGTCGTAAAGACGAAGGTCATCCGAACGTATTTCACTATCTATATACTTCTTAATTGTATATCAGTTTAACCCTCTAGATTTCCGAAAATCATATTTGGCGCTGATATACAGTGTGTCCACGGATTGAGTTCACAAGAGGGGAAAAATTTTTATTTTTAGTTTTATCGAAAAATATCATTCTTGATACAAAGTTTTGCTTGTTGTAAGGCCCCAGAAAATTAAAACAAATTCACGTTTTATTTTACCTGCTTCATTTTATAGTCAATTTTCTGTGAAACCATATGAAATTTTGCAGTTCAAAAGAAAATTTTCACAGAAAATTGACTATAAAATGAAGCAGGTAAAATAAAACATGAATTTGTTTTAATTTTCTGGGGTCTTACAACAAGCAAAACTTTTTATAAAGAACGACATTTTTCGATAAAACTAAAAATAAAAAATTTTTCCCTCTTGTGAACTCAATCCGTGGACACACTGTATAATATCTGGACTTATAAAGGGCCCCATATCTCAAATAGCTTAGAACCTTATCAAGTCTAAATCCGGCCCTGGTTTTAATTAATTTTTCTTAAATGTAATAACAGCTGGAAATAAAAAAAGATGCGCGATCCATAGTTTGTCGCCAAGACTTTGGACGAAGGATAATAATGAAAGCTTTAAAACATTAAATTTGATGAATAAATATTCTGGATGAAGGAATATCACCATCATCCTCTTATGCTGTCCCATTACAAGACATCAAAAGTTGAGTTTAGTTGAGACTCATAGTTAAAATAAATCAAAACATATTATTTACTGTTTTATTATTCTCGCAGGAAATTGTATTCAGTATAATAGGTTTTAATTAATAAACTAAAATAATTTAATAAACAGTTTTATATATATAAAATGCAATAACAGCTGAAAGTAAAATCACGACCTACTAGATTATGAATATGAATGTTATGACTGCGTATACTGTATTCGAGGAAGGAGCGGAGTGATCACATGCAAACTGCCTGATAGGGGTGGAGTTAACACAAGCCCTTATCAAGCTGCACAAAACTTGTACTATTCCGGCCGGAACATTTCGCACGATTTTATCAATAGGCTGATTTTTCTCAAATTTTATGTGAATAACAAAAACTTTTCATGACATGACACAATCTCATAGGCGCGTCCAAAATAACCATTGCAATGAAGATAATCGAGTATTAGTTGTTTTTATTATCAATATAAAAAAAGGTTTATTTTGAAAAAAGAATTTATATCAAGATACATAATTTTGATTTAAAAATTACGTATTTTATGACGTACATATGTGATTTAAAGAAAAATAATACAACATGCCACTGGATGTGACAGCGCTTACAAAGGGAAAAAGATTTTACTGCCGGAATAGTACATCTGTCGTACGCTGTTTGCTGCCCGTGCAAGTCTTTGAATTCCCATTTGGGTCATTCCATCTCAAGCCATCTTTTTGGGTAATCCTTGGCAATGTTAATAATTTTCGAGTTCACTGTCTCCAGCCTTACTTTGTGGAACACCATAATCATGAAGTATAATATAAATACAAAGATTAAATTAAACTCGTGTGTATCATAAAACCAGAATATTATATCTAGCTAATAACAACTGTCAGTGTCAAAGGACTCAGATTATTTTGTATAATTTGCTGGTGTTATAATACACATGAGTTAAAAATTCCAAAGGCACATTTGATGGAGTTACGTTTTGCTCGTACTATATTATCTGATTCTTTGAATTACTTAGCAGTTACTAACATTTAAAGTGAAACATGCACCCAGACATCATAAAACTTCGAAGGTCCATTACTAAATAATCAATAAAAGATGCACTCATGTTTTTATGCACTTTAGCAAAAGTTGAAAAAGCAAACATAGAATACATATAATTGATAACTTTATTGAAATTATATTATTTATTAACAATATAACAGCATTAATTGTATTAAATAACTTTTTTTGAATTGAAAAAGTCTCCAGCTTCGATGGATTAGTGGTTTGTATGTTGTGTACCTGTGGTAAGTCTTCGAATAAAAAGCTTGTCTTTTACATTTTATATTTTCATCTGTCCACACTTTAGAAAAGGTATAGCCAATGTTCATCCATGTCTCATCAAGAAAGTATATTGTCCGAACTTTAGTTCTGTACTCTTCAAATGTACGCAAATGCTGTCTACGCCAGGTCACAGTATCTTCTTCTCCAATAAAATACTTTTATTTTGCAACGTCATACAAGTGTTGTGCTGTCAACAAGTGTATTAAAGTGCACGTTATATTAAAATGAAATGTCTTACCGAAAATTAAAATTTTTAATTGTATAAAAGAATGTTTTTCTGGAGCAATTTTTCTTCCAGTAGAGGTTTTAGAACATATTCTTTAGAACAGCGTTTCCCAACCGCCGGTCCGCGGACCGGTGCCGGTCCGTCAGAAATTTTTGCCAGTCTGCAGAGAAATAACATTCAAAATTTTACTAAACGAATTTTTTTAATTCGAGTTATCCTGGAGCTAACGTAGGGTCAAATGGTTTATCGGAGTTGCCCAAGAGTAAACTCTGAATAAATTTACACGGAGCCGGCGCTATGTATTACATACATACGTGCAGATATATAACGCGCCGGCTCCGTACCTATGTGGTGGGGTAGTATTCAGCAATAGGTAATAAAGAGGATCTCCCATTTTAGAATTCTTAAGCGGGTTTGGCGCGCACTATTCTAGGCATACTGGTACCGAAAGAATTTTCGTCTTGCATCCCCGATTAACGCGAACGATGAAAATCCGGGTTTCGTGTTTTTGAGGGGCTGCAAAACTTCGACCCGGACCGTTTTTTGTGTGTCGATGCATTGGGTAGTTCCTGTCTCAGATTTGAAGTCTCCGGTAAACTCTTTAGGCGGAATTGACCACGCCTTACGGTAAGTCGTAGCAAAAATCTGATCGCGGTATGTTTGCCATCGCACTACCGTAATTTTCTGCACTCTTCTGGGGGGCGGGGGCTAGGGGTGACATGGGGTTTTTGGAGGCGATCAAACATGTGTTGGCGGCATTTGATGTCACGCGGCTTGCTACGAGCGGTGCACCTATTGGTTTTTCCGTATCTCTAGCCCTCTCCACCCGTTTTTGAGAGGCGGTATCTCGGAAACTATAGGAGCCAAAACTACAATCTCGGCGTCAAACGACGCGCAATCTCAAAATGTTTCCTTTTTTCACCCGAGAATCGTGCTAAAATAATATCGCCGCCACTAGCCTTATCGGACTCCTAAGTGGAAACTACTTCTGGAGGTCTTATATGATTGGCTGCTGGGTCGTTTGATCCAATTCCCTTTTTTGACCGCCGCTCCCACTGCCAGCGTTTTCGGTTATATCTCCGCTCCATGTGTCGATGGAGCTCCCTATGTGTCTAGAACCTAGTTATGGTCTTTGGCGCCGCACCCGGTCCTGCGATCGTTTCTTCGTTTGGCGAAAAGAGAAAAACTCCGGCGTTTCGGTACCCGCCGATTTCGGGCCGTCTTGGTCGATTGAGGCTTGGTATGAGGGAAGCGGTGAGGTACCGCTTTTGTTATAAAACCAACTTTTGTTATTATGAAGAACGGATATTTATTTATTTTAGATTGTTTTTGCACGTGTAAAGGTAAATTTATTATTATAAGATTTATTTTGCGAAATGTTTTCGTTAATTTTTTACCCTGCCGGTCCGCAAGCAAATCCTACGTCGCGTCGTTTGGCGGTCCGCGAACGAAAAAGGTTGGGAACCGCTGCTTTAGAATACTCTGCCGCATATTCTTTTTTCGCCTTACAGATACTCTTACATTACATCGCGTTCTTTTGAATACTGATTAACTCTTAGGATATAAAACTGTAATAAGGAACATAATCATCTACCACATACAACCGGGATGGGGTCTCAATATGTCGGAGTAGGTATTTTCGGTTTTGTAATTAGATATTTTCATTGGCGGTTCTCACCGTCTCGAAATGCGCACATAAACTACATAACCTCAATTTTAAAACATAGTATTTTTAAATTAATCTTGGAATATAAATTTTGTATTTAATATTTTAAGCAAACGAATACTTGCTTATGAAATGTAATTCCCTTCATAGTATTTGTCGGAGTTTGAGAGAAAAGCAGACGTAGGTGGTGTCTAATGGCGGCCAGTGTGGCGTATCTTCTCATAAGAGGCGTCGCTTTTATTAATTTGATATGTCATAAATGGTGTACAAGCTAGATTCAAACGATGTGAATATCAGAAAAATGTGCTAATTTTCGGCGCAACTGTACAACGAGCAATGGTACCAACCAAGTGGAACCATTCTGATCTTGCACCTGCGCATTATTCGAAGAAAGTTGGCTTGATCCCGATGTTCAGTACGCATAGGGACTGCGAATGCACGGCCTATCGATCCTTTTGGCTTGAAGAGTTTTCAGCAAGAGGTGTCAGAAAAGTTACCACAGGGATAACTGGCTTGTGGCGGCCAAGAGTTCATAGCGACGTCGCTTTTTGATCCTTTGTATCCAATTTGTAAGCAAGACTGATAATCTACCAAATTTACCTCAGTATCGACCTGTTGCGACTTATAGAGCTTTCTGTAAAGCAAAGTATAAGCTTCTTAATGAACCAGTGAAGGGTTTCCCAGGTTTCAAGGCAAAGTCGGATTCAACTTGGCAAAGAATCTCAAACCAAGTAGTAACTGAATCGGGAAATAATCTGTTTAAGAACTTTCGAAACAACTTACTGGGTGTGTCCAAAAAAAGACCATTTTCAGCATTATAATTTAAATATTTATAAAGTTTTTTTGTTCAAACTTTTAATAAAGTTTTTGATATTGATCTAGTTCTAAAACTCGTTTAATTATTTGTGACCGAAAATAACGACACTTTACCTGAAACACCCTTTATATGAAAATGAAAGGAATACAATTAATATAAGAATAGACATTTTCGAAGATCATCTATCTTCAGTGTTACAGAAGAATTACATTAACATTATTACCAACAACAAAACTGCACTTTTACATTCGCCTGAAGTGAACGTTGCCAAGTTTTTATATTGGCGGTAACGAAAAGTAGCTTAAATTTTGCCATTGTTAAGAATCTTTGATTTAATAAAGCTATAAAGAAAGTAATTGGAATTTAGTTAAATTATTTTTGAAGTATTCAAAATATCCACAAAATATCCAATAAATGAAAGGGTTAGAAAAATTATCCTGAAGAACTTCAAATTATCCACAAATCGAAGAATTATCCGCAAATCGGCAGCACTGGTAGATAGTAGATCTAAAAGCAAGTGAAATATGGATAAATCACGATAAATCAAACGTTTACATTAAGGGTTGCCAGATTTATTAAAAAGCAATGCGCCAAACTGATATAAAAATCGCCAATAAATATAGAAGGCGTTACAAAGCAACAAAAGTCAAAATCTACTAAGGGTCCATCTTTCTATCTCCGTAAACTTTATCTGACACTTGGCCGGTTTCACAAAGCTTGATTAAGTTCTGATTAACTTAATTGTCATTAAATTCAAAATCCAGACATTTTATTGGCTGAAATTTGACAGACCTTGAATTTTATCCAATTATATTTCTAGATTTCAAATTTAATCACAATTAAGTTAATCACAGTTTAATCAAGCTTTGTGAAACCGGGCAACTGACAGTTAATTGTTGAGTAAGTTTCGGAAAGGGAAAATAATGGGCTTTCCAACTGTGAAAAATATACAAGGTGATCTATTTGAAATCACAAAGCTGCCCTATTCCCGAGAATACGTACGTAATTTCTGGATAAATCGGAAGTGGAAAAGAAAGACGAATACTAAAAAAAAAACTAATTACTTCAAAAGTTATTTACGATTATAAAGGGTCAAGATATAATGAGACACCCTGTATAATTTCACATGAATAAAAAAAAATCACCTGCGTTAATCAAAACAAAAACAAAAAATATACCTAAAAAATGACATTACCGAGGTTGTACGTGTTAAAAATCCATATACATAGGTATCGAAGTATGAATTTTTCCTGCTTTCTGTGCTCTGTAACTCCAAAACTGTTAATTTTAGAGCTTCGTATCCCTGGAGACTTTCGATCAGGATAATGTAAACTACAACATATCACAGTTTCAGCCAATTTGAATGGTATCCAATTTCCGTAAGAAATGTGCGGAGTCCTTTGCACGAGGGCACTCATTAGATTTGGTGGGCCCTGTACATAATTTCCCAAAATCCCATCTATTCACATTACACTAACATTCATAATGCTAGTTGTCAGATTAATTCTTATGTATTTTTTGTTACATATTTATTAAAAATAATTATTAAGATTGTTTGGCTAAAAAAGTAAAAATTCTAATAAAACGAACAAATAGATAAAAATAATAAAATCTTACTATTATAACAACTTTATTCCTCATCAGAAATTTGAAATCGTGTATTAGGATAGCAGAAAAGGCTGAGGATGTTTGCCTGGAATCCTGGTAGCTACATTGACATATTGAAGAGCCCCCGTATGTAGCCAATGACGACACGAGTTGCAATATCATCATTAGTAGTGCTACTGGCTACCAGATGGCGTCCAGTTTTACAAATTTTCAAGAATGTTTCAAATTTAACTTTGTTAAAAGTTAAAAATTATTTTGAGTTATTTTATAACAATTTTTAATAAATACATAACAGAAAATGCGTAAAACATAACGTAACAATTAGCATTAAGAACATTAATAAAAAATAATGGAAGCAGAAGTGTTTCCAGGAAATTAAACAACAATTACCTTATTAGATGGCGCGCAGTACAATTTCTTGGAGACACACCTGCTTCTCTTATTTTCTTATGTTCTTAATGATAAATAATTGTTACGTTATCGTTTATGGATTTTCCGTTATATACTTATTAAAAATTGTTATAAAATAACTTAAAATAATGTTTAACTTTTAACAAACTTGAATTTGATACATTTTTGAAAATTTGTAACAACTGGACGCCATCTGATAACCAGTAGCACTATTAATGATGATATTACAGATTGTGTCATCAATGTTTACATACGGGTGTAACCAATATGTAAATGTAGCTATCAGATGGCTATCAGGATACTAGCAAACCACCCTCATCCTTTTCTGCTATCCTAATACACGATTTTAAATTTCTGATGAGGAATAAAGGTGTTATAATAGTAAAAATATTTTTATTTATTTGTTCGTTTTATTAGAATTTTTACTTTTTTAATCAAACAATCTTAATAATTATTTTTAATAAGCATGTAACAGAAAATGCATAGGAATTAACCTAACAACTAGCATTAACAATATTAGTAAATAATTATAACTGATGCAGATTGCCGGATATTGTGTGCAGGGCCGCACCAAGCCTAATGAGTGCCGTTGTGCAAAGAACCCCACGCGTTTCTTACGGATATTGGATACCGGTCAGATTAGCTGAAATTGTGATACGTTTTAGTTTACATTATTCTGATCAAAAGTCTCTTTGGCTACAATGCTCTATAATTAACAGTTTTGGAGTTACATAGTAAGGAAAGCAGAAAAAATTCATACTTCGGTATATAGATTTTTAACACGTACAGCCTACACCCTTGGTAACGTCATTTTTGTGTATATTTTTTGTTTTTGTTTTGGTTAACATAAGTAATAATGTTGTGTTGTATTCATGTGGAATTATACCGAGTGTCCCGTTATATTTCGACTCTTTATATACCTATAAAGCTTTTGAACTAACTGAGATAATGTAATGCGATGTTCGCCAGTCTGCTTCTTAGTTTTTAAGTTTTTTCTGAGTAGCCGTTTGTTGCCCACTTCCGGTTTATCCGGAAATGATATAGCGTATTTTCGGAGATTTAAATAACATGCAGTATTCACATTAAGAGCTGATAAAACCATACCCTGTATAATAACCATGATAAGTATGGTCCTTCTGGAAAGGAGAACCAATGGACTTTCCAACGTGCGTGGTTAACACTCATTATCTCTTCGAGCTCACCACCTACAGGCGGTGGCTTTTAGGAGGTTATTTAACAGCCCTCAAGGAAGACTTATGTAAAAATCCAATGACTTCAACTGAACTTTCCTACGCTATTTTTTTAATTTGACTGCACTGGGTGTAATATTTTTCAATATTTATGTTGCAATTAAAACCAATATTTCTATAATATTTATGCAATATTAAAAAAATTGTGCAATATTACTGCGATATTACAAAATATCTCATTAACATACCTTAACAATGGGTGTGTAAAAATCTGTTTTTTTCGTTACAGATCTCCTCTTTCACATGCCCTACATGATGGCTGTTAGAGGCCCCCTTAAGTCATTGAGGTGTATTTGGGTTATTTATGTAGTATTTTATTTTATTTAGCAGGTTATAAATAGTCAAAAATAAAAGAAATTGATTTGTCTAAATAGTTTGTTTAAAATACATATCGTTACAAGAGAAACGCTTGTAAACGCGGTGATGACGTAGTTACTACCAGTCAGTAATGCATTAGACAGAACATCGCCACTCCGACGCCGACGCCCCGGTTGTATTGGTAGAAACGTCGTTATTAAGATTTTTCTAAATGCTCATATCTCCCTTATTTTGCATGATAAAAAGTGCGATTTTTAATCCGAAAGTATAGGTGCGTCCCAATTGTTTAGCCCTTAGGTTTAGCTAGTCTCGATAGATTAATAGTTTGCATGATTACTCCATAATTCAAGGCTCGTAGGTTCATGGTAGTACTTCATAGCTATGAAAATTGTTTTTTCTCGTCTTTTATATTAATGAACATTGTCGAAGGGTATCTTATAAGAACATAACAGTAACATCTCAAATGCCAAATTGGCACAAAAGCGTCATATCTGATAATCTTTTTTTCGTTAAATAGTTGCATACTCAACTGAACAGCGTTGCGAGATGAGTCCAAGAGCAAACTCCAAGAGGCTAGAGATGTCAAACAAAACGCTGTCAATAGAGTTTACCAAACACGACAACAGACATACGCATTGCTGTTTAATAAATTGCAGAATTTCTGCGTACATTGCATCTAACTTTTTAGTAAATATAAATTGAAATAAGTTACCTTATCATTTACTTTTGGATCCAAAATGGCGGTTGGACTGGAAACAAATCATGTTAGTTGTAGTACATGTTAAACCATTTTGATAAAAGATTTAGATTCGTTTCCTTAGAAAGCACATCTTTATCAGGAATTGCTACCACAAGATTACAACTGTACCTAGATCCGAGACAATCTGGAAGATAATGTTTTGAATTTGATGTTCTTCTCAGACGAATCATGGCATTATCTTTGTAGATATATTAATTCGCAAGTGATAAGAATGTGGAGTACCGATAATCCCAATTTCATTAAAGGAAAAACCGATTGCATTGTTCGAAAAACCAGTATTTGACTAGCTCTTTCGCTTAGGATACCAATATCGCGAAGGATATTGGTCGGTTTCATTTTTTTGAAGAGGCTATCACTACCAAAAGATACTAGAACACCATTCTGAATTGGTTCATCGATCAACTCGATGACAAGGAACTGCAATACGGTTACTTTCAGCACTTCGGTTACTTCTATGTGGCTCATGGTTAAACACCATTCTTAAGACACCGCTGCGTATACTCTAGAAGATTTACAACAAAAGTTGTGAAAGAATGTGATAACGTTACACCTCACCTTTTACAGAAAGGTGTTTGATAACATGAACAGACGTGTTGAACTGTGCATTGAAGAAGGCAAACATTTAACCATCTTTTGAAGTTTAAAATAAGATTAGTTAGTAAATAAACGTAATGCTATGTCAGCATGATTTTAAGTGATTGATTTATTTTGATTTTTGTAATAATTGTTAGTTGAAATCGCAAGAGCGCATATCTGACAGTAAAAAACAGTTTATTGTTTCCAGCCTTATTTTGTGGAACTCCATAATCATGAAATAAATAAAGATTATTAAAAGTTTCACAGTTTTATTAAAATATACCTGACAATATTGTTTCGACAGCTATGCTGTCATTATCAAAGGTAATATAATTATAAACAAACACGTCGCTAAGGTAGATACAAAATAGGTAACTAGATAAAATAATAATACTAATAAAAATTAATAATAAAAATCATAATTAAACATCTAATACTTCCAGTAACGGAGAATTACTGAGCTCAAGTTGTTCATTCATTAAAGGTACCCTGAGTTTGTGTTTGTATATCTCAAAGGCTTCTAAAATGTCTAATTTGCGTTTGTTATTACAAAAATGTAGGAATTTAATATTATTTTGAGGAGTCATTGTGTGATTTTGTTCTAAAAGGTGTTTGGCGTAATTCGATTTTTCAGGATGTTTATTTTTGTAATGACGTACGTGTTCTTTATATCTTATGTCAAAATTTCGAAGTGTTTGTCCAATATATACCGAACTACAAAAAGAACAATTTAAACGGTAAATGCCCGATTTCATGATATCATGTGTTCTGTCTTTAGCATTAAATAAAAATGAAAAAGTGTTAGTGTTGGTTTTAAATGTTATTTTATAATTGTTGGTTTTTCTTAGTATATGTGCAATTTTTTCTGATATTTTGCCAAAATATGGTATAGATATGTAATTTGTGTCTTCTGTTTTATTGTCAGTGGGATATATTCTTTTGATAGCTAACCTATAATCTTTTTGTTTAATTAAAGTGTCAATCATGTTCGGATTATAATGATTTGCATGTGCTAGTTGTTTAATGGTTGATATCTCTTTGCTAAAATCTGATTTTGTTAGTGGAATAGTTAAAGCTCTGTGTACTAATGATCTGTATGCTGCTATTTTATGTGTATTGTGGTGACAAGATTCATTTGGTATTGTTATGTCTGTTTGTGTTGGTTTTCTGTATATGGAAAATTCAAAAAGATTGTCTGCGTTAATCTTGATATTTAAGTCTAGAAAGTTTATAGCCCTGTTTTGTTCTGTTTCTAGTGTAAATTTTATATTAGGATGGATATTGTTTATAAGAATTAAAAATTCATTGATAACCTCAAAAGAACTGTCAAAACAAGCTAAAATGTCATCAACATAACGAAACCAGAAGATAATGTGTTTAGAGAGGTTTAATTCAAATATTCGATCTTCAAACTTGTCCATAAATATGTTAGCTAATAGAGGACTTAGAGAATTACCCATAGGTAAACCATCCTTTTGTAAATAAATTATGTTATTAAAAGTGAAATAATTTTGACTTATACAAAGGTCAAATAATTGAATTAACTCTAACCTTTTAACTAATTCTATATTACTATTGATCAAGAAACTATCTAATAAAGGAATACATTCTTGTGGTGGTATTCTGGAGAACATGTTGCAAATATCAAAACTAACAAGTTTTGAATGTGGTGGAAGATGTATGTTTTGCAGCTTATCTACTAATTCTAATGAATTTCTAACAGAGTATTTCGATTTGTAACCTATCGTGTTAATAATCTGGTTCAGTTTTTTGGATAAAATGTGATTAGGTGCATTGATGTATGATACAACTGGTCTTATTGGCATATTCTGTTTGTGTGTCTTCACTAATCCATACAGTTTAGGTATTTGTGGGTTTTTATTAATGATTTGTTGCTTTTCTAATTCTGAAAAGCAGAAATTACGTCATTACAAAAATAAACATCCTGAAAAATCGAATTACGCCAAACACCTTTTAGAACAAAATCACACAATGACTCCTCAAAATAATATTAAATTCCTACATTTTTGTAATAACAAACGCAAATTAGACATTTTAGAAGCCTTTGAGATATACAAACACAAACTCAGGGTACCTTTAATGAATGAACAACTTGAGCTCAGTAATTCTCCGTTACTGGAAGTATTAGATGTTTAATTATGATTTTTATTATTAATTTTTATTAGTATTATTATTTTATCTAGTTACCTATTTTGTATCTACCTTAGCGACGTGTTTGTTTATAATTATATTACCTTTGATAATGACAGCATAGCTGTCGAAACAATATTGTCAGGTATATTTTAATAAAACTGTGAAACTTTTAATAATCTTTATTTATTTCATAGTAAAAAACAGGTTTGCCACTACATAATTATGAAGTTACTCTCCAAAAATTCAAGTTTTATGGCGTTACTGTAAACATAGGACTGGATGCGCAATGCGCATGATCAATTATTAATCTATAATTGTATAAACCGACAAGATTTTCTTAGTTGTCACTTATTAATTGTTAGTTGTTAATCCTTAGTTGTTAATTGCTGTAGAAACTAGGCATTTACATTACTTACTAATAGAATAGATAAATAGAATATTTAATAATAAAATTTGACAGTAAATATAAGTAAATATACAGTCTGTTTGATTTAATGCGCCCCGCTTTGTAGCAACTTTATTTTCGATCAGAAATGGTATAAACTGTATATATTATTAAATGGCATAGAATTCTATATGTTTAGAAAATTTTGTATTTACTAAATCAGCGTGAGCGTGATGACGTCATAGAACTTTTTTAATTACATTTTTACATTTCCATTTACATTTTTAAATTACATGCTAGGTATTTTTTTACTGAAATCGATAGAGTATTGTGTTCTCTTTTCAACCATAATAAATATTCATCCTCTTACATAAGAAAATTCTCAAGAAAAACGTGAAAAATGATTTACGAATAGTAGGCTTTGATTTTTGGTTCTCCAATTATTAAAACACAGTTATTTAGCAAGCTTAGGTAAATAATGAAGCTTCAGTTCTTACAGTGACGTATTTAATTTTTTTTTCGAGGGGAAGGAAGGTATAATATTGTTTCAGCAGCTATTTTATTATTATAATATTACCTTTGCTAATGACAACTTAGCTGTCGAAACAATATTGTCAGGTTATAATTTAATCAATACTGTGAAACTTTTATTAATCTTTATTTATTTCAATCAATAGAATAAATTGAAAAACTTATTTTAGAATTTTCCTAATAGCATACGAATAGAAAATGATTGATGTATTTTTTACCAAGCCAGAAAATTAATCTTATCATATCGAACATGAAGAACAAGAATATGGCCATGCTAAATCTGCATTTTAGCCGCACTGCAGAGGGCGCTGGTTAAAATCTTTTGGGCGGTCTGTCACCCACGGGCAACTTTCCAAAGTTTCTGGCAATTATGATTTGGTATCTTTTGCATCATAAAGAATACCAAGATACCACTGCCAGAATCATTAGACAGTCGGGTGTGGGTATTATAGTGGGTATTTAATTATAGGTAGGTATCTGTTAAATTCGCAATTTTCAGGAAAATGACAAAAACCTACAAGAAACAGATCAACAAATTACGTGCCTTAATTGCGAAAATCAGAATACCACATGTGTTTTCAATGGAATAGGTATGTCGAGATGTTCTTGCAAATGTCTCCCTCCTAATGACTAATCACTAAAACAATGGATTTACAGAAATACTTGAAATACGCCATGTCAAAGTTGACAGGTGAAATTATAGGTAGGTATCTGTTAAATTCGCAATTTTCTAAATCACGAAAAATGACCTTATGTGTTAAAATATGGAAAATATTTTATTAATAATAATGATAATAATAATTGCTACAACCCATAGCCTGGAAACCAAACCCCAGAAGCTAGAAGCTTGTGCGGGAGGGAGGGGGGCGATTATTATTATTACGTAGGCCGTAAGAAAAAATGTTTCTAAAGACATTTTACGTTCACATATCTAGTTTGAACAAGATATCCCAACATAAGGAAAATGTTTTTTAACATTTTTACACCCCATAACCACTGGCGGATCTGAGGGGAGGGCCATGGGGGCCATGGCCCCCCCTAGAGGAGTTCTAAATAGTTGACATTGGTTCAACGACCAGAGTCATGTAAGTAAACCTTTGATTGGTTTTCAAACAAGAAGAAAACACACCTTATACCTACTTTTAACAAACCAAACTTATTTGTTGTTGTTGTTTTTCCAAACAACCCAAATCCACAGATTTCTATATTTCATTGGAGTCGTTCATCATACAATAAACTATGAAACAGAAATATTCTTCTATGCAGTGCGAATGTGTGCAATAAATACAGGCGACCGGTCGGGCCGGCGGCTAAATCAAAGGCGGCAAAACTGATAACGATAGAGGAAAAATAATTGTTATTGGGGACTGTGTTCTTAGTAAAAAGCATCTTAGCGGTAAACCGTGAGCGGTGAGCGGTAAGAATCAAAAACAAAGGAGCATTAAGTAGAAAATTGTTGTTTTTTGTCGGAAACCACATTTGTTCTTCAAACAAGAATAGTGGGGTTCAGCTATAGATCTTTTCATTGAATTAGAATATTAGAAATAGTGATAAGTGAAATTGAATTTATCGTAAAAAATGGTAAGTAGGGGAGGGTCACCATGAATGGGACGCTCCGTGAATGGGACATCATTATAGAAAACTGTAAAAATTTCATCCAGAGGTTTCGGAGCACTTTGGTAGAGGGCGATTAACGTTGCAAGCATGTGAACAGGTTTTCAAGATTTTCTACACAGGTGGTTGTTTGTTGTGCAACTTTTAAGATTTTTGCTAAATAAAGTAAATATTTGAAGCCAGGCAACTTCTGCTATATGCCAGGTTAACTTGTTAGCAGGTAAGAATACATTACGCTATAAATATTTGATGTTTTCAACTAGTATTTTAAGTAGAAATTTGCATTCTATATTTTGAGGTTAAGGAGCAAGCAACAGATTTTCAAATTTGTAACGAATTCCTTGAATGGGACAGCTTTGTGTGCCTTGATTGGGACACGTCCCATTCAAGGAACTTTGTATTATTTTGGTATTATAATAAAAATTAATAGTCTAATTCTTAGTTTTCAATTACAGGTTTCAAAATGGAATCTAAGAGACGACGAATATCCCCAGCGCAAATGGAAGCTGCGGTGCATGAAGTCATTGTCAACAAAACTTCAATAAGAGAAGTAGCGCATTGTACGGGAATTCCTAAAAGCTCATTGCATAGAGCGGTCAAAAAGGCTAAAAACGTGACAATTGAACTATATAAACACTCACCCAACATAGGAAACAGAAGATTATTTTCTAAATTGCAAGAACTTTCGTTAGTAAACTATTTCAAGACTGCTTCTCAGATGTGTTACGGTCTCACAACAGTACAAGCACGCTGTTTGGCGTACCAGTTTGCCAGAGAACTCAATTTAACTATTCCAGAAAAGTGGACGAAAGATGAAAAAGCTGGTAGAAGATGGTTGCAAAAATTTATGCGACGACATAGGGACATCTCTCTTCGCAAACCAGAATCTTGCAGTTTGTCAAGAGCAACTGCTTTTAACAAACACACAGTTACTCAATTTTTTATTAATTTAGAAAAAGTGTACTCAAGATATCAGTTTTCTCCCAACAACATCTACAATTGTGATGAGACGGGACTATTGACTGTTACGGATCCTCCAAAAATAATTGCGCCCTGCGGATCTAAGCAAGTTGCACAAATAACTTCAGGTGAAAGAGGAGTTTTAGTGACAATGTTGAATGTTATCAGCGCGACAGACAATACAGTCCCACCTGTGTTCATATTCCCAAGGGTGCACTTTAAAGAATATATGCTCAATGGCGCACCAACAAACAGTTTGGGCTTAACACACAAAACTGACTGGATGACAGAAGATAATTTTTTTCTTTCGTTGAAGCATTTTGCAGATGTTACCAAATGTTCTCAAGATAATAGGGTTTTATTGCTACTTGATAACCACACATCGCATGTTAATGTCAAAACCATCAAGTTTGCCAGACAAATGGGGATAACCCTCTTGACATATCCCCCGCACACATCACATCGGTTACAACCACTTGATGTGTCCGTGTACGGACCATTTAAGACAAAATTTAAGTCGGAACAACACAACTGGCTCATAACAAATCCCGGAAAAACAATTTCCATCTACAATATTTGAACTTGCAAACAAGGCGTTTCTCGAGAGCTTTAGTCCTAAGAATATAACTAGCGGATTTGCTAAATGCGGAATTTCTCCGTTTAACAAAGATGTTTTTTCTGATCAAGACTTTTTAACATCTTTTGTGTCGGATAGACCAAATCCACAGCCAAGTTCTAATGCAGAAAATAGAGAAAATGATGGCAGCAGAATTAACATTCTTAGTAATGTTCTTATTCAGCCAGCATCAGTAACACCAGAGCAAATACGCCCATACCCAAAGGCACCAGAAAGAAAAACCAACCAAAGAAAACAACAAACTACAAAAATTTTAACTGAAACACCACAGAAGGACGACGAGACTGAAACAGAAGTTCAAGAATCTCAACCCAGCCAATCAAAAATAAAAAAAGTTAAGAGAAAGATAGTTTTGGAATCAAGCAGCAGTGAGTCAGAAATTGAAATGCCACCGGAAGGCGACAGTGATCTTGATTGTTCGGACAATTTTAGTGAGACCGACTTTCTTGAAGAACCAGATGCAGCACCCAAAGAGAAGGAGGACGATACGCCCAAGGACGACGATGAGGATACAACCAAGAAAGATAAGAACGGAAATAAAGATATTACGGTGGAAATAAATGACTTTATACTTGTTAAATTCACCATACCAAAAAAAGGCAATGTCAGCTTCGTGGGAAAAATTGTAAATATTGATGAGGAAATACTTCCGTTAAGTTTATGAGAAGACTAAGAAACAAATTTCATTTTCCTGATATCGAAGATATTTGTGACATAAGTAAAAACTCAATTTTAAAGAAACTTAGTCCTGTTGAACTTCCTGGAACATCTCGAATGAAATCGTATTTGTTTTTTGGCAAGGAAATTTTTAGTCAAGAGGCTACATATGGAAAGGTTATGTAAACCATTTTATTTTGATGTTTTTTATTTTATTTTTACATGTTTTTTATTGTAGACTGAGAATTTTTTGTTTAGTTTGCTTATATTTCTTTCAATAAAAATATTATAAATATCAGTTCTTTATATAGTTCTTAATCAAAATAGAAAAAAATGGTAAATATCCTGCTCCTAAGCGTTTGCAGCGTGGAAACCATATGTTATAAGACTTGTCCCATTCAAAGGCAATGCGTGTCCAATTCAAGGAATATGCTCCTTGAACGGGACACTGTGCAAATTTAAAAAAAGTAATTATTTCCATCAATTAAAATAATAAACAAGCGTCTACATTTGTATATTATAAGAACAATAACATCCAATAACCTGTGTGCATTTTGTTTTTTTCGAAACTTGAAAATTTTGAAAACTACGGTAACTAACAAAAAAATGTCCCATTCATGGTGACCCTCCCCTACCTATATGCAACACTGACATTATTAACGAGTTTGATTTTTGCATATTTTCGAAACCGATAAACAGTGTATAAAATTTATAATCACTTGTATGAATAAAACTATTTAGAAGCAAATTCTACAAATGCTGTTTAAACGTCATGGCGACGTCATATGACTAATAAATGATGTCCATAAGACGTCATATTATGAGACGTACTTAGACGTCTTTAAAACGACGTCTTTTAGACATACAATAAGGTCGTTTTTAGACTTCTAATATTATTCATTCGAATAAATACACTATTTTTGTATTGTCAGGTCCACTGATGTACGAAAGACAAATCTGGCAACCTGTTTCATTTTATTTTTTTTACTGAACCGTAAGTGAACACATGTCGCAATACAAACAGCAACAACATCTTTCGTGTATTTGTTTTGCTCTTTAATTAGTAACGTTCCTACATTATTAAAATTGTCGGCGTACATTTATGTGTATGTGTGCAACTACTGCATATAATAACTGTGTGGTTCGTCACAAAGAGTGAGTAGAATAATTACTTGTTCCGTCACAATACTACATAACTATACAATTTTACAATGTAAATATAAAAGTTGCTTATAGTACTTACTAATATTATTTTTTATTTTAGTATTATCAATTATTTTTATGTATTGTTTTAGCAGCTTTTCAGTTAGTAACTGCTTAGTTTTGTTTAATAATTATGAGATTGAGTTAGTAGAAAAGATGTATTTTCTGTTACTGAAGGTTTACTTTTGTTTAATAATTATGAATGAAATGCTATTTCCAATATTCAACTATTTATTTTTATTTCCTGTCCTATTCTTAGTATATAAGACGTTTTAATGGCGTCATTGAACAACGTTTTAATGAAGTCGTTGAACTGCGTTTTAATGACGTCTTATATTGACGTACTTGGGCTGTGACATAATGCTGTCAGTTTTACGACAATTTGACATCATTTCAATACGTCATTTGACGTCGTTACTGCCGAAAACGTCGACATTATGACGTCAGTGTGCTAGCTGGGTGGCATCTTAATTATACCACAACAGCGGTCTGAACCACCAACAAGGCGTGCGTCATATCGCGAATAGGAGTGCCCTGAAATATGTTTTTATCGATGATCTAAGATTGACTGAATTTGATGAGCTGTTCCCGTCAATTTATGTTGTTTTCTCCAATCGAGTTTATTACCTTTAAACTTTAACGAAGGAATTTCATTTTGATTGAACTTTTAAATTTACTATATTTAGGTTGTCTGCTCGCGAAAGGGTTTAGTGTACGAAGTAAATATTAGTAAATTTGAAGTGTCTCGGTAAGAGCTGAGATTTTCCTAAGATAATATTTAAGATAACAATATAGAGTGGACATCAGAATAGATAACTGAGATTTTTGAAGAGTTAGATAAGACGACACTTCATGGTTATCTAACATACCGATCATCACAAAGTATATGTACATTTTTAGAATTGGTATTTAGTTTCTTAAGTACAATATTATATCTAAACAAGTACTTGAGGATGTGTTAGACTAACAGAATCTCAATGATTAGCTGTTTACAAGTAGGCATAGCAAAATGCAAAAGCTACATATAAAACTAGCTTTCTTTAAGAATTTATATTTTCTTTTTATATATTCTTCTTCTTGAAGACCAGCCTACTGATATTGAAATTATTAAGTGAATAAACTTTATTTTTAAAAACAATGAAATATGCACAAGTTACATTCTCTATAATGAAGCTTATTCAACAAGAAGGTCGGCGCTCAGATGAATACAGAACTAAGATTGCCCAAAAGCTGATGTAGTCGGCCGAAGAACGGCCTGCATAATAAGAAGAAACAAAACTTATTTAAATGTATTGGGTGCTACCAAATTGTATGTAAACGATCGTGATTAAATTAATATCCGCTTAAAATTTGGAAAAAGTTAATATTGATTGATTTTTAAATTACTTAATATAAGTCAAAAATATTGTAGAAGAGTCTCAAAGAGTGGACAACAAACAATTTGATGTTCCCAAATGTCGCATTGGGGCAATCAAATCCAAAAGCCTCTGGTCCCGTTGATGTTTTCGTGCATAACTCTATTAGTTTGTTGTTACGTAAATCTAAATATAAACTGGATTAACCACTTCTCTTAAATTTCTTACCAACAAAGGAATTTATTTCCGACTTACCTGAATTTATCAGATTTGCATTAACTTGAACTATTTAAATTTAACTGATTTTAAACTTCAAATCTAACAGCCACAACTAAACTGGATTGATGAGGTTCATCGATAGTGCTTACTATTTAAACTTCAAAAATACTTTCAAAGATTCCAACTGAATTAGATTAATAACCCTTAGACGATACGACAGAAATTTGTTTAACATTTAACGATTATTTAGACTTCAAACAGAATGGACTTAAAAGCACATTACCATATGCATCTTCGAACACTACGATAAATCTTTGTAAAATCCCGCGTGTTGTCTTTGCTACCAACCACTTGATCTCCCTAGGTTCTGAATCTCACAAGGGAAGAAAAACATCTCTTAGAATGCATTGAACGAAGAAAGAGAGGTTTATCGAAAATTCAGGACATTCTGCTGACGTGACGGTCTATTAATGATAAATAAGCAGTTTTGGCTCTGGAATTTAATATTTCTATTTCGACTAAAATGTATTTTTATAGTTATTATAGTACAGAATCATATTATAGTATATTGTGTTACAAGTGCAGAAAAGTGCCAATTTCTCACGAGTGTGAAGAAGTTGCGGCATGAGACGAAGTCGAATGCAGCAATCACACGTGTGTGAAATTGGCGTTTTTGCACGCGTTACACACTATACTTTATCTACGACCACAAAAACTAATAAAACACCAAAAGCTAAGAAAACATTTAACCTAGAATTTATACTCGCATTCATATTTTTCATATTTTTTATTTATTTTCCACGATGTTTGGAGGTCTACGGGTGTACACCCCATTTTCCCATCATATGATTCACTCATGATAAATCTAGAATTTCGAAAACGACAAAAGTAATATTAAATAATTAATATTAAATTTTTAAAGACAATAGTAATAATACGTTTACAATCTGTATAATTTCAGTCAATCTACTATATAGTACAGCTAAACATCATACGTATGTACTTGTTTTAAAAAGTAATTCTTTATAAATAGCAATCACAATTCACTTGTCAAGGTTATTAATCCCATTGCCACGAAATGTAAACATATCCTGGTATTGCAGGTATTGTGGGTGACAAGGAAAACTCGCTTTAAGTGTATTATAAAAAATTTCATTGTTTTTACTATAATTCAGCAATAATAATAAATAATATTATATTAACAATTATATAATAATATAAAGTTTAATCAACTTTACGTTAATTCAATAACAATCATATAATAACTTTATATAGTAATAATAACTAAATTATGGCAAGTCATAATTTAGGTCAAGATAGGTCAGTGGTAGGAGATTTAGCTTAGCAAGCAGACGGTCCAGGGTTGGATTCCTCGCCGGAGTAATATGTTTTCTAGATGGATTTTCATTCAAAACATAATTTAATGTAAAACATTAATTAAACAAAATAAATTAACCTTTATCTAAAATGTATAGCTTTTATTTTTCAAAGAATTAATAATATTATAATATTTGATGTGCTGACATATATGGCGGGTTAATAGAACTACTGATCGTGCGATATCATTTCGCACAGTCATTTCCGTTCAGTTTGGAGATTGTGAGCAATGAGTCATTTTCATGGTTACTAGACTGTGCGAATTGTGTAATTTTCTATAGTAGTCGTAGTTGAAATGTATTTTAATGAGCGGAAAAGTTAATTTTAAATACTTATTTTTGTTAATAATAAATTTTTTTCGAGTTTGCTAAAGGCAGTATAAAAGATCATATACGCAACGTAAGAAGGAAAGTTAAACTTTCCCTCCCGATGGGCAAACACACGAACTATTGTAACGTACAGAGGTTGGCAGCGTTTGTTGCCCTAAATCCCTTTTTCTATATTTAAATACATTTCAGTATTGAATTGCTCAATCAATGCAAATCAATCAATTTTTTATACTACTTAAACTAGATGTACTTGATGATTTCCAATATGATTACACTCAAGATAACAATAAAATAGTACAGATTGAAGGATCACAATGTTATTTTAGGGCAGTTGGCTACGAGTCATTTACCTTTTGAAGTTCACACAACTAATAACTTTAAAACCGTCCCTTTTCCCGCACACTTAAAGACACGATTAATCTTTATATCATAAAGATTAATATCTGCAATATAAAACTTGCCCCCGATACATTACCAGATGACAAAAAGAAAATTTAAATGTACTAAATTTTCTTTTTGCCATCTGGTAGTGTATCGGGGGCAAGGCTAAGATACAAAACAAGAACACAAATAATGAATTATGCAGTTTCAATAAATTAACTCAATTCCGGGGTGCGATCCATCTGAAATAGAATAAAAAAAATTTTTATCAGAAGATTTTTTTTATTTATTTATTTATTTAGTACGAACCCTTTACACAGATCAAAATCTAATTACGTATACTTTTAATGCTAGAACTAACATGGATGATTGTAAAAAGTTGATTAATTTGAAGTTTTTCTCCTTTGTGTAAACGACCTAATTGTTAATTAAAGGTTATGTTTTATTTCATGCATCTTGTCCAATATTTCATTACAGTTGGCTGGATTATTGTACAGAAAACGACAACTATTTAAAATATTCCTAGTTTAAGTTGTTTAAAGGCATTAAGAATCGTAAATCAAAGCTATTTTATTAAAACGAAACATCGACAAAACTGTTGTTTAATGTAAAATTATTCAGGAATGTTGTTAATTGGTGTAGTATAGACAATTAGAGCTTGGAATTGTGTAATTAAGATGTAACTGACCAGCTATCATTGACGTTCATAAACAAGCTTGTTAGCCAATTTAAGATACAAGTATATTATGTCATTTTGTTTGTAATTTCATGGGCTACATTTCTATATATTTAAAATTAAAAAATTTGATCTCTTCTTATTGTAAAAATTGTCTTGACGGCATTCATGTCATTTTTTATTTCCCAATTCTTTTTCAAAGTGTATTTTCGCAGATGTGAAAACACGTTCGTTAAATCCAAAATTGTAATAAATGAAAGTAAGGTTAAGTGCCCATTATTTTTGTAAACAAAGAACATTTAATATTTCAAAGAAGATTACTTAACTGTAACAATTATTATTAAAATAAGAAAATATTAGTATTGTTTCTCTATGGAATTTCCATCATTTTAAAATCAAGATCTTGACTTTGATAAAATTAATTCACTCAGCTGACATCGATAACTGACTTACAGTTGCTTTCTATCAAGGCGTACAGCTGTGTTTCGAGCACCTGTTTACTTTTCAATGGGTAATTATGAAGACAGTGTTGTGAACAATTTTAATAGAAGTATTAAATTAGTAAATAGAACAAAATAAAAGATAAACATAAAGAGCTCATTATTATTATTATTTTTATTAAAAATTTTAACATTAGCATTTTTAGAAATTTTTTTGTGTATGAGTACTTGAACTCAATGTGAGTCACATGTTTATTCGATTAGAAACTGTTTAGATTTTTATTCAACAAATCTTTTTTATTATTTATTTTTGTCGAGTATTTACTGCAAAAACGTACCAGTTGAACTAACCTCAAATGAACCCATTTGAGGTATACTCAAATGAACCCATATTACAAAATTAAAATAGTATATTCTTATCAGAAGACCCTTCTATAGCCTGAAATCTTGCTTCAAAGGTTTAAAACGAAATACGCCAGTAAGTACACCCTTAAAATACACAAACTACCTTTAACCTAACCAAACACGCATATGCCTAATTCAAACGATAAGGCATAAGTAGTTAGGCTATGACAGTTCAAGGTCATCCGTGAATCTCCACATACGTAGACACGCTTACTGTACTGTGATCGGTCGGCCATTTTAAATCACCACCACTGTAGACATGCCCACTCGTTTGTGATTGGCCGACCAATCACAGGACAGTAGGTGGGTTTCAAGATGGCCGATCGCGGATAATCTTGAAATGCAAAATTAAAGTCCATAAGAAACTACATGGGATCTTGCGCTCGAACTGCCATAGCCTAACTACTAGCATAGATATCAAAAGATCTAATGTTAGAGAATATGTAAAAGGTCACCTCCAACGCAAAAGTGTCTACTGTAGCCATACTTCACCACACTAAAGTATTACTAAGCACAAATTTTACCTTAGTTAGTAAAAGGCTACAAATACTAGAAAACCTAGCCATTGGTAGCCAAACAAAAAATATCAAAATCATTAAGGTGACTAGCAGTAATTACTACTTAAGTTACTGCCACAGACGAAATAATCTTAAACTAAATTATTCATTGTTTTTGAAGTTACATGTCGACTAACGCAAAATGTTCTCCAAGATTGCTGCTCACATCACATCTCGCGAAATCGTGGCGCTATAAATAACTCAGCGCATAGCTGCATCCTGTTCAAGACAAACCTGAGCACACGTGTAACCTTCGAGACACGCGTTTGCAATTCTCCTACTTTGCCAATGCCCACGTTGCATTTCCCCTCTCGTCAGAAATGCTGAGATTGCGATTTACAAAAGGGAATAGAACCAGAGGTCTTGACTTAAGAACTCAGTTTCCCTCTGGGCAGCTCACCAACACCATCAGCTAGACCTCAGGTAAGTAACTTTAATATTCTTTAATATCTGTAGGGTACTTAGAAGCTGATGACCAGGGATACTGCTCACCTCATTCTCTTACTGCTTATTTAGGAGACCTAGAAGCTGACATCCAGCGAGGTCTCGTCCACCCTAATGCTTAGTGTTAATATGTAAGTTATTAAGGGAGTTGTGGCTGTAGAAAAATATGATGAAAATATAAAAAAATTATTGCAGTTGATAGATTTTAATGTACAAAGTTATTTCCTAGAAAATCTTTAATGTTTAGGAAGTTTGTTTATGCATAAATTGCATTTAAAAATAACACACGATCTTATGCAAAATGGCAAGATGTTGATACCTTTATTATAATAACTTCATAAAAAATGATGAAAAAAAACTTAACACCAAAACATTTCACGTAAAACCGTTGTAAGATTGTGCCGTTAAAGTTTCAAATTTGTTAGGAGGATAGTCTTGCCAGAAAATAAATTAATACGAAGAATTTGTCGATTGAACGCTTGATATAGCTCACTTGGTAACAACGTCGCATTGCGACAAACTACCGGGAAACTTAAATGCTTTATATAGCTCCATATAGAACCAGTGCCGTTGGTAATTTACATCTCGAAAATAAAATCAGTTGTATTAAATAAAAAGATACATAATTCGGGAATTTCTTACTGCTACGTTTTAAATGAATCTGAATAAATGGTGTTTTATATACATATATTTGCAAAGATAACCTCAAAACATGAGTCAACGTCATTTAGTGCATTAATTTGATTTTATCAGAACAACAAACGAAATACTGGTGCCAACTGAAGGCAACGTTGTCACTTTTTCACTACTCTAGAAGCGTATAATTTATTTATATTCTAGAGAGATTTCTTTAATTTTTAGTGTTTACATAGTAATGTTATTTTATATTTACTAATAAAAAAGTAAACTTGAATGAAATTTCTGGTTAGAACAATTGTTTCTTTCGTCAGTTTTTCACGTTCTTAAGTTTGGACTAGAGAGTCAAAAGTTAATTTCTGACTTTAAAAAAACTAATAATTAATTAAAAACATATATAAATAATAACTAATTGCTTTCACATGCATTTTAATAAAACTAGTATCGTTTGAGCCATTATTTGAAGCAAGACTATGTAATTATTCCTATTTGTCAAAATAGCACAGTTCCATAATTTTTGGCTCAGACTATCCCACCACAACTTCCTTAATTGATGACAACAAAATTACTTTGATATGCGACAGGTGATTATACAGGCAACCAATGAGACGCTTGCTTTAGTTGTAACATAACCTTCAAACCTTCCAATTTGACAATTATCCTACCGCATAATCAGTTTTTATAAAATTCCGCTAGAACGCAGGTCAGTCTTTGGCGCATCCCAATACCAATGAAATACATCAATGTCTATTACTACACTACCATGACAACGACAAAACCAAAATAATAAATAGTAATGAAAGTCTTTTACAATATTGTACACGTTTTTGTCACTTTGCCAGTTTCTCATATTATTCTTGCCAGGCTTTTAGAACTGAAAGTATTTAATTGGGTCAGTACTATTAATCAAAGAAGAGAGAGGCATGGTAAGCCAAGATTATACTGATTTTGTCGGAAATCAATAAAAACCAATATCAACAATTTCCATTTGTTTCCTTCTAGCGCGAAGTACTATCCATTCATATGGGCCAGGCAGGTGTTCAAATTGGCAATGCATGCTGGGAACTTTATTGCTTGGAACATGGAATCCAACCCGATGGTCAGATGCCTTCTGATAAGACTGTTGGTGGAGGAGACGACAGTTTCAATACTTTCTTTAGTGAAACTGGAGCTGGAAAGCATGTCCCAAGAGTTGTATATGTTGATTTGGAACCTACGGTGATAGATGAAGTGCGTGTTGGTACTTATCGTCAATTATTTCATCCAGAACAATTAATTACCGGCAAAGAAGATGCTGCAAATAATTATGCACGAGGTCATTACACTGTTGGTAAAGAATTAATTGACTTGGTACTCGATCGCTGTAGGAAGCTTGCAGATATGTGCACAGGCCTTCAAGGATTTTTAATCTTTCATTCTTGTGGTGGTGGTACTGGGTCAGGTTTTACCTCGCTTTTGATGGAGAGACTGTCTGTAGATTATGGAAAGAAATCGAAGTTAGAATTTGTTGTCTGCCCTTCCCCGCAAATATCTACTGCTGTTGTAGAACCATATAATGCCGTATTAACAACCCATACTACACTCGAACATTCAGATTGTGCCTTCATGTCGGACAATGAGGCGATCTTTGATGTTTGTAGACGGAATATGGATATTGAACGACCCACCTATACAAATATAAACAGGCTGATTGGGCAGGTAGTTAGTTGTATGACAGCTTCTTTAAGATTTGACGGTGCCCTTAATGTTGATTTAATAGAATTCCAAACAAACTTAGTTCCCTATCCTCGTATCCACTTTCCTATATCCACATACGCTCCAATTATATCAGCAGAGAAGGCTTACCACGAGCAACTAAGCGTTTCAGAAATTACGAACGCTTGTTTTGAACCGGCTAACCAACTAGTAAAATGCGATCCACGTCATGGTAAGTACATGGCGTGTTGCGTTTTATATAGAGGAGACATTGTACCAAAAGATGTCAACGCTGCCATCGGAACAGTCAAGACTAAACGCACCATTCAATTTGTGGATTGGTGTCCTACTGGTTTTAAGGTTGGAATTAACTATCAGCCTCCAACAGTGGTTCCTGGAGGAGACTTGGCGAAAGTTCAAAGGGCAATGTGTATGATGGCGAATACTACTGCAATAGCGGAAACATGGGCACGTTTGGATCATAAATTTGATTTGATGTATGCTAAGCGAGCTTTTGTACACTGGTATGTTGGTGAGGGAATGGAGGAAGGTGAATTTTCGGAGGCAAGAGAAGATACAGCTGCATTGGAAAAAGATTATGAAGAAGTGGGGATGGATTCAGGAGAAGCAGAAAGAGGCGAAGATGAGGTTTAAGATTTCAAGAATTATTTTAAAGATCTGTGCTTCCTAATTAGATACCTTCTTTTGTAGTCATTAGGCAGAGTGTTTAAGAAGGCATGTAATTTATACATTATTATATTACTATTATATGTAATTTACACTATTTTATATTTATTAAATATGTATACATTATTTATATAATCTAATAAATGAAATAAACGAAAAAAGTTTGTTAATGTAATCTGAATAATTGGAATGTATTAAAAATATAACCTTGAAAAACTACAGTGACAACGAAAAAAGAATAAAATTGATTTACAAAAGTAGGTAACGCATGTTGCAGATATGCAGATAAAATAAACCCGTGCAAGACAAAGTCATTAAAGGAGAAACAGATAAAACATAACAGAAAATAATGAAACATAAGGGTTTGTCTTATTTAGAGTTGGTTCTAAAAAACTACCGAGAGATTACTTAACCTAAGAAAAGCTTAAGAAATAAAAGGAACTGAAACAAGAAGTAGATAATTTTGGAGCGAATCGGAAGGTTTAAACAGCAAATTGAAGAAGATAATGAACTAGTCAATAAATCAATAAGAATAACTGAAGAGTTGTACGAGGGTACAACTTCACCGGTACCAGCACCATTTTCTTAACATTCGGGAATTATCTGATAAATAGACAAAGAAAAAGACACTAACAGAACTATGATCGTCTAGTCTGGTAAAAATGAGGGAACAGACGGAAAATTAGAATCTCCGAGAATACATTTTTAAAATTACGCTATCGGTGAAAAGGTCTTCAGTTTTATTAAAATACAACCTGACAATATTCTTTCGACGTGTTTGTTTATAATTATATTACCTTTGATAATGACAGCATAGCTGTCGAAACAATATTGTCAGGTTGTATTTTAATAAAACTGTGAAACTTTTAATAATCTTTATTTACAAGAATTGTCTACTTCAAATTTTGGCCCAGAGTCATTTCTTATAAGAATCGTCATAATCATGAGATATTGCACAAAAAGATATTCAATTCTATCTGCTATGCCACCCTGATGAGCACTAATAAGTGCGAAACACGTGTAGACGGCTGCAACTAACTTTTTCATTCTTCTCTTTTGTGCGATATCCCATGCTTATGACCGTTCCTTGTATATATCTACGCGTATTAAAACCGCTGATTACACTGAACAACAAATTTGAGGTCATTAAAATTTTTTTGAAAATAAATATAGTGTGAGTTATAGTATATTCTAATATGGAGCACTTAAATCTGGAATTAGAATTTGTCTAGCACCCTTTGTTAAAAAGAATTATGATGATGAAGAGCATTTTAATAAAACTTTATACAAAATAAATTATAATACTCACAAAAACTTTCACATAGATTTATTTTTTCTTTTATTTCGTCTTTTACAGTCTCTGGGGGTCTCCGTAAGCTATGTTAAATAATTACCAACAACAGTCTACTAGCATACTAGCATATGTTGTTTTCATAGTTTATATGTTTGCGAACGACAAATTTAGGGTAAAGGGGCTGCAAAGATTTATAAATCGTCATATCAGTGGCATATTTAGGGAAGGAGGGGGTCTAACGGGCTGGAGCCTCCGAAATCTTTGTACTAGTCCAGGTCATTTATATCAAAATCTAAGTATTTTGATTCAAATTAAGAAAATTCCTAAATATGCCACTGCGTCATATATGTCTTCAAAATAAATGAAGATGGGATTAATAAAAGAGAACAAAATAAATAATTTTAAGAGTACCAACAACAGTGCAGTGGTTTAAAATATACGCAAGTATCTGAAATAAAATATTTCAAAAACGGAGTGTGCTACAACAAAATTAACTGCACTTCTGCAGACAGCATTCCAAAATACAATATACTCGTGTGCACCTACTTTCAAATGAAAAAACTTTTCGCTGTTTTATAGTGTGTTGTACAGGGTGAACGGACAAGCAGTCGTTGGAGATGTCGGACTTCATTAGTATCCGAAACTAGCCCGAAGACGGAGGAAGGGCAGTCGCTAGAAGTGTCGGGGAGCACTAGGATTCGAGACTAGCTTGTGGGCAGACTACACGGCGTTCACCCTTAGAACTGGTCGTTGTCTACCTAATCCCAGGCCTGTCTGGGTAACCGATGACGCAATCAGAAGGAAATGTGTGGTAGAGTTACACCTAAGTGTTTATCGACGATGACTCTAAAACGTTGCGGAGGAAGCTCTGCTAATAAGAGAGTCCGGTGTGGGCGGTTTGATTCTTACCTGACGTCAGGGTCTTTCATGGAGCTAAGTATCTCGCTGTCTGACCTAGACGAATGGAGGAGAATCAAGTGAGGTTTAACTCCGTCAGGGAGTTCGCTCGTCAAGTAGTGGATCAAACGACAGTATGAGGGTCCGGCTTTGGCTGTGCAGTTCCAGTCGTCGGATTCTCAGAAATCGTCTAGAGACTTAAGGGACGTTGACGCGGAGATACATAGCCTCTCACATTCAAGACAACTTCACCTTAACGGGTACACACCGGGATGCAGCTTTGATGGGCCGAATGAAGCTGCCTCGAAACTAAGCCCTGTCAGGGGCACACCAGACCTAAAGCTGGGAGATCGAGGTGGCAAAACCGCTTAAAAACCAAATTCTGCCACAGATGAGGTTGGATTCAATCGGGCAGTGGCCCCGACTAAGGCTTGGTGAAGGAACTTTCTGTGACTAGTGACTAGGAGCTATTGCTATGCAATTGCGTGCTGATTGAGGGTATCTCAATTACTTCCTCTGTAACGGTTCATTTTTTTAACTTCCGAAAAATGCAATTTTATTTGTATAATTGATAAAAACCCTTAGTGCGGTTCTGTATATTAATGTATATCTTTTCTTGATTTAAAATTGTGTTGGTATTCAATATAAATGTGAGTTCTTAAATATCAGGGGTCACTTTTAAAAAAAGAAATATTCCAGACTAATAAAATTATTTATAGAAAAATCTATAGACTTCGCTTTAAACAAAGGTACCATTTTTGCACATGTTAGCATTTACCATCTCTTGTTTTCGTGAAAAAGAATATTCTCGAATGAATTTGTCCCCTAAATTGAAAAGGCCAGCGATTTCAGTTGATGTGAACTACATTTTATTTATTCTCATACACGTTAAGTTGAAATTCTATGAAAAAATATTATTAGAACCTATTTATCTTGCCTTAATTTATGATTTCCTTGTACGTGCTTATGGTAAATTTCAAATAAACACATCTGCGTTTTGAAAGATATCATGTCTGCAAATCTTTTTGTCAAACCCCGGGCTCTAAATTTCCTTTGTGTAAAAATACTAATTTTGGTTGGCTTAAAAAAAGTCACGTCATTCCCTTATTCGAAATGCTCCAGTTTCTGGTTACTGGTATCGAGTCAATATTATTATAAAAATTACTAGACTTTCCTAATCAGATGGCGCCCTAATAATATGTATTTTCTTGTCTTAAACCTTTATCTATTTTTTTACAATTTGAAGCTATTGGAAACAATACCTGCGACCTGAAATTAAATTCGCAAAGATGAGATCTCAAGTCGAGGCAATCTTGAGTTGTGCAGTAAGTATTAAAAATCTTGTGTTGTACAGTTTGCGTAAGAACTTTTGAAAGTTGAAGTAATTTGCTTTGTTTTTGATCCGGTAAAAAAATGTTTTGTTTCACCTCCTAAGGGAATGAACGTGGGGGCGATGTTTATATAGGTACCCCACGTAAAATCTTTCATGAAATTCATGTTGTATAGTGTTATTTATATACATATATTGTAATGATATGTACAAAAAAAAATTATATATAATTAAGGATTGGATTTAACATTTACAATTTATATAAATTATACAAAATTCTACATTCAGTTACCTAAAAGGCCAACACTTCCTGAATCTAACAACATATACCACATTAGGTACTTAATACAATAATTGACGTACGATTTAAGTCCGACGAAAAAATGCCACGACTTGACTAAAATCGTAATGATTCTAGTTAAATAAGTCCCCATACTAATTTAACCTGTGGAATTTTTACACTACAGGTTTAATCAAGTTTAAAGGACGCATAATTACTTTCCTTCATACTTCATCCAGGCTTAGGACTGGCAGTAAAAATACTGGCGTGTTTAAAAGTTTATGTAGTTGTAGCGGTCATTGCCTTGTCATTAATATTTTTTTACTTTTTTATTTATTTACCTATTTATTTTTTTGATTTTTTAAAGTTTTTAATTTTTTTTAAATCTTTTGTATTATTTTTTTTAATTTATATTTTGTTTAATATTTAAATTTGGTAACGGCGTCAGGCTTCAAATTTGTAATTGGAAGTTGTGCGCAATTCCTCGTAAACATTCTAGTAGTGATCTGTTGCCGTACTCGGAAACAATTGTTTTAATTCTTTTTACAGTGTCTTTATACACTTTTTTTGTGCGGCGGCAAATTTCCAGCAATGTACTGCTCTATTTTTAATATATTTAAACTTTTTTTGTTTTTTAAAACAATTATGAATTTCCATAACTATACTGGGATGCGCAGCATTAAGCACAGAAGAAAAACTATTGTGCCATCCTTCAACAGCATTATTAGTTCGCGACAAATCTTTCTCCATGAATGTCTCCATGTGAATTGTGTTGTCTTCGTCGCATTCTCCTGTCTAAACGGCCTATCCATGTATCTTCAAAGTAATTAGTCACTGCTAACAGTACATTCTCATTTTCCGTATAAAAATTGCTATCAAGTAATTCTTCGTATGCTGCAACAATGTCTTCCTCTGGTACAAAAGCGAGTGCCGCCAATTGTCGCAAATTTAGGGCGAAATCAGGATCTTCACTGTATCTTGCTTGTAATCCTGTGCTTTGAATATTTCTCCATATACATTGTGTAAAATGAAAAAACACCCGCGTACTCTGGTTTCTGGAAATTGTGCTTGCAGGGCAATAATTGAAGCTCTCTCAAAATCCACCATAATCGTTGTTGGCCGTAATCCTGGTTTTAACCTTTTTAGTTGTTGAAATAAACGTGTATAAGTTTCTTCTGTTTTGTTTGGGAGCAATGCATATACAGTAGGAATTACGTTACTGTATTGTACTCCATGAATTGTATATAAATCACTAACTAACGGTGGCGCTGATTTAAATGTACCATCCGCATACCAGTGTTCACAGTGCTCCATGAACGTCAAATTTCTTTCTGTCGAAAATAACAGAATAAGCTGTTCACCAGGGCCACTATCAAATAAAAGGAAAGGTTCACCACGACTGGTCTGGAAACCGACATCGAACATATCGTTGCCTTTTTGACTTTTTACAAACTGCAGCACCATCTTTACAGAGCAAAGAACGTTGCGACCATTATATACCCAAGAAGTTAATTGTTTTCGATAATATTATTTGTAGTTAATGATGTTTGGAATTTTAGAATTCTTTTAGTCTAACGACATCTTAATGCGGTTATTGGAATTTTACAATTCGCTTTCTAATGACACTTATTTATTATGAAAAACGTAACGACTTCTTAATGCGGTTATTGGAATTTTACAATTGCCTACAATTTCCTGTTAAAAATTTCAAGCCTGACGCTGTTACCAAATTTAAATACCAAACAAAAAATAAATTAAAAAAAATAAGAAGTGTGAAGCAAAGTTACTATTTACTATTCGTCCTTTTGTCGCGCGTCCAATTTTACATGCGTCCAAATATCATGCATCTAAATTTCCGCGTCCTTTTGTCGCGCGTCCATATATCGTTGTCCTTTTGTCGCGACAGCAGAAAATCAAATCAAAATAAATTTTTAATGGCAACGCAGGTCTGTGAACATTTTTGAATACAATTTACGGACAGGAGGCCATATGATACATGTAAAAAGAAAATAAGTAACTTATTAGATCCTACTAGTCCCGCAGATGCCGTAACTAAAACCTACTTAGTTGAGGTGTTTTCAAAAATGAACCTAGATAAGAAACACGTTGGTATGGACAATGATCTATCCATATTTCGAAGTTTATTGGTGAAAGTTGTATTAATATTACGCGATGTTGTAAAAAAACACAAGCAAATTAGCTCAATCGACCAATATTAGTTCTTTCAAAGATATTTATATTAGTGAATTGATAGATTTAACCAGTCACTTAGAAGCTCGAGCTTTTTCTAGCTACGAAAAAATCAATAACGACGGCCAATAATCCTCGTCCTTCGCTATTAAGTAAGTCGCCGAAGCTGTCACCTATGAAGATAAAAAATCTGAAAAAGATATACGGTCGCAAATAGATGCTGCAAGAAAAAAAATGCTGCACTAAAATCGGTTCTTTTTAAGACCACAAATAGGTTCTGAAAAAGGAATCTTCGTTACGAAAAGTATCGTTAGCCTGACTGCCGGCGGTTGCCTGTATGCTTTTTAAATTTCAGTTACCTATCTCATGGCACGCAACATCGTAGTACTTTTCAGATAATTAATATTGCGCCATTTTCGAAAGGAGCCCACATTCTTTTTCCTACCGCGGCGCGGCGCTAGTTACTATAAATACCACGGGCAAAGCATAAAGCGTTTCAGTTTAGCACGACATTCAACAGCGAGAGCACACAGCATGGACAAAACGCCACCAACAAAAAGAAGCAGAAGAAACTTAGACGATTGTGACGGTTACAGCAGTCCTCCTCCATCTACTCCGGACCTTGATAAAACCCCTCCTACTCCGAGATGTCCGAGAATACCTGAATCCGCAGAACCTCCTCCGATGTTAACATCCATAAGTCCAAAACATTCAATCCGACCTACTCCAAAACCAAACCAACGTCCTGATCCTAATCCTCGTCCTTCACCACTAAGCAAGTCGCCGAAGCTGTCACCTACGAAGATCAAAATTCTGAAAAAGATATACGGTCGCCAGTAGACGAGAGCTGCACTAAAATCGGTTCTTTTTAGAACCATAAATACGTTCTGAAAAAGGAATCTTCGTAACGAAAAGCACCGTTAGCCTGACTGCCGGTGGTTGCAGGTATGATTTTTAAAATTTTAATTATCAGTTTCATAGCACGCAACATTGTAGTACTAACTAATACTGCGTCGTATCGTTTATTTAAATTTGTAATATTTAACTTATAGCTCAATACCAATTCGGTACAGCAAAAAATATAATTAGAGTACTATTTTAAATTAGCTTCATTAAATTTCGCGGAAAGGTAATACCGATTTAAATGTATTACATACACTGCATATAAGCACTGATTTAGTTTCTAACTGCACTTCTCTCTCTGCACTCTTCGTTGGCGAACGGGTGCGTTGTGGTGATACGTTGAAGTCGACGTCGTGAGGGAAGTTATTTTTATTGTGCTCAGTTTGTCAATTATTAGATAAATAATTTTCTGCATACAGTTTTGGAGAGAAATTACAAATTGTTGAGAAAGGCAGACCAAAACCAGTTGAGAATGCGCAGAGCTAGCATTGCCATGACGAACAAAAACAACTGTATACTTAATAAACTAATTTATTTTTGAAAACTAATGTTGACGTAACACATTAGTTGTCATAAAAACTAAAATTCTAAGTCCTAACATTTTTCGAATTTTTTTGTTGCTAAAAATCTTTATTTTTACTAAATTTTTAAAAAATACATTTTTCATTTTTTAAAAATTTACGGAAATTTTCGATAGTCATTTTGATCACTTTCCCGAAGAGATACAGAAAAATTTTTCAACCAAAAGTTTCTTAGATTTGATGTACTATAAGAATCCAAAAAGAACCAGTTGAGAATGCGCAGAGCTAGCATTGCATTGACGAACAAAAACAACTATACTTAATAAACTAATTTATTTTTAAAAACTAATGTTGACCTAACACATTAGTTGCCATAAAAACTAAAATTCTAAGTCCTAAGATTTTTCGTTAAAAAGAAATGTTGCTGAAAATGTTTAATTTTTCGTAAATTTCTAAAAAATACAAAATTTTTCATTTTTCAAAAATTTACCGAAATCTTCGGTGGTCATTTTGACCACTTTCCCGAAGAGATACAAAAAAAAGTTTCAACCAAAAGTTTCTTAGAATTCGATGTACTATAAGATTTCAAAAAGAAAAATTAAAAAAGTCAACATGGAAAAAGGCGACAGACAGAGACGAACTTTTTTTCGTCGACCAGAACAATTTAACAACAAAAATTAAATCCTACACTTTGCTCCCGGCGCTTTCCTCTCAGCGCTCTGCTTCCTGCGGTCGGCGTGTTGCTCCCAGCGCTTTTGCTTCACCAATATTAGGGGCTATAAGAGTCCAGTAGTAGTGTGTGCACCTCATAATAGTGCATCCAGTTGACTGACTTGTTATACAAGTTATACCCTGTGTATATGCAGGCCGTATTTAGTACGGTTGGTATAACGCAACTGGCTTGCCCTCACTAAAATTTTGAAAAGTTGGCGGCTATTATGTTTCCTGCAATGAAAGTAAATATATAATACAATTAATGTTTATTTTTCACATCATCTTCTAGTAATTTTTTCTACAAAAAGTAACTTGCAAATTTTTATCTTCCAAGTTTTATGCCCAGTTTTACAGTATACCCGCATTCGAGAAATTTTATAAACATTACAAAATATTATATTACGACGCGGTCCGGACAATAACGCAATGATTAGATTTACTGTAATTTATTGCAGTAAACAACTTGCTCTTGGAAATTGTATAAGAAAATTATAGGTAATGTATTTTTTAAAACGTGTTTATCTAAAGGAAAGATATTATTGACTTCATAATAAAATGTTTACTGAAATCTCGTTCTTTAATTAGAAGTATTTATTCATATAAAGTCAAGAATGTCTTTTATTTTGATCAACACGTTTTAACAAGCCCCTGTGATAACAATGAAGAATGACACCAAATAGGTTTAGTGTTGTTTATAACATCGTTATTTACGAGCGACCTTGTCGCCTTCACCGCCATAACTAGGATATTCCTAACTAACTAGTAACTTAGTAGGAAAATTCCAATGTATGAGACAACACTTCTGTCTGCAAGGGAGGGATCTAGTGTAAAATGCGTTGTCTAATTAATTTTCTTACAAAAAGCAGGATAATTTAATGGCATCAGAAATTTCTGGAGTTTCACATTATGAAGCGCGCTCTGAAGCTGATGTGTATCAAGTTACGTAGAGTACTAGCATGTTGACGTAGGACCTTTCGCTAAGCGAATAGTGCGCATGTCCTGTATTATGAAGCAGTTGCGCGGTTGATACGATGACGTGACGCTGCTTTACTGGTTAACCTGACCAACCGGTGGAGTCTGGCGAGTCTTCAGTTCAGCGCCTATCCGATAAGCTCCTCCCCCCTATCACATCGTCAGCCAATGATATTCGTTCTTTTTAAAAAGGTTACCTATTTAAACGGACGAATTGTGATCGACCGTTCATTATCGACCTGCCAGTATACCAGTGAGCATCCTATTGTTTTGGTAGTATTTGTGATAATTTATAAGCGTTATAATGGTGAAGGTATCAGACATTCTTCCGCATCTTGAAGCACCAGCACCTTCGTACGTCCAGTGTGTAAGTATTTTTTTTAATAATAATAATAATAATTTCCTGCAAGTAGTTTACGACTGTTAGACATTGCAGTCAAACAATCTTTGATTTTAAGAATTCTTTCGATTTCTTAAATTAGTTTTTTCAAATTGGTTTTACCTTTTATCTATTTTAGTAAATGTGATCATCAGACAATTTATTTTTTATTTTCATGCTTATTTATCTTATTTTTTTAAATTTTTATTCTTAATTCCGAAATTCTAGTGGACCACGTACAAGATTTGGCAAATACAATATGCAGCCCTACAAAAACAAAAGGAGGAACAGGAAAAACAACGAGGAAAAGCTACCTTGGGCATGACGTCTGCTATATCTTTGGCACCTCCAAAACCGTCCGATTTAATAAAAACTGCCGAACTCGAGGAAACATTGAAATCGCATGACGTATACGAATCGAGCCAAGAACTGAACCACCGTATGGATGTTCTGGGGAAACTATATTCGTTACTTAAAAAGTGGATTAAGGACGTTTCTATTGCAAGAAACATACCAGAAAGTGCCGCTGAAGATGTTGGTGGAAAGCTATATACGTTTGGCAGCTATAGGCTAGGTGTAAGTATTTATTTTGTGTATATAATGCCTTTATAATTATATTTTTATGTTTTTAAGGTCCATGGTAAAGACGCCGATATAGACGCATTATGTGTCGCTCCAAGCCATATTCACAGAACTGATTACTTTGATTCCTTCCTTCAACTTTTAAAAGAACAACCGGAAGTTACGGAATTGCGGGTAAGTACTAAAAAGAAGAATTAGTTAGCGCGGTTTATATTTATCTAATTCTTTTTGTCTATTCTAGGCTGTACAGGAAAGTTTTGTACCGGTCATTAAAATGAACTTTGGTGGCATCGAAGTTGATATGTTGTTTGCTCGTCTTCTTGTGAAGGAAATTCCAGACAGCATGGACCTCCACGAGGATTACTTGTTGAAAGATTTGGATTCAAGGTGTGTGAGAAGTCTCAACGGAAGTCGCGTGACTGACGACATCTTACGATTAGTACCTAATACAGAGAGTTTCAGACTTGCACTGAGGGCTATTAAGTTATGGGCAAAACGTAAGTTAAGGTTTTTGTTTTGTCGGTAGTCCTTTTCCTAATGTTATTTTTATCATTTCCAGGTCGCGGTATATACAGTAACGTTCTAGGTTATTTAGGCGGTGTATCCTGGGCGATCCTAGTCGCTCGAACTGGTCAGCTATATCCCAACGCATCAGCATCGACATTAGTGCACAAATTCTTCTTGGTGTTTTCACAATGGAAATGGCCACAGCCTGTTCTATTGAAGCGGCCTTTAAATGTCAATCTGGGTTTCCCCGTTTGGGATCCGACGGTGAACGCCGCTGACAGATTGCACCTAATGCCAATAATCACACCTGCCTATCCGCAACAAAACTCGACGTATAACGTATCGACGTCTACGCGGACCGTAATGATGGGAGAGTTGAAATCGGGGCTCGCGCTTACAGAAGAAATTATGTTAGGCAAACAGACATGGGATAAATTATTCGAGCCATCTCAGTTCTTTCTTAAGTATAATCATTTTATTGTGTTATTAGCATCTTCAGGTTCAACAGGGACACAACTGGATTGGTGCGGATTGGTCGAGAGTAAAATTCGATTGCTCATAAGTAAGTATTTTAAAAACATCTAAATTTGATCGAATTACTAATGCTTTCTTTGTTTTTCAATTATTAGGCAGTTTGGAGAAAAATCAACACATCGGTCTAGCTCACATACACCCAGAAAGTTTCACGCAGCCCGAATCACAAAGGAAAACAAACGTTCAAAGTACAATGTGGTTCATTGGTTTGAAGTTCATCAAAACGGAAAATCTGAAGTTAGATCTCACTGGCGATATAAAGAAATTCACCGAAACTGTAATATGTCAAGCTATAAATATGAATATGTTCAAACAGGATATGAAATTGGAAGCTAGATACGTACGGAGGGGAGAACTTTGCCAGTACCTAGCACCGAGTTTCTTAAAACGAGAAATTGCCCCTAATACCACGAAGGATAGTATGCATAAACGTCGTAAGCGTTCCTTGGAAAGCACGAGCAGTACATCTGCATCCTCGTCGGCAGCCACGAATAATTTTGTCGTTGATCATAAAAGGGTAAGGTTATCGGAAGAGACAGAAGGTAGTTCAAATAAGAAATTTTGTGGTGGTAGATTGTGGTACCAGTCTTAAATATTTTTTTAAATATTTATTAGATTATTCAAACTGATTGTTTGTTTGTAACGATGACTCAAACAGTAATATAGCCGACATAATTGAGCACAAACCTTTGATACGGATTATTTCTACGGTAATTTTTATTTATTTATGGTTTATTTACGTTAATTGTTTTAGATTATTTTTTTTAAATTTTGTTTAGTACTGTCTACGGTGTAAAAACTGTAAGGTTAAACTTATTCGTGCGATGGTATACTATATGTATGTATGTGCATAATTAATCAAATGTTGTTGGTTTGTTTTATAGGCTCGTGAATGGTGGTTGAGAGACTTAATATCGTGATTGATATCCAGAACAAGGAAACAGGAAAAACAAACAAAAAAAGGTAAAAAATAAATAAAACAAAAAAAATTTATTTTAAGATTGTTCATACTAATATGTATAATTGTATATAGGTGGCGGCTTTATACTTGTTTAATCTTTATCATGCAATTGTCACAAACTAGAAAAAAATAATGGAGGTTGGGGAAAGGCCCGAGCAATTTGCTGGATCTTAAATGACCAGCAGATTGCTCGGAGGGGAGTTGGGCGGCCTTTCCAAAAAAAACAAAATCTATAAGTTTGTGTAACTTTTCAAATTATCCTTTTATAATGTTTTATTATTGTTTTTTGGTATAAGATGGTATGATCAAAAACGTCGTGTTGGTTTTTTTAATGGTTCAAGATTGGTGTCCGTGTGGTTCGATATCATAATTGATATGCAGCTAACCAGAACAAGAAAATAAAGAAAAGAACAAACAAGCGACAAAAAGGTAAAAAAATTAAAAAACTAAAAAAAAACTACTTTGCATTGTTTATACTCATATGTGTATAGATGGAGGCTTTAGACTTGTTCAATCATCATCATGCAACAGTCACAAACGAAGAACGTCGAATGGGCTGCCTGTCCCAAGATCTTACTTTACCATCCCGGGTTGGCCTACTAACTGCCCAACAAAGGGGCAAGGTCCTACTTGATATGGCAAGCCGTATTAGTACTAAGCGACAGTTGTGCGAGTTTACCTACCTCCAAGGGCCAAAGTTGAATTATCTCTGAACCCTCGGTATCTACCCGATTTTTTACTTTCGTTTCAGCTCGTGTCTAAAGCAATGTTTCGTACGTCACCTACTTGCCATAGGTAGCTTTCTGTGAAAAACCGTCTCGCTTAATTAAACGCTTTTAAAGAAGTTATAACTTGAAATAAATAAAGAGCTTCAAAATGAATACAAGAATAACTGCAACAGTTTTTGTTAAAATAATCTTTGTTGGTAACAGTAAACGGAGTGTCTTCGAAACTTTCCGGAGGATGTATATACTTAATATTATCAGTGCAACGCTATCGGCAATCACTTAACCTTTAGTTCTGGTAATTGAGATCATTTATCAAATTATCTTTATTAATTGAAATTTGGTAGTAACTGTGCTTCCGCTACACTGCATGAATACGATCTGAAAATGGCGAAGTTCTTAGTAATATTCGCTGTTGTAGTTCTTGGAGGATTGGGTAAGTCTTAAGATTAGTATGCAATGGTACGGTATGTAATAATAACAAAAACACTATTACAGGTCTGCCAGCTTCAAATAGACAAGATTATCTCGAATCTTGGTTTAGTACTCGCATCGTTGGTGGTTCCGATGCACCAAAAGGTTCTTTTCCATATATGGCACAAATAAGAAAAACCACAACAGATACATATTATTGTGGAGCTTCTATTATCAATGCTGAGACCATCCTTACTACAAAACTTTGTGTTAACATGTAAGTTAATTATATTAAAAAATATTTAAATAATAATACAGACATAATGTTACCAGATGGAGACCGCAAGATCTGTATGTAGTCGTTGGTACAAACAAGCTAAGTATGGAAGGACATAAATACAAAATTAGTGAAATCAAAGTGCATACCCCAGAGAGTTTAGTAAATCCTAATATCGCTATTCTGATATTATCAAGTCCAATCAAATTTTCCAAAACTGTTAAACCAATCAAATTAGAAACAAAAGATGTTGGTGTCGATGAAGATTGTGTTGTAAGCGGTTGGGGCGCAAGACAATTTGGTGGTCCAATTACAAATCATTTGCAATTTGTATATTTAAAAACTATGACCACTGAATTTTGTAATCTATTTTACCAAGGCAGTATTACAGATGGTGAGATCTGTACATATGGTAGAAGAGAAAAAGGTACTTGCACTCGTGATAAAGGCGGGCCAATGGTTGCGAATAATAAGCAAGTTGGCATTATATCTAAAAATCTATTTTGTGCTGTGGGATATCCAGATGTTTATACTAGGGTGTCTTATTATATTGATTGGATCAGAAAGAATGCCAAGGGAAAGATCAACTAATATAATTAAACTGTGTAGGCAACTTGAAAACCCATTATTATCATCGTTGCATTCATCGTTATGGATACGTTATGAGTAATAGAGATATGAATTAAAGATGTTATCATATATTTAATTGATTTTTGTGTACTTCTACATCAAAATAAAAGAGATTACGTATATACTATCAAAACTGCCTTGCATGTCATAGGTGTTTACATAGAACTGATTAGATTACTTCAATCGGAAATGCGTTGTTCGTTTGTTGTAGGTCCAGTTATATAGTACAAAGTAATTTTCTGGTCTTGTACAAAGACATTTACATATTATTATTAAAATTTTTGATCGATATTTACAAGTTACTCGTAATCTGTGTACATTGTAATACTTGCAGTGTTACAGTTGTAATGGTCTTACTTGATTGATGAATTTAAATTGTTTGGGATTTATTAAATGAATCTCGTATTATAATATCTCGAATTCACTTTCCGCCAGCTAAAATGCATTAAATGCGACTGTGTATATAGTATCTCGAACTTATTTGTCACTACCTACATTAAACTAAATACAAAACTTGTATTGCAATATTTCGAATTTATTCACCTGTTATAATAAATATAAAATTAAGCCGATGTTTGTATTTTATTTATGACCCAGTTTGACAAATAGTCCTATTTCGTCTCAGTTACCCTTCTGATAAAAAATTTAATAGCACAAACGAAAACTGTATATTGAGAATAAACATGTTTTATTCTCAGAATCCATACAAGTCCACATAAAAATATTAAATGCGAAAGGCAATTTTTGTTTATCATTAATGGGTCGTGACATTAGCAAAGAAGCGTTCCGGAATTTTCGATAAGTCTTTCTTTATTTGTTTAGTCCATGCTAAGGGACGCTTTTCTTCTCAAAAAAAAAGAAATTAAATAATAACATTATTTCTAAAGAAAATAGTAAAATTAAGAAGGTGAAGAGAGATAGATCTATGTGATTTATAGCGAAGACGACATGCGGGATTCCGCAGAGATAACCGTGCCGTTCGGGCATGCACGGAGTGGTGCGAGTATTTTTTTAAGTATTAAGGAAAAGTGGGTGAACATATTTTAAAGGAAGTTTTTTACAAAACTAACCGTTTACTGTCATGGTAAATCCGTTCCTCCTACTCTCAAGGTTAAAAATAAATTGATAAAAGACTAAAGTCACAATACATTGTTCTTTTATTTGGGTTTATCTCTATTCTTTCGTCTCTATGAAGCAAAGCAATTGTTATCAGTTTATGATAACGAACAGGAGTGATATATATACTACACTCTGACTACTCCGGACCTCCACAAATTCCTCCAATTCCGAGGTGTCTGAAGAAACAAGAATTCTAAAAATCGTCTCCAGTAATTCAAAAATTAAGATCCTGAAAACGATATACAGTTGCACGCAGACAACAAGCTGCGCTGAAATTGGGTCTTTTAAGTGCCACAAATACAGGCTATAAAATACAAATACATTCTGAAAAGGGCAACTATCTGCCGACGATTGTCCGTTATCCATTGGTTAGATTTAGTCACTGATTCCATAGCACGCAACATATTATAGCCTGTCGTACCTCGAACACTATCTTCGAAAGGCGACGACATGCTACAATGTCTATGAGCCAATCACGCCGAGTCAACTTTCTCCCCCTTGCCAGGCTCTGCGCTCGTTGGAATAAATACAACCGGCAAAGAGCAAATCGTTCTAGTTCACAACAACATTCGATAGTGAGAGCAAGCAGTATGGACAAAACGCTGCCAACAAAAAGAAGCAGATGCAACGTAGACAACCTGTGACGGTTACTATGCTCCGCCTTCGACTACTACTCACCTGGATAAAACCCCGAGATGTCCGAGGAAACCAGAATTCTACAAATCGCCTCCAGCGTTCTTGAGTCCGCAAAACCTCCTCCGGTGTTAACATCCATAAGTCCTACACAATCAATCCGACCTACTCCAAAACCAAAACAACGTTATAATTCTCGTCCTTCACCACTAGGCAAGTCGCCGAAGCTGTCACCTACGAAGATCAAAATTCTGAAAAAGATATACGGTCGCAAAGCGTAAAACGTTTCAGTATAGCGCGATATTTAATAGCGAGAGCACTCAGTATGGATAAAACGCCACCAACGAAAAGAAGCAGAAGAAACTTAGACGATTGTGACGGTTTCAACACTCCTCCTCCATCTACACCGGACCTTGATAAAACCCCTCCTACTCCGAGATGTAGGAAAATACCTGAGTCCGCAAAACCTCCTCCGGTGTTAACATCCATAAGTCCTAAACAATCAATCCGACCTACTCCAAAACCAAAACAACGTCCTAATCCTCGTCCTTCACCACTAAGCAAGTCGCCGAAGCTGTCACCTACGAAGATCAAAATTCTGAAAAAGATATACGGTCGCCAGTAGACAAGAGAGGTACTAAAATCGGTTCTTTTTAGAACCACAAATACATTCTGAAAAAGGAATCTTCGTAACGAAAAGCACATTTAGCCTGACTGCAGATGGTTGCCGGTATGATTTTTAAAATATTAATTATCATTCTCATAGCACGCAACATCGTAGTACTTTTCAGTGAACTAATCCGGCGTCGTACCTTGAACGCCATTTTCGAAGGGTGACGTCAAGCTACAATTACTATGAGCCAATCACGGCCGACCCCACCTTCTTTTCCTTGCCGCGGTGCGGCGCTCGTTACTATAAATACCACGGGCAAAGCGTAAAACGTTTCAGTATAGCGCGATATTTAATAGCGAGAGCACTCAGTATGGACAAAACGCCACCAACAAAAAGAAGCAGAAGAAACTTAGACGATTGTGACGGTTTCAACACTCCTCCTCCATCTACACCGGACCTTCATAAAACCCCTCCTACTCCGAGATGTAGGAAAATACCTGAGTCCGAAAAACCTCCTCCGGTGTTAACATCCATAAGTCCTAAACAATCATTCCGACCTACTCCAAAACCAAAACAACGTCCTAATCCTAATCCTCGTCCTTCACCACTAGGCAAGTCGCCGAAGCTGTCACCTACGAAGATCAAAATTCTGAAAAAGATATACGGTCGCCAGTAGACAAGAGCGGTACTAAAATCGGTTCTTTTTAGAACCACAAATACATTCTGAAAAAGGAATCTTCGTAACGAAAAGCACCGTTAGCCTGACTGCCGATGGTTGCCGGTATGATTTTTAAAATATTAATTATCATTCTCATAGCACGCAACATCGTAGTACTGTTCAGTGAACTAATCCGGCGTCGTACCTTGAACGCCATTTCCGAAGGGTGACGCCAAGCTACAATTACAGTGAGCCAATCACGGCCGACCCCAACTTCTTTTCCTTGCCGCGGTGCGGCGCTCGTTACTATAAATACCACGGGCAAAGCGTAAAACGTTTCAGTATAGCGCGATATTTAATAGCGAGAGCACTCAGTATGGATAAAACGCCACCAACAAAAAGAAGCAGAAGAAACTTAGACGATTGTGACGGTTTCAACACTCCTCCTCCATCTACACCGGACCTTGATAAAACCCCTCCTACTCCGAGATGTAGGAAAATACCTGAGTCCGAAAAACCTCCTCCGGTGTTAACATCCATAAGTCCTAAACAATCAATCCGACCTACTCCAAAACCAAAACAACGTCCTAATCCTAATCCTCGTCCTTCACCACTAGGCAAGTCGCCGAAGCTGTCACCTACGAAGATCAAAATTCTGAAAAAGATATACGGTCGCCAGTAGACAAGAGCGGTACTAAAATCGGTTCTTTTTAGAACCACAAATACATTCTGAAAAAGGAATCTTCGTAACGAAAAGCACCGTTAGCCTGACTGCCGATGGTTGCCGGTATGATTTTTAAAATATTAATTATCATTCTCATAGCACGCAACATCGTAGTGCTTTTCAGTGAACTAATCCGGCGTCGTACCTTGAACGCCATTTTCGAAGGGTGACGTCAAGCTACAATTACTATGAGCCAATCACGGCCGACCCCACCTTCTTTTCCTTGCCGCGGTGCGGCGCTCGTTACTATAAATACCACGGGCAAAGCGTAAAACGTTTCAGTATAGCGCGATATTTAATAGCGAGAGCACTCAGTATGGATAAAACGCCACCAACAAAAAGAAGCAGAAGAAACTTAGACGGTTGTGACGGTTTCAACACTCCTCCTCCATCTACACCGGACCTTGATAAAACCCCTCCTACTCCGAGATGTAGGAATATACCTGAGTCCGCAAAACCTCCTCCGATGTTAACATCCATAAGTCCTAAACAATCAATCCGACCTACTCCAAAACCAAAACAACTTCCTAATCCTAATCCTCGTCCTTCACCACTAGGCAAGTCGCCGAAGCTGTCACCTACGAAGATCAAAATTCTGAAAAAGATATACGGTCGCCAGTAGACAAGAGCGGTACTAAAATCGGTTCTTTTTAGAACCACAAATACATTCTGAAAAAGGAATCTTCGTAACGAAAAGCACCATTAGCCTGACTGCCGATGGTTGACGGTATGATTTTTAAAATATTAATTATCATTCTCATAGCACGCAACATCGTAATACTTTTCAGTGAACTAATCCGGCGTCGTACCTTGAACGCCATTTTCGAAGGGTGACGTCAAGCTACAATTACTATGAGCCAATCACGGCCGACCCCACCCTCTTTTCCTTGCCGCGGTGCGGCGCTCGTTACTATAAATACCACGGGCAAAGCGTAAAACGTTTCAGTATAGCGCGATATTTAATAGCGAGAGCACTCAATATGGATAAAACGCCACCAACAAAAAGAAGCAGAAGAAACTTAGACGATTGTGACGGTTTCAACACTCCTCCTCCATCTACACCGGACCTTGATAAAACCCCTCCTACTCCGAGATGTAGGAAAATACCTGAGTCCGAAAAACCTCCTCCGGTGTTAACATCCATAAGTCCTAAACAATCAATCCGACCTACTCCAAAACCAAAACAACTTCCTAATCCTAATCCTCGTCCTTCACCACTAGGCAAGTCGCCGAAGCTGTCACCTACGAAGATCAAAATTCTGAAAAAGATATACGGTCGCCAGTAGACAAGAGCGGTACTAAAATCGGTTCTTTTTAGAACCACAAATACATTCTGAAAAAGGAATCTTCGTAACGAAAAGCACCGTTAGCTTGACTGCAGATGGTTGCCGGTATGATTTTTAAAATATTAATTATCATTCTCATAGCACGCAACATCGTAGTACTTTTCAGTGAACTAATCCGGCGTCGTACCTTGAACGCCATTTTCGAAGGGTGACGTCAAGCTACAATTACTATGAGCCAATCACGGCCGACCCCACCTTCTTTTCCTTGCCGCGGTGCGGCGCTCGTTACTATAAATACCACGGGCAAAGCGTAAAACGTTTCAGTATAGCGCGATATTTATAGCGAGAGCACTCAGTATGGATAAAACGCCACCAACAAAAAGAAGCAGAAGAAACTTAGACAATTGTGACGGTTTCAACACTCCTCCTCCATCTACACCGGACCTTGATAAAACCCCTCCTACTCCGAGATGTAGGAAAATACCTGAGTCCGCAAAACCTCCTCCGGTGTTAACATCCATAAGTCCTAAACAATCAATCCGACCTACTCCAAAACCAAAACAACGTCCTAATCCTCGTCCTTCACCACTAGGCAAGTCGCCGAAGCTGTCACCTACGAAGATCAAAATTCTGAAAAAGATATACGGTCGCCAGTAGACAAGAGCGGTACTAAAATCGGTTCTTTTAAGAACCACAAATACATTCTGAAAAAGGAATCTTCGTAACGAAAAGCACCATTAGCCTGACTGCCGATGGTTGACGGTATGATTTTTAAAATATTAATTATCATTCTCATAGCACGCAACATCGTAGTACTTTTCAGTGAACTAATCCGGCGTCGTACCTTCAACTCCATTTTCGAAGGGTGACGTCAAGCTACAATTACTATGAGCCAATCACCGCCGACCGCACCTTCTTTTCCTTGCCGCGCTCGTTACTATAAATACCACGGGCAAAGCGTAAAACGTTTCAGTATATCGCGATATTTAATAGCGAGAGCACTCAGTATGGATAAAACGCCACCAACAAAAAGAAGCAGAAGAAACTTAGACGATTGTGACGGTTTCAACACTCCTCCTCCATCTACACCGGACCTTGATAAAACCCCTCCTACTCCGAGATGTAGGAAAATACCTGAGTCCGCAAAACCTCCTCCGGTGTTAACATCCATAAGTCCTAAACAATCAATCCGACCTACTCCAAAACCAAAACAACGTCCTAATCCTAATCCTCGTCCTTCACCACTAGGCAAGTCGCCGAAGCTGTCACCTAGGAAGATCAAAATTCTGAAAAAGATATACGGTCGCCAGTAGACAAGAGCGGTACTAAAATCGGTTCTTTTTAGAACCACAAATACATTCTGAAAAAGGAATCTTCGTAACGAAAAGCACCGTTAGCCTGACTGCCGATGGTTGCCGGTATGATTTTTAAAATATTAATTATCATTCTCATAGCACGCAACATCGTAGTACTGTTCAGTGAACTAATCCGGCGTCGTACCTTGAACGCCATTTCCGAAGGGTGACGCCAAGCTACAATTACAGTGAGCCAATCACGGCCGACCACACCTTCTTTTCCTTGCCGCGGTGCGGCGCTCGTTACTATAAATACCAATGGGCAAAGCGTAAAACGTTTCAGTATAGCGCGATATTTAATAGCGAGAGCACTCAGTATGGATAAAACGCCACCAACAAAAAGAAGCAGAAGAAACTTAGACGATTGTGACGGTTTCAACACTCCTCCTCCATCTACACCGGACCTTGATAAAACCCCTCCTACTCCGAGATGTAGGAAAATACCTAAGTCCGAAAAACCTCCTCCGGTGTTAACATCCATAAGTCCTAAACACTCATTCCGACCTACTCCAAAACCAAAACAACGTCCTAATCCTAATCCTCGTCCTTCACCACTAGGCAAGTCGCCGAAGCTGTCACCTACGAAGATCAAAATTCTGAAAAAGATATACGGTCGCCAGTAGACAAGAGCGGTACTAAAATCGGTTCTTTTTAGAACCACAAATACATTCTGAAAAAGGAATCTTCGTAACGAAAAGCACCGTTAGCCTGACTGCCGATGGTTGCCGGTATGATTTTTAAAATATTAATTATCATTCTCATAGCACGCAACATCGTAGTGCTTTTCAGTGAACTAATCCGGCGTCGTACCTTGAACGCCATTTTCGAAGGGTGACGTCAAGCTACAATTACTATGAGCCAATCACGGCCGACCCCACCTTCTTTTCCTTGCCGCGGTGCGGCGCTCGTTACTATAAATACCACGGGCAAAGCGTAAAACGTTTCAGTATAGCGCGATATTTAATAGCGAGAGCACTCAGTATGGATAAAACGCCACCAACAAAAAGAAGCAGAAGAAACTTAGACGATTGTGACGGTTTCAACACTCCTCCTCCATCTACACCGGACCTTGATAAAACCCCTCCTACTCCGAGATGTAGGAAAATACCTGAGTCCGAAAAACCTCCTCCGGTGTTAACATCCATAAGTCCTAAACAATCAATCCGACCTACTCCAAAACCAAAACAACTTCCTAATCCTAATCCTCGTCCTTCACCACTAGGCAAGTCGTCGAAGCTGTCACCTACGAAGATCAAAATTCTGAAAAAGATATACGGTCGCCAGTAGACAAGAGCGGTACTAAAATCGGTTCTTTTTAGAACCACAAATACATTCTGAAAAAGGAATCTTCGTAACGAAAAGCACCGTTAGCTTGACTGCAGATGGTTGCCGGTATGATTTTTAAAATATTAATTATCATTCTCATAGCACGCAACATCGTAGTACTTTTCAGTGAACTAATCCGGCGTCGTACCTTGAACGCCATTTTCGAAGGGTGACGTCAAGCTACAATTACTATGAGCCAATCACGGCCGACCCCACCTTCTTTTCCTTGCCGCGGTGCGGCGCTCGTTACTATAAATACCACGGGCAAAGCGTAAAACGTTTCAGTATAGCGCGATATTTATAGCGAGAGCACTCAGTATGGATAAAACGCCACCAACAAAAAGAAGCAGAAGAAACTTAGACAATTGTGACGGTTTCAACACTCCTCCTCCATCTACACCGGACCTTGATAAAACCCCTCCTACTCCGAGATGTAGGAAAATACCTGAGTCCGCAAAACCTCCTCCGGTGTTAACATCCATAAGTCCTAAACAATCAATCCGACCTACTCCAAAACCAAAACAACGTCCTAATCCTAATCCTCGTCCTTCACCACTAGGCAAGTCGCCGAAGCTGTCACCTAGGAAGATCAAAATTCTGAAAAAGATATACGGTCGCCAGTAGACAAGAGCGGTACTAAAATCGGTTCTTTTTAGAACCACAAATACATTCTGAAAAAGGAATCTTCGTAACGAAAAGCACCGTTAGCCTGACTGCCGATGGTTGCCGGTATGATTTTTAAAATATTAATTATCATTCTCATAGCACGCAACATCGTAGTACTGTTCAGTGAACTAATCCGGCGTCGTACCTTGAACGCCATTTCCGAAGGGTGACGCCAAGCTACAATTACAGTGAGCCAATCACGGCCGACCCCACCTTCTTTTCCTTGCCGCGGTGCGGCGCTCGTTACTATAAATACCACGGGCAAAGCGTAAAACGTTTCAGTGTAGCGCGATATTTAATAGCGAGAGCACTCAGTATGGATAAAACGCCACCAACAAAAAGAAGCAGAAGAAACTTAGACGATTGTGACGGTTTCAACACTCCTCCTCCATCTACACCGGACCTTGATAAAACCCCTCCTACTCCGAGATGTAGGAAAATACCTGAGTCCGAAAAACCTCCTCCGGTGTTAACATCCATAAGTCCTAAACAATCATTCCGACCTACTCCAAAACCAAAACAACGTCCTAATCCTAATCCTCGTCCTTCACCACTAGGCAAGTCGCCGAAGCTGTCACCTACGAAGATCAAAATTCTGAAAAAGATATACGGTCGCCAGTAGACAAGAGCGGTACTAAAATCGGTTCTTTTTAGAACCACAAATACATTCTGAAAAAGGAATCTTCGTAACGAAAAGCACCGTTAGCCTGACTGCCGATGGTTGCCGGTATGATTTTTAAAATATTAATTATCATTCTCATAGCACGCAACATCGTAGTACTGTTCAGTGAACTAATCCGGCGTCGTACCTTGAACGCCATTTCCGAAGGGTGACGCCAAGCTACAATTACAGTGAGCCAATCACGGCCGACCCCACCTTCTTTTCCTTGCCGCGGTGCGGCGCTCGTTACTATAAATACCACGGGCAAAGCGTAAAACGTTTCAGTATAGCGCGATATTTAATAGCGAGAGCACTCAATATGGATAAAACGCCACCAACAAAAAGAAGCAGAAGAAACTTAGACGATTGTGACGGTTTCAACACTCCTCCTCCATCTACACCGGACCTTGATAAAACCCCTCCTACTCCGAGATGTAGGAAAATACCTGAGTCCGCAAAACCTCCTCCGGTGTTAACATCCATAAGTCCTAAACAATCAATCCGACCTACTCCAAAACCAAAACAACTTCCTAATCCTAATCCTCGTCCTTCACCACTAGGCAAGTCGCCGAAGCTGTCACCTACGAAGATCAAAATTCTGAAAAAGATATACGGTCGCCAGTAGACAAGAGCGGTACTAAAATCGGTTCTTTTTAGAACCACAAATACATTCTGAAAAAGGAATCTTCGTAACGAAAAGCACCGTTAGCTTGACTGCAGATGGTTGCCGGTATGATTTTTAAAATATTAATTATCATTCTCATAGCACGCAACATCGTAGTACTTTTCAGTGAACTAATCCGGCGTCGTACCTTGAACGCCATTTTCGAAGGGTGACGTCAAGCTACAATTACTATGAGCCAATCACGGCCGACCCCACCTTCTTTTCCTTGCCGCGGTGCGGCGCTCGTTACTATAAATACCACGGGCAAAGCGTAAAACGTTTCAGTATAGCGCGATATTTATAGCGAGAGCACTCAGTATGGATAAAACGCCACCAACAAAAAGAAGCAGAAGAAACTTAGACAATTGTGACGGTTTCAACACTCCTCCTCCATCTACACCGGACCTTGATAAAACCCCTCCTACTCCGAGATGTAGGAAAATACCTGAGTCCGCAAAACCTCCTCCGGTGTTAACATCCATAAGTCCTAAACAATCAATCCGACCTACTCCAAAACCAAAACAACGTCCTAATCCTCGTCCTTCACCACTAGGCAAGTCGCCGAAGCTGTCACCTACGAAGATCAAAATTCTGAAAAAGATATAAGGTCGCCAGTAGACAAGAGCGGTACTAAAATCGGTTCTTTTAAGAACCACAAATACATTCTGAAAAAGGAATCTTCGTAACGAAAAGCACCATTAGCCTGACTGCCGATGGTTGACGGTATGATTTTTAAAATATTAATTATCATTCTCATAGCACGCAACATCGTAGTACTTTTCAGTGAACTAATCCGGCGTCGTACCTTCAACGCCATTTTCGAAGGGTGACGTAAAGCTACAATTACTATGAGCCAATCACCGCCGACCGCACCTTCTTTTCCTTGCCGCGCTCGTTACTATAAATACCACGGGCAAAGCGTAAAACGTTTCAGTATATCGCGATATTTAATAGCGAGAGCACTCAGTATGGATAAAACGCCACCAACAAAAAGAAGCAGAAGAAACTTAGACAATTGTGACGGTTTCAACACTCCTCCTCCATCTACACCGGACCTTGATAAAACCCCTCCTACTCCGAGATGTAGGAAAATACCTGAGTCCGAAAAACCTCCTCCGGTGTTAACATCCATAAGTCCTAAACAATCAATCCGACCTACTCCAAAACCAAAACAACGTCCTAATCCTAATCCTCGTCCTTCACCACTAGGCAAGTCGCCGAAGCTGTCACCTAGGAAGATCAAAATTCTGAAAAAGATGTACGGTCGCCAGTAGACAAGAGCGGTACTAAAATCGGTTCTTTTTAGAACCACAAATACATTCTGAAAAAGGAATCTTCGTAACGAAAAGCACCGTTAGCCTGACTGCCGATGGTTGCCGGTATGATTTTTAAAATATTAATTATCATTCTCATAGCACGCAACATCGTAGTACTTTTCAGTGAACTAATCCGGCGTCGTACCTTGAACGCCATTTTCGAAGGGTGACGTCAAGCTACAATTACTATGAGCCAATCACGGCCGACCCCACCTTCTTTTCCTTGCCGCGGTGCGGCGCTCGTTACTATAAATACCACGGGCAAAGCGTAAAACGTTTCAGTATAGCGCGATATTTATAGCGAGAGCACTCAGTATGGATAAAACGCCACCAACAAAAAGAAGCAGAAGAAACTTAGACGATTGTGACGGTTTCAACACTCCTCCTCCATCTACACCGGACCTTGATAAAACCCCTCCTACTCCGAGATGTAGGAATATACCTGAGTCCGCAAAACCTCCTCCGATGTTAACATCCATAAGTCCTAAACAATCAATCCGACCTACTCCAAAACCAAAACAACGTCCTAATCCTCGTCCTTCACCACTAGGCAAGTCGCCGAAGCTGTCACCTACGAAGATCAAAATTCTGAAAAAGATATACGGTCGCCAGTAGACAAGAGCGGTACTAAAATCGGTTCTTTTTAGAACCACAAATACATTCTGAAAAAGGAATCTTCGTAACGAAAAGCACCATTAGCCTGACTGCCGATGGTTGACGGTATGATTTTTAAAATATTAATTATCATTCTCATAGCACGCAACATCGTAGTACTTTTCAGTGAACTAATCCGGCGTCGTACCTTGAACGCCATTTTCGAAGGGTGACGTCAAGCTACAATTACTATGAGCCAATCACGGCCGACCCCACCTTCTTTTCCTTGCCGCGGTGCGGCGCTCGTTACTATAAATACCACGGGCAAAGCGTAAAACGTTTCAGTATAGCGCGATATTTAATAGCGAGAGCACTCAGTATGGACAAAACCCCACCAACAAAAAGAAGCAGAAGAAACTTAGACGATTGTGACGGTCTCAACACTCCTCCTCCATCTACACCGGACCTTGATAAAACCCCTCCTACTCCGAGATGTAGGAAAATACCTGAGTCCGAAAAACCTCCTCCGGTGTTAACATCCATAAGTCCTAAACAATCATTCCGACCTACTCCAAAACCAAAACAACGTCCTAATCCTAATCCTCGTCCTTCACCACTAGGCAAGTCGCCGAAGCTGTCACCTACGAAGATCAAAATTCTGAAAAAGATATACGGTCGCCAGTAGACAAGAGCGGTACTAAAATCGGTTCTTTTTAGAACCACAAATACATTCTGAAAAAGGAATCTTCGTAACGAAAAGCACATTTAGCCTGACTGCCGATGGTTGCCGGTATGATTTTTAAAATATTAATTATCATTCTCATAGCACGCAACATCGTAGTACTTTTCAGTGAACTAATCCGGCGTCGTACCTTGAACGCCATTTTCGAAGGGTGACGTCAAGCTACAATTACTATGAGCCAATCACGGCCGACCCCACCTTCTTTTCCTTGCCGCGGTGCGGCGCTCGTTACTATAAATACCACGGACAAAGCGTAAAACGTTTCAGTATAGCGCGATATTTAATAGCGAGAGCACTCAATATGGATAAAACGCCACCAACAAAAAGAAGCAGAAGAAACTTAGACGATTGTGACGGTTTCAACACTCCTCCTCCATCTACACCGGACCTTGGTAAAACCCCTCCTACTCCGAGATGTAGGAAAATACCTGAGTCCGCAAAACCTCCTCCGGTGTTAACATCCATAAGTCCTAAACAATCATTCCGACCTACTCCAAAACCAAAACAACGTCCTAATCCTAATCCTCGTCCTTCACCACTAGGCAAGTCGCCGAAGCTGTCACCTACGAAGATCAAAATTCTGAAAAAGATATACGGTCGCCAGTAGACAAGAGCGGTACTAAAATCGGTTCTTTTTAGAACCACAAATACATTCTGAAAAAGGAATCTTCGTAACGAAAAGCACATTTAGCCTGACTGCCGATGGTTGCCGGTATGATTTTTAAAATATTAATTATCATTCTCATAGCACGCAACATCGTAGTACTTTTCAGTGAACTAATCCGGCGTCGTACCTTGAACGCCATTTTCGAAGGGTGACGTCAAGCTACAATTACTATGAGCCAATCACGGCCGACCCCACCTTCTTTTCCTTGCCGCGGTGCGGCGCTCGTTACTATAAATACCACGGACAAAGCGTAAAACGTTTCAGTATAGCGCGATATTTAATAGCGAGAGCACTCAATATGGATAAAACGCCACCAACAAAAAGAAGCAGAAGAAACTTAGACGATTGTGACGGTTTCAACACTCCTCCTCCATCTACACCGGACCTTGGTAAAACCCCTCCTACTCCGAGATGTAGGAAAATACCTGAGTCCGAAAAACCTCCTCCGGTGTTAACATCCATAAGTCCTAAACAATCAATCCGACCTACTCCAAAACCAAAACAACGTCCTAATCGTAATCCTCGTCCTTCACCACTAGGCAAGTCGCCGAAGCTGTCACCTACGAAGATCAAAATTCTGAAAAAGATATACGGTCGCCAGTAGACAAGAGCGGTACTAAAATCGGTTCTTTTTAGAACCACAAATACATTCTGAAAAAGGAATCTTCGTAACGAAAAGCACCGTTAGCCTGACTGCCGATGGTTGCCGGTATGATTTTTAAAATATTAATTATCATTCTCATAGCACGCAACATCGTAGTACTTTTCAGTGAACTAATCCGGCGTCGTACCTTGAACGCCATTTTCGAAGGGTGACGTCAAGCTACAATTACTATGAGCCAATCACGGCCGACCCCACCTTCTTTTCCTTGCCGCGGTGCGGCGCTCGTTACTATAAATACCACGGGCAAAGCGTAAAACGTTTCAGTATAGCGCGATATTTAATAGCGAGAGCACTCAGTATGGATAAAACGCCACCAACAAAAAGAAGCAGAAGAAACTTAGACGATTGTGACGGTTTCAACACTCCTCCTCCATCTACACCGGACCTTGATAAAACCCCTCCTACTCCGAGATGTAGGAAAATACCTGAGTCCGAAAAACCTCCTCCGGTGTTAACATCCATAAGTTCTAAACAATCAATCCGACCTACTCCAAAACCAAAACAACTTCCTAATCCTAATCCTCGTCCTTCACCACTAGGCAAGTCGCCGAAGCTGTCACCTACGAAGATCAAAATTCTGATAAAGATATACGGTGGCCAGTAGACAAGAGCGGTACTAAAATCGGTTCTTTTTAGAACCACAATTACATTCTGAAAAAGGAATCTTCGTAACGAAAAGCACATTTAGCCTGACTGCAGATGGTTGCCGGTATGATTTTTAAAATATTAATTATCATTCTCATAGCACGCAACATCGTAGTACTTTTCAGTGAACTAATCCGGCGTCGTACCTTGAACGCCATTTTCGAAAGGTGACGTCAAGCTGCAATTACTATGAGCCAATCACGGCCGACCCCACCTTCTTTTCCTTGCCGCGGTGCGGCGCTCGTTACTATAAATACCACGGGCAAAGCGTAAAACGTTTCAGTATAGCGCGATATTTATAGCGAGAGCACTCAGTATGGATAAAACGCCACCAACGAAAAGAAGCAGAAGAAACTTAGACGATTGTGACGGTTTCAACACTCCTCCTCCATCTACACCGGACCTTGATAAAACCCCTCCTACTCCGAGATGTAGGAAAATACCTGAGTCCGCAAAACCTCCTCCGGTGTTAACATCCATAAGTCCTAAACAATCAATCCGACCTACTCCAAAACCAAAACAACGTCCTAATCCTAATCCTCGTCCTTCACCACTAGGCAAGTCGCCGAAGCTGTCACCTACGAAGATCAAAATTCTGAAAAAGATATACGGTCGCCAGTAGACAAGAGCGGTACTAAAATCGGTTCTTTTTAGAACCACAAATACATTCTGAAAAAGGAATCTTCGTAACGAAAAGCACCGTTAGCCTGACTGCCGATGGTTGCCGGTATGATTTTTAAAATATTAATTATCATTCTCATAGCACGCAACATCGTAGTACTTTTCAGTGAACTAATCCGGCGTCGTACCTTGAACGCCATTTTCGAAGGGTGACGTCAAGCTACAATTACTATGAGCCAATCACGGCCGACCCCACCTTCTTTTCCTTGCCGCGGTGCGGCGCTCGTTACTATAAATACCACGGGCAAAGCGTAAAACGTTTCAGTATAGCGCGACATTTAATAGCGAGAGCACTCAGTATGGATAAAACGCCACCAACAAAAAGAAGCAGAAGAAACTTAGACGATTGTGACGGTTTCAACACTCCTCCTCCATCTACACCGGACCTTGATAAAACCCCTCCTACTCCGAGATGTAGGAAAATACCTGAGTCCGCAAAACCTCCTCCGGTGTTAACATCCATAAGTCCTAAACAATCAATCCGACCTACTCCAAAACCAAAACAACGTCCTAATCCTAATCCTCGTCCTTCACCACTAGGCAAGTCGCCGAAGCTGTCACCTACGAAGATCAAAATTCTGAAAAAGATATACGGTCGCCAGTAGACAAGAGCGGTACTAAAATCGGTTCTTTTTAGAACCACAATTACATTCTGAAAAAGGAATCTTCGTAACGAAAAGCACATTTAGCCTGACTGCCGATGGTTGACGGTATGATTTTTAAAATATTAATTATCATTCTCATAGCACGCAACATCGTAGTACTTTTCAGTGAACTAATCCGGCGTCGTACCTTGAACGCCATTTTCGAAGGGTGACGTCAAGCTACAATTACTATGAGCCAATCACGGCCGACCCCACCTTCTTTTCCTTGCCGCGGTGCGGCGCTCGTTACTATAAATACCACGGGCAAAGCGTAAAACGTTTCAGTATAGCGCGATATTTAATAGCGAGAGCACTCAATATGGATAAAACGCCACCAACAAAAAGAAGCAGAAGAAACTTAGACGATTGTGACGGTTTCAACACTCCTCCTCCATCTACACCGGACCTTGATAAAACCCCTCCTACTCCGAGATGTAGGAAAATACCTGAGTCCGAAAAACCTCCTCCGGTGTTAACATCCATAAGTCCTAAACAATCAATCCGACCTACTCCAAAACCAAAACAACTTCCTAATCCTAATCCTCGTCCTTCACCACTAGGCAAGTCGCCGAAGCTGTCACCTACGAAGATCAAAATTCTGAAAAAGATATACGGTCGCCAGTAGACAAGAGCGGTACTAAAATCGGTTCTTTTTAGAACCACAAATACATTCTGAAAAAGGAATCTTCGTAACGAAAAGCATCGTTAGCCTGACTGCCGATGGTTGCCGGTATGATTTTTAAAATATTAATTATCATTCTCATAGCACGCAACATCGTAGTACTTTTCAGTGAACTAATCCGGCGTCGTACCTTGAACGCCATTTTCGAAGGGTGACGTCAAGCTACAATTACTATGAGCCAATCACGGCCGACCCCACCTTCTTTTCCTTGCCGCGGTGCGGCGCTCGTTACTATAAATACCACGGACAAAGCGTAAAACGTTTCAGTATAGCGCGATATTTAATAGCGAGAGCACTCAATATGGATAAAACGCCACCAACAAAAAGAAGCAGAAGAAACTTAGACGATTGTGACGGTTTCAACACTCCTCCTCCATCTACACCGGACCTTGGTAAAACCCCTCCTACTCCGAGATGTAGGAAAATACCTGAGTCCGCAAAACCTCCTCCGGTGTTAACATCCATAAGTCCTAAACAATCATTCCGACCTACTCCAAAACCAAAACAACGTCCTAATCCTAATCCTCGTCCTTCACCACTAGGCAAGTCGCCGAAGCTGTCACCTACGAAGATCAAAATTCTGAAAAAGATATACGGTCGCCAGTAGACAAGAGCGGTACTAAAATCGGTTCTTTTTAGAACCACAAATACATTCTGAAAAAGGAATCTTCGTAACGAAAAGCACATTTAGCCTGACTGCCGATGGTTGCCGGTATGATTTTTAAAATATTAATTATCATTCTCATAGCACGCAACATCGTAGTACTTTTCAGTGAACTAATCCGGCGTCGTACCTTGAACGCCATTTTCGAAGGGTGACGTCAAGCTACAATTACTATGAGCCAATCACGGCCGACCCCACCTTCTTTTCCTTGCCGCGGTGCGGCGCTCGTTACTATAAATACCACGGGCAAAGCGTAAAACGTTTCAGTATAACGCGATATTTAATAGTGAGAGCACTCAATATGGATAAAACGCCACCAACAAAAAGAAGCAGAAGAAACTTAGACGATTGTGACGGTTTCAACACTCCTCCTCCATCTACACCGGACCTTGATAAAACCCCTCCTACTCCGAGATGTAGGAAAATACCTGAGTCCGAAAAACCTCCTCCGGTGTTAACATCCATAAGTTCTAAACAATCAATCCGACCTACTCCAAAACCAAAACAACTTCCTAATCCTAATCCTCGTCCTTCACCACTAGGCAAGTCGCCGAAGCTGTCACCTACGAAGATCAAAATTCTGAAAAAGATATGCGGTCGCCAGTAGACAAGAGCGGTACTAAAATCGGTTCTTTTTAGAACCACAAATACATTCTGAAAAAGGAATCTTCGTAACGAAAAGCACCGTTAGCCTGACTGCCGATGGTTGCCGGTATGATTTTTAAAATATTAATTATCATTCTCATACCACGCAACATCGTAGTACTTTTCAGTGAACTAATCCGGCGTCGTACCTTGAACGCCATTTTCGAAAGGTGACGTCAAGCTGCAATTACTATGAGCCAATCACGGCCGACCCCACCTTCTTTTCCTTGCCGCGGTGCGGCGCTCGTTACTATAAATACCACGGGCAAAGCGTAAAACGTTTCAGTATAACGCGATATTTAATAGCGAGAGCACTCAGTATGGATAAAACGCCACCAACAAAAAGAAGCAGAAGAAACTTAGACGATTGTGACGGTTTCAACACTCCTCCTCCATCTACACCGGACCTTGATAAAATCCCTCCTACTCCGAGATGTAGGAAAATACCTGAGTCCGCAAAACCTCCTCCGGTGTTAACATCCATAAGTCCTAAACAATCAATCCGACCTACTCCAAAACCAAAACAACGTCCTAATCCTAATCCTCGTCCTTCACCACTAGGCAAGTCGCCGAAGCTGTCACCTACGAAGATCAAAATTCTGATAAAGATATACGGTGGCCAGTAGACAAGAGCGGTACTAAAATCGGTTCTTTTTAGAACCACAAATACATTCTGAAAAAGGAATCTTCGTAACGAAAAGCACCGTTAGCCTAACTGCCGATGGTTGCCGGTATGATTTTTAAAATATTAATTATCATTCTCATAGCACGCAACATCGTAGTACTTTTCAGTGAACTAATCCGGCGTCGTACCTTGAACGCCATTTTCGAAGGGTGACGTCAAGCTACAATTACTATGAGCCAATCACGGCCGACCCCACCTTCTTTTCCTTGCCGCGGTGCGGCGCTCGTTACTATAAATACCACGGGCAAAGCGTAAAACGTTTCAGTATAGCCTGATATTTAATAGCGAGAGCACTCAGTATGGATAAAACGCCACCAACAAAAAGAAGCAGAAGAAACTTAGACGATTGTGACGGTTTCAACACTCCTCCTCCATCTACACCGGACCTTGATAAAACCCCTCCTACTCCGAGATGTAGGAAAATACCTGAGTCCGCAAAACCTCCTCCGGTGTTAACATCCATAAGTCCTAAATAATCATTCCGACCTACTCCAAAACCAAAACAAAGTCCTAATCCTCGTCCTTCACCACTAGGCAAGTCGCCGAAGCTGTCACCTACGAAGATCAAAATTCTGAAAACGATATACGGTCGCCAGTAGACAAGAGCGGTACTAAAATCGGTTCTTTTTAGAACCACAATTACATTCTGAAAAAGGAATCTTCGTAACGAAAAGCACATTTAGCCTGACTGCAGATGGTTGCCGGTATGATTTTTAAAATATTAATTATCATTCTCATAGCACGCAACATCGTAGTACTTTTCAGTGAACTAATCCGGCGTCGTACCTTGAACGCCATTTTCGAAAGGTGACGTCAAGCTGCAATTACTATGAGCCAATCACGGCCGACCCCACCTTCTTTTCCTTGCCGCGGTGCGGCGCTCGTTACTATAAATACCACGGGCAAAGCGTAAAACGTTTCAGTATAGCGCGATATTTAATAGCGAGAGCACTCAGTATGGATAAAACGCCACCAACGAAAAGAAGCAGAAGAAACTTAGACGATTGTGACGGTTTCAACACTCCTCCTCCATCTACACCGGACCTTGATAAAACCCCTCCTACTCCGAGATGTAGGAAAATACCTGAGTCCGAAAAACCTCCTCCGGTGTTAACATCCATAAGTCCTAAACAATCAATCCGACCTACTCCAAAACCAAAACAACGTCCTAATCGTAATCCTCGTCCTTCACCACTAGGCAAGTCGCCGAAGCTGTCACCTACGAAGATCAAAATTCTGAAAAAGATATACGGTCGCCAGTGGACAAGAGCGGTACTAAAATCGGTTCTTTTTAGAACCACAAATACATTCTGAAAAAGGAATCTTCGTAACGAAAAGCACCGTTAGCCTGACTGCAGATGGTTGCCGGTATGATTTTTAAAATATTAATTATCATTCTCATAGCACGCAACATCGTAGGTGTATTAAGGTATTAAGGTCATTCAAAGCTATTATAGTAACATCAAAGCGCGGTAATGACTTTGTCCCTACTTGTAGTTATATGTACGCTGTCGTTACTATAAATACCACGGGCAAAGCGTAAAGCGTTCCCATTATTGTGCTTGTTGTCTGGAGAGTGGAGACGCGTGTGATTACCATCTCAAACGGTACGCGAACCCTAGTAGAGTTGTTAATCATGCGGCCACTCTTCAGCCGGCAACCAGGCTCGGTCAGTTTGTGTAGTGTTAACCGGTGAGTCGATAAACCTAGTTCCAGGAGGCAACCCCTGTCCTATATTTTTCCAACTTTCTGGTTCCTAGTCCGGGTGGTGGGCCGGGCTATGTTCCGATGTATCCAGGTTCCCTAGTGCTGTAGCGGGCAGCCTAGGACCGACAACCCTCCACCAGTGGGGCACCTTCCTTCTTTTCCTAACAGTCGCTAACACGAAGGGTAACTCCTGCGGGTTTTGTTGTGTGGCTCGTCAAGCTACCTGTTAGCGGCTGTTAATCCTTATACCTTGAGTCCCATCCTGGGTGTCCTCCGAACTCCATTGTTCAGGGGCTTGTTGAATGGAACGACAGTGGAATCGACTCACTGCTTAGTGCTACACAAAGATCACCCGAAAGCCATATTTCGGGGGTGGTTCTGACAAGAGCTGTTTTTTAATCAACCAATATAACCATTAACTCTACAAATTCGTCAACTGCAACCAACAACTCTCCTCATCTACATCAGCATCTTCAACTATCTTCAACTTCAACAATTCGACTAATTATGGCAACAACCACAATATTCAACAATTACCAACAATTCAACCAACGCCATAATTAGCGAACAACAATTATCATCTAACAACCAATCAACATCGCCAACAACAACGGCCACGCCTCCACATCAAATTAACATTGGTAATTATAATACCAAACCAACCTTCGACATTCCAACGTTATCGCCCATGTCAACATGTGCTATATGTTGCGATGGCCGATAACAAAACAAAAGAAGAACCATGAATGCGGAATGATCGAAGAATACAACAAGTACGGAGCGATTGTGGTTATCATTACCAACATTATTATTAATGCTGCTAATAATAACCACAAAGGTCACTTGCCGTTACCGGGCTAGTTATTATTAAATTTTAATTTAATAATAATTGGTCTGCCAACGGCTGGCTGAAGAGGCTCTCCTTTATAGAGCCTATAACAGCCTCACCCCGCTTCGCGGGGTGATAAAATAACGTTGTACACGACACGACGTAAAGCGTTTCAGTTTAGTGCGATATTTAATAGCGAGAGCATACAATATGGACAAAACGCCAACAACAATAAGAAGCAGAAGAAACTTAGACGATTGTGACGGTTTCAACACTCCTCCTCCATCTACACCGGACCTTGATAAAACCCCTCCTACTCCGAGATGTAGGAAAATACCTGATATTTAATAGCGAGAGCACACAATATAGACAAAACGCCAACAACAAAAAGAAGCAGAAGAAACTTAGACGAGTGTGACGGTTTCAACACTCCTCCTCCATCTACACCGGACCTTGATAAAACCACTCCTACTCCCGAGATGTATGAAAATACCTGAGTCCGCAAAACCTCCTCCGGTGTTAACATCCATGAGTCCAATACATTCAATCCGACCTACTCCAAAACCAAACCAACGTCCTAATCCTTGTCCTTCACCACTAAGCAAGAAGCTGTCACCTAGGAAGATCAAAATTCTGAAAAAGATATACGGTCGCCAGTAGACAAGAGCTGTACTAAAATCGGTTCTTTTTAGAACCACAAATACATTCTGAAAAAGGAATCTTCGTAACGAAAAGCACCGTTAGCCTGACTGCCGGTGGTTTTAATTTCATTCTTAATTTCAAAATTCTAGTGGACCACGTACAAAATTTGGCAAATACAATATGCAGCCCTACAGAAACAAAAGGAGGAACAGGAAAAACAACGCGGAAAAACAACCTTAGGCATGACGTCTGCTGTATCTTTGGCACCTCCAAAATCGTCCGATTTAATAAAAACTGCCGAACTCGAGGAAACACTGAAATCGCATGACGTATACGAATCGGGCCAAGAACTGAACCACCGCATGGATGTTCTGGGAAAACTACATTCGTTACTTAAGAAGTGGATTAAGGACGTTTCTATTGCCAGAAACATACCAGAAAGTGCCGCTGAAGATAGTGGAAAGCTATATACGTTTGGCAGCTATAGGCTAGGTGTAAGTATTTATTTTGTGTATCTTAATGCCTTTATAATTACATCTGCATGTTTTTAAGTTCCATGGTAAAGGTGCCGATATAGACGCATTGTGTGTTGCTCCAAGCCATATTCACAGAACTGGCCACTTTGATTCATTCTTTCAAGTTTTAAAAGAACAACCGGAAGTTACGGAATTGAGGGTAAGTACTAAAAAGAAGAATTTAATAAACGTTGTTTATATTTATCTGATTGTTTTTGTCTATTCTAGGCTGTGCAGGAAAGTTTTGTACCGGTCATTAAAATGAACTTTGGTGGTATCGAAGTTGACATGTTGTTTACCCATCTTCTTGTGAAGGAAGTTCCAGACTGCATGGGCCTCCACGAGGATTACTTGTTGAAAGATTTGGATTCAAGGTGTGTGGGAAGTCTTAACGGAAGCCGCATGACTGACGAGATCTTACGATTAGTACCTAATACAGAGAGTTTCAGACTTGCACTGAGGGCTATTAAGTTATGGGCACAACGTAAGTTAAGATTTTTGTTTTATCCTTTTCCTAATGTTATTTTTATCATTTCCATGTCGCGGTATATACAGTAACGTTCTAGGTTATTTAGGCAGTGTATCCTGGTCGATCTTAGTCTCTCGAACTGGTCAGCTATATCCCAACGCATCAGCCTCGACATTAGTGCACAAATTCTTCTTGGTGTTTTCACAATCGAAATAGCCACAGCCTGTTCTATTGAAGCGGCCTTTAAATGTCAATCTGGGAAACAGACATGGGATAAATTATTCGAGCCATCTCAGTTTTTTCTTAAGTATAATCATTTTATTGTGTTATTAGCATGTTCAGGTCAACAGGGGCACAACTAGATTGGTGCGGATTGGTCGAGAGTAAAATTCGATTGCTCATAAGTAAGTATTTTAAAGACTTCTAAATTTGGTCGAATTACTAATGCATTCTTTGTTTTTCAATTATTAGGCAGTTTGGAGAAAAATCAACACATCGGTCTATCTCACATACACCCAGAAAGTTTCTCGCAGCCCGACTCACAAAGTAAAACAAACGTTCAGTGCACAATGTGGTTCATTGGTTTGAAGTTCATCAAAACGGAAAATCTGAACTCACAGGCGATATAAAAAGATTCACCGAAACTGTAATAGGTCAAGCTGTAAATATGAATACGCTCAAACAGGATATGACATTAGAAGCTAGATACGTACGGAGGGGAGAACTTTGCCAGTACCTAGCACCGAGTTTCTTAAAACGAGAAATTGCCCCTAATAGCACGAAGAATGGCATGGATAAACGTCGTAAGCGCCCCTTGGAAAGCACGAGCAGTACATCTGCATTCTCGTCGGCAGCCACGAATGATTTTGTCGTCGATCATAAAAGGGTAAGGTTATCGGAAGACACCGAAGGTAGTTCAAATAAGAAGCTTGGTGGTGGTAGATTGTGGTACTAGTCTTAAATATTTTTTTAATACGTTTTTATATTTTTGTTATTTAATTTTTTTGCTTGAAGATTATTCTAACAGTAAAGTAGGCAGGCGAACATAAGGAGAGCATAAATGTATCCTACGGATAAACATGTCATAGTCATGCATACACAAATCCTGCAGATGATCATCTGTCAAATGCTTACCACGTACGTATGTGCCCGATGGTAAGACATTTATGAATACCTGATATTGTATGTACGTTTGTTTCTATTCCAGCCCTACGGCAATTTTCATTTATTTGATTTATGGTGTATTTATGTTAATTGTTTTTGAATACCATGTTTCTTTTTAATTTTGTTTAAAACTGCCTACGGCGTACACAGTCAATAAATAATGTTGGCTTAGTTTGTTTTATAGGCTTGCAATTGGTGGTTGAGTGACTGATATCGTGATTGATATCCAAGACAAGAGAACAGAAAAAAAAGCAAAAAAGGAAAAAACGCTAAACAAAATTATAAGTACGGGAAAACCATTTATTTCAGATTGTTCATACTAATATGTATAATTGTATATAGGTGGCGCCTTTAGTCTTGTAAAATCTTTATCATGCAACTGTCATAAACTATAAAAAAGTAGTGGAGGTTTGGGAAAGGCCCGAGCAATTTGCTGGATCTCAAATGACCAGCAGAATGCTCGGAGTGGTGTAGGGCGGCCTTTCCAAAAAAAACAAACAGTTTTTGCTTTCATTTATTCTTTTGTTTTTTTTTGGTATAAGATGGTATGATAAAAAAATTTCGTGTCATTGTCATTGCCCGAAGCCAATAAGAAAATTTCAAATAATTGTTTGAATTTCTTAAAATTATCGTCAACAGTTCCTTCAAACAATAAAAGTGTAGGAAGATGTGCTTGTACTCCAAATAACGGGTGTTCATTTAAATTCGTAATCTAGCAACCTTTGGATTATTGCCTGTCTCTATCTGCGACGTATTATATCTGTCGCTCTGTCTTCTTTCATTAAAATTCCAAAGGTTGCTAGATTACGAATTTAAATGAACATGCGTTATATCATTCATTGTTCCTGTATTTTGCTTTTTATTTGTCCTTATTTACCCTCGTAGTGTCTTTCTTAGCGTAACACTTCTTTTATTAGAATTTTCTTAAGAAATTTCTATAAAGAAGATTTGTCTACGTTAACCTTACTTATGCTTTTCTGTTTTTGACCACCTTTTATTAACTTTAAAGCAGCGATATGTTTTATATCTTGTGTTTTATTACGTATAACAAGGATATATTAAATTTAATAAGGTGGTAAGTATTTATTAATTGTAATTATAAAACAATTGTTCATCAAACGTAAGGTGACATAAGGTGATAGAAAAGATAAGAATAATAAGCAGCAGCAATTCACAGCTTAATGGTTTAGAATTAGCGATCCTACTATTGAAGCAGATGTTGCTACTAAACGATATGTGAATAACAAGATAAAAATTAGGAATTTTCTCTAAATTGACAATGAGGACAGGAGGCGATATGATGCATGTAAAAAGAAAATAAGTAACTTATTAGATCCTACTAGTCCCGCAGATGCCGTAACTAAAAACCTACTTAGCTGATTACGTGCTAATTTCGTAGCACCGTGTATAGCTATGCTTTTGTGTTAGTTTGTATAGCGTTGAGGGATTTTCGCATTTTCTCTCCGTTTAGTTGCCATTTTGTTTGGAACTAACTTCCTGTTGTTGATAAGAGACTTCATTTCGTTTTGATCGTTCGTGTGAAGAACATTCTTTATAGAATATTTTAGTGGCATCACCGTTAAATTAGTTTTTCCTTTATGTTGTGATATGGGAATTGCATTTGTGCAGATCTATGCTGATATAATTCTTGGTGCTGATTTCCAAGTTTATTGGTAATCGTAGGGGATTTTTCTACTAGTTCTTTGTTGAAGGTTAGGAGCACGATAGAGCGCAAGTAGAAAAAGGCTGCACTCAAATCGGTTCTTTTTAGAACCACAAATACATTCTAAAAAAGGAACCTTCGCTACTAAAAGCATCGTTAGCCTGACTGCAGGCGGTTGCCTGTATGCTTTTTAAAATTTTAGTTAGCAATCACATGCAAACAATAAATTGTTTTAATAAATCAAACTTAAAATCCATCTGCATGTTTAAACTGTGGTTAGTTCATATAATAATCATATTTTAAAATTCCCCTTTAACATCCAAATTATAATGAAGGTTAAAAGTTCCATTATCCGAATAAAAATTCTTCTTTTGGATTTATAAAATTACAGTAGAACTGTAAATCTGACCACCTGTTTAAACAGACCCTCTGGTCATATTGACCACTTTTTTTCAGTTCCTGCAAAAATCCCATTACTTTAATGTAATTTATACTGTATAAACTGACCACTTCTCTTTTGTGACCATTGACCACATTTACCTCAAATATTTGTTTAAAAATGTTTGTGTAATGTGACCATTAGCCAAGGGACTACTTAGAACAGTTATAACTATTCTTCTAGAAGTTTAAGTAGGCATGTACATGTAAATTGCATTCAAAGAATTTCTAAGAATGCATCATGATCCCTTAATAGTGGCCAGTTGGGTTCAGGTATTTCCAAGTTTTAAGACTTTATTTTTGCTTCTGAGAAATCCATTACCTGCAAACTTTCACATTAGTAACCCTTGGATAGTTTTAAAATTGTTTTATAAACTCAGTCTTGTTTCATCTGTTGATTGAAACCATTGTGTTAATTAGTGCGATCAAGATGACTTCAAAAAAAGTTTACAAAGAACTAAATTTGCAAGAAAAACAAAAGGTATTAGAGTTTTTAGAAAACCACAGTGAAAGAAATCGATTAACTTTAAATTGGTTTTTAAAAATACGCAGTGTAAATGCAAGACTTTCTGGACCAATGTTACAAGAAGTAGCATTAAAAGTTGCTCAGCAGTCAAATTTGCCTAATTTAAAGCAGCATCGGGTTGGCTCGAATCATTTAAGAAACGCTAACATTTCCCAGAAGAGTTTAGTTGGTGATGCAAATGAAATTGATCCCGCAACAGTAAGTTATTTTCTTATTCGTTTTACAGAGCTCGCGAAGGGCTTTATATCAGAGGATATTTTTAATGCTGACGAGTGTGGGATATTTTGGACAAACTGTAGTGTATAAAGAATTCACACTTTTACAAAGTGACCACCTGCTTAAATTGACCATTTTGGGTCAGTCCCAAAGGTGGTCACTTTAGGCAGTTTCTACTGTATTTCACAAATAAATTCACAACACTGAATATTATGTTGATTAAATGTTATTATTATTATTAAAAAAAAAGTCATATTCAATGAACTTTGATTATTTAACACTCTGACGTTTCAACAATATATAACCTGACATTTTTTGACGTTTGGATTTGTTTACATTTTTTTAAACTCACAACATAACCTTAAAATTTTAAGTTTCTGCTCTCAACATGTGTGCACTGTTAGGAAGTTCTAGAATAACAGAAAGTTTGTTACTAAAATCTCTTTTTATACCCTTTTTGAAATAAAAGACGACTACAGTGATTTTTTTGGTGACGAACAAAATAATTTTTTAAGCTAAACACAACATAACCACATAATTGTTTATAGCTATTAATTATTCTTTAAATAATAAGATAACTAGCTAGCTAAGAAAATTCCCTTTTCATTGATATATGACATTTATATTGACATAAAGAATAAGGCCACTAGAGAATGCCAACCAAAACACATTTCCTACAACTATCAGATAATTAACTTAATTACTTAGAATTACCTATTTACATCTTCCTATTTTGACAAAATTCAACCTTATATTATAATAAACATTATTTACATACTTTTAGATAACAATAACATGAAAATACTACCTAAATTACATTATTTCAGATTGCAATGAAAAAACGCTCATACTTGATTGTATTTAAATGATATCTTTTACAAAAAGCAACCCCAACATTCGAGATAGTTGCAACATTGTGCTTAAGAAACTGCTTGACAAAACAGCATTAAAGCATTTTATATAATTTTCTCATATAAATAATTCAGGTAAGGTAGTAAATATTTGCAATAAGTCACTATTACCACACACCTTGTGTATTTTAGGTCAAAACTTGCCTTAATTTGGCCTCAACTTTATTTTAATTGCCTTATTAGGTCACGATCTCACATTGTTAGCTGAACAATGAAAAATTAAGAAAATTCTAGAAAAATAAACTTTAAAAATAACCTTTTACTGACCAGTGTGTTCTAGAGTGCATGTTTATTAAAATAATTTTTATAGTTTCTTAAAAAAAAACTTTATTAAATAACAATTTTGACAATGTGGTTAGGCAACCCATCTAACGTACCGTTAAGAAAATCTTATTTAAACTTGGTAAAACCTACTGAACCGGTATTCTTTATCATATATGTAAAATTTCATGACAATATACATAAAACTAGTTAAAATACGTATAATTGTGGAAGATTAGTCAATGAGTAATCGGAAAGCTTGCCATGATCAGCCGAGTGACCATTCAACCGATTTTGGTCATAATTTTTCAAACTTCTAATTTACTGAACCTGTACATTATTTACAATCGCTACAGTTTTACAGTCTGGCTTGTCTCTACACTCTCCCTACAGAATTTACAGTTGCTACAGCTTACGATGACTGTAAAGTCTCCGCAGTTTCTGTAGTCTCTACAGTTTTTAAAGCCTCTACAGTCCTTATCATTTCGACATTCTTTATGTATGAATATCTCTACAATCCCCACGGCCTTTATAATTTTTCATCCTTATACAACTTTTAGAATCTTTATAGCTTCTATTCTCTACGGTTTCTACTATCCCTAAAGTTTATGCAATCTCTAGAGTTTCTACTATCTATACAGTATCTACAGTACCTACAGTCTTTACAGTTTGCAACTGTAAAGTCTACAGGTTATTGGTCTCTACAGTTTCTAAAGTCTTTATAATTACTACAGTTTGTACAGTCTCTGCAACCTCTACACCTACTATAAGTTTCTAAAGGTGTTTGCATTCTCTACAGTTTGCACGGTCTCTATAGGTCTGCATGGTCTCTGCAGTCTCCACGGTTTCTAAAGTATCTACAGTTTTTACAAATAACTCACATAACTTACTTTTAATAGCCCAGAACTTATCGTCTTTTAAATCTTGCAAGTATCTAAGCATCTGTTCTTTACACGAGTCTGAAATTTTATTTTCATTTTGGAATAAAACGAACTTTATTAACGAATGCCTGCGATAGACCAATCTTTTGAAGATTTCTATTGAAGACATAAGACTTCGATACGTGAGTTAATATAAGAGATAGTCCTAGTTGCACAAGCAGATTTACAAATAGAATTAAGTAAAGCGTTAAGGTCACTATAATACTAATAAAAATAATCTTCACTGAAAGCCGACACATACTGTAACTGTTGTTAATTTATGACATATCTAATTTATTCCTTATCACTATTTAAATAAAGTCACACGCTAATTGGTTCATTACCAACAAAATATTCTCTTCGTTATTGTTTAGTGTTGTATTTATGCATTTTTTTTCTATTTTTATCCGTAAAATCGAGTTTACGTCCGATCAACTTAAAATGAACTTATCGCCCTTGTTTGAAATGAACTTATCGCCCCAAATTTCAGATCGCCTCAATTTCCTTTAAATGCATAAGTTCGACTTATCTTAACTAAAAGTATAAAACTTCAAGCTTATATTAAAGTTTAAAGTTACACTTTTTGGATTTTATTATTATTTCCAAAATGTATATCTATAAGATTTTATTCATAAATATTAACAAATCCTTTGGCTATTTAGGCAAACATACTTACTAAAAATCTCCAGTTTAAGGTAACATCATTAAAAACCTTGAATTCGAAGATGATGCTGATGATAGTAAAGGCGATGAAAATTTAAAAAAATGTTGTACAAACTTAAAAAATTACCAAAAATTAAGAAACAAGAAAAATAGATAAATAGCTTTGCTCCTAGTCCTAAGCCTGAAATAAGTGTGAAGAATAGTTGATAAGTTTTCATGTATTTAAATTATTTATGCAAAGTTTGTCTGGGCTGATTATTAAATGAAATAAATAACACATTTAGATACTGATATTGTTTTGTTTTAGATTGTTTGTTTAAATAATAGTCCGAAAGATTTGTTAATAGGATTTATGAATTAAATATTCATTTTGAAAATAAAAATTAAAATTCAACGTGGTTATTGTTAATAAATGTGACCGTTTTAAACATAAACTTTGTGAACCGCTGACCACTAGGCCACCTGATTTACCTGCTTGAAAGTGTTGTCATCCATAATAACCATTACCGCGTAGTAAAAATAAGAGTTAAAATTGTATTCAGTGTTCTAAAGGTTTACTTGCTTCTTTCAGTTTTAAAGGTTGCACCTAAAACTCTCTACTGGTTAAGATAAATTTACTGCATACATAAGAAAACTTTGTTTAGATACGTTCGGTGTGGTTGCTGATAACGTTTTAAATTTTCTTCCTCCACGTCGAGGCATTCAGTTTTAATTAATTTTAACATAATCATTATTTTTTATTTATTCACAGTTTAATATCAAACCCTTCGGGTTATTGATAATAATAATTATCAAGAGATATTTTTAATTGTGCATTGTGGTTTTTTCAATGTTGTTAAAAATTAGACTTTTAGAACAATTAGCAGTTCAGTACCCATGTTAATTATTTAAAAAACTATTACATTCTTGGGTTTTTTGCTGTTTATAATAATTAAAAATAGCAATATACATATATACAGGGTGGGATTAAAGTATGGAATATTAAAAAAAAAGCTAACTCAACCGGTTTTTTTAAAAACGGTGAAACACGTCGATTTTTGTTTTTTAGAAATACACATTAATATGTGCGATTCACCTCCCGACTTTGATTTGTTTCTAAATTATGACGTCATCACAAAAAGTTTAAATGACAATACAGATTTTTTTATAGTGAAATCCGATAGTGATTTCTCTTCCCTTTATGATCATGCGAATAAATCATAAGGTTGCATAACAAAAATTCTAAGAAAGATCGATCTGATATATTGATATATTGATACCATAATATCAATAACATTAAATGTTCAGATCGATTTTTCTCAGAATTTTTGTTATGCAACCTTGATTTATTAATGATTTATTTGCATAACCATAAAGGGAAGAGAAATCACAATCGGATTCCACTACTAAAAATTTATATTGTCATTTAAATCTTTTGTGATGACGTCATAACTAACAAACATTTACAAAGTTCAGATTGATTTTTCTCAGAATTTTTGTTATGCAGCCTTATGATTTATTTGCATGACCATAAAGGGAAGAAAAATCACTATCGGATTCCACTATAAAAAAAATCTATATTGTCATTTAAATTTTTTGTGATGACGTCATCACTTAGAAACAAATGAAAGTCGGGAGGTGAATCGTACATATTAATGTGTATTTTTAAAAAACAAAATCGACGTGTTTCAGCGTTTTTAAAAAAACCGGTTGAGTTCGCTTTTTTTTTAATATTCCATACTTTAATCCCACCCTGTATATATACAGGGTGTCTCAGAAATAACGAACAATAAGTTCGTTTATAAGTTTAATTTATTCTATGATGGTTTCAGTTTTACGTTTTACTGAAAAGGTTTACTATCAGACTTAAGTATTAATTCTTCAGGTTCTAGTAAAATAATGATTTCCCTTTAATTTATTTAAATATGATATGCTCTCTGTAAAAATCAGATGTTTTTAAGCTGTTATTAGACCTTGAATTTATTTTAAAATAAACAAACTGCAGCATGAGCAAAAAGGACACGTGTCTTATTTACGAACTTACTTTTCCATTCGGGTATTTTGCGGCATAGACAAAATTGTGCTGTATTGACAAATTCTGTAAAGTTCAACAAACTACAGTCCTCAGCATTATTATCAGGAAAATATGGAGCAGAACGTGCAGGACCGGACTCAAAACTTGAACCTTAAATAACTCGGAAAGTAAATATTTTAGAAAAAAAAGTTATAGGAAAAACTTTCTGTACACATCATTAACTATCTCGTATTTGTTAGGGTTTGGGTTACATATTTAATTATTTATTGTATCATTGTGTCTTCTCTTAATTACGTTATAAATTTAGGTTAATAATTATGTTATTGTACAAATTTGTTGTTAAGTACATTTATTCCGCTATGTTCGCCTATCGTCGACTTAAGCATGTTTGGGGCGCATAGCTCAAGGGTTACTTGTCAGAGAGAGGGGTAGGACAGTACATTTTTTACTGACTTGTATATAAGTTGCTGTCCTGTACAGTCCAACAAAAATCATTAGTTCAAATAAAATTATTAAACGTTTAACTAAGAAGTGTTTTTTTATCTTTTAAACTGCATTCACGTATTGTTCGTTATTTTTGGAACACCCTGTATATTGAAAATAATTACTAATCATAATTATTAATAATAACAAAAACAAGATATTCTGTGTACACGAATACTTAATTATAACCTATTATGATTATTACTTATTACGAATTAAATTACTTAATATAACTTATATCATTAAAAAGGTAATTTTTATTGATAACTAATTCATTGTTAACTATTATTTTCCCAAAGCAATTAAAAATGGCATCGAAAAATCGAGAATCAATAACCGCAATAATTATACTGGAATTATCTACATATTCCAAATTCGTAGATATTGATATTAAAAAATAAAACTTACGTAATACTTTCAGTATTTATACCTACTATAAATAGTTTGGTGAAGTCAATTCCAAAAATGAAAATTATGAAATTTCCAGCAATCCAATTCAACAGTTTTTTATATTTTTTGTTTTTCAATATTATTAATGGCGAAAGTGATAATTTAACGGTCCGCTATTATGAAGATTTAATTAAAAAATACCAGGCCGAAGCTCACGCATATCAGCTGCCTGATGATGCATATGAATTTAAACCAGATAACGATAAAAATTTAAGAGGTACGTGTATCCTTTCAACATGTGGAATGTATGTAATTAATAAGTGTAAGGTTATCTTCCAGTTTAATTATTTTGTTAACTGCATTACTTTTTTTTTGTTGACTAGCAACTTTATTATCCATTAATCATTTATAAATTTCTATTTAGCACGTTTCACCTAATAAACAAATCGTTTGTCTAAAGTTCTATTTCCGATAGTGTGTCAATTAAACAAATTACTTGAGTTTTTAGTCAAGTTTCAGATTTTTCATATGTTAAAACAGTAGATAGCATTCAGACGTCTGGATAATCTAGTTTTTTTCCATCTTTCTTTTCTCACGTTTTTATCACCAATATCTTATGTCATATGGCCTCACGAAATCGATCCTGGAGCAGAGAAATTTTCCCCGAATCCAACCTCAATCTCATATCATCCGAATGATTATACAATTCACATGTCAATAGAGTTTGGCACGTTCGATTACATCATCGTGGGTGCCGGATCCGCTGGAGCAGTGATAGCAACAAGACTTTCCGAACAAGAGGATGTTACAGTACTTTTAATCGAAGCAGGCGGTCCCGAAGACGATTACAGCAATATACCTGGCCAAATGCAGTACTTACAAGGATCAAGACTCAACTGGAATCATAAAAGTATTCCACAAACCACATGCTGTTTAGGTAAGTCCTAAAATAGTAGTAGAATCAACCATATTTACTATTATAACAAAAATATTTAAAGGAATGGCCAACAAGGAATGCCCGATACCGCGTGGTAAAGCGTTAGGCGGATGTAGCGTTATAAATGGTCTTATGTACGTTTGTGGTAACAAACACGATTACAATTCATGGGCGAAAGCTGGTAATCTAGGATGGAGCTACAAACATGTTTTGCCATATTTTATAAGATCTGAAAATTCGCAAATAAATGGCGACCGTGGCTATCACGGTAAAGGAGGTCCTTTAAATGTTGAGTACCACAGACCGTACAGCCCACAATATTATGCTTTTGTTGAGGCTAACGTAGAACTAGGAAGGAAAGTAGTAGATTTTAATGGTAGGCAGCAATTAGGTGTAGGACCTGCCCAAATAAACACAATTTTTGGTAAAAGGGATAGTACTGGGAAGGCTTTCCTGTCTCAGGCCTGGAGAAGAAATAACTTAAAAGTATTAACAAACAGTTATGCCACTAAAGTCCTAATTGAAGAGCATAACAAGGTAGCCTATGGAGTCCAGTTCAGCCACAATAAACAAATATTTGCTGCAATGGTTTCTAAAGAAGTTATTCTTTCAGCAGGAGCGATTGGTTCACCCCAATTGTTAATGTTATCTGGAATTGGACCGAAAAAGCATCTTAAGAAACTTAATATCCCTGTTATAAAGAACCTTCCCGTAGGCGAGTATTTACAAGATCATGCTACTTATTACGGACTTTGGTTTACTTCGAATTATACAGAACCAATAAAGAGTTTGACTAAGACCGTTGAAGATTTCTTGAATGGCTTTGGCAGAATGACGATCGTTGGAAATATGCAAGGGCTGGCATTTTTACAAACCAAACTGATAAAAGTTCCTGGAGTTCCAGATATAGAATTGATTATTCTGCCAGCGGTCACCACGAATGATTTTATTCAAAAAGCTTACGGTTATACTAATGAAACTTATTCAATTTGGGCTAAATTGAAACCTGAAAATGCTTTCACAATCTATTTAATACTACTCCATCCAAAATCTGTTGGAAGTCTCAAATTACGTTCTGCCAATCCATACGATTATCCTTTAATTGACCTTAATTTTCTCTCTGATTCTAAAGGCAAAGATATAGAAACTATGTATGAAGGAGCTCAAATGGTGCTAGAAATAATAAATGCGACAGCTTTTCGAAAATATAATGCACAGTTGGCCGATACAAGACTACCTGCTTGTAAATCGCACGAATACTTGTCAAAAGAATTCTGGTATTGTCAACTTACACATTTAACGATGCATCTCTATCATCCCATTGGTACTTGTAAGATGGGATTGGCGGTTGCTAAAGATGCTGTTGTAGACTATTGTCTGAAGGTTCACGGAATTAAACGATTAAGGGTTGCTGATGCAAGCGTATTCCCATCAACTACGTCCGGACATACAAACGCGCCAGCAATTATGGTAGGTGAAAAGTTGTCAGATATGTTAAAAGGCAAGCTTCCTGATAAATGGTGTTCAAAATGACAGTATTATAGTATTGTACCTTGAAACATTTAATTGTAATAATTTAATGTTATCGTACTCTTACTTGCAAATTTTTAAAGCACAAATAAGACTGTGATATTCTGATTGTTGTTTCATTTGAAAAATAATTACATACAAAACCTGTAGTATTTACTTCACTTAAAGAGTTGTGTATGTTATTGTTACTTTAATTGTTATGAACTAAGCTTTAATCTGAACTTGCAGGCCAACAGAGTTAAAATAAATTCTTCTAATTAATCAGGGGAACAAGCACAACTGCATGACACACCTAGATATTTTGCGCGGTTCTGTTCCCTTTTTAAAAATTCAGTCTTCGAATCAATTATAAATAATTCAGATCAACAAAAAGAGCGTCTTCTATTGAGTTTCAAGAAAGAATTATCAAACTGTCAACAAAATCATAACCTCACTTTATTAGATAAATATTGAATTTTTATAATTGATTTTGTTATTGATTTAATAAAATTTAATTTTAATTTAAGGTAAAACTTTAATTATTAGTCAGGTTTGAAACTTACTTTACAAAGATCTGATGTTAATTACCTATACAAACAACTTCCAACAATATATACTTATATATTGTTGCCCGAGTCTGGGAACTGTCAATTTGTTAATGCCCTTGGTAAGTAGCTCGGTACTCAAATCCCATAACGCCCTCCACAGGTTCGCGTAACTGGGCTTCTGGTAGTAAGCCTGTTTTGTTACTAGGTAGTAAATAGACCGCTCATGATCCGGTAGGTGTAAGGTCTTGCCAACAGAAGGATTCTGTTCTCGGAGTTCATCCAGCCGTCCAAATTTATTCCTAAACACTATTGCGATCACTCTTGCCATGCGGAGGTCCTCGGAGACACAATGGGCAATGGAATAATTACCAGGGACCCGGAAAAGATCCTGTTGCATCTCGGTCGTGACTCCAAATCGCGCTTTTCTAGTTCCGGAAAACGCAGCCATAAATTCTCCAAAAGTTGGCTGGTCACCTTCAGGTCTTACGGTATTGACAGCCACTTCAGCTTCATCTTCCCGATCCGGGACTGCGTCATTATTTCCCTCATAGGACGCCAGACGATTGGAATGTACCACTTTTGGTTTCCCTCTTGGGAATTTCTGGATGCGATAAATCAAGTCATTTATTCGTTTCTTCACGTGATATGGGCCCTCCCAATTTTGCTGTAACTTTGGAGAATAGCCCCGACGTCTTTGCGGGTTGTATAACCAAACAAGCTGTCTAGGTTGAAACCCTCCTTCTTGGGCTCTCACATCGTACGTAGTCTTCATCCGGTCACTCGCGATTCGACTATGGTTTCGGGTTCGGTCATGAATCTCCTCCAACTTCTACTTTAAGTTGATGACATAATCATTCCCGGCTACCTCCTGCTCTGCAGGTGGAGATCCAAATTCCAGATCACACGGTAACCGTAACTCACGTCCAAACATCACAGACGCTGGCGACTAGCCGGTTGTTTCGTGGACCGATGCACGATAAGCCATCAGGAACAGATGCAGGTATTGATCCCAGTCTCGTTGATGATAGGAGACGACCGTGGCCAAATATTTGCCCATTGTGCGATTCATGCGTTCTACCATTCCATCGGACTGCAGATGTAACGGAGTGGTTCGAGTCTTGCGAATGCCCAATAATCGACAGACTTCTCCAAAGAGTACAGACTCAAAATTGCGGCCTTGATCCGAATGCAGCTCCATGGGCACTCCGAAACGACTGAAAAACTCTTTGACTAGTAGGTCAGCAACAGTCGCGGCTTCCTGGTTTGGTAGGGCATATGCTTCTGGCCATTTGGTAAAATAGTCCATTGCCACTAAAATGTATTTATTTCCATCGTCGGTTTCGGGAAATGGTCCGGCAATATTCATAGCTATTTTTTCCAGAGGACTACCCACATTGTACTGCCTCATAGGTGCTCTTCGTTTCCCCAAGGGTCCGTTACCAGTGGCACATAGTTCGCATTTCCGGCACCACTTCTTCACGTCTTCTTTACAGTTGACCCAATAAAAACGCTCCCTAACTTTCTCCAGAGTCTTCTTTAAACCGAAGTGTCCTCCTGAGGTACCGTCATGGAGATGTCGCAATACTGTAGCCACTCGGCTCCTTGGAACCACGAACTGATACATCATGGTGGTGCCATCTTCACTCTCTAGCACTCGCTTCAGGAGATCGTTTTCCACCTTCAAGGACTCCCATTGGACCCAATATGCTTTTAGGGTTCTGTTGAAAGGGCTGACGAGCTCCCAGGCAGGCCTTTCTCCCACACACTTCCATTCCAGTACCATTTTTAATTCGGGATCAGCTTCCTGTTGTCGTTGCAATTCTTCCGGCAACCAATTGTCGTTGACGATGGTAGTTCTCAGTACTTGGCAAACTTTCTCTTCCAAACGAGAGCAATGACGGCAATCCGTTGGACAGGGTCTTCTTGACAGAGCATTGGCATTTCGGTGACTAGTGCCCGCTCGATGTTCCGTGTCAAAGTCGTATCCTTGTAATCGTTCGATCCACCTTGCGACCTGGCCTTCAGGATTACGGAATTGTAGAAGCCATTTCAACGCTGCATGGTCCGTCCTCAATAAAAACTTCCGTCCATACAAATATTTGTAGAAGTGCTCAACGGACTTCACGACAGCCAATAATTCTTTTCTGGTCACACAATAATTCCTTTCGGTTTTCGACAAAACCTTACTAAAATAGCCGATGACCTTTTCTTGTCCATCCTGTATCTGAGCAAGTACACCCCCAATGGCCAGATTACTTGCATCTGTGTCCAGTATGAATTTTCCTTCGGTCCATGGATAGCTCAATATTGGTGATGTTGTCAAGGCACGCTTCAACTGTTGGAAAGCGGTTTCGCACTCCCCGCTCCAAACATACTCGCGCCCATCTTCAGTTAACCTTGTCAGAGGCTTTGCTATATTGGCAAACCCAGGAACGAAACGCCTGTAGTAGGTACACAATCCAAGAAAACTACGAACTTGGTGTTTTTCTCTCGGTGTTGGCCACTCTTGGATTTTATCGGGGTCGGTTGCCACTCCATTTTGTGATACGACATGCCCGAGGTATTTTACTTCCTTTCGGAATAGGTGACACTTTTTCGGACTCAATTTCAGGTTGGCTGCACGTAGTCCGGACTGAAAAAGATTTTTCGCAACGTGCCGTCTTAGATTGCTCCCGGAAAATGCCGAGAACCTACTTTTTATCGGCCACAATCTTCTTAAATTAAATTTTAAATACTGAAATGTTTTTTTAATGCTATGAAAAGGATTTTTTGCGACGTTTACGAAACGTGGATTCACTACTACACTCCGGCGACCAAGGAGCAGTCAAAGCAATGGACAAAACGTGGTGAGCCAACTCCAAAGAAGGCAAAGACGATTCCGTCTGCTGGGAAAGTCATGGCTACCGTATTTTGGGATTCCGAGAAATAATTTTTATTGATTACTTGCAACACGGGAGTTCAATAACCAGCGAGTATTATGCGTCGTCATTAGACAAACTGAACAAAGAAATCAAAGCTAAAAGGCCTCATTTAGCAAAGAAAAAGGTCTTGTACCACCAGGATAACGCCCCATCCCACAAGTCGGCAATTACGATGGCGAAACTGCACGAACTACGATTCCAGTAATTTGAACATGCACCCTATTCGCCACACTTGGCTCCGTCGGATTTTTTCTTGTTCCCAAATCTCAAGAAATGGTTGGCTGGAAAAAATTTTATTTTGAAAAAAATGGATATTTTGAAGGTTTGTATAGTTCTTATTTTTGTGAAGGATTGAAGGGTCGTGAAAAGCGTTGGACTAAATGTGTAGAGCTGAAAGTAGACTATGTAGAAAAATAAATACGATTTTCCCCAAAATGTTTTTTACCGTCTTGTTCTAGAAATTTTTCGATCTATCCTCGTATTATAATTTTGAGAGGAAAAAACTCTTATCTGGTGGATTTCTGGCGGAATGAAAAGTGTCATTTAGCGGTTTTAGAAATTCAAGAGTTGGCATCACTGATAACACTGTGAGTTGAGTAGATATGCTCTAACCTCACTTATTACTGTTTACTATTATTATTTTTGAATTTCTAATAACAAGACTAGGAGACTCTTATCAAAAAAAATTTTGTAATCATAACTTGAAGATGTTAAGATTAAAAATATTTAACAGTTTGAATACCTTCAGATATTTAGCATCTGCTTCTAATATAGATACGATATTTGCTGTATCGTCAGGTAAATTATTGAATGTATTAATCAGTTATTATTTTAAATATTAATATAATTTATATAAAGGCCAAGGAAAATGTGGTGTTGCTGTAATACGAGTGTCAGGCCCTCATGCCGGCACAGCCTTAAAACTATTAACAGGAGCAGAAGCATTACCAAAACCTAGATATGCTCTTTTGAAGAGCATAAAAAATCCTCAAAATGGAGATGTGCTTGATAAAGGCCTTGTATTGTGGTTTCCAGGTTGGTAGGGCAAGAATTATATTAAATATTTCTTTAAAAAAATCATCACATTTATTTCTATTGAAGTTTTATAGGTCCACGAAGCTTCACTGGAGAAGACAGTTGTGAATTACAAGTCCACGGTGGCCATGCAGTAGTAACAGCAATTTTAAAAGCGCTAGGATGTATTACAAATTTACGTTTAGCTGAGCCCGGAGAATTTACTAGAAGAGCATTTTATAATGGAAAACTAGATTTAACCAAAGTGGAAGGCATTGCAGATTTGTTAGCTGCAGAAACAGAAGTTCAAAGAAAGCAAGTACGTATGCAGCCTTCAATTACAAAAAAAATTATATAAATTTGTTTTTAGGCTTTTTTGCAATCTGAGGGTTATTTAAGTAACATTTATCAAGAATGGAGAACTACTTTAATAAAATGTGTGGCCAATTTAGAAGCGTATATAGATTTTGATGAGACAGACACTTTAGAAACCGATTTAATAGAGGGTGTTATTAAAACAGTGCTGGAATTAAAACAAGTGATTACACAACACTTAAATGATGGACGTAGAGGTGAACGGCTTAGAAGTGGGGTAAAAACTGTGATTTTAGGAGAGCCAAATGTTGGTAAAAGCAGTCTTTTTAATATTTTGTGTGAGTATTCATACCTACAAGGGAGAATTGTCTGATCCAGAAGGAATTCTTGTAATAAATCTACATGAAAGCATAATGAATAATTTGCATGACCACATATAGAATACAGTTGAATCATAAGTGTACGTTCACACAAATTTATAGTTAAATTTGTTATTGCTTTATCCCTAAAACTGAAATAAGAACTATGGATGAGTACTGTAGTATTTTCTTAACTACAGTAAAACCTGTAAATCTGACCACCTGTTTAAACTGACCCTCTGGTCATATTGACCACTTTTTTCAGTCCCTGCAAAAATCCCATTACTTTAATGTAATTTATACTGTATAAACTGACCACTTCTCTTTTGTGACCATTGACCACATTTACCTCAAATATTTGCTTAAAAATGTTTCTGTAATGTGACCATTAGCCAAGGGATTACTTATAAAAGTTATAACTAATCTTCTAAAAGTTTAAGTAAGCATGTACATGTAAATTGCATTCAAAGAATTTCTAAGAATGCATCATAATCCCTTAATAGTGACCACAGTTGGGTTCAGGTATTTCCAAGTTTTATTTCCGACTTCATTTTTGCTTCTGAGAAATTCATTACCTGCAAACTTTCACATTAGTAACCCTGGCATAGTTTTAAAATTGTTTTATAAAATCAGTCTTGTTTCATCTGTTGATTGAAACCATTGTGTTAATTAGTGCGATCAAGATGACTTCAAAAAAAGTTTAAAGAGAACTAAATTTGCAAGAAAAACAAAAGGTGTTAGAGTTTTTAGAAAACCACAGTGAAAGAAAAAACAGCGAAACATTTTGGTATTAGCAAAACAACAGTAAATAATATTAAAAAAAGAAAATTAGAATATCAACAATGTTACGAAGAAGATGCTCTAGACTCTTTAAGAAAAAGACGTTTAATAGAATTTGAAGTGGTTAATCAATTAACTTTAAATTGGTTATTAAAAATGTGCAGTGTAAATGCAAGACTTTCTGGACTAATGTTACAAGAAGTAGCATTAAAATTTGCTCAGCAGTCAAATTTGCCTAATTTTAAAGCATCGTCGGGTTGGCTCGAATCATTTAAGAAATGAAACATTTCCCAGAAAAATTTAGTTGGTGATGCAAATGAAACTGATCCCGCAACATTAAGTGATCTTCTTATTCGTTTTACAGAGTTTGCAAAGGGCTTTATATCAGAGAATATTTTTAATGCTGGCGAGTGTGGGCTAGTTTGGGCGAATTGTAGTGTATAAAGAATTCACACTTTTACAAAGTGACCACCTGCTTAAATTGACCATTTTGGGTCAGTCCCAAAGGTGGTCACTTTAGGCAGTTTCTACTGCACTTTTAATTAAAAACGTGTTGTAGATGAATAAGAGGTTTAGTTTTGCGAAGAGAGTTAATGTGCTGACAATAATTTTCTTAAGGTGGCCGTTTTGCATGCTATTTCCCCATAAGAACAAACAACGGTTAAAATCATAAAATATTGCAGACAAAGTGTTCAAAATTTAACAGTATAATATTTGATCCTTTCCGAACAACATATTATAATTTAACAACAAAAGAACAAACATAAATTATGTTTAAATACAATTAACTAAGCATTACAGGTTTCGATGTAATTATTGTATTTTTTGTAGAACTGAAATCGATTACACTGCTCATATTGTAATATAACAAGCACTGTAGGTCATATTAATGATTTATATTCATCCAATATAAATATGGGGTTTTATTAATTTAATTAACCGTTGTTTGTATTTTACCCATTTAAAGTAGTGTAAATCGATAATTTGAAATGAATTAGACAGATGGCGCATCAATTCAACAAATGAAGATTTAAATTCTTTTACTCAATATTACTTTCTAATAGCGACTTATATTCCAACACATAAATATCAGACACGATAGTGCACATAAATAATGAGTAAAAGCACCAAAACTAATGTTGGCCACATTGGAAGTTACCAGATTTGACATTCCGTTTATAATAATAATTTATTTTTGTTAATATCACAGCAGTGCTTACAAACTTCAAAACTACAAAAAAATACAATAATGTATACTATATATATAAATATTATGTATGACAGACACAATAGAATAATCAAGACAATTAAAATATATGTAGTACCTGTTATTAATCAGATTATCAGTCTATCTTATGTCACAGTTCATTCATATCACAATTCATAAACTCATCAAGCGAGTAGAATGCTCTTTCTATTAACATAGTTTTTACTCAATTTTTAAACTTGTTGGCAGGCAACAATTTTATAAGTGAAGGAAGCTTATTATAGAATTTAAAAGATAAAAAATTTGGACCATTTTGATATTTTTTTATTCGATGCAAAGGTGTATGTAGATCATCCCTATTTCTCGTGTTATAAGAATGCACATCTTTATTATGTATACAAGAATTAATATTATTTTTAAGATACATTAGACTTTGTAAGATAAAGAGAGATGGAAAGGTAAGTATGTTATGTGTTCTGTAGGTTTCTCTACAATCGCCTCTGTAAGTAAGGTTACCCACAATGGGCACTGCCTTCCTTTAAAGAGCAAAAACTCTGCAACTGTTTGCAGCATGACCCCATAACAGGATACCGTAGGATATCAGTGACTGACATAAGGAAAAGTAGGCACATTTTAACACTTTGACCGATACATTGACAGATAGGTTGAGAAGCACATATATGTTTTTGCGAAGCTTGTTACATACATGATCAATATGGTTATCCCATTTAAGAGTTGCATCTAAGTAAATACCCAGAAATTTCAGTTTGCCATTATTACTACAATCGGGAGTTTCATTAAAACTTTTTAATGAAGGTTTTTGAAAATATCATGCTGACAGTTTTTTGTTGGTTAAGAGTTAATTTGTTAGCGGTAAACCAAGATTTGGCCCTTGATTGTGCATCGCACAACTGTTGCAAATTAGTACTTAGATCAGGTCCTATAGTAAAGATGGTAGTATCATCAGCAAATAGTAGGCACCTTTCAGATTTGGCAATTTGTGGCAAATCATTTACATATATTAAAAATAACAAGGGTCCTAATACAGATCCCTGCGGTATTCCAATATCTATTTGCCCTTTAGAAGATAGACGATTACCAAGTTTCACCCTTTGGTATCTGTTAGATAGATAACTTTTTATAAGATTAGTACTATTCGTGGAAAATTTGTAATTGTTTAATTTGGCGATAAGAATACTATGCGATACACAATCAAAGGCCTTGCTTAGGTCACAAAAAGTAGAGCATAAGTAGTTCCGATTGTCAAAGCTATTTAAAATATTTATTACCAGTTCTATGATAGCAGAAGTGGTGTTTCTGTTTTTGCGAAAGCCGTGTTGGCAATTAGTAAACAAGTTATTTTGCTCAAAGTAATTAGTAATTCTCACAGCTATACATTTTTCAACTATCTTTGCTATAACAGGTAATATAGAGATAGGTCTATAATTAGATATATCATCTATATCTCCTTTTTTGTGGATTGAAATAACCAAGGCCTCCTTAAGAGAATCAGGAAAAATATTTTCACAAAGCAACAGTTTATTAATTTTGTTAGGGGGATAATTCTGATAAGTCTGAAATAGTTTTTATTATTTCAATATTAAGTCCATATATATCAGAAGATCTATTATTTTTAAAGGAATTTACAATTTCCCGCACTTCAATAAAGGTTACTTCCTCAAAGCAAAATGGTAAATGTGACCTGCTATTATTATTATTATAGTTTGTAGCAATTAAATCAGAACTATCCAATTTTTCAAGAAGGTTTTTTGCAATTGAGACGAAATAATTATTAAATTCACATGGTGAAATGTTAGGATTAACAGTTTTGATGTTATTATTCGCCCTACTATTATTTATAATATTCTACATAGATCTTATCGAATTACTTGACTGAGAGATGATAAAATCATTACTTGATATTTTAGCATTTTTTATACATAATCTATACCTATTCCTTAATGAGTTACGCGCCTTTATTAAATTAGTATCATTAGTTTGCCTGCATATTTGATTTAATAAGTATAAATGATTACGCATATGTTTAAGTTGTGTGTTAAACCATTTACAGTCATAATGTTTGTTTTTACTACCCGCATATGTTTTTTCCGGGAAGGCCCTCAAAAACTGTTCTTGAATATTTTGGATGAATATTTTAAATTTAGTGTTAACATCCAAATCCACCTTGTCAATAAATTCCCAAGATAACAATTCAATTAAACTATAGAAAGTAAACTTTCCCTGAGAGGTAATAGGCCTGCATGTTTTTCTAATTTCTTTATCAGGTTTACACGTAATGTAACAAACCCTTTTTCTAGTGTCAGTTGCAACTCGGAAGAGCTTAAGGGCGTGGTCCTTATTTTGCAAACTTTAGTTCTTATACACGAATTTTCTGAACAATAGCAAGTGACGAGATGAAAGTTGTGGCGCCATTGAGCCCTACCAAAAATGACAAAGCCCAAATTGAGTGTATGTGTTGATAAACACAAGGTAAACACATATGATTGAAATAAAAGCAAACGCAATTTAAACAAATGCATATAATAAAAAATATATATAAGTAAATATAGTATAATTAAAGTGATAATTAATGCTTTCTTTTTAGAGCCACATACACTAAGAGTATCTTACACTGGTGTTACTCCCGTGTTGCTCCCAAACAAAACGCTTATTTAGTGCCTGAAGGAAATTATGAAAGTATTTTTATTTTACCTATCATTGCTCGATTAAAATTTTGTGCATTAACGTAAAGTTTATAAACCTCATTTCTTTCTACTTCAGAAATCTCTAACTGCTTCTTATCAGTATTCATTTTAATTTATTTCTTTGTATTTTAAAACAAATTAACTACACAAATTAGCCATCTAAACAATAACATAACCTTAAATATAACTAAAGTTCTTGTTGCACCGACCAACAAGTAGGTGCATAAGGGGGCAGGGGGAAGTAGTCAGTGTTGCTCAGTCGTTTGAAGCCCTGATTAAAACAAACGGTAAAAACTTTAGTGTTTGAAACCCTAGTACAGCTCTGGTGTAGCTCCACCGGCCAAATAGAAAGCATAAAATATGTGTATAATAAATAAAAGACAAACAATGTCTCACAATAGACAATCAAACAAGATACGCAAAATAATTTGCAACAACAATATCATGCAAGTGTGACAAATGTATCAATATACAATTATTTAACAAATTGCATAATAAAGCAACACAATCTATCAAACAGTTTCAAGTACCTAGAAATTGCCGATACCAAATACAAAAGTAATACCACTAAAATAAAATACAGTGCATGTGCATCCAGACAAAAGGTACACAAAAAATATGCAACCAGCAAAAATGTTTCCCCTATAAATTCACCCCAGTATAAATAAAACTTTCCAAATTTATAAACAAAATATGGGATGCTAAGATATCCCACCGTGACATAACAATGATACCAAAAATTGGCTGGTCAACAAGTGCAGTAATAATTATAAGATACTTGAGGATAACCAAAAGCTTCAGCTATTATTCTCATGAAGTTATGAGCAAACCCATCTACATACTATCAGAATTCAATTAAATAAATAGGCTATTAAAGAAATATTTTTACAATAACAACAAATAATAGTTGAAAAGGATTTAGAGATTAGCAAATAACTTTGATTTACCAAATATTAACATTACTGACACCGTACAGGTATGTTCCTAAAAAAATACATGTGACATACCCTAAAGAATTTGGTACCAAATTATTCCTATCAGTTACAAAAAATCAGGTAAGCAAATAAATTAGCTAAAAAACATACCTGTAACCCAATGCTTGCAAAACTGCAGGTAAAAGATAATCGAAGTCCAGATAGATGTAAATGATCAGAAAGCAGCCAACTTGTAGTAAAGCATCGATCTGAAGTCGTCTGGTAGGTGGATAATTTAAACCGTAGAAAGTTTTACTTAATTCCCAACCCAAAAGACCAGTAGTGAATTTAATACACCAATTATGCCCATAAATTTCTTGTTTCACCAAATATAGAAATTGGAAAATCACCATTCCATTCAAGCGGCCATTTCACCGGTGAAAACAAAACTATGTGGAGAGTTTTCTTCTGTAATTAACTTCCTGAATAATGGCCCAGATTTAACAAGAGAAATATTGTTCTATTAAATTGCAAGATTTTCTTTAAAAGATTTTCGAAAGGGTCTCTAAAGTCTTTTCCATCAAAAATATCCTTCCAAAATGGATCTCTTCTTTAAAAATTGATCCCCAACATTCATTGATAAATTCAGGTTAATCTCATTAAAAATCCGAAAACAAAGGCCTCCAAAAAAAACACAGCTAAAAAACCAAAGATATAATTAGTAACCTCGAAGGTTTTTCTAATAGAACAAGAAGAATAAACTTACAATATTAGAATCCTGTGTTCACTACAATTGATTACAAGGAAATAAATGAACACCAGAAATCAATTTTTACTTATCACACTCAGAAAAAAAAGTTTAAACAAATTCCAACATTGCATCTGACATCCTAGAGACATCTAAACAAAGAGAAGGTCGATATGACCTTTAAGCAGAAAGTCAAATGATGCACTCTGCCAAACGCATACACTCTAATCCCTCTATCCTGCACTGGGTGGCGCCAGGATCAAGTCTCTTTCTAAATAACTGCTCTATTTACACATATAGCGATTTATTTATGAATATAAAGTAATGAATCATTTATTTTAAATTTTGCACTACTTGTTTTTTGAAATAAAACAGTTCTAAAAACCAATCTCCTTTACCAATAAAGCCCACTAAATAAACGTTATAGTAATAATAGTGGGTATTTGAGCTTCTTGACCGTAATGATCAGATAGGTAACAAAAAACAGTACTTGCCGTTATATCGTTACTATTGAAGTTTACAAACATATTATCAATACAGTTTTTTCCTCTAGCTGCAGTAGTTATTAATTTTTTGAAACCATGTGTTCCTAAAAAATCACACAAAGCGGTAGCCATTTTATCATTCTCATTCTGGTAGCCATTTGCAGCTGCAGAGTCCTCTATTTCAAAGTGAACATTATAATCTCCCAGAAAAACAGTGCGCTTATTACAGATAAGTTTTAGAATCTTATCTAATGTACTTAAAAACAATTCAAAATTTCCAGATGGGGATCTATAAACACCTACAACAAAAGCATCAATAGTATTCACATATATAGCAGATAATTCACAGTGTTTTTCAATAGATAAAATGTTAATTTTGTTGGTAATACTAAACTCCAAATTCGTCCTCGTCAACAGCATGACGCCTCCACATTTAAAGTTTTTTCTGCAAAATGCAGAAGCCACAGTAAAATTATTTATCTTAAGAGCATCAACTTCGTCATTTTCTACCCAGTGTTCTGTAAGGCAAATTACATTATAAGCAGTATCAGCTAAGAATGTTTCAAGTTCTACAGATTTGTTTCTTAAAGACTGAATATTAACATGAAATAAATTAAAAGGTGCTTTATTTACATTTGTTAATTGAATGTTTATACTTACTTAAACCATCTGTACATTCATAAATAGTACGGTAGTTATCCTCTATGGAGGATTGTTGCTGGATATTCTTTTTTGAAAAACCTTGTAACATATACACCATAAGGCCAGATTTCAGGATCCATTGCTTTTTCATAATTATTTAGGTTTACCATCACCTTGAATGAAGCATAATGCTGTGGATATTTAGAGGAGATCTCTTCACACTGCACTTCAGGAAATTTCTGTTTGAGATGATTTACAATATCTTCACATTTGATGCCAGGAAGTATTCTTGACACATATAGAAATGCCTTTTTGAGCACTGCTGTGATATTTGATGGTTTTTTATGATTCCTACAATAGCAGTTTTAGTGAAAGTTCTTCTTTTAGTTACCTGCGCCCACGATTCATTCCTTACTTCGGCATTCTGAACAATTGGCTTTGTTTCTATTAATTCGTTTGTAGTATTCACATTAGCTGTATTCTTTTGCATCTTGTTCAGTTTTTTACTCATTTGATCTTGTGTGGTTATATTCTTTTGTATTGATTTGTTGGTAGTGTGAGCATTACAAACCAATTTATCGTCTTTCTGTTTATCTTCAGGTGGCTTTGTACTCACATGTGGTCCCGCACCTTTCGTTTTATTTTGAAATAGTATTATTTGATCTTTTAATAAATTAATTATGTACTCTTTATCTCTTATAATTGTACACTTATCATTTATTACCAGATTCTTTTATCACCACATGTTTTATGCATCAAACCCTCACAGTTCTTGCACTTTATAATATTTTTGACTACAATTTTATTGCACAATTTGCAAATTATTCTCGTGCCATCAGAATCACTTAAAGTCAGCGGCCATCTTGGATCGATTATCTATAATAATCTTATAATAAATCTTAAGTTTAATAATAACAATGCACAAAAAATATTGAAAATTTAACATTAATTTAATAATGGGCATTTATTTTATGTAAACACGATTGCATTAATATAATTATACACCTACGAAATTATAATTTTTATACAAAATTATCCTCAGGAACAAGGGGCAATGCCTCTTTATCAACAGTGCATGAAAAATTAGCCAAGACTAAATTAAGAATAGTAGAGAAGGCATTATAAATACTATTAAATTGTGTTAAGTTAAAGATTGCTGAAAATTCATGCAGGGCAATTTGTTTAGGATTATCATTTGCAGCTGTTTTAAAACTTATATTAAAGTCCCCTAAGAAAAGTATGTTCTCACCTTGTAAATAATTCAGAGATTCAAAATAATTAAATAAAGTCAGATATTGGTCTAAGGGAGTATTTGGTTGGATATAAATAACAAAAATAAATATAGATATTAAATTAGTACTAATTTTGCAACATTCATAGCTGGTAGCATATCTTCGAGTTGACTTATCAATATAAGTAGATCTTAAATCAGACCTGATACCCAGAAGCACACCCCCACCTCTTGTCACATTCAGTGTATCTATGTCTCTGTTTTTACGATAAACAATGTAGTTCATATCGAAGAGTTCAGCATCATTGATATTAGATTGAATCCAAGTCTCTGTGACAGCTACAATACTGTACTAACCTGTAGAAACCGACTTTGAGAATTCTTGAGTTTTGGTATTTAATCCCCTTACATTTTGATATGTTATATTTATAGTCCTGTTAGACAATCCACTTAGTTTAAATTGCTGTTTTTCATAGATACAATCCGTGGGATTCCATGAAAGTATTTGATTTTGAGATTAATTTCCCCAGCATTTAACTTATCCTGAAGTTGTTGCTTAACAGTGCAGAATTCTTGCAGTTGCCTAGGTGCTTTATCACTGCTAACTGACAGATGATTTAGGTTAGGAAGAGATTTCAGTTTTATTCCATTCCGTAGCACTGTGGAAGCTAGATCGGCTAAATTACAAATAACCTTGATTGGTCTGATTTTATTCTCACCATACTTGCCCAGACAATACATTTTGATAGTATCTGAAGTTGCATTACACTTTAAGGCCTTTAAAATAGTTTTTGCAGCAGTCTTAGCACATTCGTGAATATTATCATGATTGTCTCAGGATGACCAAATATCAAAAGATTCTTTTTCCTGGTTTGACGGTCATAAAATTCTTTGAATAATCAAAGACATAATGACATAAGTCATCTATTGAAGATTCAGACTGGGGTACAACAATTTGGGAGGCATTACTACAAGTGGCAAGTTGATTCTTAGCAATAAATTCTTTGAATATATTACATTGTGATTGTAAGACCTCAACTTGGACCTTTAGGTCTTTTAAGTTCCTTCATAAGAACAGGAATGTTAAGAAAACCTTCCTCACAGTCGAAGCAAAGAAAAATTAATCTTCTTTTACCTTTAAGCTGCATGCATTTAACTTCGGAGGCAATTAGATCACCACAAGTTGCACAGAAGCCTCTTTTGCAGCTGTCGCAAGGGACCACTTCTACTTTTTTGGTACATTTTTCGCATTTACCATCCATATTCTTGAATTCTTGAACTCAAGGTATAGTTGACACTGGGCAATATATTTACCAAGTAGGGTATTTTAATTTGTTCAATTAATAACCTTCAGGAACACAGCTGGTAATTTCTAAGCTGATAACTTCCTTGATTCCCAATTATTAATGCACAAAACTATATACCCACAAAAGTTTTATTTCACTAATAGTTTAGCAACTACTTTATTTAATAAGTTTGTTTATTTATTTTTATTTATGGTTCTTTATTAAAATTAATGCTAATGTTTAGTTCTTAGTTTCAAAGCTTCTGCTATGAGAGTCTTTGTAGTTGCTCAAGCAAATAACACAAGATTTCTTTGCATTGTCCGAACTATTATGGGCTGGCGATTGTACATAAATGATAAAAGATTAAAGAATGATCTAATATGCTGTTTTTCTTACCTTCTGAATCAAAAACGAACAATCTCCCTTTTGATAAAAATCAAAATAAATAATTATACTAATTAATTTCATCTTGTAATTTAGGTCAGAGACCAGCTGCAATAGTAACTCCCTTAGAAGGTACAACAAGGGATGTGCTGGAAGTAACTTTAGATGTAAATGGATATCCACTATTGTTGGCGGACACTGCTGGTTTACGTTCATGTACTGTAGATATTGTAGAACGTGAAGGTATCCATAGGGCAATAAAAGCTTATGAAGAAGCCGATCTAATTTTTCTTGTAATTGATTGTTTAAAATATCTTGATTGGTATAAAATGAATACTGGAAAAGATTTTTTAGATTTTATAAAATTATATGTGCAGCAACTAAACATAAATGATTTAATGGAAGTTAATGCACACTGCATTAAGGATATTTTTAGCAAACAAAGTATAATAGTTTTGAATAAAATGGATCTAGTTAAAGATGAAGATGAGCACATTTTTAAAAATATAACTGCAAATTCAGTCTCATGTAAATCTGAACAAGGCATTGAAGTATTGTTAAAACATATTGGAAATAAACTGAAGATTTTGTAAGTTTGTGGTATTTGTATTATTTTCTTATAGATTTTTACAGCTGTCGTCTTTTGTGTAGGTGTGGTGAACCTACCAGAGAGCATCCAAGTATGGCACATGAACGACATCGTCAACATCTAACCCAATGCTTAAGACATTTGGAGAACTTTTTAAATCTAAGCAGTAAATCTGTAGAGTCTGATATAGTTTTAATAGCAGAAGAAATGCGAAAAGCCCTTCGACAGTTGGGGAAAATTACTGGTGCTGTTACCACTGAAGAGTTATTAGGTGTTATTTTTAAAGAGTTTTGTATTGGTAAATAAATATCTAGGATTTTTATAGCGGTGTTTTTTCTTTCCTAATCCAGTTGATTCCATTCATGGTTCAAAGTACTACGCAAACTAAGGGAATCCATAGTTCAAAACATTAAAGATTCTGAGTTTTACAGCCTTTAAACTTTAGTAGGCGAACTCATATACATGAAAAATTGTTTCAAATTATGTAAAACAAAAATGGCACTTACAAAAATACTCAAAATAAAATCTGTTATGACCTAAACAAAGTTTGTTTCTTTTTTTGTTGTAAGTTTTCACCAGTTATATTCACCAGTGTTTAATGGGTTACATTTTTAATGGCATGCATATTTTAGTTCTTCTAATGTGTATGGGTGAATATCTGGAAAGTAACCCCTGGTTTGTCTCAGCTCACTATTCAAAGACCAAATAAGTTTTTGTGTTTATAAACATGATTTCGAGGAAGATAATCTACTGTACTAATAGGTCGTTAAAATTAATTAATCTCAATATTTTTGTATTAGGATTTTATGCCATTTGAATGTATATTTTCTCATTCCCGTGGCATGTCTTTTGCCTAGTTAATCATAAAGTACAGTTTATATTTTTTAAAGTTGTGCATTTTAAATTCATTTTGTGTATCAGTTATATTCACAAATGTCGGGTTTTTCCAAAGTGTAAAGTAAATTCAGTTTATATATTTTCCAGTGATTAAGATTTAAGTTCAAAAATTGTCTTTGGCCTATTAACGTCGCAGGTGTTTTATCATTTTTGCTGTGTATGTGTCGAAAATGTTGTTAATATGTTTCTAAATCAGTTAGACCATCAATTGTGCTTGTGAATTTGAAAGGAGAACTTCGAACAGCTATCAACTTGCATCAAACACGTGTGTAATGGAACTGACTTTCATTCCCGTGGTAGGTTTTTCCCAAGAAAAACATATTTTTCATTAAAAATTTTAATTAATTATCACTTCAAATAAATTGTTCTTTTATTCGATGTTTAAAAAATACTGCATTTGATTATAAGCTGCATGTTTTTGTGAAATTGTGTATAAATTTTCATTCCCGTGTCATTTATGTTCCATGGGAATGAATGATGATACAGGGGAATGATCGTATGTAACCTACAGCCAATTAAATTGTATTATTTTTTCAGAAAAGGTTTAAAGCAACAGGAAAGGAACAACTTCAGAAAAAAAGAGAAAGGAAAAAAGAGACGAAAAAGATTTGAAAAATAGTGATAATATGTCTCTTTTGCCAAAGAATATTTTAGTTTTATTTTAACAGTTTATTAGGTGATTTTTATTTTTATATTTTTTAATAAATAAATTTGATAAGCTGTCTCTCTTTCATTACCATACTTCATAGTTCATTCCTGTTTGTTTGGTTTTTATGTCGTACGTTTTTTGGTGTTATGTCGAAAAAGACCTCAAAAGGTATCAAATACCATAATTTTAATTTTCGAAATAAAACAAAAACGTTTGTCCAAAAATTACCTCTGAAAGAGTCAATTTGTAGATATTCACCCGTATAATGGATAATCAAAAAATTGTATTTTTCAGATATACTGATATAAAAAGATATTTTGCAAAAAATTAATGCGACAGCTTTGCAAAAGGATAAACCTCAGTTGGTTGATACAAGACTACTTGTTTGTAAATTCCACGAATACTTGGCGTTAAAATCTTGGTATTTGGTATATAAAAATATAACTTGGTTACAAAAATAGTTAACAGGTAATTTCTGCATCAGGCTACTGTTACAGTATTTTGGGATTTGTTCTCAATTCAGTATTTGCAGTGTCATCTGCTTTTCCTTAGTGGCCAGAATCAGAACTAAGTGTTACAATTTCTAACTATCTCGGTGTTCGCATCAGTGATGTGCTGGCTATTACACTTTGTAATAGATCTATTGCAGTTGAATAACATCTATTATCTATATATCAACAACTCAGAAATCTTACCTTTTAAGTACTTATTATGTATAAATAAATTATTTTTCATATATTTTATTTTTTTAATTAATAATACTCAGTTAAAAGTTATTTTTATCTGCTTCATAAAATCTTTTTTGACTTCTACGACATAATAGTATTAAATTAGTAATAACAATAAGACAATCCAAGTCTAGCAAATTAGGTTCTGTAAAATTTGTTAGTGAAATGCCCGTTGGGGCTCCCTATGATTCTTATGGAGCATACAGCATTAAGTAAGTAAGTAATTACCTAAGTAATAACAATAAGACTCGTTTGTCTTCTCAAATATTGTGTGTCCACATTTCACTAATACATTGAAGCTGCCAGTAGTTAGTCGACTTTGTTTTTGTTCACGTCATCGAATAAATAATTTATAGACTGCTGTGTTGCACTCATTGATATAAATAAAATTAAAGGAGTATAATTTTTATTTATTTATTTTTGAGCGAGCAATCAGGATGGCGAGCATCCTTCGTACCTCATGGCACCGATTGCTATGATCGTTTGGCCGACCCTACCAGAATTTAGCCAATCTTGGATTATGAAGCAAGCATGCAAACCATGAATCCACCGAGGCTGGCAGGAGTATAATTAAGTGAATTTTATCTATTCCTTTTATTTTTTTTAAACGGAGTATTACAGAATTAAAGCAATCTGTTTATTAGCTAAGCAATGCGTCTCGTTTTTATAGCCTCAACAACGCATCACAGCAAACTTTTTCAAAACAAATATGACACTTTTGATTATTAAATAATTATACTAAATTAGTTGCTTTAAAAATGGTTTTTGTTCAGTACACAATATTGGTAGTTAGTTCACGTGTCTCGCCCTGACGGGCTCGACTCAGCATATGCTAACTAGGCCATAACTGCTTTACTACCGGCCTAATATCATATAACTATAAGCATATTAAAGAAGTATCAGTTTAATATCTCTGAAAACAATACATTACAACTAATCAATAGTAAAATCAACATAGATTGCCTTGACGAGGCAGTAAAAAGTTCATTGTTTGTTTTTGAGCAAGCCACAAAATTCTTGAAGCTCGTTTTCCATAATAACGAACGGCAAAATAAATATAAAAAACTAACTCAGAAAAAGCTAACTTTACGGAAGGAAAGTTTCTTTTTAAAAGAAAGCACAAAATTGCAGTTTACACGGATGTTGTAGAAAGAAATGTACACGATACCTACGAATAAACAGCTTTTACCTATGACTGGTTGGACAAAAACATTTATAAAGTGAGTTATGTAATGAATTAATTGCCTCACTAGTGATAAAATGAACTTTATTACTTAACGCAAATTAATAACATAATAAGTTTCCGTCCAAGCAGTCATAGATAAAATATTGTATGATACACGTGGGATAAAAGCATAATGGTGGGTACACATCTGAGAGCACATGAGAAGAGAACGCACGCATATGCTAATGTGGACGGTGCATTCGTTCTGTCTCAGACCATGTACGAGACGCATGATGCGAGCCATTTCCTGTCGGTTTTTGGTAGCTTCTCAAAGAAAATATGCAGCGCATGTGCCCTCAATGTGGACGTTTTTTGACTTTCGTGTGTATGTTTACCCGCATGTGTATTTTGCTCAGTTTAATGATTTGCGAAGTATGGATGTACTTTCATTCTGCTGCTGATTATTATTATTTATAATAGAATTAATTTTGTTGGGAAAACTTTTTTAGTCGTAGTTTTTTTTTTTGATATATTAAAATAATATCATTAATGATAATAAATTTATATTAATAAAACTAATAATAATAACTCGAATAATAATAATGATCATTTTGAAAAAACAATTTCTTCTTCAGATTATAAAACATTTAATTTACATGATAAATTTAAAACTTAATCCAAATTTTATTAAAAGGATAATGGTGGAATTTACACACTAATTCTTATGATCGAACTACATATTGATTTTTTTTATTTTAGAATTAATATTTTTTTATTTAATGTGATTGAAAATGTAATATTTTTATGTGTCTTTCAGTGGAAATTGTTTAATTGATAAAATAAAATATCTACTTAAAAAGTTTTTAGTTTAAACTTTTTAAATAATTTTCTAATCTTTGACAGTAGATATTTTATTTTATCAATTAAACTATTTGGACTGAAAGGCCACTTTCCTTTTAATAAAATTTGGATTAAGTTTTAAATTTATCATGTAAATTAAATGTTTTATAAGCTGAAGAAGAAATTGTTTTTTCGAAATGATCATTATTATTATTATTTTATTAATATAAATTTATTGTCACTAATAATGTTATTATTTTAATACATCAAAAAAAACTACGACTAAAAAATTTTCCCAACAAAATTAATTCTATTATAACTAAAATGCCAGCCTCGGTGGATTAGTGGTTTGCATGTTTGCTTCATAATCCAAGGATCGCAGGTTCGATCCCCAGCTGAGCTGGTAATTTTTCATAGCGGAGAAAAATTAAAAACATGCCTTCTTCTCGGATAGGAAGTAAAACTGTAGGTCCCGTGTCAATGCGATCTTTGGCACGTTAAAAATCCCTACTGGGGGTGGAATTCCCCCAGATTCGGCTAAATTCTAGTAGGGTCGGCCAAATGATCATAGCAATCGGTGCCATGAGGTACGAAGAATGCTCCGCCATCCTGATTCCTCGCCCAAAAACAAACAAACATAACTAAAATAAAAAATGTCGTTTTAAATTCAAAATAAAAAATTATTACTATTATTAACAAAAGCATTTATTCTTTATTTTTATTTAGCCGCCTTATTATTCTAATTTGTAATCTACTAATCTTAATTTGACCGAGATTTTTAGTTCGACTAAAAGTATATTTGAGTTTTATAAAGACGGACTGGAGCAAAGTTCTTAAAATGCCCCGAAGATTCTTCCAATCGCATATCCATTAATAAATCGGTCCCCGTATACTGCCTTCTGTTTTTATGTAATTGGGTAATCCACCACCGCCTCTTCTGTGTTTTCTTTTTCTTTTTTAATAAAGAATAAATGGTGAAAAGTGCAGCAGCACTTACTACTTTCTGACCAGACGACATTGCTATTATTACTACTGCAAATTAATGGAGCTGATTGAGAAGACACGCATACGCATGAAATAAAGTGACTACACATAACTTGATACACATAAGTTGAGTACACACGCATATTCGTGCGTACTCAACTCATGTCCACTCAAATGTGTACCCACCATAATAGCAATCTTGTGAATTCACTGCTTGGTCGTGAACCTAACCTAACCTAAAATGTTAACCTAACCTTAACCCCAAAATGTTAACCGATCGAACCTAACCTCATAGTATCATAACTGATCAAACCTCTAATCTCAAATAAATTAAAAATGCCAACCTAACCTAGAAAAGCCTTAAAATGTCATCAGGGACCGAACCTAGCATAGAATAACCTCAACATGTTACAATTGACCTAACCTCGAATATCTCCAAGTGCCATAATTGATCGTACCTAATCTCAAATAACCTCAAAATGTCAAGTTAATCTCGAATTAGGCAATCCAATAACGACCTGTCAAATGTTTTGCGGCGCCAACGGGAATGTAATGTTTTGATTGCCTAATATGCCACCCACGACCTAACCTAACTTCGAATAACCTCCAAATGTTATCCGCGATTGATCCTAACCTCGAATAACCTCAAAATGCCAATTTATCCTCTAATTGTCGGAGAGAATAATGTAGAAATGGTTTCTATCATGTGTATTAACTTACATGCTTATAAGTATGTTTGTCATATTTTATTAAAGACATTTTTTATTAAAAAATCCCAGTAAGCAGAGTGCCGTCTTATTTATGTGATTTTTTAGACATGTTTGGTCGCTGATGACGAATGCCCAATTATAACGTTATAATGACGTCGACAAATTTCCTTAAAAAATGTAAGACCCGTTTTACATATAGTACGAAAGTTGTGGAAACTAACCAAAATTTTGATGGAAATTTTTCAAAAAATTCGTACAATAAATAAACCTAAAAATATCTTACACACGGCGCTAAGATATTACTTGATATTTAGCTTTATTATTGTTGCAGGCTCAATAATTTTTATAAACAAAATAAACAGATGTAGTGCATACGTTTCAAAAATTCAAACTCTCACTTAAATGATTATATGAGGTTTTCTTTACGTCATAAAACAACGTCTTTTTTACGTCTTAACATGACGTCTTTAGACTGTGACATTTGCCCGTCTTGTTAACATAATTATAACGTCACTTCAAAGGTACAAATGACGTAATGACTGACCAATATAATCAACGTTAAAATGACGTCAGTCTGCTTACTGAGATATGTTTAAAAAGGCGCATTGTTATTTTTCAACCTATCATCATTACATTCAACGGAAAAGTTGCAATGATTTATAATTTTAGTTTACTAGAATGAAAAAATAAACAATTCATCGCTCTTTGTATTATTCAGTTCGTATTACAAATGAAATAGTAATCCATTTTGAGACACGATCGCAGCATTAGTGTAGACAATGATACAATATTTGTTAAGTTGCAAGAGTAAGAGAGAGTAACCACGCGACACGATGTGTCAAAGCGAAAAGAGAAGATAAAAGAAGTTCCACAAAAGTAGCAATTACTACTCCGCCACGTATCTGCTACCCAAAAATTGTTCCCCATTTTGGTAATGAAACCGTAGCAATTACGTGCTTGTGATGACTATTAGCAAAAACTTAATAGTTACGCTGGTAGTTGCTGGTACGTAGCGATGAATAAAAATGCTGCTTGGGATGTTAAACCTCTACTTAAATAAATTAAATTTATGTTAGCATATAAATTAAATAACTTAGCATACGCAGAATGAAACGGGCTTTCAAGTGAACCATCACTCGACTCATCGTACTGTTTAAAATGATTGCACCGTTTTGGTGAGATTGGTTTTCCTAATTTAAATGTTTCTGCTAATTTAGTAGATTTTTAAGAGCTGGTAAAGGAAAGTATTTATTGTACAACATATGTATATAGTTAGGTATTTGTTTAATTAGAACACAAAATGCATGTTTTTGGGACGAATAAGAAAGTTACCAGACGACGCGTTAGCGGAGTCTCGCAATCTGATGAGACCCAAAATCGCATTTTTTGTATGAATTAAACATACTATTTTTTCTCCAACCGCTTTTAACTAGTAAATTTGGTGAGAGGACTGTTTAGAAAAACCACATAACGTTAAGCTACTTTTTATTATCATATTTTACCGAAAATTCGAGGAACTTTCGATAGGCGATGGACAGAAATATGCGTTAAACGAAAAGAGGTTACGATTGGTTTTTTGTTTTTGTGACGTCGTTGCAAGCAGTAAATAAGATTTTAATAGAAACATGAAATTTCTTTTTGTTTTTTATGTCTTAAGAAATTCATTTAATAATTATATTAATATTATCAAAAAACAAATGATATTTATATGATATTATGGTTGATTATAATGATACAAACAATAAATAATTATTATTTAATTGAGAATTTCTATCTATTTTGCATTATTGAAAGAAAATTAAATGTTTTAGAGCACCGCGAAAAGTATGACACGCGTAACATCAGATTACTTTTTGTCCTAGTACAAAAAGGGATTACTTTTTCTATAGTTGCTATGGTAACGATTAACAGTTCCTAAATGGTCTACTTTTTATACAAAATTGATATTATATAGTGTTATATTCGCGCGGTTGGAGAAAAATAATGTTATTTGTACATTATAAACTAATTTGTAATTGGAAATTCCAGAATTTAAATTTAAAACTTATAAAGTATTGAAAAATATCATTTCCATTTACTTGGAAATTGATTTGGAAATCAGCCTTGGAAAGTTGTATATATGTAAAAGTTCGTGACATGTGCTGTGCTCATTGTTTACAGTATAAGTAACCTTCTTACAAACAGTAATTGTTTAAAAGTAATGTGTTTTTACACTAGTGTCGTCTTCATTTATATTATATTATGTAAGTGTTGTGTATAAGAAATAACAGATACAGCTCATCCGCTCGAAGGTCAAAGGTTGTATATCTACATATCTCTCTGTAATAATTAATAAATGTTACACCATTTAACTTATTAATTTTATTAAATGATTACACTTTTATCGGAAAAACTAGTAAATCGACATTTACAAATAAATCTACAAACGGCTGTAATACGGATTTAAAAAATCGGGAGATATAGTTGTACATTGACTGCAGTGGCGTGAAGTATAAGGGGCCAGGAGGGACCGCCTCCTTCGCCTTTGCGTCCTGTCGCCAGATATGAAGCTATTTAGCGACTTCATCCTTCTTCAGGGAAGCTCAAATGCCAATACATAAACAAGTTACAGCAAAAAATATAAAATCGCCGCTGCTAGCTTAATTACGCATTTCTGGTAGAATGCCGTATATCCTAGCATACCATACCTTACGGTCTTGGGCAATTGCTTCGTAAGTGCCCCCTGTGTCCGCAACTATCGGGCGTTGCGTTGGCTTTGCGGGGGTGTGGTTGTTTACTCGGTTAGTTTCCCTCTGGTGGTTTCTGGAATGATGGTCCAGGTAGATCGAAGAGATTTCCTGGCAGTGGGGTTGACCTGAACGGCGGGCGAAGGCGTGATCCTGACGGTGAGACGGCGGTTAGCCACTTGTAGCTGTTTCTTCGGTAATTCGAAATCACGTACCACTTTTGTGAAGTCACTACGGCGTATTTAATGTCGGAAATCTTGTAACAGGTTGCGGAACTACCACCGATGCCCCTGCTCTGGGGCTATCTTCCCATGGCGATGAACCAGTGTCTGCAGGTCACTAATGTAGACTGAAGCGGTTTCATTTGGCCAATTGAAACGTCGGTTTCCAAAACGGCTTCATAATTGACCGGAAAATAGAACGTCTTAAAGTCAATAACGAATTGGTACTACGTTAGCTAACTATAGCTGGTTATTCCTAAACCAGAGCGGCTTTCTCCTAGCATATAAGAATACAAATTGCTACTATTACCTGGCGAACAATGCTCGAAGCTTGTGCGGGAGGAGGATTATATGTGGCAACAGTCTATCCATGAATGTGCCTTCTAATGTACAATTTTTTTAGCCTCTAGATGAATGTTGCGGGATAGCCCTTGCCATAAAAGGTAATTTTCCATTTGTACACTTAATGGTGGGTTTATAGCGAGAAAACCCGGTGTTGGTACATAATTTACTGCTGATCGATATAGGAACTGGTCGTAGGAATTATCGTCGATCTGGACGGTATTAGAAAATGCCGGTGGTCAAGACCCACTGTCTAGCGGATTTCATATTGATGGGGTTGTTGTGCAGCTTACCGTTAGTACGGATGGTGACGGTATTCCAAAACTCGTGATAAACGGTTCGGGTGTCGGTTGACGTTCTTAAACGAACTGACGAGCCGTCTTTATTTTTCATCTACCGTACCTTCTACATCAAGACCGAATTTAGACGGTTTAACCTCTAGGTCTGGCTTTTTCAACTGGTATATCCTACTCACTCGGAGGTATCGGATAAGAAACTAAAGGTAGTAACAGGTAGGCCAGAGGCAGTCGTCGGGGTATCTCGGCCTGTCAGGTCGAATTATTCGTTCATCTTGGGTTCTACTGGTTTCTTGGCGTATATTGTCAGTATTTCGTAAAGTTGTGTAATCGGTGTTTCGTCGTCTTCGCCTCTTGGTAGTGGTTTTCCGGCGTTCAGCAATGTTCCGGTATCTTCGGACTTTGTCGGGACGTCGACCAATAGACTGCTCTTCAGTTCGACTGATGACAGTACCTTCTGATATTCGGCAATCTTCGGTACCCCTCGGAAAGCTGTGCGAATCGTTGTTTCTGTGGTTCCTCGGCCCGAAGATGGTGAAAATGGTCTTCGTTTGCCTTCGGCAGTTCTCGATAATCTTTGACGACTCCAGAACGAGGTCCCTGCTCGGGTGCCAAATTTGTAAGCGTCTCTGCTCGGGCGCCGATTTAATATCGATTGGGTTATTGTACAGCTTACCGTTAGTACGGGTGGTGATGGTATTCTAAAACTCGTGGTAACGTGGTAACCGACCCGGGTGTCGGCCGGCATTCTCGAACGAACTGACGAGTCGTTCATTTTTCATGTCTACCGTACCTTCTACGTCAAGACCGAATTTAGACAGTTCAACCTCTAGGTCTGGCTTTTTCAGCTGCTATATCCAACTCACTCGGCGGTATCGGATAAGGAACTAAATGTAGTAACAGGTAGGCCGGAGGCAGTCGTTGGGGTGTTGCCTGTCAGTACGAATTATTCTACGGGTTTCTTGGCGTATATTGTCAGTAGGGTAACTTCGGAAGGTCGTATAATCGGTGCTTTGTCGTTTTCCCTTCTTGGTAGTAGTTTTCCGGCGTTTAGCAATGTTCCTTCTGATGTTCGGCAATCTTCGGATCTTGTCGGGATGCTTTCCAATCGCTCTTTGCTTCGACTAGTATTTTATGACAATCTTTGATATCCATCGGAAAGTTGTTTCTGTGGTTCGTCGGTCCAGAGATAGCGAAAATCGTCTTGTTTACCTTCGGCGGATCTCGGTAATCTTCGGGTGGCTCTGGCGACTCCAGAACGAGGTTCCTGTTCGGGCGCTGGGTTGTTTTCGGTAGACGCCGGTAATTCTCGGGCGCCAATTTTTTTAACGTGGTATGCTCCACGGATGCGGGTAGCTGCTAGTCGAAAAAAGGTAATCCAGAGAACGGCAGAAGTTGTAGAGACCCTAAATCTTAGATTCCCTGAAGGCTGGTCGGCGGGCTTGGCTGCTGGCTTCGAGTTCATAGAATGCACTGGTTAAATCGGCTAGAGCACGCTGTTTTATAAGGTGCTCGCGGAGAGTGGGGGAAATTGTAGGAGTAGTGCGGAACGGCGCGTGCAAACTGCACGCCGAGGGAAGGGACGCGTACGCTTGCTTCACTCAGCGGCTTATCCGGTCGGTTATAGGTTGCAACGATTGACAAGTTTATTTACTTCACGGAAATAATTAAAATAAAGTAACTTTGTTACACAGCCTATAAAATCAGTTATCGGGGTCATTGTAGGTATGGTAAGCAGTAAAACCGCTTCATATACCCGAGAATCGGAAATTAAAGCTGTTGATTTCTATTTAAATAAATTGTATTTTAACTATAGTTTCTGAGCAGTTAGTCAAAAATCCGAAATAGTCCGAAGTATTTAAGTTCTTAAATCAATTTTCTTTCACATATTTAATAACAGTTTTTTTTAGATTCAATATATTTCAATGGATATTCGGAAGCTTTGACTACAAATATTACAGAGAAGTTTAGGCATGAAACAAATTGTAAGTAAGTGATGCTTTTTTATACTTAATTTCTTGATTTCTTATTAAATAGGAATTTAAATAATATTTACTAGGAGTGTATTGTGAATCTAGTGTTGCTTTACAATATTAGTTACTATCTACCGAAGTAGTCGAACTGAGCTACCGAGCTTTTAAGTTGCTTCATAGGCGCCCGGAAGGGGAGGCAAGGAGGGTATTTCCCCCCTGAAAGTTGAACAATTTGAATTTTATTGAAAATTTTATATAATATGCCATTTTTTCTAGGCTTGCCTCCTAGCATGTTGATTATTCTAGGCTTACCGCCCCCCTAGCATGCCGTTCTTTCTAGGCTTGCCCCCCTGGACAGATTTCTGCGGGCGCCTATGAGTTTCGTTTCTTTTATTTGCTGAATAAGGATGTGAATAAGAATTTTATCTGAGTAGTAACATTATGCAAGCCCAAAAATTGTCTAATTACTGTTCTGTGACCAGGAAGAATTTATCTTTGTTTCTCAATTTTTTTAATTTGTTTTGCGATTTATTAAGGTACATTTTAATGGTTCATTTTTCAGCAACGCAAATGATTTTCAATGCAATTCAGGCATATGTATAAATGATGATCTTTTATGTGACGGTAAAGCAGATTGTGATGATAACTCTGATGAAACAGCAGACGCTTGTTCAAAAACCTGGTGCCTTAAAACTACTTATCGTTGTAAATATGGCGCGTGTGTTCAATTTTCAGCAGCATGCAATGGCATAAAAGAATGCTTTGATGGTTCTGATGAAATGTTTTGCTCTGAGGGACGACTGGAATTACCACCTCAGTAAATGAAAACAAATATAGTTAACTGCGCTGATTAATACTAAATTTAATTGTTTTATAGAAATAGCTGTAGAGTACCAGAATATCCAGAAAATGGTATATATATCAATGGTTTCAGAAATTATAAACCTAATAGTTTCGTTTCTGAAAATAATCCATTATATACTGAATGTAATTTTGGATATAAGCTAACTTTTCCGGAAATTAAAGGCTCTATCTGCTTTAATGGCAGTTGGATACCACATCCAAGCACATGTTCTCGTAAATATTATGTATGCCTTTATTTTCAACCTCTAGCATGAATAATATTTCGTTCCAGGTGCTTGTAAACCTCCACAATCAACAGACATAACAAGCATTGTATGTATGTTGAGAGGCGAGCTGTTGCATTCTTGTGAAGATTCTATTGAAGAAACGCAAGCATTTATAAGATGTGCTGAAGGTTATGAAGAAAGTAGTTTAATAGAGCATCCTTCCAGGGTATGTCAGGATGGAAGTTGGAATGGTAGCTTTCCCAATTGCTATCCAGGTAAGAAATGATACAGTCATTTATACAGGTCGACAAACTTTTCGCGGAGAGTAGCAATTGTAAGATGCAATTGTTGCTAGGTGCACTCTATTTACAACGACTATGACTTAAATTTAAAATCTAGAGAAGAAGTAAGTTGTTTTTTTTTGTAATTAATTCTCAGAATTCGCAATTTGTTCCCCCATCTTTGTCGCTCTTACGAAAAATATATTGCAGTGATCTTTGAAGATAAAATAAAATATAATATGTCCACCATTCCAAATATAAACATAAATTATATACGGTGGATTGAAATGAGAATACACCACAGATATTTTTCTTTATTCCTCTCAGCTAGCTCAGGTTTGCTCAGTAAACCATAAATTATTTGAATTACGACACTCTTATTTACTTTTATGCCTGGAAAGGAAGAAAAACTTATATCGTAAGCACTAAAGCTCCTGCAAGCTGGACAACTGCTACTAAACTCTGAATTCAAAAGAAAAGAACGCTGGATGCTTGTATTAACATCAATTAAACACATATGTAAAATTGAAAACACATAAACTTTATTTAATGAACAAAATAAAAATTCAAATGGAAAGTCAAAGTAAAAAAAATGTTATTGAAAATAATACAATTGAAAATTGAGAACAAATTCTCAGGTTTGCTCAAACGTTAGAAATAGTTGTAGTGATCTGACATAGGATCAGTATGGTCATTCGTTTGAACAAACCAACACAAATGAAATTTATTTATAAATAAAAATATTCATCAAATGAAAAAAAATTTTTTATAAAAGAAATTTAATTGTTTTATTTACTTCAAATCAAATAAATTCTCAAAAGAACTTAATGAACTAAACCAAATAGTTTTATATTTGAGGATGAACTTTACAAGTTAATTATTATTCATGAAATTAACAAGAATCATTCATTATAACCAACCTTGTATATTACGATATATTTTCCCCTTTTTAAAAATTAATCCTTTTTATTGGTAACACTGTGACAGAACCTGTCAGCTGACTTCTTGTTTATAAAATATCGTCGATACGTAGATCGATGTCAAAAAATAAATTCAATCAGAATTTATTAAAAACAATCACTTGCACTTTCAATAATTGTTACACAATAATTAAATCTTCTTTTAATCCTTGAAAATTGTTCAGGTAATACTTTAATTTATTTTAACTTTGTTTCATATATGACATTTGCGTCATAAACATATGGTTGAAATATAACCTCAAATTTATTACAGATATTATCCGGAGCCGGGCATAGATTCTGCCTTGTACGTTTTATCGACTGACTTTGTTACAATTTGCCCCAGCTTATATAGTTTATGCCAGAACCAAAGAAAACTATGACATTTTTTCAAAACAACGCAACATCAAGTAAGCTCGTGACGTCACTAATCCCGCACAGCTGTTATTTTTTTATCACTAATCCTAATTCTGTTATTATAGAATTGTAGCCCTTGAAACAAAGATCAAAAAAGTATAATACATTCATTGTCCCAAAATGTATCGTAACGAAGATATTCAAGAAAAACGATTGACAATATACAATATCTCGTTACGATCTAATTATATATAAAGTTCAACAAATCAAGGTTCATCCTTTACAAACTAGTTACATGAATACATGACACAGGTAATACAAATAATTTCTCCATAGAAACATCTTTATAATTTACTATAAACATAATTTTTTTTTAGAGTACGAACACCAATTAATGCATATACAAGTGCCAGCTTAAATATTAAGTCAATGTTTATCAATTTATGCTCAAAATATCCAGCATTCAATGCTCTAAGCATTTACATCAAAACAATGGTGAGGAAAAACAGGATAAGAGTCTATAAGAGTCATATCAACACGAACGACAGGATTTAATACCTTCATTAATTGAAGTGATTAGAAATCTTATAAACAAATTCAAAAATTAATTGTATTGTATAAGTCACAACAAGACTGACCTAATTAATCTATTTTTAGCTAATTAGCAACATAAACTTGAGCTGGCCTCCTGGAAAATAGGAAAAATTTATCTAACGCTAAACATCGTAATCTGTAAATTTAAATATGGAAATTACTTCCTCCTAACAAGTGGGAAACCGTCCCAAAGTGTAACTTGGGTTACATAAACGTATTTATGATCAAGCAATCTAACTAATTGATATCTTTTTTTCTAAAATGAAACCTATTTATTTATGCATAAGAAAGCTAGGTTATGTTTGCATGAAATTTTTATTTTTAATTTTTATTTTAAGTATTAATGAACCTAACTATGGTCCTATGTATAGCCATTATATTAATTATGCCCATGACATAGCATGTCCCTCTTTTAATTTAAATCTGATATAAAAATATTTGTGTTAACGTTTCCGTTCCGTTGTTGATAAAATTTTTAATACGGTGATTTGACAACACCGCAATATATCCTTCACTTTTCTACTTATGTAATTCTCGCTTTCTGCAAAAAGTTTATTTTTGTTTTTCTTTTTAAAATGGCATTAATATTAAGCCATGCACATTAGTCATATGGACCATGCCATGTAACTTGCCAAATTGAACCGCTACTGGAACGAATATAGGTTGGACCCGCTAGGAAAACCTACCGGCGTCCAGATGACATATGTAGATTCTTCAGATAGTGGGTAGTACAAAAACTACATTAACAATCTCACCATATTAAGCCCGTTCGACGTTTTGAATTGATTTCTTCTTTAAACATAGTCTCTTGTCAGTCTTATGATAGTTATGACTCTTTTATTAGTCTTTTGAACTTTTGATATTTTTCTTGAGTGATTTAATGATCGAATTTGGGGTGGGGGGTCTGTTGATTTTGTATATCTTAGGCAGTGTTTGTTTATCATTATTTTGATTCTTAATATTGTGACTTCATTTGTTAGTATAATCATCCAACATTTTAATTATTGGGCTTCGGCTTAGGACTATCAAGTTTTGACCGTTAGAATTCTCGGTTTTCTGATTGTTAGGTATGTTGAATATCAATGATTTGAATCCTTCTTTACGTTTTAGTATGTGGAAGAAAACAGTGGCAAGAACAGACTGAAGAAGATGGACAAGTTATAAGAAAAGGTATGCATCCTTGGCATGTCGGTATCTACAATCTCATTAATGGAAGCTACTTGTGCAGCGGTACTATTATTGGAGAACGCGTCGTCTTAACAGGTAGTATTTGTTTAAATAAATATATTTGGAAGAACTGCAGTACGGAGGTTCTTATATTGCAGCTGCTACATGCTTGAAAAAACTTTCTGATGTTGATGAGTCTGAGAAAAAATATTTTATAGCCGTTGGAAAGTTCTGCCGCGACTATAATGACACGAGAGATAATATTGCTCAATATTATGCAGTAAGTGTTAATAGTTAATTATTTTTTAGATCTTTTATTTCATTATTGTTTAATAAATCATAGATAGAGGACGTGCACAGGCCTAACCAATATCAGGTTGAACCTAATAATCAGGAAGCTGACATTGCATTAATAACATTAAGAAGAAAGATAAGGTTTTTCAATAACGTACAACCAGTATGCTTTGATTGGACATATAAGTGGCAGATACCTCAAATGAATATCTCTACTGCTGTGGTAAGTTGGGAGAGTTTACATCACAAGTAAGCCTTGTTACTTCTATGCTGTGTTAGAAGCTTATACAATTTCAGTTCTAACAGCTTCCTTCAGATACATACCTTTTTAGGAAACTAGTTGGGATGGTTCAAACGAATTAATGGAACGAAATATTTCTTTACTATCTTTCCAAGAATGCTCAAGCAGAGTGGCTGGGAACTTTAAAAATGATACATTTTGTACTGAGTTTTCAAAGAACGGTAAGTTTATACTTCAAAATCTGTTCATGTAAAAAAGGTTTCTATTTTAGATCTATGCCCAGAAGATATTGGAAGTGGTATAGTGTATCAAAATACAAATGGTACATATTATCTTGGAGGTATTGCAAGCAAAAGCTGTGTTACTTCAGAAGGAATTGGTCAATTTAGAATTTACACATGGATATCCAAATATGTTGATTTTATACAAAATATAACTAATGGATTTTAATTAGCTAATGACTATAATTAATTCTTTTTTCAATAAATTGTCTTAAAGGATTATTTCACTTGTTGTTTTCTTTTTTTGTCTCGTTTGCTATTCAGTATTTTCTCTTAGCGGTTAATGTTGAAAAAAGTAGTTGTTTACATCAAATACATAATTATTTATAATCTATGATTAAATATATAGAAATAAATGTATTAGAATCTCATAGCAAATAAAGGTTTTGTAACGAACTTATTAAGTTGCTTCGTGAAACGCTTTTAGAACTATAATTCATGCTTCACTAGACATCATCATAGCTAGTTGGAGTTGCACTGTGTTAGGCTTCGTAATTTTTTTGTCTGCTTCTTTTAATAAAAATATGAGAGAGACTTTCATCTAAATCTGTTATTGGTAGCAAGGATGTCATATTTAACATGTGATTGAGTTTTGAAATACGATTGCCCTTGTTAATTTCTAGAAAGATATACACATTTTCGCCATGTTTTGGGTTTCAAAAATAGTGCAAATACACACTCGCAAACAGTAGCACGTAAGCTCTGGTGCTAGCTGTATACACTTACTAGTTTGAAATCTTCGGTTTGGTTTTAAGAAAGTAGTAGTTTTAGTAATCAGGAGTTAACTTTCATATTTGTCTTAGAAGTGTTATTGGTAGATGTGAATTCCAATTTGTTTTGATATCAGTCCCGATCATCGTGTAGTAGTAACTAAATAATTCAAATACACTGCTCAACATTTGAACTGGTACACTTACAAGAACATATATAAATAACAATTTACTACTTTTTGAGCAACCTTCTTGCTTAATTGATAGTATGTGGTTCTGGGAAACACTTTTAGGGCGAAGAATTAAAAGAATAAAACTTAAATAACGAATTTCAAATGTTTTATAGTTATTTAATAAATTAGTTTGTTAATGAAAGCGATTAATGATCGAAACTGTTTAAAGCACGAACGAGCGATAGGGAGTGAGTGCCTTTAATAGTTGAGATCATTAGTTGCTCATTAACAAACGAATTGATTACAACAGTTTTTCGTTGACCGTAAAATTCTTCGATTTTAAGATAGAAAATTTCAAATAATACCGAATCCAAACTTGTGCGTATATCTGGTTGCCCAAAGTAAAACATCATCAAAACGTCAAAATCACAAACGGGTTTATTAATGAAAAAGAGTGTATTAATGAGGTCCATTAATGCATCCTTTTTTCACAAAACAGTTACTTAATAAAAAAGAGTGTATTAATGACGTCCATTAATACATCCTTTTTTAGAAAAAATCATTCATTAATATTGACATTAACAAACGGTCAACGAAAAATAAAATAACGAAATCTTTTTAGTATTACAGAAAAGTTTGCTGTGGAAAGAAATGATAACCAAACACTTAAAGATTAATAATGCGTGGGACCTCCTCTAGCTCTTATAACCTCTTGGCATGCTGGAAATCAAATCTCGAATGTAATGCTTAGGAATATTTGGCCATTCTTCCAAAACGGCAGTTCGGTTCTGATAGTGATTGTTTGGATCCACTCCTCGTGACCTTATCAACCTTTTCAGGGAATCCCATACGTTCTCTATGGGATTAAGATCTGGAGAGTTTGCTGATCAATCCATGTGCGTATTATTGTTCTCTTCAAAAAATGCATTGATTTGCATTGTTCTATGAGGACGCGCGTTATCATCAACAAACACGAAACCATCGCCTATTTCATTGGCAAATGGCAACACTACAGGTTGTAATACCTCATTAAGATACCTGACACTATTCATTGTAGCATTTCCAAGCATAACTCAGTACGACGCGTCTCAGAAATACCTCCCCAAACGGTAATTGAACCACCTCCATAAGCGTGATGGTAAGTCACGTGGTTCTCAATATAGCATTCTCCTCTGTTTCTCCAAACTTTCACTCTTCCATCTGAGCTATGGAGACGCACTCTTGTCTCGCCACTGAATAAACAACGACCCTAATCTTCAACATTCCAATTTTCATGTTGGTGCGCCCACTCTAGCCTTCTTCTTTTGTCGGCTCTGGTCAACAATGGACATTTTTTAGAACATCTGGACCTTAAATTTACCGCATGGAGCCTTCTTCTTACTGTTTGAGTGGATACCTGTTGCATTCAATAACTGAATTTGGAGTGTTCTTGCAGTAGAAAATCTATTCCTTCGACACTGAGCCGTAATAAAACGGTCCTCCCTGACTGTTGTACTGCGATTTCGCCCTCCGCCGTGCCTATGTTGGACAGATCCAGTATCATTAAAACGCATTCGAACTCTTCTGATCACATTGTGGCTCACATTGGAGTAGGCAGCAACAGTTCTTAGCGATTCACGTCTTAAGCATTCCCATAGCTTGGCTCATCTCTTCAATACTTAAACGCCTTAATGGCATCTCTAAAACGCAGTCAACCACTCTGAAATAAAATTTACTCGAGAAAATCGCAAAAATTCTTTTAAAACTTAATAAAAGTGTAAGCGTCCGCGAGCTCAGTAACTGCACTTACGAGAGATAATAACAACAGACAACAATTGAATCGCAAATGTCATTCGATAGGCATTTGTTTGCATTCCGAAACACAGCCCTGATCATGTAGGAAAGTCATGCAAAACGCCTAAGAAGAGTTGTGTACTTTTTACTGCATGTTATATAAGTGTACCAGTTCAAATGTTGAGCAGTGTATAAATAATAACAAAGCCAACAAGTACAAAAGTGGAAACAATTGCAAAGTCTAAAGTTACAATTTTTTATAAATGGGTTCGGAGTTCAACAACAGCTGTGTTTATTTTGTGACACTGTATTTTATTATTGTTGTGATTATTAGTCTTGACATGTATTAGTACTGATGTGAATGAAGGTTTAAAACAAAGTAATAATAATAATAATAATAATAATAATAATGTTTATTAATATAACAAATTAATTAATTAACACATGACAGTTCGATAATTTACAAAAGAAATAAACATTAGTAAAGCCAGCGGAAGTATATTATATATATATACTTGTATGTGGCATATTAAAAGTATAAGAATAAATGGATTATTGTCAAAACAAACCTTCAGTAAGTTACTTTGAATATTCCCTAGTAGCACACATATATTATATAAATATTTGTTTCGACATCCACCTAAATATTGAGATAATACATTTTTTTAAATATTTCTTTAATATTATTTTAATATTATTTATATATAATATTTATATTTGTCCACGACATTCTGTCGACGTGATAATAATAAAATATTTGTTTGACATTTGTTTCAAAATATTAAAAATTGCACACAAATAACATATTTATTTAATATGTATATCAATATATTTCTAAATATTTCATTTTCAATATTTTATAAATATCTTCCTAATCTTTTAAATATTTAAAACACATATAATATTATATTTATATTTTTTAAATATTAAAGAAATATTATGTGCTACTGGGGTTATTGTTTTTGAAATTTATTTACAAGATTAGTAAAGGAAATTGATTTTCGATGTAGAAAATAGTAAAAATTTATTTAAAATTGGAATCACTGAATAAGTCCACGTATATTGACTCGAAATGTTCTGATATTTTATACTGTAATTAATTGCTGCATTTGTTTTATATACATAAAATGTACATTGCATATTTTGTTAAACGCTTTTTATGAATTGAATTAATATACAAACTTAATAATCAATAAGTACTCGTTATAGCTTGGCACGACAAATTGTTTGGGGTTCATTTAACAAAAATAATAATAAGAGACAAAGGCTTTAATGTAAATTAGATGAAAGTCTTTTCACGAATTGTAGATTCCCATATTTGCCTTTAAATAATAACTACAAAAAATTTGGATGGCGCCCTCTATATTGTTCAATTATTCCTAAGCCTTTGTGATTAACACCCACTATACCTGAGTATAATTCGAATAAGTAAGAAGTTTCTAGTGGGAGCTATATTCTGCATAAGTATTTTGTTTAAGCTTTATCTGTTGGAATTGTTAAGGTTACAATTAGCTAACTCTAACGTGCGGCTTTTGTTTAGTTGTTATTGAAGAAATTAGCTTGTTACAATCTTTACAGCAAATAGTTGAAACTGTGAATGATCTGATGATCAGTGTTCTTATGTAGGTTTTGCTAATTCCAGGTAAAGATAGTGCTAAAATTTATGAGACAATAAATAAGATTGGCTCATATCAGACAAACACCGATCAAAAGTTTCAACGCCCGAAATGGAATATTTAAAGAGAATTATGGGGAAAACTGGAAGACATGAAATTAGAAACAAGAGCATAAAAAACAAATTAGAATGGCAACCTGCGTGGAAGAAATTAAAAGAAAACAACTTTGATGGTATGGACACAATACCCAAAAAAATAATTAAGGATTTAAAAGCAGAAAGAAGGAGAAGAAGAGAAAGACGCTAAGTCAAGTGAGAAGACATCCAACAAGCGGAAACGAAACTAGAAAAAGAAAAAAGTCGAAGAAGTTAGGATATCTATCATCTATAGAAGACGGCTAGACAAGTCTATACTATATGGGCGTGTACTATTAATTTCATAATGATCTAAGGCAGAAGGCTAACAAGTTGCTATTTTTACATTAGAAGAAAGCTAAAAAATAGCATCACATTATCTTTGCTGTCCTAGTTCACATCATGTGTATTATTCTCGACTAGTTCTTTTTGTTAGGTTGGATTGGGTGAGGTTAAGTTAGGTTCAACAGTTCACCTCAACATCAGTGCATTGAAAGGATCATTCTAGTTGTACAATGAAACATATTAAATGTAAAACATACATACATAATCTTTAACACCTTATACCTTTCGGTGCCGCCCGCACTGAACCGCAGAGTGGATATGTGGGTGTGAGACGAGGCAGCGGAGCCATGTAGGCTAGTACACTGCGCTCGTAGTTTACCTATCCGAGTACTTTCCGGGCAAACTCGACTAACTCTGCTAAGCGATATAATCCACTATAACTATAACTATCGTGCCGTACTGCCGGCTTAAATGTAAAACAAGTATTTTTTTAATGTGTAACATCCTTAGAATATAAAACTGTAGGAAGGACCATAATCATTTACTACATGCTACCGGGATGGGGTCTCAATATGGCGGAGTAGGTGTTTCCGGTTTTGTAATGAGATATTTCCATTGGCGGTTCTCGCTGTCTCGAAATGCACATATAAATTACATATCTTCAATTTTTTACATATTTTTTACTAATATAAGCTGCATTTCCGCAGTCCTAGGTTGTCGTATGCATCGGTCGTACTTGTTCTTTATGTGGCTGTCTCTCGTCTATCGATGGTTTATAAGCTATCGACCGATGCCCCAGATCCATCTAAACCACGGTCCCAATCGGGTCTAATTTTACTGGCCTAAAAGAGAAACATGTTTTTTTAACCGCTTTTGAGTGAACTTTAGTATAAGCTACAGCATATAGCGCGCCACTGGCGTCAATACACCTTTTCTTTCTCGCACGCATGCTGTAGATAGGTTGTGAAAAAGTATTGCGCGCCAGCGGCGCGTCATAGACCGTCCTCATTCTGAAGTTTTACAATTTTTTTTCTATAGAATTTTCAATTATAAACAAATTGCAACTTGTAAATTAACTTCTGACATTCAAAAATAAGATTTTTATAAAATAATACTCTGTTAAATTATTAAATATTAAAACTGCTTGTATTGGTAGCACTCTACGAATAAATAAAGTGTATGTTCTAGTTGGTTGCACTGCATTATGACAGATGACAACATAACCATAAAATTTTATCAGAAATGATTTAATTTTATGGTACATGAAAGGAAAAGTTTATTTTGCTTTATTCAAATATCATTATTCTTATCAAAACACAGTTAACAACACATCTTTTAGAAGTAAACAACCTCCTCTCATAAAAACAAAATGACAGGTGATCATTTTGAAAGTGCCCTAGGTTCCCTTTTAAAAGAACAAGAAAAGAGTCGTTTACTCAAAATATTGAATGAAATTCGTAAAGGTGTAGAAGGGGCAAACAGAAAAGAGAATGTTAAAAAACTATTTGAAAGAGGTTGTTTAGGCTGCGTAATTAAAAAATTACAAGAGCCCCATTTAGATGTAATCAGTTTTGCTTTAAGCATATTGGGATATTGTTGTATGGAAAGAGTCTCTGCTAGGGAAGCAGTAAGTCTTTTTTATGAATAATAATATGTTTTGTGTAGATGATTTAATTCATTGTTAAATTTATTTTGCAGGTTATAAAATATAATTTACTTCCTCAACTTAATCATTTGTTAAAACATTACAAGCAAGATAGTATTCAGGGGAGGATATTTCGAATAATAGGTAATTTATGTCACCATTGGGATCGATTAGCTAATATTGTAATTGAAAAAGAAAAACAACTGCATATCATTACGAAATTAGTCGCTTCTATTAATAAATTTGCATGTAGCGATGAGAATGATACAGAATCAATTTTTGATGATGATAATCAAGATAAGAAATGTCAAACTCAAGAGATTCTATGGAGAAAAATGTCTGAAGGAACTATTACCATGGCTCTGCGAGCTTTAAATAAATTATTGAATTCAGGTAGCGTTATGTTACTGGTAGAAGATTGTCAGGTTATCAAAGCGTTAGGTTCATTATTGATCAAATTCACACCTGTGTGGGAAAGAACTAAAACACACGAAGATATCTTAAAAACAACTTTGACTTTAATATTTGAATATTCTATTCGTTATCAACATTATAATGTTATTAAACAGGTAAAACCTCGCTAGATTATATTAGTAGATTTCTAAAATAACATAATTTTTAGTTGCATGCAACAAGTAAAGGAAATGCACTGGAATGCTTAGAAAAATTGGTGAATTTAAATCCTCTTTTAGTCATAAAGTTATCCGTAACATTAGGGGAGGTTCAGAAATCAAAAAGTGATATACCATTTGCTGAGATATCGCGGAGTTTCATTGTATTACTTCAAGATCCTACAAATTTTAATAGCGGAAGAGCAGGTAATGTATCTTTGTTGTGAAAATTTAGAAGCATGATTTAATAATTACAAATTTTTGTGATCAACTTAAAAATGTTCTTTTAAAAGATATTCAGTATTTTGAGAACCTTTAAGAATTTCTGTAAAAGTATATTCTCTAGTCTTGCTTACTTTGAGGCTTTATTCTCGTTTTTCTTGTTTGTGCTCTGAAACTATGCATCATATCATTTTACAACATTAATTCGGATGCATAAAAGATTGATGTGCGATTAGAATTGCATTAAATGATTAAAACTAGTTATACCGGGTGGGGCAATAGTGTGGGGAAGTCCGATAGCTCCTAAACGGTAACAGCTAGAAAAATCGTTCTAATACGGATGTAAACAGTGGATAGAGCCGCATCTAGAGAAATTATTTTCAAATATACAGGGTGTTTCAGAAAAATATGGCACGCTTAAGGTAATTTTTTTTTAAATAGAATGCCCCAAATATTTTTGCATATTTAACACCTCTCTTGGCAGGTTTATTCATATCTAAAATTTTAGCGCCATCTAATGACCGGTTTAGAAGTTATATTTTTTTTCAAAAAAATTGAGTTTTACATTATCCCACTTAACAGCTTACCGCTTTCACGGCCGCAATTGTGAAGACGAATTTAAGTAGGGATTTTGTTGCAGGGGCTTGTAGGGTGCTCTTCTTTAAAAGAAAATGGACCCACCATGTACAGGGTGTTCAAAATTAATTTTTAAATTTAGAGAACTTCAAAGCTAAAATTCACAACTTTTTCAAATGGAACACCCTGTATATCTTGTACCTTTGTGATGCAGAATTAAATAACGAACATCTTTTGTATGTACGTCCCTATAGCTGTCTGTAACCACTTTTGATTTATTGAGAAAAAACTGCAAGAAGTACACAATTAAAAAATTATTTATTTAAAAAATCAAGGTTTTTCAAATAAAACAAAAGAAAAAAACTATAACAAATGCTCCATATGTTGCCCATTTGCATGGGCACACATCTCGATGTGCCTTTGGAACGATCTTTGTACGTTTCTTAACATTGCCAGCGTGATATTTCTAAAAGCATTTATTATTCTATCCTTCATATTTTGGATTGTGGTTGGTGTCTGTATAAACAATTTCTTTCACATATCCCCATAAAAAGAAATCCATTTTTGTAAGATCAGGAGATCTCTCAGGCCATTTAGTGGGTGGCCTGTATATTTGAAAAGAATTTCTCTAGATGCGCCTCTATCCACTGTTTACATCCGTATTAGAACGACTTTTCTAGCTGTTACCGTTTAGGAGCTATCAGACTTCCTCACACTATTGCCCCACCCGGTATGCTGATAGATACCAGATGAGTGTGTTTTCAATTCGTATTGTTTATTCAGCTGGATATAAATGGATTATTACACGGGTTTGTGTAATTACGGGTTTGGGTTTGGTTTATTACAATGGTTTATCACACAGGTGGTGACTCATTTCTTGTATTCTTGGTCGAACTTTAGTTAGTAGAAACCATTTTGGTTTGAACGATTGTTGCATTTGATAGTTAGGTTATGTTACTGTCAGGTAAGTTTTAATATACAGAAGCTTGTTTCTTCTTAAAATGAACTTTCATTACTTTATTTAAAAGTACCCATACTATGTAATTATAAGCCATTCACAGTTTTCTTTAGTGTGCATAGTAGGCCATAATTCTTTGTTAGTAGGGACACAAATCAGAGTTAACCATAAATGTATAATTATGCATGATGTCAGATTTATGTATTTTTAAATAGTCAATAAAACATGAAACAACACTGCTCTCGACAATCATAAATATTTAATTGGATGTTTAATAATCAGATGCTTATTATTTTAGTGTATATTTCATTTGCTCATAGGAAGAGTTACTGTTAGGGTCTTTTGATTTGATTTGATTTGTTTTTGAGCATTTAAGAGTTTTAAGTAAATGGACTCATTTGTATACGTAATAACCGAAATGTCCAAGATCAGCATGTTGCTGCGGGACCAATAACCTAACCCGACTGGCAGGTACACACAGTTTGTATCCTTTTTAAACAGTAGTCCCTCATATTCTATGAACCAACAATTGACTTTAACTGTTTGGTTCTTAGGCAACTCTCACACTTAACACTTTTGTAACACTTTTGCCATCCAAGGGATGTTCGATTGATCCTCTCTTAATGTTTGAAACGAATTTTCAATGTCTGTAAATTCCTTTGTAGATTTTAGCATGGCTACCTCAATTTCCCCACCTACATCAGGTTTTTCATTTCTCATATTACCTCGGTTTGCATCTCTGTTTCCCCTTACATTATTTTCACTCTAGGTCCCATCTAGCCTTCTTAAATATTTTTCTATTATGGACATCATAAGTGTCATGATTGTTTAATTTTTTTACTTGATTTTTATATGTTTAATTTGAAATAGCAAAGCTAAATAAAGTTTATTTATTATTAAATCCTTTCAGCCAATGTACTCTAAAAGGACTGTGAATGTATTATAAGTATGTAATAAATAAATGTACAAAATAACTTCTCAAGGACAGCATAAAACCAGCTTTTATTTTCTTTCCAGATCCACATCACAGCGAATATTTAAAATGTCTTTGTTTCTTAATAAAGCAACCTTTTATCTGTAGTAGTCGAGAGGAAATTTTAAATTTCGACCTTATCCCATTATTATTCACCATTTTAAAAGATCGTACAGAATATAATGAGGTTACTGTAAGTTATAAAGTGAAATTATCTGATGACTTCTAAAAGAAAGTCTTATTATTTCTAGTTAAGAAATCAAGCAATTGTTTTATCATCATTAAAATCAAGATATATGTTTGAGGATGCCCAGAAGTGTATTATGTTGAAAAATGGAATTGTTGATATTCTATCAGAACTATTAGATGAGATAGTTGGTTCTGATTTGATTATAGATACAAGCCATCGATTCAAGTCGAAGAAAGGTGACAGTTATAAGTCATGGTTGTCAAATGTGGATTCTGTGGCAGTACGTTTATTAGTTCTATAATAATAATAATTGATTTAGTTTGTAATATATAATATACAGGGTGCCCATTATGTATGGAATATAGTATATATCTCGGTAAATATCGACTTTATAAAAAAATTTGTTATATAAAAGTTGTTTAACATTTTATTTTCCATAATAAGATAGCATTCAATTGTTTTTATTTCAGAAAACAAATGAGTAATGAATAACACATTAATTTTTTTAAATAGCAATGTACCATTTCATTAGGCTCATTTGATAGAGATTTTTTTTCTCTTTTCGGTGACCTAAAATCTTAGTACCCTTATATCAGAAAATTTTTGAAAAAAATGTAAAAAATGTTTATTAAGTTAATTTCACCAATAATATGAATCTAGATATCCGAGATCGTAAAGTATCTCGAATTATTACCCTAAAATAAACAGATGTGCATCTACATAATGTACAAAACAAAACAAATGAACAAAAAACAAATGAACAGAAAATTATGTACGTCTCTTATAAAGCTTGAAGACAAAACGAAATTAGCAATAAAATGGTTTTCATGGCAATAAGTGTTCAAAACGTTCACCATTAACTGCAAGGCAGTGGCCCAACCTATCACGAAAAGCTTGAAAAGAATTTCTGACCGATCTGGGAGAAATTGCTGCAGCTTCATTTTGTATTCGTTCTTTTCACATACATACTTCTAATTGTGTTCGTTTGCGATCCCCATAACCGACCATAATTAAAATTTCTATACGTTCAGTTTCTGTTAAATGAACCATTTTTATTTTTCCATGTACCAACAACTTAATTGACGGGCTCCAGCCCCTAACGGACTCAATATCGACGTGGTGGTCGTGGTGCAGGTCACTGTCGTTACCGTTGGTACGGTTGATACGGGCGGTGACGGTAATCCTCGGCCTTCTCGGACAAATTTGATGAGTCGTTTTCTCTTTTCATCTACGGTACCTCCCAAGTCCAGGCCGTACCTAAACAGGTCCATATCTAAGTCTGTCTTCTTTAGTTGGTATATCCAACTTACTTGTACATCGGAGGTACTGGGTATTGTACCTGTTGTGGTGATGGGTAGATCGGAGATGGTTGTCGGTATGTTGTAGGCCAGTTCGGATTTTCCGTCCATCTTGGCTTCGTCGGGTTTCTTGACGGACAGTGGTACTCGGGTGACTTCGTAATCTGTCGAACAGTCGTCCAATCGGTGTATCTTTGTCTTCTTTTAACAGGTAACAGCTTTTCCAATGGCGGTGTTCTCGGGTACCTTCGGTAATCTTCGGATCTGTTCGGGATGCGGTTCAATCGATGCCTCTCTGGTTCCTCTACACGATGGTGGTATTCTCGGGTGTTCGGGAATCTTCGGCAATCTTCGGATCTTCTCGGGATGCGTCCAATCGACTGGTCTTGTGTCCCTCTATTCAATGGCGGTATCCGGGTGACTCCAAAACGAGGTCGGGGTTGGCAACTCCAAAACGAAGGTCCCTGCTCGGGCGCCAAATTTGTAAGCCGCGTTTGGGGGAAAAGGTAGGAGTAAATCGGAGCGGCGCACGCCAAATATCGGTTAGGGAAGGGACGCGTGCACTCGCTTGAGTCTGCCGCTTATCCGAACGGTTTAAGATTGCTTGCGAAGATAACCATGTTTATTCATACATTCAAAATAATTAATAAAATTCAGTAACTTCGTTACAGCTTTGTGCTTTCTAAACTTTCTTCAAATCTTCTAATTCATATTACTAAAAACTCTTTGGAGTATATTTGGATTAATTAATTAAAAAGCTGTTTGTTCTCCAAACAAAAAGTCCATTACAGTCAAATCAATTTGGAGTCATCGATTTGGAAAGCTATTATCGAGCCATTCTCAGATTGGTTGTGTATTGTGTGTTGATTCACCATCTAATTGAAACCACGTTTTGTTTTCAGCTGCCAAAGGAATATTGTCAACAAGGTCTGTAAGTTGTGTTAAGAAATTTAGAAAATTGTAATTTCAAAGTCATGCAGGTAGAAAGACAGGATGAAGTACATGGTTCCCATATTTCAGCCTACACATTGACACTAAAACAACATTGATGGTGTGCCTTGTACGTATGGTGTAGATTTGCAGAGCTATAATAATCTTCATTAGGTTGATTAAATGAACCAGCTCACAAAAATTACATCCATCAGTCCAGATCCCAGCCAGCACAAAGACGTCATAATGTCGCCGTTTTTTCGGCAGTAACGACATCAAATTGTCGTAAAACTGACATCATTATGTCACAGCCCAAAGACGTCAATATAAGACGTCATTAAAACGTCCTATACAAGGACTAAGACAGAAATTATAAATAAATAGTTGAATATTGGAAATAACATTTATTATAATATACTACAGTCAAAACATCTCTATATTGTGACCACCTGCTTAATATAACGAATATTCCTTGGCCCCTGTTAAAATAATATCTTTTTAATGAAACTTGTACGTCCAAAAGACGTCGTTTTGAAGACGTCTACGTACAGTCTTTAGCAAATGTCTTGTCCCAAGTAAGGGCGTTGATGCTTTAAGAATCGAAATACCCCTTATACTGTGTACAAAAGAGACCGAATTAAACGGAGATGGACAACTACCTGGCAAAGATATTTAAGTTCTTTAAAGCTTGTTTTGAAAACACGCTTGTAAAAACTCTTGTTACTCATTCTATTCCAAATTTCTTTGACACACTTTATAAAATAGTCCTTTTAAATGGAAGCATCTACTAGTTAAACAAAGTTATATAGCGTGTTTATGTTTCATTCTGAGTCTTAGGAGTATTTTATATAATTAAATAACCGCAGAAATTAATGTAAGCGATAAATAAAAATAAAGTAATAATATAGGCATTTATTTATGTAAATACGTTAAAATTTTAAAAAGTTATTAAATATTCAGTTGTTTTAATAAAAATACTACAAACTAAGAAAAAACTAGAAACATAGATATAGTAACTACTAAAAACAAAACAGTCACAAAACAAAAATTAAGAAACACCCTTGACAAAGCATAGAACCTTAGATCATATATATCATTAATATCTGTTTACCTAAAATTTTTAGAAAATATTTGTGAAAGATTACAGATTTTTTAAATCCCGCCTCCTTTTAAGTAGATTAGTCAATGGGTTTAATTTTTCTCTCTAACACATTATTCTGTCAATTACCATCTCTCTCTTGTGTTTTCTATCTCTCTCTCTCGCATGTATTACCTGAGTGCAAAAGTTGGACCGTTTCTCATAAACATTCCACTAACTACTTTCAAGATATAATCCTGTGAATATACCCAAACTGTATTTATTATTAAACTTTATTTATTTGACCGGCAACTACTGGGAATTTTACCTGAAGGCGAATAAACCGGCCCTTAATGTTTAAATATGCCTCGTTTGTATGCCCAATCTGATTCTACTTTGGAAACTCGGGGAATGATTATTAGTTTTGATTATTTATTATTTTTACTAATTTTTACAATAAAAACTGATTACAGTTATTACTAAAAATTTAGTTTTTTAGTGTTTACAAAATAATTAAACTTTGTAAATAAACAAATCAAACTCGTAAATAAATTAATAGAGTTTATAATAAAGTAGAAAAAAAGCATACGATATTTATTTCTTAAAATAGAAGAAACGATAGTAGAAGTGAAACGGCTGTTTTGTATTCCAGTAAAATAAGAAACTCACTTGAAAATAGCAGTTTTTATTACTCTATTGTTGTTATACAAAGCCACTCTAGGTAGAGTAGCAACCTTTAAAACTGGTTAAATTTGGTGTGTTGTTGGTAAACAAAAGAACTATGCTCCGAAATGTACGTCGTTTCTTTTACCAGAATTGTTAGATGTGTTGCCTGCTCGGGACAAGACAATTGCGAATAACTGTACGTTCCATTATATGACGTCTTATGGACATCATCTATTAGTCATATGACGTCGTCGACCAATATTGACTTAAAAATAACGTCATGATAACCTCAGTGTGCTGGCTGGGATTATTTTAGCCAGAAAGTCACAGGATCAGTTCGTACTTGTTCCAAAAACCAATTGCCATAATTAACTCGTCTATTGTAATCTTCAGTTAAAAGAGAATGAACTGTACTAAAATCAAAAGGATGATATCCTTAATCATTAATTAGGCCCCATGCTAATATTTGATCTACATTTAATTCTTGTGCAGTACTTCTAGTGTTCCTCCTTAGATTATTTTCTACTAAACCCAGCACAACCTCTTCTAATTCTGCTGTTCGTGTAATTCTTGACCTTGCACAGTCAACACTCTGCACTGCAAAGTCTCCCGTTTCTCTTGCCTGTTGTACCGGTCTTCTGATAATATTTGGACCAAGATGTCTTCTTAATGGTTAACATTCTTGATATACGAGGATAGATCGGAATGTTTCTAGAATGAACCAAAAGATGGCGTTATGCGCGCGTGCTGATCACTTGTTTTGAAAGCGCCATTATTCGTACAACAGTTGTCAGATTTTCAAACGGATTGGATATAAACACACGCCGTTACTATCGATTCAAGTAAACAATTTGTGCATTTTCTTAATCATGAATAAAAACGAGTTCCGTGCAGTGATAAAACATTTCTTTTTAAAACGGAGCTATATGAAGTTCGTGGTGAGTCTTCGCCTTCGTATGCAACAGTTGCAAACTGTGTTGCTGAATTTAAACGCAGTAGAACAAGCATAGAGGATGCACCACGTTCTGGCAGACCAAAAACAGCTACCGATGAAGAAACAATTGAAAAAGGTTCGCCGAATAAAGTTGTGAGAGATAGCAGAGAAAGTTAGCATTTCATACGACCGTGTACGTTGCATCTTACATCAACATTTGGACATGAGAAAGTGCTTAGTGCTATATGGGTGCTGTGTCTGCTGACAATCAACCAAAAGCGAGTTCGAATGACCATTTCTCAGCAATGTCTAGACATTTTCAAACGTAATGAAAAAGATTTTTACAACGTTTTATAACTGTTGACGAAACGTGGATCCACCACTACACTCCGGAGACCAAGGAGCAGTCAAAGCAATGGACAAAACGTGGTGAGCCAACTCCAAAGAAGGCAAAGACGATTCCGTCTGCTGGGAAAGTCATGGCTACCGTATTTTGGGATTCCCGAGGAATAGTTTTTATTGATTACTTGCAACACGGGAGGTCAATAACGGGCGAGTATTATGCGTCGTTATTAGACAGACTGAATAAGGAAATCAAAGCTGAAAGGCCTCATTTGACAAAGGAAACGGCCTTGTACAACCAAGTTAACGCCCCATCCCACAAGTCGGCAATTGCGATGGCGAAACTGCACAAACTACGATTCCAGTTAATTGAACATGCACCCTATTCGCCAGACTTGACTCCGTCGGATTTCTTCTTGTTCCCAAATCTCAAGAAATGGTTGGCTGGAAAGAAACACTGAAATCATCGAAGCTGTAAATGGATTTAAAGGTTTGGATAGTTCTTATTTTTGTGAAGGGTTGAAGGGTCTTGAAAAGCGTTGGACTAATTGTGTAGAGCTGAAAGGAGACTAGGTAGAAAAATAAATACGATTTTCTCAAAGTTGTTTTTTCCGTCTTGTTCTAGAAATTTTTCGATCGATCCTCTTAGTTTAGTAGCTGCCGTTGCATTACCATGACATTTGCCTAATATTAAATGCATAAAAGCATATTCATTGTTTGAATTAGAGATGCACCAAAGCTTCGATTTTCCTTCGGTATTCGGCAGATTCGGCCAATTCTTAACAGATTCGGTTTTGGTCGAAGCAGTGTGAAAGATTCGGTATTCGGCCGGCCGAAGCGAATTTTTTTTATTTTTTCTGTTGCAATCTGACTAAATGCATTTTAACTGAAAAACTAATTATTTAGCGTTTAACGGATTTAACCAAAAAAATACTAATTTTTAAAATATGTGCCAGGATTTATTTAATTTTTAGCATTTCAAGCATTTATTTTCATGTCCTGTCTAGACGATGACGATCACGTGAGCGAAAATGCAAAATCATCAATCACGCGGCGCTCACGTGCTCATCTTAGATTGCTCCCGAAAAATGCCGAAAATCTACCTTTTTATCGACCACAATCTTCTTAAATTAAATTTTAAATACTGAAATGTTTTTCTAATGCTATTATATTACGTTGTAGTTTTTTATTAAGCGTTTTTTTAATTAAGTTTTTGACATCATGTGTTTTATAATCCGATACTGTTTATTTTGTTTAGTTATATTTGGTATTATTTTATTATAGCAAAACGAGTATTAGGAAACGTATCTTTCGGACACCAATGTTTTCTTTTTGTGACATAATTTTGTATTCAATAAAACTAATCAAAACTCAAATTTCCATTTTGCTTCGGCCGAATATTCGGCGCTTCGGAAAATTCTAATGGCCGAATACTCGGTGATTCGGCCAAAAGCCGCTTCGGTGCATCACTAGTTTGAATACATTATTTGAAAAATTTTTGAAGCAACAAGATTTTTGAAATTCTTGATGTTCTCGACACATCTTCAAAATAATTTATTTCAATATTTCTTGAGAATTTTGGTGATGGACCAAAAACATTTTGGAATTATTATTTTCTGTATAATTTAGGTAGCTTGAAGCGGTTAATAATTTTTGGCAGTTATAGTATTAAATATTAGCATAAAATGATCCAAACTTTGGACTTTCATATTTTCAAAAATATAACAGAAATAATTTTTTCAGTATTGTTCTTCATTATCATACTATCGAGTTAATCTGCCATTTTTGCAGCACCCTGTATATAGTACAAGTACAGTGGCAGCAAAAAAAGGAAACACCAATGGATATATTGAGTTAAAAATCAAGATTGCTGATGTCATATTATTTTTTAATATATTTGTCAGTTGTTACCAAAAGTAATACCACATAAAGCCCCCTTTACAGTATGAAAAAACCATAAAAAAAGTGTTAACTAGATTAATGCTGGTGTTTCCATTTGTTTGGCTGCCATTGTACATAATAACTATAATTAATGTTTATTTGCTATAGACACGCATGATACACGAAACATACTATGAACCATACACCAAAAGATGTCTTAGTCCAAGCAGTGAGACTTCTAGTGGACCAAGCTGCAGCCCTCCATGCAGCCCGTCTATGAGTTTAAGTGATACAGATGGTAAAACTTCATTAATCGTAATTGTTTAAATATTTAATCTTAAATTTCTCTCTGTTGCAGTTTTTGATAATGAGTCTTCCGACTCGGATAATTATTCACCAGTCTGCAGTGATGCAGAAGAAGAATCACATTCTTTACCAAATGGATTAGCTGATGTTGCTGATGAATGTGAAAGTGAAAAGTCTAAAGAAAATAATCATGTTGAGCCTATGGATTCTAGTGGTAAAAATGTGACAAGAGTATCCAATAATAAAATTGGATATCCCATTTTTAATACTACAGCTACTAAATAAATATTTGCAGAATTACCAAGAACCAGAAAAAGAAGCATTTCATCTTTAAAAAAACAACTATCATATGAAGTGATCGATCTTATAAAATCATTTGCAATAATGAGACCAGTACCGATAGAATTGAATTCTTCAAACCTGTTAATAAAGTTGTTAAAATTCTTCTTACCATCAAACAAATCCTGCTATGCACGAGAAACATCACATGTTATAAAGATGATTACACAGTAAGTTATACAGGCTGGAAGCAGTTATGACGCGTTAATTTTAAGGGGTGATAGACGACATCAAAGGGAACAAAAAATCTTAATAAATTTTTTTTATATATTAATTAGCTTTTGAGTAATTTAGAAAAAAACCATTGCCATATCTGGCAACCTTGTAAGCAAGTGTAATCGCAGTCTTGACCTTGTTTTAGAAAATCAAACAAACAAACTGATTATGACAGCCGTTGTTTAACAATAATAAACATCCGAAGCAGATTAATCGGGTGACTAATTCTACAAAAATTGTAATCAATGTTCTTTGTAAACAAAATTTGGACGTGCTTAAAAACACGCTGATTCATAACAAACCAACTGTAAAAATAAGACAATAATTGATCTACATTTTATATTTATTAATTTCTGGAATATTTTCAAAATTTCTTGATGTGTATTTGTTTTTTTTATTAAAAAATACTGTCTTATGTATGTACTTACCTAATTACCATAAAATTAAAGATTTTATTAATGTAGCCAAAACAAGGCGTCATCAAAATCCTTTAATCTAATTACCTAATTTAAATTAGATAAATCTTCTCTTTAAAAGGTATTCTCTTATAAAATCGTTAAAAACTGTTATTAGATAAACAAAGTCAAATTATTTTAAGTTCAACAAACTACAAACTCAGCATTATCTCACTCTAAAAGGGTATTATTTACACAGCTGTGATCAGGCATTGACCCAAATATACTTCATTAAATTGTAATGTTGTAAACAAAACGTACTTTATTCCAAGTTCAACAAACTTCCTACATCAGCATTTTGTGCGAATGTGGAGCAAATGTTATTACAAACTTTACAGGGTTGTCACGTTTCTTAATTGAGTAAAATGAATTTTTATTGTAAAAAGAATTCAATTTTACGCGGAAACAACATACGATATGATAAGATGTTATTAAGGTTTGTTATGATAGATGAGATGCATTTGCCGACAAAGCCCCATAATTAAAGTACTATTATTAACACGTCAAAATGATGTTAAAAGCTCCACCTTTTTTTTTTCTGAAAAAGTAGTACTTTCTAGAACAAAGTTTTCTAAGACTTTTTTGTTCCTTTTGATGTCTTCTATCACCCCTTAATTATTATAATATTCAGCAATGATAAACTGACTGAGAATCTTTCTTTTAGGAGTCCTAAATTTCTGCTAGGATTGATGCAAACAGATTTTATAGTGGCGACACATAAGTTTTTATCTATAGAGCATGGATCTAATTGTATTATATGCATAAATTTACATAAGCTTGGTCAAGGTATTTTATTACAGTTAACGAAACTGGTTGAGAAAGGCTGCGGACAGGGTGATATTGCGCATCAGTTGTATCGTGGTACTCAGCCTGTAAAGGAGAAACTTGTGCCTGTGATTCCATTTATTGCTAAGTAAGTTTATATGTTGTTTGTATTGGGAAGGGAAAATGTGAAAGGATAGAGTGTACTTTTTGAGTGTAAAGTTTATGAAATTAGTTTTCTTTTTTTGTAATTCATTTCTAAAAATGACATTTAAACGAAGGAATTATTAATCGATAAATATTTCAATTAGAATAGTTTTGTATTCTACGATTCTATGAAACAATGCATCATTTTCTTGTTTGGGTATTTCTGAAGGAGATTGAACATAACCTGAATATGTATGATCAATTAAAAATAAAATCTCACTATTTAGAACCAATCACATACATTGATATTATTTTACGACACTTGGTTATGTTTAATCTTCCATATAGCTAATGATTATGTCAGGTGGAGATTGTGTTGTAAACAAAAGAATGTTCTGAAAATGCTGATTAGAATATTCATGAATGTTGGTGGATGAAAAAACTATACTAAAAGAACAGGGTGGGATTGCCCTAATGAGATGCCTTTGTTACTTGAAGGGTCTGCCGTAACAACGTTGTATGTAACAAAAGCATTGAACAGCAACACGAACTGACAACAATGAGGTATCCTCACGTTGATGTCGATGTTATCAGAGGGGTGCCGCAGGGATCCATATTGGGGTCTCTGCTATTCATCTTGTATGCACACGGTCTTTGTGGTTGTGTGGGGACTTGTAATGTCCACATGTATGCAGGTGATGCACAAATTTACTTTTCCTTTAAACCAAGTGATATGAAAGAAGCAACTAAGATTTTAAATAATGATCTCAAAACTCTGAATTTTCATTACAACATGCATTAATGTTAAATCCAACGAAATCGTGTGCACTTTTATTAGGAAAATCAAGTGACACCTATTAAAATTGATGAAATTGAAGTACTTATAGTAGAAAATGCTAAGAATCTGGGAGTAATTTATGACAAAACATTTTGGTTCGGAAAGCAATTCTCTAAATATATATAAAAAGGTTATTATAACTTAAAACTTATCTATCCTCATAAAGATTATTTAAATAAATAATCGAAAATTTTGCTATGCAAATCCATGTTTTTATCACAATTTAATTATTGTGTTCCTATATATGGCCCGTGTCTGAATTATGAGACAATTATTCAACGTGTTAAAAATTCTTGCTTGCATTGCAAGGGGGCCCCGGGTTTGTCTTGTTATGCTTCTCTGCTCGGACGCCAAATTTGTACGGGGCCTACTTACATAATGGCGCAGTGTGGTTTTTGGTGATCGGCGGTAACTCTTGGGAGTCAGTTATTTTAACGTGGTATGCTCCATGGATCCGGGTAACTGCTAGTGAAGGAAAGGTAATCCAGGGAACTGTTGGTGTCGTTGATGTTGGCCCTGTCTGGATCACTTTACCTGTCTTCTCGCCTTACGTGCAGTTAGGTCTCGGACACGATATGGTAAAGAGGGTGGAAGCAGGATGAGACCCCCAGGCACACACACAATTCATTTTTATTTGTTTTATTTATGTTGATTCTAGTTGTGTGATGTGAATTTTATATTATTTAATTAATCTAAAACCAAATCTCTTGTTTGAAACTATAGTTAAGTCAAAATCTAAATGGTAACAAATTTTTAAAAAGACTCGTTTTGATAATTCATAGTAATTTGTAAATTTGTCCTTTTGAAATGTAAATATTACTACAAAATAACGATTATTAACGTTTGTAGTATCATTAGAGATAGTTATTGTTAACTGGACATGTTATTCGTACTTTAAATACGACTACTGTTTTATGTGTTTTACTGTCAGTACTTATTGATTTTTGGTTGATTTTCTAACCTAACTAAATGATATACTTTGTGACTAAGAGGTTATTTCCCTAGGTACAAACTGCTTTATTATTTGAGAGTGTATTAATCTCCACTGGTAAAAAACCCATGATGGGTGGTGTAAGAGAACCTTCAAACCATTATTTTGTTTACTAATACTTCTTATTTCATATGTGTCTTTTATGTATATATAAATGTAAGGTCACAACGTATCTGTTGCTATTTCAAATATGATATAAGTTTTGTTTAGTAGCTCTTGCGTATCCATTTTAAACTGGCATGTTTACCTTTTCTAGTATATCTGTAACTCCATATGATTGATTCAATTTCACTTACTTTTGGTGTTTTATGTCAATGAGGGATTTACGTTTTAGCTATTTATCAATACCTTTTATAAACACACAACTGTATCAACTTGATAAATTGATTTATTGATCTATATTGTTCATTGTAATCCAACTAAATCATTTGATCACCTATTGAACTTGAAGCATTGACGTATTTAATCTGGGCTAGCATATTCTCAAGGAGGTTTTTACATAACTAACCTTTTATTTTGTGTCAGTTTAACCCATTTAAAACCACTACTAAAGAAAAACTACAAATTAATTTTTTTGTGTTTTGATATTTTTATTAACATTAACTGAAACTGTTTAATACAAAAGAAATTACCGCCGACCCTTCAAATAAATTTTGCTACTGGACACTTTCCCGACCGTAGACCCTATGCCGAGCGGAAGCTGTAGACAGTTAGCTGACCGTGGAAAGTACGCCGACCGCATCCTGTGGACACTTTGCCAACCGTGGACACTATGCCGACCGCAAGCAGTGGACACTTTGCCGACCGTGGACACTACGACGGCCGCAAACGGTGGACACTTTGCCAACTGTGAACTATATGCCGACCGCAAGCGGTGGACACTTTACCAAACTTGGAGACGACGCCAATCCCTTGAATAAATATCGCTGCACACCTCGCCGATCCTCGACACAGCGCCGATCACAAACGGAGACCCTTAAGAGCCGTCCATAGTTACAATTCTGATGTGAATACAAACATAAAGATCCATTAAACCTAAAACTAATTAACCTGTTGGTCAATTTTGATATGGTTTTTGCAAATCTAATCTCCGAGATGTTTTCTATAATATGACCTTAGGTTGTCCACGATTGCTAAAGTGTCTACTGCTTGCGGTTGACACAGTGTCCACCGCTTGCAGCCGGCGTAGTGTTCACGGTTGGCAAAGTGTCCACCGCTTGCCGGTGACGTAGTGTCCACGGTCGGAAAAGTGTCCAATAGCAAAATTTATTTTAAGGGTCTGCAAAGTGTCCAAAACGGTCAGTCAGCGTAGTGTCCGCGGTCGGGGTTGTGTCCGATCGGCGTAGTATCCAATACCCTTTTTCGAATATAAATTTGCTCCTTGTGCAAGTATTTACTTGCACAAGAAACAACACGGCAACTACAACAGATTGAAAGAGACTCGCCATTTAACACCAGAAATGCAGGAATTTTTAATAATGCAGGGTATGTAGATTTGTGTTCCTTATCAAGCCAATGTTGCGTTTACGCAACACTCTAATTTATAATCACGTTTTTTCGAAAGTATATAAGTTTTTGACTTTTTATATCAACAGTAACATTTTTTGATCTTTCCAGAGGCAAAAGATTAAAATTTTTATTTGTAAGAGTAATTTTTTGGACGACGTTTCTGTCACCCATGTAATAGTCTTCAAAATTCAATAAATTCAGGCTGTAATTTTGATAAAATAAAAGCTGAATTTAAATAGAAAAAAATATGCTACATTAGTTTCACACTATAAATCACACAGAAGTTATAAAAACAGATATAAATTAGACACAACATACTTAAAAAAAATTTCATCTGGAGGGTTGCGTTAACGCAACATTAGGTGTAAATAGGTTAAATCCGTCCCTCCTCGCTGAAGGTTTAAGAATAAATCAATAAAATACTACAATCATATTTAAGTGTTCTTTTATTTGTGCTTATCTCTCTTTCTCTGTCCTTATGAAGTTATTTAATCGTTATCAACTATGGTCACATGTTATAAAAAGTAATCACAACATAGGATCCAGCAGTTTGTTCTTTTTGTTATATTTACCATCATAAAATTTGTCATTTGTAAGGTTGGTAGTGCTGTGCCAACTTCCGTTTTGTTATATATTTGAAATTTACGAGGGTAGAGTAACTTGGGCCGGGCCGTGATCGTCTAGTGGGTGGGACCCCGGGTCGTTACAAGGTGGAGCATTACCTTGTGAGATCACACTCTTTTCTTTCATTATTATATGAATTGTTATTCTTTAATCACAAACCCTTCATATTTACAACATCTTTTTTTATTGTTTCAGTAGCAAAAAAGTATTAAATAACTTATTCATAACTTGTGGAGGCTTGGACATCCTGATCCAACAAATACGAGACAACGTCATCATCCAGAAAAGTTGCGTAAGTGGGTTATGCGTGCTTGCAACTAAACTTGGCATAAAAAATCCAGCAGCCTCGTTTAATGAAAATTCAGATAAATTCGTCGATTTACCCATAGATATTCAATATTATGAAGTTGAAAAGAATTGTGCAACTGTAGTTCGGTTTATATTGGATGATGGCACTTGTATAGAAGCAGATCGAGAATTTCTCAGCCAAAAATCAGATTACTTCAATCGACTATTGTATGGCGAATTTAAAGAATCTGAGGAAAATGAAATTCATCTTTCTAATGTATGCAGTAAATCTTTGAAAGTTTTACTGATGCTACTTCAGTTCGATATGAGTAGTACGGAGATACATAAAATTAATGTTGAATTAGATATCCTGCTGGATGTAATTGTTCTAACTGATCGCTACATAATGGAAGACTTGTGTGTTTGTTTAACTACATCTGTGCAATATTTTAAGTTACTACCGTCAACCATTCCGAAAATTTACCAATGGTCACTGGAATCGAGGACCAACATTTTACGTGTTGAAAGTATTGCATATGCATTAGTAGCTTGTATGAATGATCATGATAGGCATGGTATGTTTGAGAATCTTTTACAGTTAGGATATTCTGAGCAATTAGCAGAGGATGTTCAGCAATTATTAGTTAGATTTTTTCATGGTTAAGGAAGAGTAATTTATATATAAAGGCAATTTAGTTATTTCAATGGTTGTAAATCAATAAGTAACTATGTGATATTGATATGACACGGTTAATTTTTTTTACATATGCATGTAGAAAGCGGTAAAACCAATATTACTTCTTTAAAGATAATAATAGATAGGACGATGAGTATACATCTATTAATATTATACATAGTGTTAGATGTTTTGTAATTTGTGTACATGAACAATTTATTTGTATTATATGAAATGTGCTGCAACTAAAAAATACAGTATGTTTTTCAATAAAAGTTAATATGAATTTCGCATTTTGTGTTCTGTTTTTTTTTTGTTACACTGTGTCATAGAGCAAACAATGATAATTTTTAAATGTTATTCATTTAAGGTTGCTATTTACAGATATCCAAACCGTCACAATGAATTACAGGTGGCTGAACATCATGAAGCATCCGCCAATACTATTTCACACGAGTTCAAACCACCTTGGTTATATGTATGGTTTTCAACTCCACAAACCAGATGTTCCACTTTCAATTATTGTAAACACTAGACCAGCGGTGGCGAACCTATGACCCGCAGGTCAGACACTGACCCACGAAGGCTTTTTAAATGACCCACGCTTTGATTTTTATAAACGTATTTTTTATATCATAAAAGAGAAAACACAATCGAAAATATTAAAAAATTAAAGTTGTAAAACAAAAAGGAAACGTAAACCTTTTTAAAAGATTTTATCTACGATCATACAAAAAGTGACTAATTTTTACACTGATTTTCAGATAAAAAGTTAACGTTTATTGAGCTAATCTTATAAAATTTTTATTGTACGCTAATATATATAATAGATATTTAAGATACCTGTATAAAAAGTCATTCTTTATTGCGCGAACGCTTTAAGACACGAGCGAGTGTTTTAAAAGACGTGAGAGCAATGAAGAAACTTTTTATATGTGTATCTTACAACGTTTTATCTACGATCATAATGTTTTACTTAAAAGTTAAAAAAGTATTCATTTTAATTAATATTTTTTTTTAATTTGTGACTTATGTCATGTATGTCAAAGTAGGATAAAAAAGTAAATATTCTCTTTTTACATCAAGAGTTTATGTTTTTGAGGTCGCTGAATTCAAGTCTGATGTCAGATTGGAAAAATTGACAGCTGTCAATTCACTGTCAAAGTAGGATAAAAAAGTAAATATTCTCTTTTTACATCAAGAGTTTATGTTTTTGAGGTCGCTGAATTCAAATCTGATGTCAGATTGGAAAAATTGACAGTTGACAGCTGTCAATTCACTGTCAAAGTAGGATAAAAAAGTAAATATTCTCTTTTTACATCAAGAGTTTATGTTTTTGAGGTCGCTGAATTCAAGTCTGATGTCAGATTGGAAAAATTGACAGCTGTCAATTCACTGTCAAAGTAGGATAAAAAAGTAAATATTCTCTTTTTACATCAAGAGTTTATGTTTTTGAGGTCGCTGAATTCAAATCTGATGTCAGATTGGAAAAATTGACAGTTGACAGCTGTCAATTCACTGTCAAAGTAGGATAAAAAAGTAAATATTCTCTTTTTACATCAAGAGTTTATGTTTTTGAGGTCGCTGAATTCAAATCTGATGTCAGATTGGAAAAATTGACAGTTGACAGCTGTCAATTCACTGTCAAAGTAGGATAAAAAAGTAAATATTCTCTTTTTACATCAAGAGTTTATGTTTTTGAGGTCGCTGAATTCAATTCTAATGTCAGATTGGAAAAATTGACAGTTGACAGCTGTCAACTTTTCAAATCTGACATCAGATCTGAATTCAGCGACCTCAAAAACATCAACTTTCAATGTCAAAAGAGAATATTTACTTTTTTATTCTACTTTGACAATTAATTGACAACTGTCAATTTTTCCAATCTGACATTAGAATTGAATTCAGCGACCTCAAAAACATAAACTCTTGATGTAAAAAGAGAATATTTACTTTTTTATCCTATTTTGACAGTAAACTGACAGCTGTCAACTGTCAATTTCTCAAATCTGACATCAGATTTGAATTCAGCGACCTCAAAAACATAAACTTATATATTTAAATAATTAAAATATGCTTTTGACATTTATAAATAGTATTAAAAATGAATAGTTTTGTAAAGGATCTGTGGAGCTTTGGAAATCCGTAGCTGCCAAAATATTGAATTTGGAGCTTTGTGCCCACAGAGACTTTTGTTCAGGATGACAAAATATACAACATATCAAAAATTCAGAAAATTTGACCGAAACCCAATTTCCATAAGATTATTGCGGGGTCCTTTTAAAAAATATTAATTAAAATGAATACTATATTAACTTTGAAGTAAAACGTTATGATCGTAGATAAAACGTTGTAAGATACACATATAAAAAGTCTCTTCATTGCACTCATGTCTTTTAAAATACTCGCTCGTGTCTTAAACCGTTCGCGCAATAAAGAATGACTTTTTATACTTGTATCTTAAATATCTATTAAAAGTGAGAAACAAAAAAAGGGTCAACTGTCAAATTTTTCTGTTAACAAATTTTCAGTGTTTTCAAATTATTGGTACCTTTTTTACCCCCTTTCCAAGTGACGCCATTGACTTAGTGACCCATGAGCTTCTATTAAAAAAAATAATGAACAAAATTTGACCCACTTCTCAAAAAGGTTCGCCATCACTTCACTAGACTAAACTATTATTTTATAATATAGTCAAGTATCCCTACTAGGTGATTTTCAGTTTTATTAGCAAGTGTCTGGCACAGCTATGGATTCTCCTATTTCTTTTGTTATGAATATTTTCATAGAATCCTTTGAATTTGTGGCTTTAAAATCTTCTGAATATAAACCTATGATTTTTATGATACCTTCATCATTTGGGTTTATGGGCAAGATCATGTACCTAGTAGTCTCATAAATATTGTTACATAGTTTTTTGTGTTAGAAAATGAAATGTTAAACTTCCATCTCATTATTCCTAAGGCTTTATGGTATATACTGTCTAAAAATATTTGCATCATAATCATCAGGGTATAAGAGATTTAAACATCATGTTGAAGTAAAAAATCAGTCTTTGCCTGTAGCGTAATCAAGTCAAACAGAATTAATCATTTCATTTTGAATTTGCTCGTAATTTTTAGGTTAATAACAGCAAAAGCAATATGAATTTCATTTGTTTTTTGAATTATTTTGTTTTCCTTCAACTAATTTTAAACATTGATCATCAGCTGATGTTCAAGTATAAACAAACATGGCATTACCATTGGCAAAATTTTGCAAACGGTCGAGCCCTAAAAAGTATATTAAAAACCATTTTAATTAATGTAATTAATTAATATTAAAAAATGCACATAAATTACATTAAATTATTTTTATTCTTCAATATGTTCTTTACATATTCTACACCTACAATTAAAATAATACTGATTTTTTAAATGTTGTTGTCTAGATTTCCAATCGTCATATCTGTAATCAATTCCATAACAATTGCAAATTTCTTCGTTTGCTTCGATTTCTTCTGCTGCTTCTACCACAACCATATCTCGGGAATAACTGTAACAAAAAAATTAATTCTCTTAATGATTATTCAGCGACTGTCCACAACTGTCTTCAAGGCCACAGATAGAAATTTGTTTCATGGGGAATCACACCAATTTAAATTACTTTTCAAACTTGATACTACGCTGGGATGGACAAAGCATTATAAACTTTACTGCCAATTTCTCTCTATAACAGCTCATAATTTTCATGTAGTTAATCTCAATTTCGGTTGAAAGAACCTCGCACATTTCTTACGGAAATTGGAACCCAGTCAAATTGGCTGAAATTGTGATATGTTGTAGTTTATATTATCCTGATCAAAAGTCTCCCGGGTCATCTAGCTCATGAATTAACGGTTTTGAAGTTACAGAGCACGAAATGTAGGAAAGATTCATACTTCGGTTTATGGATTTTTAACATGGTAACTTCATTTTTTGTGTATGTATATTTTTTTGTTTTGATTAACACAGGTAGTTAAGTCGTTTTGCATTCATGTAAAATTATACCTGGTGTCCCATTATATTTTGACCCTTTATAAACCTATACATAAAGTCAGATAATGAAATGCGGTGTTCACCAGCCTTCTTCATATTTTTTAAAGTTTTCTTTTTGAGTATCCGTCTTTTTTTTGCCCACTTCCGGTTTAATCGTAAATAATATAGCGTATTTTCGCTATCGCCATAACTCATAAACAAAAGACAATATTCAAATGTCTCATTTAAGATAAAAATCGATGTGTTCCAGGATTTTTTCAAAAACATTTAATAAAAGATTTATCTGGTAGTTCCAGACCTCACACTCGCACTGTATATTTTTTTGTAGCATTTCAATAACATGCAGTATTCATTTTAAGAACTTATAAAACCATCACCCTATACAACAACCATGACAGGTATGGCACATTCGGAAAGGGGGAAACAATGGGCTTCCCAACTGCAAAGAAACATATAGGGTGTTCCATTTGAAATCACTATCTCAGAAAATAATGCTATGTCATTTCCGGTTAAACCGAAAGTGGACAATAAAGGCGAATACTTGGAAAAAACTAAGAAGAAGACTAGTGAACACTGCATTTCATTATCTCAATTAGTTCGAAAGTTATATAGGTTTATAAAGTTGGGTCAAAATATAATGAGACACCCAGTATAATTTCAGATGATTCACATCAATGCAAAACAACATAATTACCTGTGTTAATCAAAACAAAAAATATGCACAAAAAATGACGTTACCGAGGCTGTGTACGTGTTAAAAATACATACACCGAAGTATGAATTCTTCCTGCTTTTCGTGCTCTATAACTCCAAAATTGTTAGTTTTAGAGATTTGTGGCCAGGGAGAGTTTTGATCAGGATAATATAAACTACAACATATCGCAATTTCAGCCAATTTGACCGAGATCCAATTTATGTGGTGGGAGTGCTCAATTGACATCACGGTAGCACCCCCACTTAAAAGATTTAATTTTCAGCTGTAGCATTGCAGCTCAAATAGCTCATAATTTTCATGTAATTAAATTTCAATTTCGGTTGAAATTTGTAAGGTTGGAGTGCTCAATTGATGTCACTGTAGGATCTGCACTTAAAAGATTTAATTTTCAGTTGTAATATTGCAGTTCAAAATTTCTGATTTTGGCTCAAGGTTAGCTTGTAATCCCCCATAATTTTCATGTAGTTAAATTTCAATTTCGGTTGAAATTTGTATGGTTGGAATGTGAATTTACATCACAGTAGCACACCCACTTAAAAGATTTAATTTTCAGCTGTACTATTGCAGATCAAATAGCTCATAATTTTCATGTAGTTAAATTTTAATTTCGGTTGTTGAAATTTGTATGGTTGGAGTGCTGAATTGACGTCACTGTAGCATCTGCATTTAAAAGTTTTAATCTTCAGTTGTAATATTGCAGTTCAAAATTTCTGATTTTGGCTCAAGGTTAGCTTGTAATTCCCATGCAGTTAAGTTTCAATTTCGGTTGAAATTTGTATGGTTGGAATGTGAATTGACGTCACAGTAGCACTCCCACTTAAAAGATTTAATTTTCAGCTGTAGTATTGCAGATCAAATAGCTCATAATTATCATGTAGTTAAATTTCGATTTGGGTTGAAATTTGTATGGTTGGAGTGCTGAATTGACGTCACTGTAGCATCTGCACTTAAAAGATTTAATTTTCAGTTGTAATATTACAATAGCAAACATACCCTCTGGGGATCCAGAATTATTACCACCAAGGATAGAAAGCTATCACAACTGTTACATGAACGAAATTACTCCTACCTATCTACTGGAACTCCGACCTACTGGCCAAGCGATCCTCTTAAACTCCCAGACCTACTGGACTACTTTGTAGTTTACGGCATAACAACAGCTTATACAGATATTGTACCCAGTTATGATCTATCATCTGACCATTCACCGATTATTGCAACTATCAGCACTTCTATAATAAACGTCAATAAGCTGCCTCGTTTGCACAACACAAAAACTAACTGGGAAATATTCAAAGCTGAAGTTACTAATAAAGTACAACTGAACATTAGTCTTAAAACGGCAGACGAAGTGGAAGAAGCAACACGCACATTCATCACAATTTTGCAAGAAGCAGCCAAACTTGCTACTGCTCATCTGTCAGCCCCACAACACTCAATCAACATTCCACTGGAAATCAAGAAGCTAATTGCAGAAAAAAGACGAGCACGATCAAAATGGCAACGGTCACACATTCCTACCGACAAAACAACTTATAATCAAATTACCAACCAGTTAAAAACCAAGTTAAAAGAAATAAGGAATAACTCCTTTACAAACTATATTACAACCATAAAATCCTTACATAGACCTAAAACAACATCCCCACCAATACGAGTGGCAACTAACACAAGTCAGTGGGCCAGAAACAGTCAGGAAAAAGCAGACCTATTCGCACATTACCTAGCAACAGTTTCACCCCCTTTAACGATGACCCACAACAAACAGCACAACTTCAAGACAACAATAACGATACAACCACGCAACAGACAAATATAGAACTAGCCAGTCCCAAACAGATCCGAGATCAAATATCAATACTAAGCAATAAAAAAGCGCCAGGCATAGATATGATAACATCTAAAATACTGAAGGAATTACCAAAAAAAGGATTAGTAATGCTAACGTATATTTTCAACGCTATTATCAGGTTATGATACTGGCCTAACTGTTTAAAAAAATCTGAAATAATCCTCATACCCAAACCTGGAAAACCATTAACAGAAGTATCTTCGCATAGACCAATAAGTTTACTGTCCTCCTTATCAAAACTATTTGAGAGATTAATACTCAAACGTATCCTTCCCATCATTAACATCATCCCCAATCACCAATTTGGATTTCGTCAGGGCCACTCCACAATCCAGCAGTGCCATCGAATAGCCCATGTAATCAATGAAGCCATAGAGGAAAGCAAGTACTGCTCTGCAGTTCTATTAGATGTGCGACAAGCATTTGATAAAGTGTGGCACGAAGGCCTACTCCACAAACTTAAACAATCAATACCAGAATCTTTTTTATCACTTGCTAAAATCTTACTTAACGAATAGATTCTTTCGAGTTAAAATTAATGACGCAGTTTCTCACTTCCACCCTATAAAATCTGAAGTTCCACAAGGAAGTGTGCTGGGCCCACTCCTTTATTTAATGTACACTTCGGACCTACCAATTACAGACGTCACCACAACTGGTATATTTGCCGACGACACCATTATACTAGCTGTTCACGAAGATCCTGTAACAGCATCTGCAAACCTTCAGAATCATCTATTCCACATAGAAAACTGGCTTAAACGATGGCATATAAAAATCAATGAAACTAAATCACAGCATGTAACTTTTACAAATACAAAAGGAGCTTGTCCTCCAGTGATTATAAACAATATAGTAATCCCTACCGCAACCAATGCTACATAGCTAGGAATGCACCTCGATTCAAAACTGAACTGGAGTGAACACATACGTAAGAAAAGAAAACACATAGATCACAAAATGAAAGAACTCAATTGGCTGATTGGCAGAAAATCTAAGATGTCACTAGAAAATAAGATATTAATCTATAAAACAGTAATCATTCCAATACGGACCTATGGCATTGAGCTGTGGGACTGTGCAAGTAATACAAACATAAATATAATTCAACGTGCTCAGTCAACGATTCTAAGAGCCATAGCTGATGCACCATGGTACATCACCAACAACATGCTCCATCAAGATCTTCATATCACAACAGTTAAAGAAGTAATTCAACAGCGAAGCCAGAGACACCACCAGAACCTTGGAAATCATCAAAATACCACATTGCAACCACTCGTGCAAGACATACCCAACAGAAGATTCAAAAAGAAATGGCCAGCGGACTTGACCTGAAGTAAGACGGGGCCTTCCCATTGGGGATGACCCTCCAGGACATTCGAGGGAGGTATATGTTAATTGTCCTTCCAACCAGCAAAATAGCTCATAGATGTATTATATTCTGATTGCTGTTAAAATTTAAATTAAAAAAAAAGTTGTAATATTGCAGTTCAAAATTTCTGATTTTGACTCAAGCTTATCTCGTAACTCTCATGTAGTTAAATTTCAATTTCGGTTGAAATTTGCATGTTTGAAGTGTTAGATTGAGGTCAAGCTAGCAACCCCCATTTAAAGATTTAGACTTTCAGCTGTAATATTGCAGCTCAGAATTTCTACTTTTTTAAAGTTAACTCTTAAGTAGCTCATAATTCTCATGTAGTAAAATTTCATTTTCGGTTGAAATTTGTGTGGTGGCACTACTAAATTGACATCAAGGTTGCACGGTCACTTAAAAAATTTAATTCTCAGTTGTAATATTACAGTTCAAAATTTCTAGTTTTGGCTCAAAGTTAACTCTTAAACACTTTGAAATTCTCATGTAGTTAAATTTCAATTGAAATATGTGTGGTGGGATTGCTGAATTGCAGCCTTAAATTTCTACTTTTAGCTCAGAATCAGGCAGGAAATCAGGCAGCAGAAAGGGCTCATAGTTTCCACTGCAAATGGCACGAAATAATAGTTTTGATTTATTATATTCTTATACTTATTTAACTTCTTCAAAGCTACATTAGCTGCAACTTTTCTAGCTGATATGGAGGAAAAATTTAAATATGACGGAGCTAAGGTATCACTGCATGTGCTATCCCAAATAAGAATTTGTCCATTTATCCATGGGATAAGAGTCATTCCACCAGGTCTCTTTCCCTCGTCCGTTTTAAGTCCAGTTGGTGCCAGGACAGAAGGAAATTCGACTAATGCCAAGCTCCTTTTTAAAATATTTAAGGTTGAAATGACGGGCTTATCGACCAGTACTTTGGAGTAATTAAGTCTATGGGTACCTTGACTACCTAGTTCTGATCCACAAATACATGTGTGCGGAACACATACGTATGTTACATTCAAGCCCTAAGGCAACAGATATTCGGAAAGTATTGTTAGCTAGTAATGTTCTCAATAGCTTTTGAGTGGATGACGTTCAACCATGCACCGGATTCATTTTCACAAGAAGCTAAATATCTAGCGTTATCAATTTTATTTTCAAAATTTAAAATTGAACGGGTAGTTTTAATATTCATGAGATCCCAATTATTCTGAAAGAAAGGGACAACTGGAATAAGAGTAGCCTGGTCAGGGCATTTAAGTTTCTATTATTCCAAATCATCGTTGTAGTGCGTTTAGATCTTCTTGAAATTAGTTTTGTTTTTTGAAGAAGTTTCTAAATAAATTTGTATACTTCTTAATAAAAAGGAAACATCATAGTGTATTGTTCTGTATCTAACAGTTGTTTTGAAGGTATTTTATTTTTTCGCTTTTAATGAACAAAATAAAAAGTCATAGCATGTTATCATAGCATTACAATACGCGTTAATTTTAAGTGGAAATGTATGAGACGACCTACTTTTCTAAACTTGCTTAGACATTTATGAACCTTGGATAAAATATGGAAATGATGCGAAACAATTTAATTATTATTATCAATTTGTAAAAACATTAGAAAGTTAGATGCCGTTATGCCGCTACTTGATATTTTATATTCACGTGCAAATCTGCACAATATCAAAACTATTTTCTATAATCTTTATTCCCATTTGTGCGGCAAATTTGACGAAACAATTTGGTTTTATGCCGCCTCCTTGCAATGGAGCTAAAACGAACGATACAACATCTCTAGGTAAGAAATCAAAAATTTTTAAAAATCTGCCATCTTAACGTTTTTACATTCTATATAATTAGTAATAAATAAGTTAGTAATAAATTTTTTTGTCCTTTTCTAGTACAACAACGTCATCGTCCTCGCATGCGCTGGGCTTTTGCCCTCGCAAACCAAATATGTAAGTTGGCAATACGAAATCCTTTGACAGCTATGTTGTGTTTATATTTGGTCACATTTGGTTTATATTTACGTGCATGTGTTGATAACTTGATACGTTTGAATCAGCTGTTGTTTTATTATAGTACATGTTCAGTAAAACAAGTAATGCGACGGCCGTATTTATTAATTAGCGGAAAAGGGAAAATGTGAATTTGATTAATACACGTAAATGATTAAACAAATGATTAAGCATGTTTTATTCAAGATTTATTAATATTTAATATGGATTTCAAGAAGTGGTTGGTGCCGTCGTATACAAACGCGTCTTTGAACAGTACTAAAGTTTTATTTTATTTTAATTCTTTTTAATTTTTTACCGGGATCGGAAAAACGTGGTGGTTGGCCGATGGAAGAACTAACATTTTATTATGCAATTCTGGTACAGTACAGTATATTATCTGAACACTTATATAATTTATTTCGTGCATATTTTTGCTTGTAGTTTGATTAAAGACTGTTTTCATTATCCCTTTTTCTTTTAAGAGAAAATGTGGAACACGCACGCTTTGTTTAAAGTATAGCAGCTGATTTGATCGGTTCCTGTCGCGTCTCATGTTCGGTTTATCTGCTCGTCGCTGGTAAAGTTTCGTTTCCAGTATTGCCAATGTTATGAATGCAAATAGCGTTCCATCTTGAATAGTACGATGACGTCAGCGGTGTGGAAAAGGACGGAAAATATTTAAACTTTAAATTCGTATTATTAAGTTATCGTAATACATTTATCGATTTTATGTAGACCTGTTCATTAGATAACTGTTATACTAATGAAATATACAAGTTATGTCAAAATTTAAATTCCATGCAACGACCCTATTAAGAGAGAAACATCTCATATATCAGAGAAATATATCATTTCATTGATTCCATCCTCTTTCGCCCTATACCTTTTACACATAACTGACAGATGGAATTTTCTTTTATTTCTATATAGCGCAATGTACTATGGCTGCTTGGACCATATATAAAACTATTGCTCTCAGCTAAGTATAGTGTTGCCACATCTTCTTATACACCAATTAATTTATCGAGTAAAAACCAGATTTTCGGTTTGTTTATAATTTTTTTCTCAACAATCGGTTAATGAATGTTTATAAAATTGAACAGACAGAAGTTTGACATATCCCTTAAACATCCTTCAATCTCGATTGAAATTTGTATAGTAGGGGTGCTGAGTTGACATCCAAGTAGAAGCCCCACTTAAAAGATGTAGTTTCTGGTTATAATATTGCAACTCAAAATGTTTACTTTTGGTTCAAAGTTAACTCATAGTTCTCAAGTAGTTAAACTGAATTTCAATTGAAATTTGTATGGTGAGGGTGCTGAATTGAGGTCAAGATAGAACCCCCACCCCTTCATGTAAGAGAATTAATTTCCTGGTATATTACAGCTCAAGATTTTAGTTTTAGGTCAGAATTATCCCATTAGAAATCCTCCAGTCACCTAGGACCAGTGACTTGGACAGAATCAGAACCTGAAAAACTTCAAGAACCGGTATTTCAATCTAAGTCCCTGCCTAGGACTGAAAGACTACCTCAAGTACTTCCAGAGGGTAGTACCGAATTCTGGGTTACAGATATTGACAATTAAATACAATATATTTATACTTACTACGTGGTAATATTTGGCTTACAAGAATGGTTCATCATGCTTACAGAAGTGTAGATACCACAGGCAACAGGATTATCTTCATAAGAATCCAAATTTTTATGGACGATAGTGCTGGAATTACACTGGAATTGAGCTATATGTCTAATCAGTAAACCTCCAGCCAACATTTCTAAATCATTTAAAGTTTGTTCAAAAAATTTAGGCTGTTCCTTTAACCAATTAAAAAATCCCGTTTTGTTCTTAAGGTACACTATTACAACTGTAGCAAACTAAAATAAATTATTTATAATACCTAGTTCATTAAAAACAATTACAATAAGATCTCTTACAACAACAAGAGGTGAAGCATTTTCCATCTTAGAAATATTAGATACTAATTTATTAAAATATGCATAATTATCATATTTATTTCCAAAATTTACTGTGTCGGCTATCGAGTCAGTGTTTAAAGTTTGAAAGCCAGACTTTACACCTGCAATAAGAGCTCTGAAAGCAGGAAAGGCTATTCCAATATTATACCATAAGCCAGTCTGCATACCAGTGCATTCCCACTTATGAAATCGATTCCAAGAGTTATCACGACACTTCTCATTGCAAAATACACAACGAATACAGTGGTTGCATCTAAAATAAACAATTGTACAATAGAAATTTAAAAGTATGAATTTGAAGATTCATACGGTATGCAACTTAGAATTGTGTTCAGACAGTTATAACATTTATTAAATAATAAGTCCATGTTTTCATTTATAAAGATAGGAGCAAAGATGAACGGTTTCTCTATAAATAAAACATCACCAGGTTTCAGTTTTTTGTTAGATTTTACATGGCGTCCATTCTGCTCATCATAACTAAAAAAATAATTTTATTTATTTTATACAAGACTTTTTCATTTAAAACTAACTCTATACGAATAGCTGAAGATGCATAAAGAAAATTATTGTTGTCTCCGTCTTTTAATTTTGGTAGTTCTTCTACTGATTCACATTTCAATTCGGTTTTCTGGGGTTCTTCCATTGAAGATGTTAGTATGTCTTTTCTAGCTTTATCTAAAAAAATTCTACATGAAGTTAAAATTTTTAAGTGTGAAATAAGTCAAGTTTAATAAAAAATTTCACGGTATTTATTAAATTATAACCTGACAATATTGTTTCGAATATTGTTTATCAAAGGTAATATAATTATAAACAAACATGTCGCTAAAGGTAAATAGAAAAAATTGGTAACTAGATAAAAAGATAAAAATAATCAGAATTAAATATCTAACACTTCCAGTAACAGAGAATTAATGAGCTCAATCTGTTCATTCATTAAAGGTACCCTGAGTTTGTGTTTGAATATCTCAAAAGCTTCTAACATGTCTAATTTGCATTTGTTATTACAAAAATGTAGGAATTTAATATTATTTTGAGGAGTCATTGTGTGATTTTGTTCTAAAAGGTGTTTGGCATAATCAGCTTTTTCAGGATATTTATTTCTGTAACAACGTACATTCTTTATATCTTATTTCAAAATTTCGAAGTGTTTGTCCTATATATACCGAACTACAAAAAGAACAATTTAAACGGTAAATGCCCGATTTCATGATTATCATGTGTTCTATCTTTAGCATTAAATAAAAATGAAAAAGTGTTAGTATTGGTTTTAAAGGATATTTTATAATTCTTGGTTTTTCTTAGTATAGCTTTTTCTGATATTTTGCCAAAATATGGTATATTGTTGTGATATAGGAATCCCGCATAACAAGTATGCACGATGTGTTACCTACCTTCCAGGCGAAAGGATTTCACACTTTTTTTATTTTAAAAAACAATAAGATTTTGCATTAAAGATACACACTACAACACTATAAGATGATAAGGGATAAATTTTAAACAGATTCTTTTCGCTTGGATTTCACAACAATTTTAAGATGAATGATTTTCTGTCGTTGGTTGATATTTTTCACCCTTAGATATTTTATGGCATGTTTTCACCTGAAAATTACTAAAGGCAAAGGTAAGAAGGTATACACAAGTAACGGGTGTTCGAAAAAACTGTGGTCAAGTGACCTATGGAAAAATTTCAAACATAGGGCGCAGCTTATATGTTACAATTGGAACATAACCCTATTTATGAATGTCAGAAAGCTACGAACTAATTAATAAATGAAAATAGGTAAAATGACGTTTGACATTAGACATTAGAGCTCCAGCTGTGGCTCTAGTCACAACATACGGTAACGCTGACAAATGCAAACACCAGCCAAGACCACAGGTTTTTTTGAACGCTTATTATTTATTACTTTACTTACAGTTTTTATTATTGAATTTCAAGACAATGTTCTATTTCTTTGACGATTCATAATTTTCCATAGTAAATGGATATTTTTCAATGTTATTTGAATTTCTAAGTAAAATATTTTACTGCAGTATTGTTAACCAACTTCTAGGGTGCATTTGACACTAGAATGTTAAAGTGGGGAACTTTTTATAGAGAAGGTTTAGGCCTTTGAAATCCCAAAATTGTAACGTTTCAGCAGGGTCTGCTAGGATGTTAAAATTTAGTTTATATTTATAATTTTGGTGCCAAAATTTATGTAATTTTTGTTTGATAGGATATTAGAGTTAATTTTATGATAAGAAAAGGATGTAGCAAAATGATAAAATGTTTTTATTTGAATTTTTGTGAAGTTATGTTTGTGAGAAAATTCACGATGGTTGTCAATGAATCCTAACACTAAATTTGCATTTTAATAGCCGTGTTAGGTACCAAAATGAAGAAAAAATTCTCCTCTTTCATTTTATAACATTTATTTATTTAATTTTTTATCAACAATTTGGTTAGAAAGGCTTTTGGTGGAAAAGATGTTGTTTTGTTTCTAGTCAGAAACCAGACTAATCTAGTTCCGAACTAGGAAAATCACTAGCGATTTGCAATTTTTTCCAATTATTATAAAAACAGTACGAAAATTTAGTTACTTTCTCTTGAATTTTCATACAGAGCAAAAGTCATGTCAGTTTGTACGCTGTTTTGATAAAATTTCGAGGTTATGTTGGTGAATTTTATGTCACTTAAATGTCAACAAAGTGAGGTTATGACAACTGTCATCTTGTTTTTAAATTTTTTTTATAAGTTTTTAATTTAATTAATAATAATTAAAATGAACGATCTAAGTGAACTTAAAGTGAAATAAACAAAAGTGCAGTTTTTAAAATTTGGTATTCAGACTGTTATTATTATTTGGAGAAAGGTTTGGAATTTTTATTTTGTATGGAACGAATTAAAGGAAGGTAATGGAATCTTGTTGCAAATAACCGAATTATTTTATGTACTCACGTCATGGAAGATACTTGTTGCACCTTTAATAATTATAATTATCTTCAAAAATCACAAATAAAATCCATTTGAAGGATGACATGGAATGTGAACATCTTATCAACAAATACGCAGGTAATTTTACTATAACTATAACAGGAATCTGCTAACTTTCAAGTTAGGGTGATTAACTTTTTTGTGTGGCGCAAATAATTTTAAAATTTAAAATAATTTTCAATTTTTATTTTTTTTAATTAATAGTAATTTAAGATTGTTGGATTGATCAGATAAGAATTAAAAAGGACAACGAGAATTAGAATGTCTCTTACTTCTTATTTTGTTAAATCTATTTGACACCGAGATTTAATTTGATTTTCTTTAATTTTAATAGTTGTTTTCTTTTCTCTTCATGGAATTTTAAATTATTATTTCTTTTCTTTGTTAATAAATAAAATTATCCATTTAAATGTTTAAAAAGGAATTTATTTGTGTCTGGTCCATTAACAACGTTTTACAGATACAATTTTAATAGCTTCCTAATTAATTAGCGACCCGCCTGATTTCGTCGCATGCATTTATGGAACTTGTTTTCCAGTTTAGAAATTATAGCCGGAGAATTTTTTATAAAGGTAAGTGATATTTAGTTGTATATATTTTCAGACTGTTTTACCATGATTTTGTGTTTGTGAATTTCAACAATAACAAATTTATTTTGCAATTTATAACCTTTCATCTTTCATCAAGTGTTTGAGGGTTTATTATTCACTACAATTAATTTCTTCTTTCTTATTGACAATCCTATTATCACATCACATTTGATAGCTAACCTATATAATCTTTTTGTTTAATTAAAGTGTCAAATCATATTCGGATTGTAATGATTTACATGTGCTAGTTGTTTAATGGTTGATATCTATTTGCTAAAATCTTGCTGTGTTAGTGGAATAGTTAAAGCTCTGTGTACTAATGATCTATAGGCTGCTAGTTTATGTGCTTTATGGTGACAGGATTCATTTGGTATTATGTCAGTTTGTGTTTTTTTCCAACACTAACACTTTTTCATTTTTATTTAATGCTAAAAATAGAACACATGATATCATGAAATCGGGCATTTACCATTTAAATTGTTATTTTTGTTCTTTGGTATATATATTGGGCAAACACTTTGAGATTTTGACATAAGATATAAAGAACACCTACGTTGTTACAGAAATAAACATCCTGAAAAATCTAATTATGCCAAACACCTTTTAGAACAAAATCACACAATGACTCCTCAAAATAATATCAAATTCCTACATTTTTGTAATAACAAACGCAAATTAGACATTTTAGAAGCTTTTGAGATATACAAACACAGACTCAGGGTACCTTTAATGAATGAACAGATTAAGCTCAGTAATTCTCCGTTACTGGAAGTGTTAGATATTTAATTCTGATTATTTTTATCTTTTTATCTAGTTACCTATTTTTTTTCGTATTTACCTTAGCGACATGTTTGTTTATATTTATATTACCTTTGATAATGACAGCTTAGCTGTCGAAACAATACTGTCAGGTTATAATTTAAAATATATACTGTGAAACTTTTTATTCATCTTTATTTATTTCATGATTATGGAGTTCCACAAAGTAAGGCTAGTAGCAAACAAAATTTTAAAAAGTTTTAATGTTACCTTTATCTTTAATGTTCGAACTTGTTTCAACAAATTCTAAAGCTTTTATGACCGCATCGTTTAATTCCTTCTTTAAATCCATCTTTGCGTAGCATTTAACTTTACGAATATATATTTTCAATGTGATCTTTTCAGGACAATCAGAATTTTTACAGTAAGTTATGTCTTTTAAACAATTCTAAAAACCGAAATCAATTATACATTTCAACTTTAAATTAGCATGTGACATTTATACTTTAAAATCGTTCGTCATATAAAATACAGCTGATCTGTTAGCTAATATCACACTGTATGTTTCAGTATTGCATTCAGCATTGCAAAGAGCTTTCGTATAAGCTTCTATACTCTCTTTAAATTTCTTCTTTGCATAAAGCTTATTCCCTTGAACCTTTAATTCTTCAGCCTTGATATTACTTTTTGGATACTGCTTTTCCATATGTAAATCTAACCATTCTTCAACAGATTTCCTTAAATAAAAACATCTTTATTTTGGATAACATAAAATATGAAAAGGTATCAGAATTAATTGAACCTATACCTGTTATTACTGTTAAAGAATGTTTGGAACATTTCAAATTCATCTGCACCTTGTATAATTTTGCTGGAATATAAATTAACTAATGTTTCCATTATAGTCTTTAATTGATGTGGTGGTCTTCTTTTCTGTCTTTAAGATTAAAATTGAAGTAATTATTACAAATATTTATTATAAAATACTGTGACAGTATCAAAAACATAAAATTGTGAGGTTATACCAACACATACAAACGTCAAATTAAAAAAATAAACAAAGTAGTGGCTTATGACACTAATGTAGAATGTCAACGGTAAAATATGCATGTCGGTAATATAAGCACGCTGCTATTAGGAATCCTATCGTTCACGTTTTGATATTACCAATGCCCAATAAAGAAGGCATTAATATTACTTATTAAACAGGTAATGATAATTTCATCATTCATAATTGAATAAATAATAGTATATTTTTTAAGTCTATTACTTTGAGATCTTTTAATAGTTTCATCACCATTTTAATTGTTTGTTGAAATTATGTTTTAACACCAAAAATTTTATTCTCACAGCACTTTAATTAATTATTACGCGATTTTATTTATTTTAAAACTCCACACCTGACAACACTGTAACGTTCTTTTTCATAATAACAAAAGTGCTGGTTCAATCGTCTATTAATAAGAAATATTTATTTACAAACACTAATGAATACACTATAAATTAACGCTATGATTATAAACCATTAAAACTATTATTTACAGACTATGAATTTCTAATATAACATTTATCTTTACAGTTAGTATTTATTTCGTGAAACACAGTTAATGGCTCGCTGTTGACTGCCTCTTTTTATCGGCGAAGTCGGTTATATACCCTCCTACAAACGTACTAGAAGCCGCTAGAAACTACTATATATTTCTAGAATAAACGCGTCTCGTTCACATGCTTGGTGCGATGAGTCATTCTCTCGAATGCCGTAGAATATTCCATTTGTTGTTCGAGAAGAGGTTCTTTCTTTTTCTCTCTTGTTACACTGCCCCCCTCTTCAAGTCTGTTCTGTCCCAGAACAGGTTTTATGCTCTGGTTCCTGTAGAACGGGTTATGACGATATCGACAGTCTTCACCTCGACTACACGTTCCATTACGGTAGAAGTAACAGTCTACACTCTTCGTTGGCCTTAATGCGGGCTGTGGATCAAAACTGCAGACGAAGATCTTGACGTCCGTACCTCTAAAGACAACTTCCAACATGTTTCGAACGATTCTCCAATCCAGCTGGTCCCGCCCACAGCCGAGTTTGGGAACTGCCAATTTGTTAATACCCCTGGTAAGCAACTCGATCCTCAAGTTCCATAATGCCCTCCACAAGTCGGCGTAACTCGGTTTCTGGTAGTAAAACTGCTTGGTTACCAAGTAGTAAATGGATCGGTCATGATCAGGCAAGCGTAAGGATTTCCCAACAGAGGGATTTTGTTCTCGAAGTTCATTCAGCCGTCCAAATTTATTTCTAAACACTACTGCGATCCCCCTGGACATACGGAGATCCTCGGAGACACAGTGGGCAATGGAATAATCACCAGGGACCCGGAAGAGATCTTGTTGCATCTCAGTCGTGACTCCGAATCGCGCTTTTCTAGTTCCAGAAAACGCAGCCATAAATTCTCTGAAGGTTGGCTGATCATCTCCAGGCCTTACGGTATCGATAGCCACCTCAGCCTCATCTTCCCGATCCGGGACTGCGTCATTATTTCCCTCATAGTGCGCCAGACGATTGGAGTGTATCACCTTTGGTTTCCCTCTTGGCAATTTCTGGATGCGATAAATCAAGTCATTTATTCGTTTCTTCACCTGGTATGGGCCCTCCGAATTCCGCTGTAACTTTGGAGAATAGCCAGGACGTCTTTGCGGTTGTATAACCAGACAAGCTCTCCAGGTTGAAACCCTCCTTCTTGGGCTCTCACATCGTACGTAGCCTTCATCCGGTCACTCGCGATTCGACTATTGTTTCGGGTTCGATCGTGAATATCCTCCAACTTCTTCTTTAAGTTGATGACATAATCATTGCCGGCTACCTCCTGCTCTATAGGTGGAGACCCAAATTCCAAATCACACGGTAACCGTAACTCGCGTCCAAACATCACAGACGCTGGTGACTGACCGGTTGTTTCGTGGACCGATGCACGATAAGCCATTAGGAATAAATGCAGGTATTGGTCCCAGTCTCGTTGATGATCGGAGACAACCTTGGCCAAATATTTGCCCATTGTCCGATTCATGCGTTCTACCATTCCATCGGACTGAGGATGTAACGGTGTGGTCCGAGTCTTGCGAATGCCCAACAATCGACAGACTTCTCCAAAGAGTACAGACTCGAAATTGCGGCCTTGATCCGAATGCAGCTCCATTGGCACTCCGAAGCGACTGAAGAACTCTTTGACTAGTACGTCAGCAACAGTCGCAGCTTCCTGGTTTGGTAGGGCATATGCTTCTGGCCATTTGGTAAAATAGTCCATTGCCACTAAGATGTATTTATTCCCATCGTCGGTTTCGGGAAATGGTCCGGCAATATCTATAGCTATTCTTTCCAGAGGACTACCCACATTGTACTGCCTCATAGGTGCTCTTCGCTTCCCCAAGGGTCCGTTACCCGTGGCACATAGTTCGCATTTACGGCACCACTCTTTCACGTCTTCTTTACAATTGACCCAGTAAAAACGCTCTCTAACTTTCTCCAAAGTCTTCTTCACACCGAAGTGTCCTCCTGAGGCACCGTCATGGAGATGTCGCAATACTGTAGCCACTCGGCTTCTTGGAAGCACGAACTGAGACCTAATGGTGGTGCCATCTTCACTCTCCAGTACTCGCTTTGGGAGATTGTCTTCCACCTTCAAGAACTCCCATTGGGCCCAATATGCTTTAAGCGTTCTGTTGAAAGGGCTGACGGCCTCCCAGGCAGGCCTTTCTCCCACGCGCTTCCATTCCAGTACCATTTTTAGTTCGGGATCAGCCTTCTGCTGTCGTTGCAATTCTTCCGGCAACCAATTGTCGTTGACGATGGTAGTTCTTAATACTTGGCAAACCCTCTCTTCCAAGCGAGAGCAATGACGGCAATCCGTTGGACAGGGTCTTCTTGAAAGAGCATCGGCATTTCGATGACTAGTGCCCGCTCGATGTTCTGTGTCAAAGTCGTATCCTTGTAGTCGCTCGATCCACCTTGCGACCTGGCCTTCAGGATTACGGAATAGAAGCCATTTCAACGCTGCATGGTCCGTCCTCAATAAAAACTTCCATCCGTACAAGTATTTGTAGAAGTGCTCAACGGACTTCACGACGGCCAATAGTTCTTTTCTGGTCACACAATAATTCCTTTCGGCTTTCGACAAAACCTTACTAAAATAGCCGATGACCTTTTCTTGTCCATCCTGTACCTGAGAAAGTACACCCCCAATGGCCAGATTACTTGCATCTGTGTCAAGTATGAATTTCCCTTCTGTCCGTGGATAGCTCAATATTGGTGCTGTTGTCAAGGCACGCTTCAACTGTTGGAAAGCCGTTTCGCACTCTCCGCTCCAAACATACTCGCGACCATCTTCAGTTAACCTTGTTAGAGGCTTCGCTATATTGGCAAACCCAGGAACGAAACGCCTGTAGTAGGTACACAATCCAAGAAAACGACGAACTTGGCGTTTATCTTTTGGGGTTGGCCACTCTTGGACTGCACGGATTTTATCGGGGTCGGCTGCCACTCCATTTTGTGATACGACATGCCCGAGATATTTCACCTCCCTCATGAATATGTGGCACTTTTTCGGACTCAATTTCAGATTAGCTGTACGCAGTCTCCGGAACACTTCCTCCAGATTTTTCAGATGTTCACTGAATGATCTTCCAACTACGATCACGTCATCCAGATAGACCAGGCAAGTCTTCCACGACAGCCCCCTCAGGATGGTCTCCATTAGACGCTCAAAGGTGGCCGGAGCGTTACATAGACCGAATGGCATAACTGTAAACTGCCATAGTCCGGAACCAATAGTGAACGCAGTCTTCTCTCGGTCTTCAGGTTCCATTTCAACTTGCCAATAACCACTCTTTAAGTCCAAAGTCGAAAACCATCGTGAACCAGACAGGGTATCTAACGTGTCGTCGATGCGTGGTAAGGGATAGCTGTCTTTCTTGGTCACGTTATTGAGCTGCCGATAGTCCACACAAAATATCGTTGACCCGTCCTTCTTACTGACCAGGACCACCGGTGATGCCCATGGACTGCTGGATGGCTCGATGACCCCTTGTTCTTCCATATCGGTAATAATCTTCTCGGCTTCTGCTCGCCTTGCTAGAGGTAGACGCCTCGGCTGCTGACGGACAGGCATAGAGTTGCCTGTATTGATTTTATGTTTTACTATATCTGTTCGTCCCTTCTGGCTATCGTCAAGAGCGAAGATATCTTGGTATCGGTGAACCAAACCCTGTACCTCTTTCACTTCCGTTCTGTTAAGGTCTTCGCACGAACTAGTAACCATACCCACTAATTTACCACCATGGTCTTTGGGCGCTGGTTTTGGAACATCAGCCATACACCTGGCTACTCGGAATACTGGCACACACTGTCCCACAAGAGTACTCTTCTTCAATGTCACCGGATCCATATTAACGTTCATAATTCTCACCGGTACTATCTTTCCAACCTTGATCAGCGCTTTTCCCACCAGTATGCCACTATGGATCTTCTTATCACAGACAGGCTCCATCATTCGCACACATCCTACCCGAAGATCTCCATCCAAACCTGCCTCGACAACCATCTCGCTTTGACCCGGCAATATCACATCTTCAGTCAGCAAAACCCTTACAACCGGATCTTCTCGTGGGTGCAACGGAAGTTCTTCGTTACCGACCTTCAAAACACCCTCTTTCAAATCCAACGTAAAACCAAATTTTCTCAGGAGGTCCATTCCCAAGATGAAGTCATCAGTGATATCGGCTACCAGCACCTCATGTTCACGTTCTTCACTTCCAATGCCAATCTTCATCTTCACCACTCCGCGTGTTGGTATCACTTCACCTGTTGCTGTACGGAGTTGAGTAGTTGTCGGTAACAATTTAATACTTGATTGTAGAACATCAGGGCGTACGATGGATTTTGTCGCCCCCGTATCAATAATTAGTGGAACAGTTCGGTTAGCAATCTTTCCATCTACAAACAAACTGCCGTTACTATTCTTTGATGTTACGGCATGGATCGTGATCTCCGGGGCATCTTCACTCGCAGTCAACGTTCGCCCCCTCTTGCCAACCCCTTTTAACTTTTCCGACGGTTGTACATTTCTTATTTTGGGACAACGGCGTTCTACATGTCCTTGTTCGCCGCAGTTCCAACAACGAGGCCCTCGAACTTCTTGATGATTCTTCTTACGGCTTTCTTCCTTCCGAAGAACTCTCAGTACTAACTCCTCTAGGTGATCCTTAGAACCTTCTTCTTCTTCCACAACGGCTCGAACACGCCCGTGACCTCGGGACGCTTGTTTTGCAGCTTCAAATTCTAAGGCGTGAGCAAGCGCATCATCAGTTGTTCTTGGTCGTACCAGCCTCAATGATTGTTGTGTTTCCCCGTCTCTTAACCCATCAATGAAGGTCTGCACAGCCAGTTGTCCCAGAAATGAATCGGGTGCCGTAGGGTACGCCAATCGGACAAGCCGCGCAACATCGGCTTCAAACTCCTGCAGGCTTTCTCCATTCTTCTGGATACGATTCTGCACTTGCGTGTGATACACTTGTTGAAGATGCGCGTCTCCATATCTCATCTCCAATCTAGACACTAACAATTGGTAATCATTTTCCTGTCCTGCTGGGATTGTTTGCAGGACGTTCAACGCGTCTCCACGCAAAGCCACAGTTAAAGAAACGGCCTTTTCCTTGCCTGTCCATCCGTTGGCCCCAGCGGCCGCCTCTAATTGTTTGTAGTAGGTGGACCAAGGTATCTTTCCATCGAACGTGGGTGGTTTTACTTTTATCCCTACGGCAGGAACCTTTTCTTCTTTAAATTGTTTCTTTACTTCATGAAACGGCCACTCAGAAGTTGAGGGAAACCGTAGTTGCCTCATTCTATCTTCCAGCATTTCGGTCATATCGTCTTTCTTAGTTGTTGGTGGTAATTGCATTTGGGATATTTTCTCTTCTACCATCTTTATTACCCTATCATGTTCCGGCAATCTACCTTCCAACAGTCCTAACGCGCTGGCATTCTCAAAAAATTCTTCGAAAACTTTGTCTTCCAACGCTTTGACATTTTCCAGCAATTCTCCTTTAAGCCTTCTAGAACTTTCTTCAGACTTTTCTAGTAATTCTTCTTTAAGCGTTCTAGAGTTTTCCAGTAAATCTTCTTTAAGCATTTTAGAATTTTCAAAAACTTTTTCTTCCAGTGCTTTAGTATTTTTAAGTAATTCTTCTTTTAAAATTCTAGAATTCTCTTCGGACTTTCTAGCATTTTCTTCGGACTTTCTAGCATTTTCTTCGGACTTTTGCAGTAATTCTTCTTTTAAAATTATAGAATTCTCTTCGGACTTTCTAGCATTTTCTTCCATTTTACTTAATAACAAATTAGTATCAATTGCGGGTCCAGGTATTTCAAAGAGGAAACTTTCAGGATCTTCTTGCTGCTCCAAAAGCCATTCTCTTAGCCGATTTATTAACACACTTTTAAGGCCCGTTGTGTCTAAATCTCGTTCTTCAAGTTCGTGTTTTAAGTCTATTACTTTGAGATCTTTTAATAGTTTCATCACCATTTTAATTGTTTGTTGAAATTATGTTTTAACACCAAAAATTTTATTCTCACAGCACTTTAATTAATTATTACGCGATTTTATTTATTTTAAAACTCCACACCTGACAACACTGTAACGTTCTTTTTCATAATAACAAAAGTGCTGGTTAAATCGTCTATTAATAAGAAATATTTATTTACAAACACTAATGAATACACTATAAATTAACGCTATGATTATAAACCATTAAAACTATTATTTACAGACTATGAATTTTTAATATAACATTTATCTTTACAGTTACTATTTATTTCGTGAAACACAGTTAATGGCTCGCTGTTGACTGCCTCTTTTTATCGGCGAAGTCGGTTATATACCCTCCTACAAACGTACTAGAAGCCGCTAGAAACTACTATATATTTCTAGAATAAACGCGTCTCGTTCACATGCTTGGTGCGATGAGTCATTCTCTCGAATGCCGTAGAATATTCCATTTGTTGTTCGAGAAGAGGTTCTTTCTTTTTCTCTCTTGTTACATTATGTATGCTTGTACTATCTGGGGAACAGGCTCAAAGACTCACCTAGCCAAAGTTCAGAGATTTCAAAATAAAGTGTTGCGTTTAATTCTAAATGCACCATGGTACATAACAAATACGCAAATACACCGTGAAATAGACCTCCCAACGATACGTGAGTAAATATTCAAAACAGCGAAAAAATATTACAACAACATAACAGAGTGCCCTAGCGCCACACTATATGAAACAGGCAGGAAACTCATCCATAGAAGACTGAAAAGAAAATTAGCCCAAGAAATTTACCTATCACCAACATCGGCAGGCAAGAAGAAAGTGATGACTAAAATTCCATAAAAGTTAACAATGTAATAAAAGTGAAACAATCTAATTCTAGTTATCAGTTAATTTGAAGTGACGAAGGCGCTTTAAAAGTGGTTCTCATGAATGCGATTAAAGAAGTGAGTGAGTGTCAATAGTGAACTCAGCTGTGAATAGCAACGAATTGCTGAACCGGCTAAATAACTTGGAAAAAAAATTCAGAATAAGCCATCATTTCATCCCATTTCGTCCACATGCGACCTAACCTATAACCTAAGCTGTAACCTAACCTGTAAAGTAATCTGTAACCTAACCTGTAATTTAACCTGTAGCCTAACCTGTAATCTAACATGTAACCTAACCTGTAACCTAATCTATAACCTAATGTAACCTGAGATTTAATTTAGGTTTGTGTTGTTGACCAATTTATACATTTTTTTACACAAAACATGCATTTTCAGGTAGGGAGGGGGAATTAACATGACTCCCCGTCCAAAAAGGTTTTTGGCGATTATCTCGAAAACTACTGCCCTCCTCTCCAAATTCCACTATAAACACTATTGTTCAACGCGATGAAACGCATCGAATGGTATAATAGCATGAACAGCTGCGGGTAGCGGACCTAAACTAAAGAACAGCCCATTTTTACAGTGTATAATAAGCTCAGGTTGACAAATTTTCTAATAAAAATCACTAAATTGCTATTTTATTTTTATTAATAGAATTAATTGTACAGAGTTACTAATTACAATTCGAAAATGTCACGTAAAAAATTTTGCCAATACTTTTTTGCGGATTTTTTAAAATTTAATTTCAAAGATATAAATGCTAGCGACTTTACATCTATACATATTTCTGCAGCATCCCTGAATAAGTAACAATGCGACCTACTTATTCACAGTGTACAACATGTGCAAAAAAGATGTTGTGATCTTCTTATGGCCTTGACCTGTGATCTATTATAAGTCGCAGATATGCAGTTTAAATAAATCTTTAATCCTTCCGATTCAGAAATCAAGATGAGAGCAGCAACACTATTGGCAGCTTTACCGGCATATTCTTCTTTCTTAGTACTGTTGGAAATACAATTCAGGCAAGTTAAACAGTAAGCCAATTGAACAATAAGGAAAGTTTTTTCATTATTGCTCAACTGGCTTACTGTTTACATGAATTACCTGGATTGTATTTCCAACGTACTAAGAAAGAAGAATATGTCGGTAAAGCTGCCAATAGTGTTGCTGCTCTCATCTTGAATGCCGTGCCATATTTCTTAAAGTAAGTACTGATGGTGCGCTGTAAAGAGAGTTAAACCATGATGCATATTGGTTTTTGTGTTGCTGACCTATTTTGTAGCATATTTGGTTATTTAATTAATTAGGTAAAACTTCAATCGTCTCTTGGTATGCCTTTTGGTCTTAGACTATGCATCAGAACTGATCCACCAAATCGGCCAACTTATCCAAACTATGGACAAAGACGAAAAACTCACTAAAGCAACCCGAATTGTATCAAGCGTAGTGTTACTATTCTTCACTTTTTATTGGTTCATTTTGTACTGATCCACTTTTTCTCTCGCCCTGTATTGATCCACTTTTTTCGCTATGTATTGATTTCGCCTTTTTGTCGGGTATTGTTTCAGATTTTTCGCTCTGCATCGATTGACTTTCTTCACATTGTATGAGCTCACTCTTTGCACTACCCTTTGATTCATCTTTTATACTGTGTACTGACTCACTTTTTTCGCCATGTACCGATTCTTCTTTTTCACGCAGTTTGCTGATTCAGCAGTTATTACGTTGATTTCCTGCTCTAAACTTTTATCCACAGCATCAGCTTGTTCCTTTTCTAATGTTGAGGTATCAATGTGTAATTGTGGACTGCCGCATGCTTTTATAAGATCTTTTTAGTATTATTTATCTGTATTTAAAGTTATTCATATAAAGTACCTACAATAGATCTTATAATAATAATAATAATAATTGGGTCGATGAAATCAAAAATACTCCCTACTAAAAACTCACATATGAATTACGTAATTTTTTATTTCCATAATTCCATTTTTTACTAAACAAAGAACAGCTTAAAAACTAAAGATGTTTGTATTTAGGTTTCAACGAAGGCCTTCACAAACCTATTCCCACTCAGAAGTATCTCGTGTTTCTGTGCTAGCGGTACCTTTATCAGCTGGTTGAAAATGTTCAGTTTTCCGATCATACGTGCCTAAAAACTCACCGCAGTATTTACAGTACAAATAAAAAACACTACTGCCACCAAGCAAAAATCGGATAAGACACAATGGTGAACAACCTAGCAAACAGAGTGCTCCTAATGACGATTGCGTTATTTTATTTCGGTGTTTCTTAATGAGAGGCTGTCCCGATTTATCACAAAACAAACATCTTAGAGGCGATGTACCTGACGTACAATTTTCGGGACTTGCTGTGTTTGTCTCGCTATGCTTTTCAGTACTGCTATCTAATATTCCTGTACTTCCACTCTTACTTTTATTTCGTCTTCTAAAAAGAAATTCACTTCTGGTGCTGCTTTTACTTCTTTTACTGCGAAACAATCTACTACTGCCACATATTCTACTCGTGCTCTTACTCAATCCTCTTAACTTTCCTAGTCCATCTTCTCTGGTACTACTTCTCTTTGTTTTAGGATTTGTTTGGCCCTCATACGTATAATAATTAACAGCTTCTTGCGGATGTCTTAATAAAAGGTGTTCTCCCAAAGATCCAACCTTTTTGTAATTGATTTTTTTACCGCATATCTTACATTTAACAGTAGTTGAAGACCCCATCTAATGTACGCGATGCTTCAGAATAGTAGAATTTTTTATTTTTCTCGCCAGCATCACCGAATGCAATTAGTTTTTTTATTTATTTTAAAGTTTAATTTATATTAAGTTTAACTGTTTTAAAATTTATGATTCAACCCATGTGGTATTTAAGGGAAGTTAGAGATAAATACTTGATAATTTTGATAAAAGTAAATTTATGGAAATGTCAGTTAATATGTATGTGCCACGACCTTCTAGATTTCACGAGACGAAGTCTCTTATCCGGCCTGGGCACATTTACGATTTTCCATATAATCTTTTGTTTCTGAGAAAACGCAAGATTTCGCCGTTTTTGCGCTAGCTGACACGCTGTACTAGAGTCACTACATCTAGTCACCTAGCCCGCGCTGGTCGATCAGAGTACCGCAAAACCCCGCCATATTGGGGCAAAAGAAGCACGAAATTGTTCGAAATTATTTGTATCTGATTGCATTTAATCAAATCCACGTTTACTTTAAAAGGTTTTTCTTATTCTGAAAGATCAAACCTCTGATATGTCAAATATGTAAAACGTGGTTTTAATTTGTTCATTATTAAAAATCACCCTTCTCTGTCCCAATATGGCGGTGTTTTGCGGTAGTCTGATCGAACAGCGCGACCTAGGTGACTAGATGTTGTGACTCTACGCTATACTAGAGTCACTGCATCTAGTCACCTAGGCCAGCTGGTCAATCAGAGTACCGCAAAACGCCGCCATATTGGGGCAGAGAAGTGTGATCTTTAACAATGAACAAATTAAAACCACATTTTACGTATTTGACATATTAGAGGTTTGAACTTTCAGAATAAAAAAAACTTTTTAAACTAGACGTGGATTTGATTAAATGCAATCAGATACAAATAATTTCGAACAATTTCGTGTTTCTTTTGCCCTGTAGTAACTCTAACAGCTTTCGCTATAGCCCCTTTACTTTCAAATAGTAACGACAACCATTGATCTCACCGCTGGAGCAAAATCACGTTGGCGACATTGAATGTTACCAGATTTGACATTCTGTCGCAATAAATCTTAGGTTTAATGATAATCATGTACAAAAATATTCACAGTGTAACATTAATTTGATAATGGGCATTCATGTTCTGTAAAAATGACCATATTAATATGACATATACTTCTGTAATTCTAATTTTTGGATAACTTTTTATTAAAATTCCGCAACACCATGCATGTAGTAATTTTTTGTTTATTAAAGTTTGTATCAGGTTTACTCCACGATGTCGCTACTATATGAAATAGAGGGGCTATAGCTTTCGCATTGTGGTGTCGCCATCTGTCTGCTACATCAGCGTAGCGAACGAGTGGATTGATATTACACGAGTATGGATAAATCACTTTTCTAATGCGTCCCAAGCAGCATTTTTAGTCTTCGCTACGTACCAGAAACTACCGGTGGAACTATTAAGTGTTTGCTACTATTCGCAATCACGTAACTGCTACGGTTTTATTACGTGCCTGGAACCAAAATGGGGAACAATTTTTGGGTTGCAAATACGTTGCAAAATTTGCGTTTGAAAAATCATTTTAATGTGATTCTCCTGGGTGCCAAAAAACGTAAGTTTTACTTTCAATACTACTGTAAAGTTCCGTTACTTTAAAACAGGGGTTCCCAAAGTGTGGCCCGCATATCCTAAAATTGCAGCCCGCGATGTCAGATCATTCGCGATCTTGAACTGATAGAGATAATTTGCATTTTTACAAAATCAATAAGTTTTATCTGAGAAAAAGACTTTCCCAATCATGAGTATTAATAAGTCCAAAATGAGATCAAAATTAACTGATGGCCATTTGCAAGCGGTGTTATAAGAATACATTCAACGGACTGAGAACCAAAACTCAATGATATTATTAAAAGTAAACAACAACTGCCCAAGTTACACACTTGATTGATGATTTTTTCTTTTTTTTATTTGAAATTATTTAGTTATTTTTGTTCAATTATTTTTGAAATGTGTTAATAAACCGTTTGTAATATCAAGTATTTATTGTCATAAACAAAGAACTGTTATAAAATTAGTATAAATCTTTCCCTTATGTCTTTTTATCGACTTGAACGTATTTTTCCATAAAAATTTTTGATTTGGCCCTCCAAATAATGTTTGAATTTACAATTTGCCGCACCTAGGCAAAAATTTGGAAACCCCTGCTTTAAAGGGTTAAGCAATGGTTTCAGACAGGTGTCAGGAACCTTCAGTACTACTTTAAAGTAGCTTCGGACATGTTACTGCTACAATCATAATACCACTTTGAAGTTGCAGCGACTTTAAAGTAATTATACTAAGTGGCAATACTGTTCTACATACTTTAAAAGTTATTCAGAAGTAATGGGACTACCTAATTCCAATAAATAGTAGAAACGACTACATAATTACTAAAATATTCGGAATTGAAGTAATTAAACCTATAAAATCATAAATTTAGTTGCAGCTACGTGACAACTACTAAATCAAAATTCCGATCTCAGTTACTGCTACTTAGATGCTGCTTGGGGTAGAATATGCTATTTTTCGTGTACTTGACGGAAAGTACGCAAATCTTAAACATACAAATTTATTCTAAAATAATTTTCGTCAGAGCATGTAAGTTTAACGTTTATCATGACAACAACGTTATAGATAGCAACCAGTAAACAAATAACAATAACAAAGGATGTTGCTAACTAGGTAAGTGGCTGTTAACTAAAGAAAACTATTGCTAAGCGGAAAAGTAGCACTTTTCTTTACAGATTTCTATCAAACAAAGTCGCTTTCTTCCATTAAGTACACGAAAAAAAGTATATATTTCATACTGTGTATTATCTATGTTTACGGTAGCGATTACAGTCCGGAAAATGCGATTTTACGGTCTAGTATGACTGTAAACTTTTTACCGGACTCAAATAAAATAAATCAACTGAACAATGCTTTAGTATTCAGTTACCATAGACACTCGTTCTATGTTTTGAATTCGACTCTAGTTGCCATAGATGCTCGTTGTTCATAGATGTTCATATTTTAATAGCTATTTACGTTATAAGTCCTGGAAATGGAATTTTACAGTCGAGTAAGATGTTACGAACAAGACGACGAAGGAGCCGAGTCCGGAACATCGAAACGAGACTGTAAGAATATTTCCAGGACGTATGACGTAATGCGTTTTATTTCATATTGCAATTATTGGATTAATTAAAAAAAATTATATAAAATAAATTTCTGAATTTAAAATATGGATATCTATAAACAACTACTCGCAGAAAGGTCGGTACTCAGAGTGCGGATTTTGACAGCGGATCTGCGAAATCATTTTCTTTTGCGTCTGTCTAGTACTCATAATGCAGATTGATTTGTGCTGCTTTGTAGTTTCTTTTATCTTGGCATGTTGGCTCACAGAGTAGACTAGGTTAACGTCAATAACACTGGCTCAATTTTTTGAACTGTCGTATCACATCGTATGCAATCTATCAAAGTTTTAAAAGGTTTTTCACAACTCCAATTGTTAATTATTAAACTACTATTAGCAAATACCCCTCTGATAGCAAAAGTGTGCACGACATTAGTTGCTGCTTAAAAGATTTTTCACAACTCCAATTAATATTTATTAGAGAATCAAATCTACCTAATGTGTACCATAAAATGTACCTAGATCAAAATACAGTTACAAAATTTTAAAAGTATTGAGATATCATATCATCTAATTGAAAATCTGTTGTAACACATTAAGAACATTTAATAGGCTACGATAGGCTCCGGAAGCTTTCAAATAGTCAAATAGCACTTATATGTAATATTCATGCAATAAAAAAATAGATACCTACTCATGCTACGATATTAGTTTTATTCATGCTTCTTGGTTACAGATAATTTTATCAAGTTAAAGTAGAAAAATAGGAGTACGATTGTCTTAATACACATTTATTAACCTCACTTTATAAAAGGTTTATAAATATAAAAAAGTATATCAATCAGTTAGATTGTTTTTGTAGTAGAACATGGTTTATTTAACCCATGTTACAAGTCCAGGACAGGTTTATCCATTTTTTTAGAGGAGTTTATCTTTCTTTCTTTATATGGGGGTTTGACGATAATTAACGTAGAAAAGAATTTTCTTGATCCTACTAAGCTGAAACGAAACTAAAACTGAAACTAAAACGAGTCATTATTGTAATGTCTATAATAGTACATTTAAGTTACAATTTCCTGTATTTGCAAAATTTGTTAATCTTTGTGAAGGTATTGGCTTTGCTGATATGCTTCAATTTTTCCAAATATTAATTTTATTACAATATCTTACACCGTTGTATGAAAGCAGGCACTTGGAGTACTGTATTCTGGACAAGAGTGAGTATAGTTTGATTTCATTTATGTTCTCATTTGTATGGGAACTTGCAAAGCATCGCTTGACCTTAAAAACGTGTAAACAGATTTCTTTATTTAAGTTTTTCATTTATTGTAAATATTTTTCTATGTAAACTGCATATGTATGAGTTACCTTGGGTAGCTATGTAGTCATTCCTTGTATAGGCATAGCTGGAGTTAATGAGTTTTTATTGTAATTAAGTTTTAATGAGATTTTTGACCGTTGGTCGTTTTCGTTGATTTTCTCGGTTATCGTTTAACTTAGACTTAAACTCCGGTAAAAAAATTCAGTCGATAAAACGCATTGGCAGTGTCCATGCTCGACTCCAGACCAAAAATCTGCAAAATAAAGTAAAGTTAAGTGATAACCACATGTTTTTTTTTGTAAACAAACTGTTGAATTGAAGCTGTCTGTATTACCAGCGTACAGAAAATACATTTGAGTGGATTCATTGACGTTTATATACAAGGTAAATCGAAAATAAAAGGATTTGGTTCACATTAGGAACAACAAAATCATAGACAATTTTTTTTAATAAATTCAGAATTTATTTTTCTTATTTGAGAGTGTTTTCAATAACAAAGTTGTAACATTTAAACAATTTCAATTTGTTAAATTCACAAAAATAATTAATTTTTCGTTAGATGAATTTATTTTGTATAATTGTAAATATTTTTATAAATAATAACCATACATTTTAAAAAATTGCAGTTTTATTAATTTAATAAAAATGTTATTAAAAGTTCGTGAGTAAGACAGTTTGACAGTAAACGAATTGATATCTTTTTGGTACAAAGTAAACATGCCTTTCAATTTGAGCGGTATATTTGAATGCTACCAATAGAAAGGTTTTGTTAAAAATAGGGGGTAGTTGTAGGCGGTTTTAATTAATATATCTGTTCAGCGTCCCGAGTACCCGGGCCGCTGAACAGATATAGTTAAAAAAAAATCAAGGCAGCACAGATTGTTCTGATTGGTTTTATGTGAAAGTTAAATTTACAATAGAACATTTTTAGAAATGAATTGTTAATTCATTATAAATAATGGCACTTCGAGAAATGCTAGTATAAATAATAACCATACATTTTAAAAAAATTCAGTTTTATTAATTTGATAAAATTGCCATTAAAAGTTCGTGAGTGCGATGTTTGTAAACGCATTTATTTTGTCTGTGAATTATTAATAAAGCAATGAATTTACATACAAACATGTTTTAAGTATATACATCTTTGGCACAAAATGTTTTATACAAAATAGAAATGCAGATTATAGAGCAATATAAATATAGAGCAGAAACTGCAACTACTAAACGAGGATACAAATGAAAACTATAAAATATGTACACACGATGAATTACATAATAAATATTAATCAGAATCCGAGCTCGTTGATGAATCAGATTCATTTTCCAAATTGATAATCAATGGTTCGATCACAATATCCGCTGCTAAATCAGCTTCCCACATGCCCTGTTCTACCAGCATGGTATGTGATATCGCTTTCTTCCAATTTTCGGAAGAAACATTAGCAACTGCAGTAAGTAGTAGGTTTCGTACATCTTGGATTTTAAAGTTGGTATTATTTCTTGCTACTTCTCCTTTTATTTGGGCCCATATTAATTCTATAGGATTAAGTTCGCAGTGATATGGTGACAATCGTAGAATTTTACGACCACCTGCTGTAGCTAATTCGTCAATAGCATATTTCTTTTTCGCCGGTGCGTGTTGTTGCACCAGCGTTAATAATTCAGCTCTAACCATATCGGCTTCATATGTAACAGAGTTCTTACTTAACCAAGCTTGAATCTCTGCCTTTTTTGTTGAAGAAGAAGGAACTTTTTCTACTTTTCTGCTGTGATATGAGGCATTATCCATAATTATTACTGCTCCTTCCTCCAAAGCCGGCAATATTGCTTGGAACCACTTTTCAAAGACTTCGGCGTTCATTTCTTCATGATAGTCGCCAGTCTTCTTGGATTCAAACAAAAGTAGGCCATTTTCTACAAATCCTTCCTCTGACCCAATGTGCAACACAATAAGACGGTTTCCTTTGCCAGATGGATTCTTCAGTCCTGTAGATAACCCTTGTAGGAAAGCTTGCCTTGCTGTAGTTATGGTTGTGTCTTGCCAAATTCTTTGCACTGTATGACCTGCATTTACCCACGTTTCATCTAAGTAATAAATTTGTTTCCCTTCTGCCCTCAATTTCCGCACTTCCCGGAGAAAATGTCGTCGCCAAGCCACAATTTCATTTTTTTCCTTTAACATTCCATTTCTTTTTCTTTTGCTATACCTTCAACAATAATAAATTTAGATAATGACATAACATTACTTATTGTATATTTACGGAAATCCAATTTCCTTCAGCAATGCCCTCAAAATAGTTTTTTTGAAATTTGGCAGTTCTTCGTTATCATTAATAGCAAGCATTATTTTTGCTATTGTTGGTGGTTGGTCTCGTAGATAAAATTGGTGAATTATTCGTCTGACTCCACTTTTTATGCCCTCATCAATGTTGTCCAAAATGGGTTTACTTCGATGATATGACTTTGGCGGCTTGAATTTATGGTCAGCCTTATATTCTCGAAGAACGTTATAAACACTTGCAACACCCACGCCTGTCATAAAATGAATATTTACAACATTGATATTGAAGAAATAACACAATACGTAATAAGCAAAATAAAATTACAATTGCCTACCTGCCGCTTTTGCAGTAAATTCGACGTTTTCAATTTTCGAATGAGTTGGATGTTTTTCTTGACACGCTTTAAAAATGTTTAGGATGGATGCTTTATCAGACACCGAAAAATGCATTCGCGGCCGTTTTTTTGGAGGAGAAAGGGCCATATCTCTTGGATTTTAAAACAACAACAGTAAACAACGAAATAATAACAAAACACAAAAAAATGAAAACGGGAACACTCAAAACAGAAAAGAACGGAAAACTAAAGAAACAAACAAATACAGAATATCGAAATTGAATGAACGAAAATTTTAGTTATACAAGCGTCACGCACAACTAACAAGTGATTGCTGGATATTTGACAGTAAACGAATTGATATCTTTTTGGTACAATTAAACATGCCTTTCAATTTCAGCGGTATATTTGAATGCTACCAATAGAAAGGTTTTGTTACAAAGAGGGGGTAATTGTAGGCGTTTTTTATTACTATATCTGTTCAGCGGCCCAAGTTATAGATAATTGTGTCTATAGTATGAGCAAAAAGTAACTTCATCAAAGATGTCTTTGGAATTTTGAACTCGTGTATTATAACACCAGAAATTGTAATCAAATATATCTTGCTTATACTATAGATACATTACAACAGTTTTAGTCCTCATCGGTGCAGATAAATTGAAAACGCTATATTTATCAAGTGCAAAGTTTGTCAAAATTTCTAATCGCTTGATAAACTTTTGATGGTCACTGATTCCATAGTGTTCATAGGATGCTTTCTTTGGTTAGATGATTTCAATATTTCAGATTTTTAATGAAAATTGTGCACTTAAATATCCGCATTAGCATGTATTACATTAATCAGTGCCTAAAAATTATAAATTGAATTTAAAATGTTACCTCTATAGGGCCTATACTATTCAAAACAACATTAAATATTGCGCAGATAAATATCTCACGAACAGCCACAACTGACAACTGTATACGTGTAGCTTTGCGTGGCAATCACTTTGCCATGTTTACAGTTAAGCAAGTGGGGTTCATTTAGTGGTCCCCTTTACAAGTTTTCATTCCTCGATACCTTCACGTGTTCCGCTAATAGTATCAACGTATTATTAAATTAATAACAAAATTCCTAATAGACAAATATAAAAAAATGGTGAAACCAGTAAGAAAAAGCTCGAATAAAAATCCACCAATTTTAAGCCACGAATTTATTATCCAAAATCATGCCGATATTGTTTCTTGCGTTGCCATGGTCTTCGTTATTGGGCTGATGGTGCAGGTACGTTACAGTATGTTTCTATTTAGTAAAATACCAAAATATGTATGTGTACTTTCAGAGATATCAGATAACATATGTCATAATCTAGGTTAGGTTACACATGTTTTGAAAGGCTAAACGATTACAATATGGAAGTCTTCTTCAGCTAATTTTGTTTTAGGCTACTTCACCGATCGCTTCTATTTTCATAGCACTGCAACATAATGTAACGGAAGCTGGTGAAATTCCATTGTACCAACCTGGCGTTAAAGATTGGGCTGCTGTATTTTTCTACAGTTTAATCTGCATTGTCGTACATGCTATTATTCAGGAATACGTGTTGGATGTTAGTATAAATATTCAAATCAATCAATATTGACGATAAGATTATATTTTATTTTTTTTCAACAGAAAATATCAAAGAAGTTACATTTATCGAAATCTAAACTTGCTGTTTTTAATACTAGCGGACAATTGGCTGTATTTTATGCAGTTTCGACAGCATGGGGATTAGATGTAATTGTCTTGAGAGAACATTACATACCTGATGTGAATCTGTTATGGGCCGACTATCCTGCTCCACTTTCATTTATGATGAAGCTTTTCCTTATTGTTCAATTGGCTTACTGTTTACACGAGTTGCCTGAATTGTACTTTCAACGTACTAAGAAAGAAGAATATGCCGGTAAAGCTGCCAATAGTGTTGCTGCTCTCATCTTGATTGCCGTGCCATATTTCTTAAAGTAAGTACTGATGGTGCGCTGTAAAGAGAGTGAAACTTTGTTAACTGCCACAGCAGGCTGAACAAGTTTACTGAATCGTTGGTTACTATAGGAACGGAATTGTTATAACATGTCTATTGATCGTCTCACGTTGAGACTACTACAGTGTGAGCTCTTATGGACAATGGGGTTGCCAAACATCTTGCAAGCAACTTTTAAAAACACTTTCTAAATATTGTAGTTGTAACTGCATAAACCTTTATAATCCCTATTGTTCCAGCAAGTTATATTGCAGGTAGTCACTTCTTCTGACAGCGGTAGTAAAACAAAATTTCAAAATTTGCTGCTGTTCATGTAGTGCGCACATAAAGTCTGGAACTATCGAAATAAACCTTTTATTAAATATTTTTGAGAAAAATTCTCGAACACGTCGATTTTTATCTTAAAAGGAGACATATTTTAGTGTTATGAAATATAATCAAATAAAAGATTAATTTAAAGTTTCACAATCAGACCCAATGACACCTCAAAACAACATTAAATTCTTACATTTCTGCAACAACAAACACAAATTAGACATTTTAGAAGCTTTTGAAATATACAAACATAAACGCACAGTACCTTTAATGAATGAACAAACTGAGCTTAGTAATTCTCCTTTATTAGAAGTGTTAGATATTTAGTTTTTGTTATGTATTGTATCTAGTTACCTATTTTCTGTATGTATTTATCCTTAGCAACGTGTTTGTTTATCAATCTTATCTACCTTTGATAATGACATTTTAATGTCGAAACAATATTGTCAGGTTAAGATAAACTAATAAAACTTGTGAAACTTTAAATTAATCTTTTATTTGATTATATTTCATGATTATGGAGTTCCACACAGTAAGGCTGGAGACAGTAAACAATATTTTAGTGTAATCGTTATTTGTAGATCGTCTTTTGTTTCCGAGTTATGACGATAACGAATTTTTTTTTAAATGAAAACCCTAATTTTTGATGATGGATTTGGAAAGATAATGGAAGATCAAATATGCTAAAAAAGTATGATACTGTATTAAGAAATTTCCGACATAATTGCTTTTAAAGTTTTAAAACAAAAATTAAAAAACAATCAAGAGTTCTAAGTTTTAATAAAAAAAAGAATTCTTTGAAGAACTGTCATAAGTTAACGCTAAGTCACTTGTTACATGGATACTTGATTTTTTTTATTAAGAAAATTAAACCCTTGATTGTTATTCAATCAAAGTTTAAATCAAGAGTTCAAATTTTTAAATAACAATTAATACAAACACAATTAAACAACAATAAAAAATAACAATTACACTAAAATATGTCTCATTTAAGATAAAAATCGACATGTTCAAGGATTTTTCTCAAAAATATTTAATAAAAGATTTATTTCGATAGTTCCAGACTTTATGAGTTAATGCCAGTACTATTACAAAACTAATAATTTTGAGTATAATTAAAAGTCAAACGTTTTATTTCGAGTTTTTGAATTTTAGGTAAATAAAAAAGTACAACACAAGCTATAGGTATTTGGTTTTTATTAAATAAAGAAACATTAAAACTAATAAATTATTGTATACTATCAAATTGTATACTATCAAACTACACTTTTTTAATTGTACAGCTTTTCTATGTAAAGCAGTGATAAATTGAAAACAAATAATATGAGTATAAAAAGTACAACAGCAAAAAGTTCATCATTAGCACAAATCACTCGAAATCACTTTCATCTTCTACGTCACTTTCACTATCACTTTCCAAATTTATAAGTATCAATATCGTCCATCAATTTGCCACATGTTATTTTCTGTTTTAATTACATAGTTAACATAATTGTTCCATTTTTCCGCTGTCACTTGAACGTACGCTTCACTAATTAAATTTCGAACATCTCCTTCTTTAAATGTGGTATTTTTTTTAGCAATATACTGTTTTACATCACCCCAAACTAATTCAATGGCATTTAACTCGCAATGGTACGAAGATAATCTTACTATTGGAATGCCACGTATTCTTTTGCACATTCTTCAAGAATGTATTTGTCGTAATTAGATTTGGATGCCTTCACCACGTCCAATAGATCTGCTTTCAAGTAATCATCGTCAAAATATATATATCTTTTGACGAAAGCCATGATCGTATTTCTTCTTTTTTCCAAGACTGAGTTGATATCTTTTCAATTTTTCGGCAATAGTATGGTGCATTATCCATTACTACAACTGGTTTTGTAGGTAAATTCGGCAACAAAGAATTTCTAAACCAAGTCTCAAAAGTAGCTCCATCCATTTCATCATGATAATCCGCACTGTTCTTCTTTGCTAGAAAGGTCAGCTCTGCCCCACTTATAAAACCTTGTTTGCTGCCAGCATGAAGTAAAATAAAACGAGGGCCACGCTTTGTGGGAGCTTTCAAATCAGTGGTTAATCCTCGAATGAAGGCATTTCGATATGATTTAATTGACGTATCCACCCATTGGACTTTGACGCTGTGGTTAAGATTGACCCAAGATTCATCAATATAAACTATATTGTAATCCTCTTCTCTATATTTTTTAATTTGTCTTAAATAACGATGACGCCATGCAATTATCTCTTCTCTTTCAATTAAATAAGATCGTCGTCCTCTCTTAACATACTGAAAATTTATATCACGTAATAATCTATTCAACATACTTCTACTAAAGTTGGGCAAGTTTTCATCGTCATTTACAGCTGCTACAATATTGTTCATCGTTGGTGGTATATTTTGCGAGAAAAACTCGTGCACCTTTCTTCTAATTTCACTCCTAATTCCATCACGCAGTAGGTTATATTGGGCGATTTTGAAGTATTTTTATTCTTCGCTCTTTTACTTGGAGATTTTATTCCATCAAATGAAATACTTTCTTGACGTACTGAGAACAAAGTTTTTTCACTAATACAGTCTCGTCTCAGTAAGACGATATTTGATCAAATTTGACAAAATCTGTTTTTCACCAACCTTTAGTACATTCTGTTTTTAACAATTTCCGCTATACTTATGTATAATGTACTATGTGCGTTATGTAATACTACAATACGAATAGTTGCAACAAACAACACGACAATGTTAACAATCATTACAAACGATAAAACTCAAACAATTAAGCGAAGATCTATACACGCACAAGCTATCAAAATTTGAAACCAAATAATTATTTCTGTATTAAGAAATTTGCTTATATGCGTTCGGTGACAAATAATACTGCCGACAAAAAGACGTTATACTATAATCTCGGTAAGTACAAACTGTATTATGTAGTTCCACTAAGTAAAAGTAGAAAAAACCAGAAGGGTTTATTGTTTACTAAAATTCTTTGCATTTGCTGCTAATCCTAAATTTCCGTTCTTGCAAGTTTCATTTGAAACAAGTTGAACAAATGAATGATTTTATCATGATGATCATACAGAAGCTAACCAGCCGTTATTTTTATGTTGAAAGAATTGGAAGACGAAAGAATTAAACAAAAAAGTATAAGTATTAAAATAACAAATACATGTTAATAAGACTTTCTTTTAAATTCTCCTTTTGTATGGTAACTCCTTTTGTTTAGTATGGTACACTTTTTCGGTTACTGTTTTCAAAGGTTTAGAACTTCTGGAGTCTTAATCCCCATTTCTATACACATTTCATACATGAGATAGGTGGCAACAACAAAGCACAAACTCCCATAAGAAATACATTATCTTTCCTTCTCTGTAGTCCCAACGTGAGACGGACAATAGGCAATGAAATTTTACTTTGATTATTAGAAAACAATGTAGAGCAGTCTGAAATATAGCATATCTGCCTACTGCCCTCGATTCTCGGAATCATTTTTTAGATCTTGATCTTCCAATAGGTAACTTTTGAAGAGAAACTTCAGATTTAGATATTTAAGAATTATTGCACCTGTTTGACCGAATCCAAATAAGAGAAAGTGGGGCACCTGGTTGAACTAAATTAATAACTTTTGTAACATATTTGGTTATTTGATGAGAATTACCATTAATATGTTGAAGTTTGAATATTTCATCAATGTCTTATTTGTTACAGTTTCAATCGTCTCTTGGTATCCCTTTTGGTCTTGCACTATGCATCTGAACTGATCCACCACATCGGCCAACTTATCCAAACTATGGACAAAGACGAAAAATTCACTAAAGGTAAACTTTTATCATCAATAAATACATGCAAGTCTTAATATGTTAATATTTTTTTTTTATAGCAACCCGTCTTGTATCAAGCGTAGTATTAGTATTAGCACGTTTAGGCAGTGTTGTGGTAGCAGTTGTTACTTTATGGTACGGACTTGCCTTGGGCGAATCAAAAGAATTAGACATCCAAGCTGGATACTTCAATACAGCTCCAGTTCGTTTAGCTATTCTTGCCGGAATTTTGATTTTGCAATTGTAAGTTACTAACTTTTTTTCTGATATTAAATATTCTAGTTTTCTTTTTCTTTTAGATACCACACTTTCAACTTCATCAGTCAAGAAGTAGCTCGTGTACGTGAAAGTAAAGCTTTCGCTACTGTTCAACGTTCAAAACCCCAAAAGAAGGATAAATATAAGAAATGTTAGTAAATCTCTTACAAATCATTATTTTTATTTGTTTATACTATTTTTACTTTAAGGATAATTTTGTTTATAGCAAAGAGAGCCAGCGTTGAAGAATCAGATTTACCAGAAGTTGATCAAAATACTAATAAAAACTTGAGAAATCGTGCTCAGAAGACTAAATAAAATAAAGCTCTTCCTGACATTCCGTGTTTTCATCAATTCATCTTCTGTTTATGCAAACATTTTCATTAATCCACAAGTAAAATCTTGCAGCTATAATAATTAAAAATATATATATACATAATTTTGTTTTTTTGACAATAGATTAAACAGTGCATGTACTATTTATCTGAATGTAAATTTATGATTACAATAACAAATTTGTAATTATTGATAATTGGACGATACTCGTTATTCTTTTTAAGATTATAGTTTTTAAAATTTGTTTATTTTTTATGTCAACAATTGTATTCTATTTTTTAATATACTGTTATACAGTATGGCTCTGTTGTAGCATGAAGAACTATTATTGAATAAATGTGACTTTTTTCAGATACGAGTGTTTTATTTAACGGCAAGTTACATTTCTAAAAGAAACCTTCAATTTTAAATTCATATTTCTTCGAGGGTGCGTTTTTATGTTCGCGGAATTGGGGTAAGGATTTTTCCACAAAGTTCTTTCTTCATATTCGGGAACAAATAGTAATTGCTGGAAGCCTTCCTTGTGCAGGGCAGCTTGTGCAACTCGACTTCAAAAGCAGCACACCTTTGGCAAGCTTTCCTCTTCTCTTTTCTTTGATGGAGTCCCTTAATCGCTCTAAAAGTGTGGCATAATATTCTACCGTTATAGAGACACTCTTTTCTTTGTAGTCGATGAGTAGGATTCCTTCAGTGTCCTAAAATATGGTCGCCATGAGCTTTCGAGCTGACCGTTGCACTTTAAACTTCTTTGGCTGGGGTGTTCCTTTTTTATGCCACTGCATTGAATCTTGTTTGGATTCAGGTTCATAGTGGTGAACCCATGTTCTGTAACAATTCGATTTAATACTCCATCCTGGTCTTCACTGCAGAGCTTCAAAAACGCCCGTGAACATGCCATTCGTTCGTGTTTTTGAGCTAGTGTTAGCATTCTTGGATCCCATCTTGCACAGACCGTTGTCATACCGAGATGAGCGTGCAGAACTTTAAAAATGGTTGTATCTGATACTCCAACCATTTCTGCAAGTTGTTTCTTTTTCAAACGGGCATCTTCCAATTTTAAATTTTCAACTTTTTTCACGTGGTCACCTCGTTGGGACTTCCAGGGCGCGGATCGTCTTCCAGTGATTCTCCGCATTGGTTCAACAGGTTATGCCACTTATATATCATGGTTTTCCAGGACAAGACTCCTGGTAAACCGCTGACATCTCTTCTATAATAGTTTGCACTGGTTTTCCTTGTTTTGTCAAGAACTTTATAACAGCATGATGTTCAACTTTACTCATATTGAAAATCTCTTCACGTTGTGACTTGTGTAAATAACAATAACTCAAATAGCACTAATTCAATCCAGTTCGGTATTTATAGTAATAAGACATCAAGCTAGACGTTACGATTGGTTTACCAAGCCCCGCCCCTTAGCAATCCCCCCCATTCCGCGAATATAAAAACGTGCCCTCGTAATTCTGTATTTAAAAATTCATTCTAGTAACTAGACACGGGCGGTGTATACCAAAACTTGAGGCTGCAGCAATGCACAGCTTATTACTCTTGGTTGTATGCACTGACCACACCTGAATTAATATGCCTCTTATAGAAATAAGTAACCATGTAGTTATCTCAGTTCACTTATAAATTACGTTGTGAATTCAAAAAGCAGTAATAATCTAATCATCTTTAAAAGGCTTACAATATATAATTACTAGGGAAACTTTGTCAAGACATGACAGTCAAAAGGCTAATCTATTGAAGAATTTCTTTATATACAACATACGTTGTGTGATTACAATCCTTCGAGTTTCCAAAAGTGATTATGTAATAGTAACATTTCAGTAGTGTTATGGCAAAACATGTTATCCGTCATTTTTGTGATTTTACAGGAGAAGCACAAACACTTTTGTATTAGCATGTATCAATAGTACATAGTGATTTTCAAAAGTAGCTAAAGTAAAAGGAACTAAACCCTTTGATCAACTTAAAGTATAATTTATTTGTAGCCATTTAATGCCAAAGAGTGCATTTTGAACAAAAAGGCAGATAGCATGTTTTGCCATAACACTACTGATTTATTAAATAAACAGATTTGTCTGTATGTTTTACGTGGGGTTCGCGTGATTACATACCCCCACGTTCCTTCCCTTGGGAGGAAGTAATTGAGATACGCACAGCAATTGCTCCCAGCCACTCACTGGTCGGAGAGAGGTTGCCTATCCACCCTCTACTAGCTAACCAGGTTAGTACCGGAGCGATTCACTTAACACGTGCTCACCCGCCGGCACCCTCCCGTCCTCTTTCATACGAGGCTAAGTATCTCGTCCAGCATTAATAATAATAATAATATTTATTAGCCCATTTCATTTGTAGTACATGATTAACATAATATTTATTACAATAAGGTTTTTCTAATTAAGTAGCAATTGTTATAACATAAAAAAAAATATAGACTTTATTGGGCTAAAAGTATCGCAATCAGATGGTCTAATAGCCTCTGTTCTTCCTTTGCGAACCCTTAAGCTGACATCCTAACTAACATTCTAGATATGTTTTAACATACCTTAAATTTAAAACAACAAATGATACATTTATAGCTAACTAAAAATTATCAAAACAAACAAAAATCGAAAGATCAAAAATGTGAGCATACAAACAATGGCAGAGGAAAAAGAAAATTTGATGAATCTGATGCAGGTTTACAATATAACCAGATTAATAATTACAATAAATAACTTAATAATTGTTATGTAATACCCAAATTTTATTAAAAAAAAAGAAAATATGTTGTTTTCTTAACAATCCTGTTGGAGATGTAAACGCTGACGTAGTTTTGATCTGAACGTGCTAAATGAATAATTTACAATATCTTTCATTAATATATTGTAAAGTTGGACAACATTAAAGGAATATGATCTTTGAAATAAAGAGTCCTGTGATATGGTGGCGTAAGCAATCCCTTATTTCTTAAATTTAAGTTATGAATGTCAGTGCGAAATTTTAACCGTTCAGATAAGTAGATAGGAGTTTTTTAACAATAATATTATAATACAAACAAGCTGCATGCAGTATACGACGATTATTCATATTCAGCCAGTTAGCATCTTTCAGTTTATGACTGATTCGATCTCTTTTCTTCATACCATAGATAAAGCATAGACATGCATTTTGCACCCTTAGGATTCTATTAACATCAATTTGGTCGAGACAGACTGCTCCATTGACTTGATTGTCTGTGAAAGAACCAGTGAATCACACAACATTATTTTTAGTTTAGTGTCCATCATAGATCTATTAGTATACAATATTTTTAGGCTGCCATAAGCTTTTTTGATAATTTTACTAACGTGACTTTTAAAATTTAAATTATTGTCTAAATGCAAACCCAAATTTCTTGCAACATCGACACATTCAACACGGCTTCCATTAATTGATACATTTATTTGGGACGCAATATCGGAACGTAAGTTGCGATGCCCAAAAAGCATCAGGCATGATTTAGAAGGATTTATTTTTAAACAGTGATCTTGGGATAATGAGACTAACTTACCAAGGTCTTCATTTATTAAGGCAGATGCCAACTGTACATCCTTTGGTCTAAATGTTAGGTAAAGCTGCGTGTCATCAGCATAAAAATGATATTTACAATTTTTAATGTAACTGCCGAAGTGAGATGTATATATGGCATTGACTGTAGGGTTCAGAATTGATCCTTGCAGGACACCAGAACCCACCTGCCGACTTGTTGATATATGATTCCCGATTTTAACTTTCTGGAAACTGTTATTCAGATAGCTAGCAAAAAAATTACAGGTGTTGTCATCGGCGCCAACAAAATGAAGAATAGCAAGCAACAGTTCATGGTTTATCATATCAAAGGCTTTCGAAAAGTCCAGTAATACCAAAGCCACCATTTTGTTATTATCGACTGAGGTAAATATGTCATCTAATATATTAAGCAAGGCTGTAGTACAACAAATTATGACCAGTGCGCAAGCCTGATTGTTGATATACAGCAATTTATAATATGAGTTATTATGGGTAAAGTTACTGGTAACGTAAGTGTTAATGTAAATATGTCAATACTGTCAGAACCAACACACTGAGTTTTAATTTTACAGATGATTTTTGAGATCTCGTTTTCAGAGATCGTATTTAATGAAAAGGGTTGGTCAAAAGTAAGTTTTGTGTTGTTATTATAAAAGCTTTTTATAGTGTCCAGATTGTTATTTTTTTTAGAGACGGTGTTGAGTTAATAAAGAAATCGTTGATTTCCGAAGGATTTTTAAAATTTGAGTGCAACTCTCTTGACTTTTGTTTGACAATGTACAAGCATCTTAGTTCGGCCCATGTGGACTTAACATTGGCGTTTCTTAATTTAAATTAGGATTATTAGGACTATACCTAACCTAGGTGAGGTACATGAGAACCGAGGTTCTTTCATCAACCCTCTATCTTCGGGCTAGTGTCTATTAAATAAACAATCGAACAAAAACTGTTGCAAATACTAAGCTTACCATTCTCAGACAAACTATTGAACGCGTTATTTAACAAACACCCCCTTACCCCTCCGCCATCAATCACGACTTATCCTAGCTTCCTCCTTTAGTTACCCTCGACTTTTCCCTCCGACTTATCTCTTGCTCAGACTTACCTCCCCTCTGCCAGCTTACCCCCTCCTCCTCAGACTCATTCTTATCATAAAATTCTACATTTAATTCATATATCTATGCCAGCTTTAGAATTTTGTCCATGTTCCTTAAGAGATAAAACATTAGTTCTTCACACGTTCGTATTTTACTTTTTGATCAAATATCCTAATTTGTAAAATTTAAAAATTTCGAAAAAACGAACACACAGAGACAGGCAGAAATATCGAATTTTCTGAAAATGCTCCACAGCAAATACTGTGAAACTCGACTGCGAGCTGTTGGTGGCATAGTAAGCAGATACAGGGAGGATGTTTAGTACCAAAACGTGACGAAGCAATCGACCTTGGAAATATTGAAATGCACCGATTACAAATATTGCTTAAACAATTTAATAAAAACCACAAAACTAAAACTCCACAGACTAAAAAAGAGGACGGTTTTTAAAATATAAAAGATAAATAAAAAGCAACTAGTGTTGACTAATCTACAGAGTTAAAACTTTAATATAAAAAAATAAAGCAAATCGGTCTTATAGATAGTGGAACAAAAATGAGCCGTAGTTTAAATATATACCTATTAGATTAGTAAATAATAATTGGATACGTGTTTATCCTGTTTTAAGGGTCAAATATAAACTTTTAGAGGTTACAAGATTTAAAATGAGCCCCCGCAGGCCTTTCTAAGTTGAGCCAATGTTTGGACCTAACCGGTGGTTGAATTTAGAAAGAATGACCCATATGTATTAATTCTGAAAAGTATTGTTGTAATTTCTTGGGAGATTCATCATCAGCCTGCTGTTAAGAAAATAAATAATAAGTAGCTAAGCTACTTATCTAGTAGGTAAGTTACTCGTCTTGTACTGTTGTAGTGGTCAGACCTACAGTCAACCAAAATTATCAAAGTAGCTGTAGGAAGTCATTTAATCAATTTACCTAGTTGTGTTATTGCACATAGGCCAGTAACCGGGTAATTTATTTCTGCAATCTTCTACAGAATTGATTTTCTTGTTGGAAAATGTTCGGGGGTGTTCCCTGAATGTAACGTCAAGTTGGCGGGACGGGGGGGGTTGAGCGTTAGCCGCCATCTTGGAAAACACGTTTTATCAAATATCTCGTGAACCGTGCATCGTACGACAAAAATAGTAGAAATCGTTTTTGTAGACAATAAAAATTTCTACAACTTTTATTCGAAACTTTTTTCTGTATAGTGCATAGGTTTGTATTTATAGCGCGCCAAACTTTCTCCAACATGGTTATTGCTAAATATATGGTTAACGGTTGATGATACATTAAAAATGGTAATAACCAAATTTGTAGAACACAAAATTTCCAATAAGATTTATTTTAAGTTTTTTTTTTCTATAAAATTGATACTTTAAGAGCTATAACGCTGTAAATGGCGAGTTGACGCACAATAGCCACGAGATTATAATGCTATATATTAAAAAAACTTTCGGTCCCTGGACAACGGAGTAAAATTGTCAATTTTTTAAAAATATAATATTATAAGGTGGCTGTTGTCAACATTATGTTGGTAACAATACTGCTTAATACTTAAGTATTATTAGTAAATAATAGTAAGGTATTAGTAAATGGTAACTATTAACTACCAGCGTTGAAAATGAGTGTTTGTTTTATATGCGAAAAATCTTTGAGTGAAGGAACTGTAGTGCCAGTGAAAGAAAGAGGTCTGCAAACTCTGTTATTAGCGAGTATTAAAAGAGAAGATAAACAGCATGAGCTCCTGCTCAAAGACTTAAAAAGCATAAGGTAATATCCAAAAAAGATATCCCAACTGTATTTTGCACACACCATGTACTGTGTAGTACTGATAGTTTCGGTTCGAATTTTTTAATTTAAAAAATATGTCCGCATGTGTGCGTGTGTGTGTGTATATGTGTGCACTGTAAAATTGAAACGTTTGTAACTCGAGAACGATTTGAACTACAACGCTCCCGTTTCGCACAAGCGTTAATCTATACAATTTACAATATAAATTCCTTATAAAATCCGATATAAAATCCGACTTTACATTGAAACGAAAGATAAATTACACAGAAATGTTAGTACACAACAGGTTGCAGGGTGTGTTTGTTATTTTTTTTACTTGTGCTTGATAAAATAACTTTATCCAACACCTCTATATAAATATCATGTTTACTATGGCCATTTTAAATAAGGAAAGTGATTGTTTACTCTTATGTTACATTATAACCCACGTTGCCCCTAGCAACGTGGGTTATTTTTAAAAAACTCACTCCTTCAAAGATAACAACCAATCACCAGCTTACGTTACTTAATATTATTAAAATCCAGTCATCGTGCTAGAGTATTACCGTCAAAACTATAGACTAACTATACATTGCAAATTCGATGTTTAAACTTAAATAAAGAGGTGTTCGATAAAATTTTGTATGGCACGCGTGAGTTAAGGATATTATCCACTCAGAAAAATTAACCCTCTCGGGCCTGCCGGCCCTCGAGGGTAAATTTTCCGTTCGTGGATAATATCTTACTTAACTCACTTGTACCATAAATAACTATTATGTTTGCTATTAGTGTGCACAGGTCTTGTCAAAAAAGGTATGCAGATGAGAGAACAACTAGAATTGTAGCTCGTGGACGTCTGTCGCAGCCAACGTCGCCGCAACTGCCTGCGCCATCGGAGCTGCCTGAGGTTCAAAAATTTGATTTTACGAACAGATGCTTTATTTGTACGAAAACTATATCGATAGATTTTGAGGCGCAAAATAAGAAGAAGCCAGTACATTTAAGGACGCGCATACACACCGTGAAGCAATTTTCCATCGTCAAGAATACTATTCTGAAGTGTTGACAAGTGTGTAACATTCAGAAAATGTTGCCGTACTTCCACGCGAGTGGTTATTTTAATTACGCGAAAGCTGCTCACATATACCTACAGGACATGGCTAATTTGAGCAATAAAATACCTGAAGACGAGTTTCGAAAATTCACGACAAACGGCTACTTTACGATAAGGCGCCCAAATAAATATTGGTCGGGGATTATGTCAGACATGACAATTGAACAGACGTTAATGCGAAAACGTCTGGCGGTCTAACTCAAGGACGTGGAATAACCCACAGTACACTTAGTAGGTGGACGATGGGAATGGTTTTCATGCAGAATGTTTCTGAAGAAGTCGAAAACTTTTGTGGCGTATTTAGCGCTACAACAGAGCAACACGTGGATGCGCGAAGCTCTCGGATTACCCGCGACAACACTGATATCGATAAATTGTACAATTGGCTGACAGAACATCCTCCTTTCCTTGAAGGCACTGATTTGCACTCTATCAGCACAGGAGCCGTTGGGGATGCCAGCATTAACTGCTATCGCTGCCATGAAATTGGTGCAGAAATGGTAAACCGCATGGTTGGGAAAGATTTGATTTCTTACAAATTCAAGCGAAACGAAAAGGTGCTTCCTCTAGCAACTGTCTCCAGTAGCATCAAGATTAACTCAGTGGCAGTCCCCATAGATCCGCTACTTTTGTTCCAGAGAATGTGTATTTCGAAAGAAACATCAGAAGATTTGAAAAAGCATTTATCGTACGAGCTTACACCGTATCCTTTATCTTTGTTTACGGAGGCAGGGATGCGGCACGGTACCAAATCTATGCTCTATAAGTGTTTCTCCCCGCTACCAACCACTACAAATCTTGGGTCCAATCGGATGGTAGTCGTGGACGGTGGATTTCTTTTGCATCGAGTTGTGTGGGATCGCAACGTGTCGTACCTGAACCTTTGTAAAAAATACGTACAATACGTACGAAACCATTTTGGCGCAAACACTGTAATAGTTTTCGATGGATATCCTGAAGATGTCGCCAATTTGGGTACGAAGTCCTCTGAACGCTTTCGTCGATCTAAAACACAGTCCTCTGTAAAAATCATCATCACCGAGGCTATGATTGCAACAACAAACCAGGAGAAGTTTTTGGGGAACGAAAGCAATAAGACTCGCTTTATATCAATGCTGAGAAATGAATTCCGACAATCCGGAATTCTCGTCGAACAAGCCGGGGAAGATATGCTGATACACTGATCGTGCAAACAGCCATACAAATGTCCACAAGATACGATTCAGTCATCATTGTGGGCGAGGACGTTGATCTTCTTGTATTGTTAACCGGATTGGCAAATGAATACAACATTTTCTTTCGCAAGCCTGGAAAAGGACGCACTGCGCAAACATTATATGGCCCTAATTGTCTTGATAGCCGTTACAGTAAAAATATTAGGGACAACATTTTGTTCCTTCACGCTTTCAGTGGTTGCGACACGACAACAGCTGCGTACAAAATATGGAAAAGTTCTTTCAACACTGCAAAAAAACCATTCCCTATTGAAAGATGTAGAGTTGTTCACCGGAAAGAACATTGATCCGAATATGATTGCTCACGCTGGAGAACGTTTCTTTATTGCGCTGTATGGAGGTGACAAATCGGAAGCGTTCATCAACTCTCTTCGCTACAAATGCTTCGGAAAATTGGCGAGTAACACCAAACTAAACCTCTCGCTTCTACCTCCAACCCAAGATACGGCACGTTACCATTCTTTTAGAACCTACCACCAGATTCAAACTTGGCTTGGACTTTACCATGATCCTGAAGAATGGGGTTGGAAGCGGACTACAAATGGACTTCAGCAATTCGGACTACTATGGCTCCCGCACCATCAAGTTTGCTGCAAGTAATATCTTGCAAATGCACAAAAAATTGCGGGACTGCCTGTGGATGCCGAAAAGCTGGCTTAAAATGTTCCATTATTTGTTCAAATTGTAGTGGACACACACACATGTGACAATGTGCTAGATACATTGGATGTCATCGACGACGAAATCGATGAAGATGAAATTTTCGATTCATCTCCTACGGATATAGCGGAGGCAGAAGACAGGGATGTGGACGTTATGAGTGTCTTCCTTCATTATCGAAACAGATGAGACTTAAGACCTAAAATAACGTACCACTTCTTGTATAAGGGTAATTTTTCAAAAATATTAAATTTACTGTCCCTGCTTAATTAATATTATATTACGAATACCTTCTTACCTGTTAGTTCAGACAGTGAAGATGTAATAGCAGTCTACCCAGCCAGGTATATATTAACAACTGACCTATTTTTTAACAATAAAAATAAACTTTATTATGTCATATGTCATTCACGTGGCATGTCCCTAGTATGTATTCTCAAAGTAAAAAGCAGTTTTTCTAAGGCATCAGTTAATGATTATTGTTCTAATTAAGGAGAATTGTAAAACAAGTATAGGGCTCTCATCCAGAGACAATTAATATATAAAATATTAAGCATCGACTACTACATAATCAATAAAATGTTTTCCCTGATATTTTTGTCATTTGCGTGGATCTAACTAAGAGAGACAAACATTATTAAATCTCACGTATAGTATCAGTATTTCTACAATATCAGCATTACACATGTATTGCTTGCATATGTAATTTTAATTAAATCAACATATAGTATCTTGTTCAGTTGATCTATAAACTTTATAGAGGTAGTTTATATGGTTTGATGTAAGAGTACATTTATTTCATGCCATTCACGTGGTTTATCAGAATTTCTTACTGGTGTTGAATTTAGAAAAAAGAAATTCGTAAGCTAATACAATACTTGTGTTGTTTCATTATAGCTAGTACGAAGCCTTCGAAGAAAATAGTCTAGGCGCTATGTTATATTAATGCTCTAATAGTCATTCGCGTGGCATTTTCATTGTGTCATTTGCGTGGATTTATAACTCCACGTTAAATGATCCAGAAAAGAAACAAATGGAAAAGCTTAAACATGGTGACTGTCATATAACGTAAAATAAAAATCATTTTTGATTGTTATCCATTGCTAAGCGATTATTAAACATTATCGTGTTAGAAACATCTTTTTATTATAATATTAAAGTTCCGTTTTTTAATTAAATATAATCTTTTCTGTCATTTGCATGTTATTTAGATCATTTACGTGGGTTTAAACACTGTAAAGGTCGATGTCCACATTAAACTCTGCTAATCAACAGTATGTCTTCTATTCAATCAATTAATCATAATTTCTTAGAAAAACAGATTTCAACATTTTTCTTTTCCGAGAATTTTTCACATCCAAATTGTGGATTTCGGGAGAAACACCCATAAATAAATGTTTTAATCGGTTTTTTATTTCAAAAAATTAATTTGCATTCATTATCCTCTGTTATCCTTTTCTCCACCTTTCCCTTCTCATGATTATTATTATTATTATTATCATTATTATTGAATGGAAAAATCCACTGTACGCCGCGAAGAACATACTAGAAGATTCGAGATATATGACACACCGGCTGGCGGCTAGACCAGATACAATACACGAGTATGTTCCAACGTTTTCTAGAACGTTTACATGGGGGATATAAATTGTCGCGGATAGAAGAGAATCAATTAGTGTTCAACCGGTGAATTGAAATGTGCTTTGTGTAATTAGTAATATTAGTAAATAAATAAATGTTTAATAAATGTTGTAATAATAAATAAATAGTCCTTATATAATCTTCTTTAAGTTTATGAATATCTAGCATTTAAGTTCGTTAACAGTTTATAATTATACTGTTAAATAATTAGTTAAGATTGAATTAGTGTATGTAAATAGTATTTCTCTTGTTAATAGACGATTGAACAGCATTTTTGCTATTATTTTAAAAAGAACGTTACATTATTATCACCATCAGTATTATTATTATTATTATTAATTTTTATGATGTACCTGATGTACAAACAATTGTATCTTGCTACATTGACAATTTTTTATGATAATACGTTCTACCCATGCAAGTAAGAAAGATCTATAAGTTATGAGTACTTCTTCACACTATTTATAATATTAATAGATTCACTACACAGTAGTGCCATTTTTCTGAACACTTTTCGCCGTTTTATGTGCTATGAAATGTTTTCCGTGTACTACGAGCAACATTTTCACTGATAATTCACGTGGTGCGATAGTTTACCAAGCTATAGCTCTTAAACTATCAATTTTATAGAAAAAAACTTCAAATAAATCTTATTGGAAATTTTGTGTTCTACAAATTTGGTTATTACCATTTTTAATGTATCATCAACCGTTAACCATATATTTAGCAATAACCATGTTGGAGAAAGTTTGGCGCGCTATAAATACAAACCTATGCACTATACAGAAAAAAGTTTCGAATAAAAGTTATAGAAATTTTTATTGTCTATAAAAACGATTTCTAACGCTAACGGCTTCGTGGCTAACGCTCAACCCCCACCGTCCCGCCAACTTGACGTTACATTCAGGGAACACCCCCGAACATTTTCCAACAAGAAAATCAATTCTGTAGAAGATTGCATTATGAACCTACTTTTTTTGCTCCGGTGCTTGGACTAATACAGGTTTAGGCAAAATATATAATTAATTTTAAAAATAACAACTATTTGGTTCAATATAAAATGTTAGGGATGTTTCTTACAATTTCTTTAAAGTTGGTAATTTGATTGGTGTTGTTAGGAATGTTTGTTTTCAGTTTTTATAAAGTTGGTAGTTTTGATTTTTTGTAGTTAGGAGACGATGCTTTTTTGTTTTTGATATATGATGATTATGAAATAAAAAACAGGAAGTAGGTAGCTATTTTGGTCAGTTGCTTTTAAAGTAATTTTATTCATGTAAGTCCTTTTTGTACGTTTAATCTATGTTGATTCTAGTTGTGTGATGAGATTTTTATATTATTTAATTAATCTGAAAAAGATTCGTTTGATACTTTTTAATAAATGATAAATTTGTTCTTTTGAAAGGGAAATATGACTAGAAAATAATGTTTAATAACGTTTGTAGTATAATTATTGCTAACTGGAAATGTTATTTGTGTATTTAAACACGACTACTGTTTGTGTTTTATTGTCAGTACTTATTGAGTTTTAGGTTAATTTTCGTTTATCTCATATCCGAACTCTTCCCAAATTTTTGTTTAGCTTCCTTTACTACTTGTTTTGCTTTATTTCTTCTATTTATCTATTCCTCCTTGTCTTGTTGTAGTCTAACCTGCATATATTTTTTCTACGCCTTTTCGTGGATGTCTTCTTTTACGTAGTTATTCCACCAGGTTTTTCTTTTCCTGTTATTGTTTACTCTCCTTATTCCACATATTTCTACTGCATTCTCAGATAATGTTTCTTTAAATGCTTTCCATCTGTCTTCTAAGGTCCATACCGGTTTTTTCTGTTTCTAGTTAACATAGTTCCTCATCAGTTTCCTCTTGGTATTTCCTTCTATTACCTTCTTCTTTTAGTTTATTGTCACCTTTGTAAATTCAATTTCTTCTTCTATCTGTTGTTTCTGTAGTTTTCATATCGCTTCTATGGCTCGTTCAGAGTTCTGCATTCTTTTGAATTTCCCGCGCAGTAACTTTAAATGCAACACTGCTTTCTACTGCCATCTATGAATAGACTACTGTAAAATTTTGGGAAGGTTGCGCCATTTAGTTTGTGTTTGACAGCCATTGAAAGCAAACAACCTCGTGAATTTTAACGAAAATGGAAAAAAATGAATTTCGTGTGCTGAATAAGCATTATTTTTTGCGTAAAAAAAACCATCACCGAAACCAAGGAAAGGCTTGATAAATACTATCTCTGTGGGGACTCTGCACCATCAATTTCAATGGTTAAGAAGTGGTTTACTGAGTTCCGTTGTGGTCGCACCAGCACAAGTGACGCCGAACGTTCAGGTCGCCCAAAAGAGGTTGTCACGCCAGAAATCGTCGATAAAATTCATGATTAATTATTCGATATACGGACCCTTCTGAACCCAGGTAAACCAATTATATTGAGTTGTGGAGGATAACTTAGAGAACAATAATCCGCAAAAACATCGCGCCGGTCGCCGGTAATTAATAAGAAAAACAATGTTAACATGGCTATTTTGAGGTTAGAATGTTATGATGTTAGGTTACAGTTAGTAAGAAAGTTGGCTGTATTTACGTGAAAATGGCTTAAAAATGGTGTTTGTGTCATCTGATAAGAATATTTCATAATTTTTACCTGTTTTTATGACGTTTTTCGAACGAAGACTCGTAGCGCTTGGTATTTCCGTATGTATGCATGTACGATAGGGGTCCGTATATCGAATAATTACCAATTCATGGAATGATATTGGATGATCGGAGAATGAAAGTACGTATCCAGTACGAGGTGGCTGAGGCTGTAGGCATTTCAACTGAGCGGGTACATTACATTTTACATGACTATTTGGACATGAAAAAGCTATCCGCGCGATGGGTGCCGCGATTGCTCACCATAAGCGCAACCGTTTGACCATTTCAAAGGAGTGTTTGGCGATGTTCAGGCGCAATCCGAACGAGTTTCTGCGGCGTTTCGTTACAGTAAACGAAACATGGATCCATCACACTACACCAGAAACCAAGGAACAATCAAGATAGTGGGTTACTCCGGATGAACGTTCACCAAAGAAGGCCAAGGTGGGTCTATCGGCCAACAAGGTCATGGCCACAGTTTTTTGGGATGCACTCGGTGTCATTCACATCGATTACATTGAAAAGGGTAAAACGATCACCGGCTAATATTATTCAGAGATTTTGGACAGATTCAATATTGATTTGAAGCAGAAACGACCGCATTTGGCGAAGAAAAAAGTGCTGTTCCATCAAGACAATGCACGGGTGCACACGTGTGTAGTCATCATGGCAAAAATCCATAAATTGGGCTACGAACTGCTACCTCATTCAGCATATTCTCCAGATTTAGCCCCCTGTGACTATTTCCTGTTTCCAAACCTGAAGAAATGGCTGGGTGATAAGAGATTTGGGTCGAACGAAGAGGTCATCACTGAAACAAACGCCTATTTTGAGGGCCTTGAGAAAACCTATTAGTATTTGGAAGGAATAAAAAAATTGAAAAAACGCTGGACTAAATGTATCGAGCTAAAAGGAGACTGTGTTGAGAAATAAAACGCTTATTTGCCGAAATAAATATCTTTTATTCAAAATGTCACTGACTTATCAAACCACCCTCGTATAAATCGATAGGTGGAAACTTTAAACATTATTTTAATGTAACAAATATTTACTTATATTTTTATAAATTTTCAATGACACCATTATTATTATGTCTTAATGCAATTATTTTCATTTTGTCGAATACAACGATTTATTATTGATGCACCAGGATCTGCAAGTTTGAATATAAAAAATTAAATCGATAATCGTGATCTGAAGGAATACAAAGGTTAAAAAATGGGGAACAACCTGTTATACAATAACCAATAGTTTTCGATACGTACGATATTAATAGATCAATACACATATCAATCATAATAATTCTTAAATGATCATATTTTTTATTGGAGTCTAACCACAAAACGTGTAACTTCCATTTACTAGAAAAGGACGTGCGATTGAAATCAAACCACATTAAGCAAATTACACATATTATATGCTAATTTAAATTAATCTACACCGGGTTTTCCGCGTTTTTATTTGTTTAACAGCAAATATTATATACAATTAAATAAAAGGAACTTGTGTTGATTTTGTGTTTACACAAAAATTGTTATTTCCTGGGATTAATTTGCGTATTTTGTTAAAGAGTTAACTTAAATCGGCATTGTCATTAGGTTTAATAGCAAATTTGTAAAAATTAAATAAAATACTACTTATATAAATATTTAGGTACTTAAATTCCATATTTCACATATATCAGTTTTATTTATTGGAGACTAATTCATTATTTGAAATCAAAACAGTTAAATTTGATTAAAAGTATTGATTTAAAGACGTGTGTATGAACAATTTACTTTAACGCGGAATAATAAAGTTAAATGTTTATGTAAATTGCTGATTTTAAGCTTTAGATAAGTAACTTGGCGAACTATCTTTTAATTAGTTTCTATAATTTTACACTCCGATGCGAATTCAGTCTCCCTCACGCGCAGCGGAGGGAGACAATTCTTTGAGACCTAGAACTAAGAACCAAAAAACATGTTTATTATTACTATTATGATAAAACACAAATTTTATTACACAAGATTATAAGTAGGTTAAAAACATATAATTATCTTTATCCAAAAATAAACTTTTTATGTTCATTCGTCTATTACTTAAGTAAAATTAATGTTTCTTAGCAATCAATACAAAATTATATACTCCAGTATGCTAAAATCTGGTTTTTAGGATTGTGAAACTAAATACCAGGAGGGCACTTACAATAACTACAACTTCATAGTATAATACATAAAACACAGCCCATGCAGCATTTAAGTAGCAGTAACTGAGATTGTATCTTTGATCGTGTAGTTGTTATGTAGCTACAACTAAATCTATGGCGTTATAGGTTCATTTACTTCAGTTCGGGATACTTTAGTAATTATGTAGTTGCTTTTACTATTTATTGGAACTATGTAGTTCCATTACTTTTGAGTAACTTTTAAAGAATGTGGAAGGGTATTGCCACTTACCATATTACTTTAAAGTTGTTGCAACTTCAAAGTGGAATTATGATTGTAATAGTAACTTTCCCGAAGCTACTTTAAAGTTTTTAAACTTTAAAGTACAGTAAAAACTGTAAATCTGACCACCTGTTTAAACTGAACCTCTGGTCATATTGACCACTTTTTTTCAGTTCCAGCAAAAATCCCATTACTTTAATGTAATTTATACTGCATAAACTGACCACTTCTCTTTTGTGACCTTTGACCACATTCACCTCAAATATTTGTTTAAAAATGTTTGTGTAATGTGACCATTAGCCAAGGGATTACTTATAACAGTTATAACTAATCTTCTAAAAGTTTAAGCAGGTATGTACATGTAAATTGCATTCAAAGAATTTCTAAGAATGCATCATAATCCCTTAATAGTGACCAGTTGGGTTCAGGTATTTCCAAGTTTTAAGACTTTATTTCTGCTTCTGAGAAATTTATTACCTGCAAACTTTCACATTAGTAACCGTTGGATAGTTATAAAATTGTTTTATAAAATCACTCTTGTTTCATCTGTTGATTGAAACCATTGCGTTAATTAGTGCGATCAAGATGCCTTCAAAAAAGTTACCAAAAGAACTAAATTTGCAAGAAAAACAAAAGGTGTTAGAGTTTTTAAAAAACCACAGCGGAACATTCTGGTATTAGCAAAACAACAATAAATAATATTAAAAAAAAGAAAATTAGAATATCAACAACGCTACGAAGAAGATGCTTTAGACTCCCTTAAGAAAAAGACATTTTTCGCCTACCTGATCAGAAAGTGCTTTCTAAATGTACTGTTTTGAGGGCAGTTAAGGCTTCTTTGCGGGCCTCTTATGTCGATGATATTACATTTGAGGGTGAATACTTGAAACAAGTAAGCTTCTAAATATACCTGAGGCATTAAATGCGAATTGGACGAAATAACCAAGCCTGTGAGATAGAAAGGAAGATTATTTTGATATGTGCTGTTTTGACAAGTTGCGGTTCTGTCTGAAGAGGAAGGTTTATAATCAATGAATTTTGCTAGTGCTTATAGATCTGAGACCTTAACCCTCATAAAGAAAACCGTGAACAAGATACGAATAGCACAAAGACATATGGCAGCTTTTAGAAAGTGGCAAACCCTGGAGTACAAGGTGCGAAACAGATAATTGCCCGCTTAAAGTGAAATTGGACGAAAAGAATAATTGGATGGCGACCAAAAGAAGAAGTCAGGGACGAACCTATGGGGGGATGGGAGGGGAAGCTCCCCCCTCAAAGTTGATAATTTTGAGCCAGGGTTGGCAATTTCACAATTTGAGAAAAAATGAGAAGATAAGAAAATGTGTCCAAAACAATTTATTTTTTTAAATTTAATCTAATTGCCATCATGCATACACTTTGGAGAGTTTTAAATAAAAATAAGATTTGTGTATAATACTAATTTTGCTTCATATAATGTTAGGTACAAATAAAAATATTTTCTTACTAGTAGTTGGTATTTTCATCGTAATAAGTTGGCAATTCTAAGGTTACCCCCCTTCAAAAAAACTTTTTAGGAAGAAGCAATGCATAGCAGAGGACGACCATCTATGCGATCAGATGATATAAATTAAGGAATGAATGAGAAAAGCTCGAGATCGACAAAAAGTGCAAGATTTAAGAAAGAATTAATTTACATGATAATAACTGGCATGCATAAAAAAATATCTGAGGCTTTGCCTGTGTTACTTGAATCCCAGATAGGGACAATCTGTTTATTACTATAAAGTTTAGAATATAACTAAATATGTTTAGACCCATCGTACAACTGCATTTGAAAAAATATTTAATATGTAAAGGAAACATAATTAGATAATATATAGAAGTTATACCTTATTTAATAACATATTTAATTAATAATTACAAGACGATTTGTGTCAAAAGCACTTATTTACCACGCCCACTAACCTGAAGCCACGCCTACAAAACATATCCATAGCACACCTCTGGCTATGCTTATTCTAATGTAGTTTGGGGATTGAACCTACATGGACTCCTACAGTCCATAAAATGACTGACAAATAACTTTACCACGCCTTTAGTGTATGCTGATTCTAACCATGCCTTGATACATCGCATAGATTACTTACATAAAGTACAAACTTCACATTTCACAAATATCTTAGATACATGCATTCAAATTTTTTGCTAGGAAACGGTTGTTGCTATCGACATGTTAATTGTTCCACAAATAACCAAAATCATTTCTAGTGGATTGAAAGTACTTGCCTATATATTAGAAACGATTAGAAATGTATACTTTCACGAGATATTCACAGTATTATTATAGGCGGTTTGAATGTGAGATTTACAGAGTCTGAGTCGATAAAAAAACATATTGACAAAAATTATTACCACGTCAACCAATTGCATTCCTCTGACCCATGCTGAGGTCTAACCATACAGATTTTCAGGAACCAATTATAAAGGAACAAAAACATTTACCACATCCACTAACATGAAGTTCTATCCACTAGACCCACCCCTCTGGTCTGTGCTGAATCCAACCATATAGGTGGTTTGGGATAAGAGTTAAGGGAGCCGAGTCTATAAAAGAACAAATATACTGACAAACAAATTTTGGATTTTAGTACAAAAAGAAGATACTAACTTATAGTATCATATAAATTATACCTAAATATATAAAAATAGGGATTAAGCTTCAGCATATTCATGCTATGTAGTAGGGGTGTCGAATCGATCCAGAGTGGGTCGAATAGACTGGGATGGATATGGATCAGATCACGAAAAGTAACCGGCTATTCAAAAAGTATCAGATTATCCGAAAAGTATTCATGTGCGAAAGTTATAGCTTCACCTCAAAAGTATCCAAAATAAATTGTATTCGTACAATACGAATTCAACAATACAATTCGAAAATATTCATTAATGCCTAACGAATCTAAACAATCGAAAAAAATTTAGACCTAAAAACAAAACGAATAAAAGATTGAGTCAAGGCCTTATTGATGTTGCACTAAATAAATTTTAAAAATAGAAACCTGTAAAAACTATCGTTACTATAATCGTTACAAATTAAGGGCGCGTTATCGCCGCCAGTGTTAATAATAGGAAGCTTCAGAAACTATAAACACCTAAAGATGGTCCAGGCAAAACGGAATTAATTTCTTTAAAACCAAAATTTGAAAATGTAAATAGAAACATTATTTGATCGCATCGCAGTTCTCTGCTCACAGTGTTGTCAGACATACGTGAACTTTCAAAATATTTTAAGTTTAACTGAAATTTTTAATTTTTAAATGCCAAGGAATAATTCAAGGTAGTTGAAATCAAAAAGGGGAATATAAAACTGCTAAACGTCTTTAAAAATATCAGTTGTTCTTGCTGGTTTTAAGAAAAAGAAAAGTATTACTATATTAGAATATTGAAAATATATATTCGTTTTAAGAAATTAATCAGGAATAATTAAGAGTGAAATAGTTAATTCAAGAATTAACCGTCACATGCTCTTAAGTAAAGAAAAACAACATTTACTTCGGGAATTTATTAAATAATAGTTAAAAGATTAGGAAAGTTAAATTACTTTTAAATGTCCCGCGAATATTACCACCCAACGTTTCCTAGTGCAGAAAGCGTTCAACTAAAAATGACTGATTTTCGTGCTATCATATTTAAATTTCCGCGCCGTGTACATCTATTTTATTTCAATCAATACTAAATAAGTAAGCAAAAATATTTATCTATTGTCATAGATTTTGCTATTAAACAGTGTTATAATGACTATATTATGTTTAGTTTGGTTATTTTTTACAAAACGTTAATTCTACAAAATTGACGATATTCGACTACGATTATAAAATTTAGTTTAGATATCTACTCCTTCCAAACTATGATCCACACTACCTTTTTGTACGACCCTGCTATTTCGGATTGTTTACCAAACTTGGTTTTAGAACAGTAGGTTATGTTTACTGGTTACTAAGCAACAACGCGTCGGTAAGTAATTACTTACCGTTCAGTTCTGTCAAAAACAGAACGGTAAGTAAATTATATGTAATTTATAAAATAAATGCATCAGCTTTAGATGTCTCTTTCGTGAAAAATCATTGTTTTCTAAATAATTATTGAACTATTTAAAAAAAATTATGTTTTTATTTAAATTTGCTGTGAAAAAACACCCAATAAATAATAATAACAACTATCTATTTATTTATGTTGAAACTACAAAAATATCGTGACATTCAAAAATAAAATTACAAACGTATCCATGGTAACGACAAAACCTACTTAATGGTTGGTGGATATACACAGCAAAAATAAATTATCTTGAATCTATTTTTTTACCATCTTTGGGATATATCCTTAGTTAATACATTTGTATTCATAATGGTCGTACAAAAAATAGTATAAGCATCTCAAACAGTAAGGGTTTACCGATCTCCTCCAATATTGGCGACCTCGCTTCGCTCAGTCGCCAAACATTGTCGTCGATCGGTAAACTGTCCTTACTGTTCTCGATACTTAATATACTATAACAGTTTAGCAATCGACATCAAACGTTATCTTACTAAAAAAAACGATTATTAAAAAAACTGAATGAAAAACGTGAGCTATATTTTGACGCTAATATTTTGCGCCAATAACGCCCCCTTAATTAGTTATTAGTTCATATTCGTCACATTGTTTGCATGTACTATTATTGGTTTCATAATGATCTAAAACAGCAAGGCTAGCATGATGCTACTTTTTAGTGCTTTTTTAATACAAAAATAGCATCGTATTAGCTTTGCTATCCTAGATCATTATGAAACCAATGGAAGGTGTGCGGACAGTCCGATGTTCCGCCATCTCGATTCCTCGTCCCAAAGCAAACAAACTTAATATTTATTAGATTTATTTCTCCGCAGTAGTTGTCTAATGGGCGGCTTTTATTTCAAGAAAACACCATCAGAAAATGTTTTGAAAGGCTGAAAGAAAGATTTGGCTGCGTAGGTAGTGTCGATTATGAAAACATTACAATAGTATATTGTACAACTAGTGATACAATGACGATGTTTGTAATACGAGTATAAGTTTGCTTAACGAGCCGCGACGCGGCGAGTTAAGCTATATACGAGTATTACAAAAAGGAATTGTAACACGTGTTTTACATACTACTTTGTCTATTTCGCCTTAATTTACAATTTACTTTAAAGAAATGGGAAAATGTACACGCGGGTATTTTTGATGTGGTAATGTTGGTAATAACTGATAACGCATACAATGACATCCACTGTCATTTTGAAAAAATCACGTAGGCAGGGAAAAATCCAAGTTTAAAAAAAGGTGACAGCTTAGTTGTTTCTTCTGATATAAGATAAAAATGTATTTTTATTATAAATAATTATTTTGATAAGACAATCATGTACTCAATCAAGGTTTTACTGTTTCTATTACAATAAACATTTTAATACATCAAAACTGCTTAACATACAACAATAGAAAATAACTAACCTAACCTCTAAATATAAACAATGAAAATGAAATTTGAGTAGGGACGGACACGGGATTCACGACCATCAACTTGATCCGGAAAACCAACAAGCTTTTCAGCGCATTTTCGTAGGAAATCCGCTATTAACCGCGCTTTGTTTTAATTCAAAGCTTCTTAAAATGAAATACGTTTCATTATTCTCGCTGTTATTTCTGAGCATCATAACATTCAAATTTTCAAAACGGCGCCAGTTAATACTTATTAGTACCTATCACGGGAAAGTGCTTTTCTTTTGGATAATGTGCCCCCAAAATACTTCCGCGGGTTGGTTGTCGAGCATTATTCCTTTCCTTTTTATATTCTTCCTAACACCTTGGTTATGTTCCCATTAGTAGGTAAAAACTGAAAAAAATATTTGATGAAATGGAGGTGTACAATGTGTACATCATTCAACTCAATTAAACTTACCTCAATATCGACAAGCGATATACGTTTTGGCTTTTTAATCTAATTTTGATCTTGAAATCAGAATATAGCTGTGTTATTGCTTATTACGCATTTACGTCTGACACTGGACTTCGTTGACAGAATGACATGACAGAGTAGGCTGGCAGCAAAATTTACTTACTACTGCCAGCCTTACAAATAAAAAAATCACTACTTTCAGTTGCATAAAGTAGCACTTTGTGTAACTGTTTTTCGCAAAAACAGTGTCACAAAGTAATCTTTGTATACGCGAAATAGACAAAAGCTGATACCGTTCTAACAGAATAAAATGAACTCGCGATCCAATAGTCGACGACGGACAATCGGGAAATAAGTGTCAGGAACAGTGGCGTATTTGGGATTTTTTTCGGGTACGCTATAAAAATTCCGAATCAAAATACTTAGATTTTCACATAACATAGATTTTGACATAAATGACCTGTGGCCGGTTTCTCAAAGCTTGATAAGATTCTGATTAACTTAATTATGATTAAATCCGAAATTCAGAAATTTTATTGGCTTCGATTTAAGAGACCTGAAATTGTATCCAATTATATTTCTAGATTTCAAATTTAATCACAATTAAGTTAATCAGAATTTAATTAATCTTTGTGAAACCAGCCTCTGGACTATTAAAACATTTTCGGGGGAGGGCTTGAGCCCGTTAGCCCCTCCCGGTAAATACGGCACTGACCAGGAAAATAAACAGAAATCTTCTTATTAAAAAATCATCAGTTGGAAAATCTGCCAATGGAAAATGTCCCAAGTTATGGGATGATGTAAGATGATATGAAAGAAAGAATTAGGGAAGTATTTACAACAGTGACTTCGAGAAACTCGAGATTATTGCTACACCTTGTATAGTTGTATATATTTTTGAGTATGTAGCTTTGGCAACTACTTTTTATATGGAAAGTTCAAAGTTATACACTAAATGTACACCCTGTATATTCTACTTTTTCCCTTTATGATTCACAGTAAGCTTTGTAATAATGTAGATATTTGGTTGCAAAATATATCACTACTAGTAGTTTTTGAAGATTAACCTTTACAGTTTTGAATTTGAGGTTAATGTTAAATCGTAATATAAAAATAATAAAGATTTAGACTCCTCTCATCGAGCTAGTCAAGGAAGTCTATGGGGTCATCACCCGCAGACCCATCGTTCAAAAGATATAGCAATTTATGAATTCCATGTTAAATCTATAGGAACATGTTAAGCCCATGGGCCCATGCTATATCTATGGATACATGTTAGTATATGGGTACATGTTAAGTCTATCGCCCATGTAACGTCTATGGGGACATGTTTTGCACTACACTAGGTTAGGTTAGGTTAGATTAGGTTAGGTTATGTTAGGTTATATGGTAGTGAAAGTCCGCACGCTGAACTAGGGGTGAAAGGACTCCCTCGGAGACGCACCCCGACGGATGAGCACGTTAATAGCTCCGGCAGTAGCCTGAAGAGCTAGTAGAGCGTGGAGAGGCAACTTCGCTCCCACCAGGGGGAACTGGCAGCTCTCGATAAAAAACGCAAATAAATAAATGGAGAAAAGATCCTTACTGATGCCTTTTGTTTGATGATAATTTGTTGGTGGTAAGCACCTGGCTCAAATCTGTAAAGCTGAAAAACGGCGTTTTCGTGAAGTGAGCCTACCATAAGACGAAGAAGTCTGCTTTAATGTAGATGACCTCTCGATAAGATCCGTTATCTGAAATCCGCTTTAATGTACACGCAGATGGCGATGTCGAAAGTGCTCTAGATATCTACAGGGTGATCCAAAATGACTGAAGACAGTTTGAATTTACCACCACGTTAAATTATTTTCGCATTGGCAACATGAATACTTTTTAGACATTTTTATTTTGCTTTTATTTTACAGTGGCGTCTCAAAAATAATATAGCTTATAAACTTCATTAATTTTAAATAATAACTTATTTGATAATAAAATCATCTAACAAACTGTAGTTCTGAAAAGAACTGTTTTTTAAAATAAGCGAAATAGAGCTAAAATTCAATGTAACCCTAGAACAACGTGACTATAGCCCCTCTATTTCAAATAGTAGCGACGTCGTGGAGCAAACCTGACACAAACTTTAATAAAAAAAATTACTACATGCATAATGTTACGGAAATTCAATAAAAAATTCTTCAGAAATTACAATTACGGAAGTATATATCATATGTTTTTACAGAACATGAATGTTCATTATCAAATTAATGTTAAATTGTGAATATTTCTGTGCATAATAATTATTATTAAACCTAAGATTCACTGTAAGACGGAATGTCAAATCTGATAATATTCAATGTCGCCAACATCGTTCTAGTGCTTTTGCTCCAGCGGTGAGATCAATCGTTGTCGCTGCTATTTGAAAATAAAGGGGCTATAAACGTGGCAAAGCACAACGATGTAAACGAGAAAGTGACGAGTTGATGCTGTAATTTGACGAAAAACATTTCAATTGTGCTACACTAACAACGTGAAGTACACTAAAACCTAAAGCTTGAAATTCAAACCGACCTCATTCACTCAATTTAAATCTCACTGTACGTTCAATTACTACAGCTTATTACCTTTTAGTTTGGCTGTTATGTTTTCTGGTTATAATGTCTGTTACACCAATTTTTTTCAGGAAACACTGGCTTCCGCTCATTAATAACAAGCGGGATGTGACTTCATTTCGGATTGCTTTTACTTATTAGCAAGGGCAACCACATGGTTGCTGAATGGGTAGTTAAGCGCACAATTTTGTGTAGTCGCATGTATACCTAACCGTACCGTAACCTACCGTAATTTTATACCTATACATTCGACTACACGAAATTGTGCAATTAACTACTCATTCAGCACCCAGTTGGTTGGGCTTGCTTATTAGTAATAACTCAGTCTTTGCAGTGAATCGAAACTTTTACTAGACTGGTTGAGTGTACTAACCACTTATTAGTTTTTTATGCGATTAATCACAGGACAGTACTGTCTAGTGCTTTAACGGACTGTGAGCACGAACAGCGATCACATCCCTGCTAGAGCTCATCTTATTAAACATGACCCCTGAGTGTAGTTCCCCAACAACAGTATGTAACAAAGACGGACCGTCATTGCATTATTGTCTATTACGCATGTTTAAATGAAGCTTAAATCCATCCTTCAAAACTAAAAAATCAAGTAAACGATTACTAACATTGAATACGATTTTAGCCCTTATTTTTTACTACGCAGTAAAGGTTGCAATGGACGGCAACACTTCCAAGAAGGAAAATCAGGTGGACGATGGTCAGCGGTTCAAAAACATTATTTTTAAACCACATTTATTAACAATACCCACGTTAGATTTTAATTTGTATTTCCAATGTTTATATTTATGTGATTTTATTCATAAATATTATTAACAAATCTTTCGAGTTCTTGTTTAAACAAACATACATACTGCTAATTTCCAGTTTAAGATAACATCATTAAATAGCTATTATGATACATAAGAGTATTTGTACGGAGTATCAAATTTAACATATTATCCTTTTAAGATACGTTGGAGCAAAATGTAAAGTTTTTACTAAAACGTGCGTCCTTTAAGCCTTTATTAACAAGATTATATCGGATCAAATCCGGATTTTTTTTCTTAAAACGCACCTCTACTATGTATTAATAGACCATTGAAATCATATTATATAAAGTGTTCAGTAAAAACTCGAAAAAAAACCAAAAAGCCTTTAGAATTAGCTTGTGTAATTCCAATTACATGCAGTTATGAAACTACATATTCTGAAAATCATATCCATAAAAAAACTAACAATTATATACTTAAGTCTACAGAATTTGAACAATTGTTCATTTTTTACTATTTCTCGATATTAATAAATTGAAAAAATCCAAGAAATCAATTTGAATATCATCTCGGAAGTTATGAAACCTAGAGCTGAAGGAGAAAAAAATCTGTTCAACACAAAAGATGTCGTCACAGTTCATGCCGTGCTGTGGAACAAGAAATGCCGGTAGGTATAAATGAAAGGTGGGGATCTAAGGTTACTCATTCTATTACTATTAGTTGAAGCGTTAGTTGATATATTATTAAAAATGAATTCCGCTTATTTATTTATCGTTTTCGTTTGTTTTGGATACTCATTTGCGTGTAAGTAGAGCAAACAATTTAAATTTCTTAGTACCTAGTGATTTCAATGCTAGGTCAAACTACAATCTTTATCGTAATTGACGATTATTAATTTTTTTAATGAATCAGTTCCAGGGGAATATGTTCCGAAAGCCTTCTACCTCCTCGATGAAGAGGGACATAAGTCGAATCTGGTCTATTTAAGTCAATCAGCCCTACCGAGAGCCCGTAGAAGTTCAACGGGCGAATCCTACGGCGGCGGGTTTGCCTTTGACGGAGGTAGGTGAACCTTTTTTTTAGCTATAATTATTATCATCGCGGAAGCGGGCAGATTAGAATTTATCTTTATATGGGCTTCAGTAAAAAATTCAGTAAAAAAAAACCTAATGCGTAACGGCGGAAACTATAAAAAGTGAATTTGCAATCTATAGCATCATAATTTTTGAGATATTCGAGTAAGGTATGCTAACACAACGATAAAGATACTATATAAATAATGAATCGCCACAAAATAGTGGTAGTGAAGAAAGACATTACCTGTTTCTAATCAGTACTATTGATTGCTGCCATTAATCTGTCAAGTACCAGAAACGGAAGTCAAATAAAACGTAAATTTAAGTCAAATCGTTAAAAAAGAGTTACTATAATAGAAACACGATTGACAGTTCTATGCTTGCAAAATAGCCATCATCATTCATTTGTTTATTCTTTCTATGGCCTAAAAATTTGAGAAAAATACGTATTGGCATAGGCCAAATACTAATGTGTGGTTAGTACAATAATTACAGACCTTATTAGTAGTGACGTACGTTATGTTAAATATGTGGGAATTTTGATCACTTTTGAATTTATGGTAATGTACTAGTTTAGGAAAGTACATAGATAGATCTTAAGTTTGTATGATTTGGGAGTTAAATGTGATACCTAGAACAAAAAACTATGTTTTACAGCCGTGGACCACCTCCATTAAATTATTTATATCTGTTTTTAAATTTAAACGTTATCAAGACATTATCTTATAATAGCAATTATTATAGAAGAAACTGTAAATTGATTTTTCTCATTTTTATCAAAGAATAAAACGATTAATTAACGTTTTAATTGTTAACTCGGTTCCCATAATTAACTCTTACATTTCATAAAGCCAGAACCAATTATTATTTATAAACATCCTTATACACCTGGAGGCGTTTTCAATCAATGTTTAATGCAATAATAAATCAATGCTTAGTCATAATGACATGATTTAATAGCTCTCTCCAATCTGACGATGATGCGATCGGTAATCAGAAGGTATTTGGCGGTCAACGCGTGACGACTGAAAATATTTCATTTAAGACGGATTTTGTGAACAAAAAAAGTGTTTAGAAATCTCTATTTTTGTAAAAGATGAGTAAGTACATACGTGATAAACAACATGAAAGTTATTAAACAAATTATTATGCAGCAAGTAACTAATTTTAGAGAAAGGTTGTATGATTAATAATAATTGCCTTTTATAGGTGCCATGTTTGAAAATTAAATAGGGTTGTCACATTTAATCTATGTTTTATCTTCGAAAGGTCAGAAATAGTCTTTCTAAAATCTGTAGATTGGAATTGAAATTTGTGCCCTTGGTATCTTTGCTTTTCTTCAAATATGGTACAAAATATAGGTGCCTACACAGTACTTTATTTCCGAATATCAATTTCACAAACTTTGGCTTTTTTTGAAGATAGTTTGAGGGGTAAGAGGGCGGAATAAGAGGGAATAAGGGAAAGGGGAATACCGAACACGGGGTAATTCCGAACATTTAACACATCCTCGTTATCATCAATTTAATTCCTAACCTTGTTTATATATTAGGCGTCTGAGTGACGACTGCTGGGCCATTTTAAAAACTGAAAGCCATATTATAATAAATTAAATTTATTTTATTGCTGTTGGCATAAAATATTATCATGGGTACTTTGGTAGAGGCGATGGGCAATCAAATTCTGTTTAAATTACACCAGAGGTATTTTCTTACAGTCGGTAGATATCTTTTTTTTCTCTATTCACGCGTAGAGGAATACAATCTTTGGCAAGCCTTTGGGCATCGATTTTGCGTTACCTTTCTTACTACATCTCTTCATAATTTTACAATTATTCCTCTCTGAAAAGAACCTCAAGCCTTAATAAACAGTGCGAACGACGGCTGTGGAATACTCCAAATAAAATGTTTTTGGTTTATAACAGGTCGAAATCATCGAACAAGTAAATCTTAGTTTTTAATGGCGCGTCTTTTTTTACGTTAAACATTTACCCTCCCCCCTTCTGCAATGACGTAATTATATTTTTTTTAAATACCAACCCTTTCTTTTGCTTGAAAATTCTGGTTCTCTTGAAAATTGGTATCCACTAACTTCTTGTCAGAAAGCCAGTCGATGGATGAATTCATTTCTAACATTTTGAAGCATTTCTGAAGTAATCGTTCGAATTTAATTTTTAATTCTTTCTTTTAAGGTTCCTTTAATAAAATTTGATCGGCTAAAATACACCTTACTCTTCAAGTAATCCCTACAGGAAAAAACCTAAGGGTGTAAGGTCAAGTGACCGTGCTGGCCATTCAATTGCTCCACGCCTCCCAATCCATTGATTTGAAAACACTGTATTTAAATATTCCGGAAAACAACACTATAATGAGGAGCTGTCCCATCTTGCTGGTACCATAAAGAATTATTAGTAAGTCGAGCTCGTCATGATCAGGATATATAGCACGATTAAGGATGAAACAAGGTGGTCCCTTAGCAGCTCCATATATTTTTCTGTTTAAGTTTTAAAGTTCCTTCTATAAAATAAAGCCTAGAATTCTATTTTCAGCAATACCGGCTTATTCATTTTTTCGGAATGCTGGGTGTGGGTCTACATCATCCAGTGTGGGTTTTGGGAAGCCCCGTAATGACAGTTTTGTTTGTTAACAGCTCGATTCAAGCAAAATGTGGCTTCGTCAGTGAAAATAATATAAGTGCCAAAAGCAGGATTGACATGATACCTTTCTATCGTGTTTTCAGAAAACTATTGCCTTCGATCAAAATCGTCCTTGACTCTTTGTTCAATTCCTGAAGTAAAGTCACCTTGTACGGGTGTTATATGTGTTTGTTCAAGTACTTGACAACAGAAGACTCAGTGAAATTATGATTAGTATCTAGCTAGTGTTCTTGAGGTGCTGTAATGATTTGCTTGGAACATCTACGTGGTGTCGGGAATCGTCTCCAACATGGCCCTTTTCGGAAAACTCTTTTTCAATTTTACTTACAGTGAACTGCGTAACAGGATCTTCTGCCTGCAAGAATAGCTGCTTTGCGTTGTTTTGCTCAAACATCTATTTGAAACTCGACAGAATCGTCTCGTATTAAATTTCTTTTGATGCGACTTTTAGCTACAAGATTAACTTGACATCATTCAGTCGAAAATGGCACATACAACGCAAACCGTCGCCATATTGGAGCAAAATAGCACGAAATTGTTTATTATTTTTATATGTATTGAATTTAATCAAATCCGCGTTTAGTTTAAAAGGTCTTTCTACATAATTCTTATTCTGAATGTTTAAACCTCTAATAATGTCAAATACGTAAAATACGATTTAAATTTGTCCATTATTAAAGATCAAGCGTCTCTTTCCCAATATGGCGGCGATTTGTGGTACTCTAATCCACCAGTATGGCCTGGTTAAGCAAAATAACCCCGATATGCGTAGGTGATCATGCAGGCAACCAATGAGATGATGCATGCTTTAATTGTAGCATAACCTTCAAACCTTCCATAATGACAATTATCCTACGGCGTAATTATTCTTAATCAAACTCTGCTTAGAATGCAGGTCAATGTTTGCCGCCTCTCAATCGTTTGGTTTAAACAGCACATAGTTACTAAATAAAGCGTCATTTATTCTACTTCAAATATTTTCGACAAAACTGGGTATAGCTTGCTCTAACTGATATCGAGATGCTAACTCTCCGAAGTATAATTTAATCAAAATATTTAATGGTCGTGGACAAAGTATAGTATTCTACTTGATTATCATTATATCTTGCCTTTTCTTGGCTCTGGAAACCACGTCCATTCAGCCAGTACATATTATATTTCGTTGAAGATACCTGTCAGCTGTCACACATGTAAATATTAAATATAGGTTCAAACATCTTACTGTTTCAAACATTTAAAGTTTCAAATATTGAATTTTTAGTGAATCAAATCCAAAAAGTTTAATGAAATTTTTACCACCAGTTTTGAAGACTATATAATTATAAAGGCCCAAAATCCAGTTATTTGATATTTCAGTTTATCTTTCAGCTGCTCAAGTTTTATTTTCACAGTTTGAACATCTTTTAAGTTCTGTATTTCGAAATGTCGAATAGTTTCATAGAAAAGTTTTGAAAACTTTTCAAGACAAAGTAAATTTAAATAAATTTATATTTTTAAGTTTTTGGATACGAAATTTGAGGGTTGCAAAAATTTTCAAGTATTCAATTAAAAATCCTAAGTACAAGGGCTCCATAGGCGGCCGGAAGGGGGCAAGGAGGGGCGCTCGCCCCTCAATTGTTCAACTTCCAGGGTGGGGATCAAGTGCCCCTCCTTGCCCCCCCCTGGAAGTTGAAGAATTTGAATTTTATTGGGAATTTTGTATAATATGCCGTTTTTTTCTAGCTTGCCCCCCTAGCATGTCGTTTATTCTAGGCTTGCACCCCCTAGCATGCCGTTCATTCTAGGCTTGCCCCCCCCCTGGGCAAATTCCTGCGGGCGTCTATGAAAATTGTAAATTTTTAGAGGCTTAATCACTTAAGACTTCAGAGAACTCTATGCTTCATGTTACATAAACTGATAAGAACAGAAAGTAGAGTATTCAATTTGAAAGATACAAAGTTTAAAGTGTCATGTTTTCAAAGTGTTTGGAGATCCAGCTTTGAAGTGTCGCAGTTCGAAAAGCTCTAAACTTCTAAAGTGTATAGTTTATTCTTCGTGCGCTTTATCAAGTGTCATATTTCCGGATTCAGATTGCTTAGAGACAGTTTGAGACTGCCACTACTCATCATTATGTTTAGACAGCTAAGACGAATCTTTTCTGCGAATAAATCATAAAAACTGTTCCAATGCCAACAGGATGGCTTATCAGCACATAACAATGAAGCCATAAACTTCCTGGTTTGCTATTCCGATCATAATTAATTTGCTTGTTTCACTTTCTTGATAACGACATTGATAATTTGTCCCACTTTTTTTTATTATGTACTAGTGTTTCACGTTAAGTATCATTTATATATGTTCGGCGTTACCCCCACATCATTCAGCTAGGTACTTCAATAAACATCAAAAGGCTGTAGTTTCTTGTTTACATAATGGTTTTTACATTTTATTAGCATAATTCGTATGCTTGTCTAAGAACGCTTTTTAATTATTTCTAATAATTTAAAACTTAAAATGAATTATTTAACGTTTCGCTTGTATGTTCGGTAATACCCTTCGGTCCTCTAAATTAAGTGAACAAAAAGTATACAAATACTGCAATCATCTCTGCTGTTTCATGTTCCCACACGCTCTCTTTGTTTAAAGTTGTTTGTTTACACTCGACGAATGCATTATTAAAATTTCAATAGTAACAATTAGCACTTTATTATTCAATTTTCTGCATGTTATGGTTGGTTGTAAAATATTTAAGTGCTTTTTTGAATGTAGGCCTTGGGATTCTACATACACATAAACATTAATTTAGAGATTTTGATGCCTTTTGCATTTTTGCTAACTAGTACAACTAACATTATTTTCCCTATATACAAGGTGTCTATAATAGTTATTTATTTTATTTTGACATGATAATCGTCTTTATTGGCACTCAATTGCGGGCGTAATTTGGCTTTTTTAGCCCGAGGGCGTATAAAGTTGCTAAGATACAAAGAAAACGTTTCTATAGAGTTCTAACAATTTTAATAAATAATTATAACTATTACATTTTTTCAAAATGAAATGTGCAATTGCTTGCAATTATCCTTTCCATGAAGCAAAATAAAATAAAACGTTGTATGTACCACGGGCATAATCAAGATAATGGCCCTCGAGAAATTAAAAGCCCTCCTTCGTCGGGCTTTAAACATTCTCTCATGCCATAATCTAATAGATTATGCCCTTAATACATAAATAACTATTATGTACCAAGGGCGTTATAATGATGATAAACCAGGAGGACGACAATGCAACAACTTTTTAGAAATTGACAATTCCCCTGTGTTCTAGTAGGGAACGCTGGCAAAAATGACATCATTCTGGTACTGAGATTAACCCATTTAATTATCATTATAGCTTGATTTGTTATTCGTTAATAATTAGATATTTAAGTAAAAAACATGTTGACATCATTTAATCCATTAACAGGTATTGTTATTTTTTATTGGAATTCTAAATACAGCAGTACAAAGTTCCTTTAGTAAAACTTTTATTCTTTTTTATGTTTTGATAGAACGACCCTGATGGATGCTAATTTGTTGACATAGAAAATAATGACGTAATATAAAAACAAATACAGAACTGTGTACATAAAAAATAAGTACTGTTACTGTTTTACTAAAAAAAATGCAGTGTAAGGGATTTGCAATTTGTTAGATCCTGACCTTGACTAAATATTTAAAAACACAATATGTATTCAAACTAAAAGTTACCGATCGGGTTGTTTTGATTATCAAATTCGAATTTAACAAATTGGTATGGATTGTAGATAATAAAGGAGTAAATACCAAATTTTAAATTCCAAGAAATTGTAACTAAATGATTTAAAACATAATATCACAAAGAAGGTTTGCAGCTGTGTTTGTGTTCATTGAAATAATAATAACAAAATATACAATATATTTTATTACATGCTGCCATGCACATTTTAGAAACCAAACAGATTGTTTATCTTCTTGAACTGCAAAAAATGTGTTACATACAATTTTACTATTCAATTTGAAAACATTGGCCTGTTTTTCTCCAAAAGTATAGAAGTACAAGAAAAACGTTCTTTAATGATTATCTAACCACTGGTAAAGTCTGATTATTCCTTAATAGTCATCGTGTATACATGAATATTTTCATCTAAATGGCAGAATGGCATTTGCCAGTCAAATCTGAGTTTGGTTGCAGGTTTCTGTACAAGAAATGATTAAATATCACTGGTCTTCATGTCAAAGAAGAACAGTTCTTTTATTTTCCATTACATATAAATATACATGACCAAGCAAATCGCTTGTCTAAGGCCTGCCAAGATGTAAATCTAGGCTCGAACCTCAAAAATAATTTTTTTATATCTCATAGCTTTTGTTTTTGCAGGAGTTGGAGGAGTCGATGACATCGCTAGTGAAGTCCAAGCTGGTTTGGGCAGCACATTCTCAAAATTAAGAAATCTCGCAGGTGAAGTTCAGGCCCGTTCAGCTGCATCTGGTTCTGGTAGCGGTGGTTCTTCCTTTTCTGGCAGTTTCAGCAGCAATGGTGGCGGTGGCGGAGAAGGGTAAAGTTCTATTTATTATTACACGAAATATTTGTTTACACCAAAATTAGCAAAAAAAAAACAAACCATAAACCTCAATTAATAGTAATAATACAAATTATTCAAACAAACACAAAAAAAAGAACCACCAGCATGACTAATAGATTCGACTCGTCTGTCTAATTAACAATCATCTACATAACTACATAGAACATTATTTGCGGTTACCATTAACTGAAAATTTATTATCCACCACTTATCACGACTAATTTTTTAGTAATATTTGATGCAGCAGCACCTATATTATGTAGTAATTTGTTGCAAGATTCCTTTCCTAAATAAACGCGAACTTGAAAACCACGAAGCAAATTACTTGCTGACCTTCATGGTGATGAGAAGCATGACCACGGACAGAAATAATGAATTGTGATGTTTCTTTTTAGTATGAATAAAAAGATCAGTTCAGATCAAGGAATGTAATAATAGTGGACCAGTTTTTTCTCCTTAAGATACAAATTGCCCAAATTGTCTATATATAAATGCGTACGTTCCTACTTTTTTGTTAATCATTTGAAATCATTCATGTATATCTATGTTTACTTATGCAAGAAATAGACCTTTGGAATTGAAGCAATTTGGGGATTTCCTTAGGAAAAAAAAGTAGGTGATATAATGGTATAGTTCTCAAAATTGTATGTATACTAATCACTGTTTACGATTCAACTTTAATGTTATAATTAATAACGAAAGTAACGTTTATCGTTATAATTATTTTTACCATACGAAATTGGTGTTATTACGTCAAAAGAATACAATTTGTAGCTTTTATTGTGATTTGTTTTTCACTCGATATATTCATATAATTTAATTGGTTAAACAGGAGAAAAAATCCTGCTAACAATCATCATACTTCTAATGTACGGTTGGGCCTTTATTGGAAGCATAGATCTTTTTCACAAAAAAGTGCCTAATTATAATTAATGAAAACGCGGAAAAGCAGTTAAATGGAATGACCTGGTATAAAGATAGATTTCGGGGAAATACTACGAATGTGATTTAAAAGACGAAGGGTAGTAAAATAATTGGCAATGAAAATTACTGAAATGAATACATTTATGCCCAACAGTGGCGTATTTAGGAATTTCTTCGGGGTGGGGGGCAACTCTACAAAAATTCCAAATCATAATACTTAGATTTTCACATAACATATATTTTGACATAAATGACCTAAACTAATAAAATCTTCGAGGGGGCTCCGGGCCGTTAGCCCCCCCTCCTAATACGCCATTGATCTTCAGAAACACATTCCAATCAAAATGCCAAATAAAATTCTCGATTCAAATGTTATTAGGTGTGTATATCTACATTGATGTGATCTATAGTCTATGGTTTATAATCTATCTGTAATCTGCAGTCTATGATCTATATGCAGCCTATAATCTATGATTTACAGTACACAGTCCACTTTCCATTATGTCACTACAAAATAATTATTTTATAATAACACTTAATAAGTTTCCACGTAACACCCATTGAAAAACACTGGACTGTGGTGGACAATCTATGGTCTACATCTTATTGTCTACAAGCTACAGTTCCTAGTGTAAACTGTATAACTAATAATCTTGAATCTCTCTTTTTGTTTCTAAAGACCATAGCAAATATTCTACAGTACTATATTATGATACGGTAATTTACGGTTTGTAATCTATAATATGCAGTCGTTGATCTATCATCAAGAATGTAAGGTATAGAGTCTATGGTAAACAGCCAATGCCTATACTATATGGTCTACAGGTTCTACCTTATATTCTGGTTTATAACTTTATGATCTACATCCAGTATCTGGCCTTTAGTGTATAGTCGACAGTGTATCATATTCACACAGCCTTCATATTAAAATATAAAAACATTTTATTTACAAATATAAAAACATTTTCTTTACAAATATATTAATCTCCATTCTCTTTTTATAGACCAGTCCTATATTCCCGAACTGCTAATGGAGAAAAGGAACTCGTAACTGGTGGAAATGGGCGAATTCATGCAACCTCAAGTGCAAGCGGACCCAACGGTGGAATTAGTTATAGTTCCTCTTCTGTTGACAGTGATGGACGAGTATCCTACAGTTCTGTTGCTCGAAAATTCTAAATTCTATTACTAATGAAATACCTGCTCAAAATTTCTAGGTTAGGCTGTATGTAGTTTTAGGTATGAAAACAGTGTAATTTAAATTTTTCAAAAAATAAAGTTTTGGCCTTTTACAGACTTTGTTTATTTATATCCTTAATGTTTTATAGAGTATACATATTGCACCCTTTTAGCAAGCTTGCTCAATTCATGAACTGAACAGTAACACTGCGAATGTCCGTAAATGGATAAACTGTGCAGTTTAGGAAATGGGAGAAAATGCTGTCTTGCTTCTTGAGTATTTTTAATGTATTGTGAGTACAATGGGCGTACTTAAAACTTAAAATGCGATTTTCTCGAAAACTAGCAGGAAGCGACCACATGTTGATAATGAAAATGTGTTTTAAATCATTACAGCTACCCTGCATTACGAAGTTTCTAGTTATATTAGTTACACCCTATAAAGTACAGTAGAATATATCTTAAGAGCCGTCGTCAGTTACAACATCTGGCAGCTGTTGTTATGTTATTTTTCAAAGCAAACCTTTAAAATTATGGTTTTAAAATGTAAAACAAAATAAAGCTATAACCAATATAATAGTTAAACAAGATGTGTCAAACAAACGAGACGAATCTTTTATTTAACCCCTTTTCCGTGAAATGTAAACATATTCTAGCATGCTTGCAGGTGGAATAACAAGGAAGTTTTAAGTGTAGCCATTGCGCCTGCACTTGTGAATTATATGAATAAAATGTTGCAAATTATAAAAGTTCTCATTGTAATTTAGCAATAATGAATATTATTAATAGATATTAACAATTATAAAATGTTAAAAATTAATGAATTTTATGTTAATTCAACAAGAATCTTATAGTAACTTTATATAATAAAATAACTAAATTATTTTAATGCGGCTAGGTGGTAAACAATATGAAGTCAGCTCAGCACGAAGGCGGTACAGGGTTTGATTTTCCGAACTTTCTGTAATGGTCGTAGATAAAATCATTATTTATATCATACCTATTATTACGCTAACATATGTTCACATTATTTTACATTAGAATGAAGAAAACTTACATTTAATTTCCAGACTATAAAACATTTCAAGACAATTGTAGAAAATCATACCTAATCTTACATGTATTATAAAATTTTTGTCCGAATAGCCAAGGTTATCGACTGCCTAGGATCAACGATTTCGGGAAGCAAACATTTCACATAAAACGATTTCAGAGCATCTTCCATTTTTAATTCCCAAAAAAACATCATCCTTGTCACTTTGTGGATGTATTGAAACACAAGCTATTTTGCCGGTCTAAATAACAATAAAATAACTAGAAAAGCTATAAAAGTACTTCATACTTACTGTAACTAAAAACTCAAATATCTGCCACAGCTTGAGATTTAAACTCTTTCTTACAAATTAATTGTTCAAGTAGTAGGTATTGGTTCCACAGCTATATAAATTGTGAAAAGCAATAGATAAAGGTCTTAAACACAAATAAAAACTCAAAAAGGGCGCCATCTGGTTATGAAGCTTAAGGTATTATTTATAAATAACCAATCAAAGATGTTAATTGAATAAGCATTAAAAATTATTAAATTCATTAACCAGAAAATGAATAAAATATTTAATTGAATCAAAAATTTTGTTTATTTAAAATTTTGAAGTAAAATGAAGCAAGGCATTCATAACTAATATGGTTCCGTTTCTAGATCCTAGTTTTGAATTAATAACATTTATTTAACAAGGAAAATGGTTAAAACACAACTTTGCATAGATAAAAATAAAACACACCTCGTACATTTATTACAAGTCCAACCTAAATTTATTAGGTTATAATTATACCAAAATTAATCAATAAAAATTCATTTAGAACTTTTCATTAAATTATGAAAATAACTCAAAAAGATTTGATTAGATCGACCACAAATATTGTTCCAAAGCATTAACACAAATATTAAAAATTTATATCGACTGGTCTTTTTCTGGACAAAAATTTATACACAAATATCTAAATGAGATTAGACAAATTAAATCAGTTCGACAGTTATCAATATGAATGAATTGCAATTAAATTAAAGTTTAAAGATCGTTTTTACATAACGAAGAGAGCTCTCCCTAAAGAAAAATTCTTAACTGTGAGATTCTTAATTAACTGAATTACAAACAAATCCTTAAAACTACAGTACCTTGAATATTTTCCATCAAACTCATGGAACACCATACATATAGTCCAGTAGAAATTGGAAATTCGGCCTTTCATTTGGGGAAATTGGCATTGAACCCGGCGTTGTATTGAATTGTGGATTCTCCATACAAAAACGCGATCCAAATTAATTATTATCAACAGCCCATATGATTACATAAACCAATTGAGTCAGGCACGAAAAAAAACAAGATTTTTATTTGTTATTACGTAATATCGTAATTATTTTCCCTCGGAAAAATAGCGAAAATGTTTCTGAAGCTTCAAATTGTTTTAAATCACTTATAGCACTAAATGCGTTTAAATTCTTTAGGCGGAACATTAATTTACAAACACACGAGAATCGTTCACTAAATTTAGGATCGCTTCGCTAGTAACTGGACTTATCTGAAGATTAGATTAAAGGAAGTAGTTGTAATTACAAGTCCTTCAAACACAATTTAACGGAACATAAAACCTTTTCAAAAGGATTTAGCACTTAACGAAATAACTATAACGGTAATGCACTTTAACTAGAATGTCTTTCAATTCTAAGGGATTAATGAACAGTAATCCGTAAACACTACTTCAAAATCGATCAATCGTTATTGATCGAAACTCGAACGATAAAATCGCACACCCCATAATATCGACCATTCGCAGCAAGCGTGCTTTTTCAAGTCTGCTAAGTGAAGCCACGCTACAACAACCCTGATCTCCGCGGTCTTATTTCCGTGTAGAAATACATTCTTATTTCCGTGTAGGAATATCAGCCAATCGCGAGGTCTCACTCACAACTAAATATCGATCGATTTTTAAGTAACCAATCACAACGAGTCGCATGTTTTTACTTAACCAATTATCGCACGGCATCTAAAAAAGCTAATATCGATCTTTTCTCTAAAACTGCATAAGCTTCGGCCCCCATTTTTGTTAAACACTTATATATTAAAAAGAATGGAAATTTGCAGAGCCGAACTTAGGATTTTTAATAAGAATAAATGCTAAATTTTGCGTACAAAATGCTGTTGGAAAATGTACCCGTTACAGTATTCAGTTTTTACACTCCACACGCCCAACGCCACACACCCAATATGCAAGTTTTGATACCTCAAATTCAATAAGTTTTGAGTGGGGTGCTGTATTATTAGGGGGTTTACAAAAATTGAAACGGTTCGGTCAGATAACTATTTCTTTTTAACGCCTATAATAATGACAGAAATAGTAGCCTGATCAACCTGATTCAATTTTCTGTAATCTGTAAACGCATAATATAAGTAATAGAGAGTTCTCGTATGTGTTTAGTATTTTGGTAAAATCATTTTTGTCTTCTAAATAGGCAAGATAAAATGAAAGTTAATCCCCAACACAATACGATCATAAATAAACCCTTACTGGTAAAGTAGTTTCAGGGAGTTAGCAGATGCGGCTGCTGTAGCTGGCATCTGGTAGAAAATGGAAAATGACAGCACAGACTAATAATGACAGCCATGCTTTTATATTTGAGTTTAATAATAAGGTTTCCTGCCACAATTATATACTTAATCAACCAAAAATAATCTAAAGCTAGTAATTCTTCGTAGAAGATGTGATATATTTAGATTTTCCTTTTTTGGTCAATTCAGTGTTGTGCATCAAATCAGTCAACATTTATTTTTAAGACTTTCAAGTCGAATTTGGAAAAATTTGACATATTGCTGTATTTAATCTATGTCCATGTAGTCCAGTCAAAGAAGGCCAAAAAAGGTCGAATAGGGGAAATAATTCGTGTAGTCGCAAATTTTTGATAAGTGGTAGGGGAGAGTGCCATGAACAATATACTAAAAATCCAGACCGGTGCGGTGGTAGCTGTGCGAAGGGACAGGGGAGCGTTTAAAAGTCATTTTTTACGTTTTTCTTAAATAACTCGAAAACCGCGGCATCTAGCGAAACAGTGTCCAGGTACAACATTAAACTACATGAAATTATTAATTTTTAAACTAAATCCATTTTTTTCTCTAAGATGAATAGTTAATAGCGTTAATGGTATAAAATTAATGTTTAATGTTAAAGGAACTTAGAACTAACAGAAAAACTACATTACTTATCTTATCAATGGTATCTGAACACAGGCCAAGTCGCCATTCCAATCACCACGGCGCTCAGAATCTATGAACTCTTCATCAATGAACCCATGTTAAAATGCTGCATCCACAAAGCAACGGTAGGTCCTTCTCTTTGACACGATCCAGCTCATTCTTGAATTTATTTAAAATTGATTCCAACCAAGCATCCCCCTCAATCTTTTGTACAGTAAGATCTTTCATAATGCTCAAAAATGCTGATAATCTCCTTCTTCTGAGATGCTGGCTTCTTCCGGAATGATCCGAGCTAACACAGCTTGAACGAGTAAATGTCCTCGAATGGCTCTGCTGTAAGCATGCCCTGTTAAGATTTTGTCAACTGAATTTGCAGCATAAACTAGGCATAACACTTCTTTCAGCCCAGTGTGACTTCTTCCTATCATTGTGTGACCAATGCACTCCATGAAAGGCATGAGTGTATGGAATCATTCCATTCTCACGGAAATTATCCCAGACTGGATTTCTCGAGCTATTATGTACAATGGTTGGTCGAAAGTAACAAAACAAATTGCGGCACCGTGCTGCTGGCTGTAGCGTATTGTAAAGCCGTGTACTATTCAGGAATTGCTGGCACTTCTGGAGTGGGTTGCACTGAGTGGAGCCACTTACCACACATCCACAGCTTATTTTGCAAGCTGGGTGTAAATATGTCGACTACACATTGAAATCGGTATTTCATTCAGTTCCACTGAATTAAAAACCAGCAAGCAGATTGCCCAAATCTTTGGATCCTAACTTTATGTGAATAAACAGAGCGACAGCATGTAGGATAGGAGATATCCGTCACGTCTTCCGTTCTTTGTTCTGTCCTGTTTTTTTTACTTCTTTCCTCTGTTCCGTTAATTCTATTACCCTTAGTTGTTCAATTTCCATTTTTTAATGCAGCACGATGTCCCTTGTTCCTAATTTATTTTCTTGGCGATCATCTTTTCTGCTGCATTTCTTTAGTAAAGTCTTCTTCAATATACGAGCCTCGTCCCAGTGAAGTTCGCACACTTCTATTTCTGTTAATCGGCGCCTCGCAATCTTCACCCTGGATTTTTTTGGTTTTTCGAAGTAGCTGTTTCTTGTTGCTAGAGTAAAGTACTGACCTCCTATATTATAAGTTTGTTAGATTTCGTTGTGTATTTATCTTTTATATATTAAAACAGAGTACACCTCACAATTTTTTTCCCCAAAATTTCCTTTGGTCTTCAAAGTAACTGTTTCTTATTGTTAAAATAAAGTATTGCTTCTGCACCTGCTCCATGTCACGTTTTTTTAAATTTTACTAAGGCAGGGATCCCTCTTACCGCTTCTTTGCGTCCGCAGACTGTTCGGAATTGAAGGGGCGGCGGCGTGAGGAAACCATTCGATAGAATTTCATGAAACTTAACATGGAGTGCAAAGACCGTACTTCACTCTAACAACAAAAAACAGCTATGTACATCAGAAAAAGAAATGCGGGGCATCCTTTAAATAACGAAAATAGAAGTGTGCGAACTTCACTGAGATGGGGCTCGTAATTGTACGTGAGGCCTCATTCCTCATCTGGCCTCTCAGATTAAAAAAAGTTGGCCGTTGTGGTCACACGCCACAGTTGGCCGTTATGGTCATCTGGGCTGTTGTGGTCACGCTCCACAGTTGGTCGTTGTCGTCATTTTGGCCGTTGTGGTCACATACCCAATTGGCCGTTCTAGTTCTCGTAGCCAGCGACGCCAATACCTAAGCGTCGGTGCCCGTTGTGGTGAAAATGGCGGATGGGGTGGAATTCCTAGTTGGCCGTTGTGGTCATGGTAGGCGTTATGGTCAAGTAACAAGTTGGGCGATATGGTCAACTTGGCCGTTGTGGTTGTTATGATCATTGACCAATAAATTAATGATTGAGAACTCCATTATTAATTTATTGGAGAACTCCTGGTGCAGAAAGCGTTCAACTAAAAATGACTGATTTTCGTGCTGCCATATTTAAATTTCCGCGCCGTGTACATCTATTTTATTTCAATCAATACTAAATAAGTAAGCAAAAACATTTATCCATTGTCATAGATTTTGCTATTAAACAGTGTTATAATAACTGTATTATGTTTAGTTTGGTTATTTTTTAGAAAACGTTAATTCTACAAGATTGGCGATGTTCGACTACGATTATAAAATTTATTTTATGTCCGGTTCGGCGATTATGACCTATTTAGCGACCTGTTTTTAGAGCGTAAGTTGCTAAATTAGAGCTCTAGGGCTCTAAAACTTTTTAGAGCCCTTTAGAAAAATAGCTACCCTTGTTTACGCCGTCTCCATAGTAACAACAGTAATTATATACCATTGCACCTACCTACTTGAAGTTTTATCACTGCATCTACCTGCTTGAAGTTTTGCACTTTTTAAATTATTTTTATTTTAATTTATAATAATTTAAATTTAGGACGGACATAAACTAACGTATGCATTTCGGGCTTAATTAGTGTTTTAGAGCCCTTTATCGTCTTAGCGCCTTCGGCTTTCGCCTCCGGCGCTAACTGACTCTGCGGGCTCTAACACACTCATAGTGGAGTAACGCTAAGCAAAAAAGAGCGTTATCGGAACCGGTCCAAACTACTTCGATTTGAATATATTTTTTTTAAAGTCTTGTAAATATAAAATACTAAAACCTTTACAAATTAGAAATTGACGCTCAGAACGGGAAATGTGGTGAAACTCGAATAACCTAAAACCATAACCAAGTGGTCCTGCACTGGTTGTTCGACCATCTCAGAATAGGATAATTTTTGGTGTGTTATCACATCTATGTATTGGTAGTTCGAAGCCAGTATTAATTTATTTTTATTCCTTTTGGTTTAAATTCGGCAGCCATATTTGTTTCGTGGTACACGACGTTTCTTGCACTTTATATGTAAACGAAAATCTTGATATCTCAAGAACAGTTGCTCGTAGAAAGTCGCGATAAAAACTATTGCATTCTTCACATTTCGAACTACATTTGTTGTTCTAAACATAAATTTTGTAAGTTGCTTCTTTATGGGCGCAAATTAAGTACGAAGTTTAACGCTTTTTTTGCAGAATTTTGGCTTTTTAGAGTCATGTGTGAGTCATATTTCCAGACAATGGTGAAGTATCAGCGCTCATTCTTTTTAAAAAAGTACACAGCTAAGGATAGTTTATGTTCAAAATATTTCAAATCTAAAACTTCATTATTTTGGTATTTATGGGCTTTTGAAATTCTCGTTTTCTTCATTTTTGAGCAACTTTGGACCTCAACATCTCTTACGGTCATGGATGGATTTTTTTTATATTACGTGCATGTGAAGCAGCATATGATGGCAAACTGTGGTAAAAACTTTAACTTTGTTATTATCGTGAGGACAGAGTTATGCTCAGTTGAAAACTGTAAATGTATACCATTTCCATTAGTATTACTATTACTAAGTAAATGTACTTTATTCTGGTGCTAATATTGGTTTGGGAAAGTAAAATTATTATTATTACTATTATTATATATATGTAGTTATATGCTACTGATAAAAGTCCTTTCAGTGATAACTAAAGTTATTAATATAACAAGGGTGCTTTTTCTTTGTATTTTCTACCGTGGCCGATTTCCCTATCAATCCGTGTAAATTGAATGACAACTAACATGAACATAACTCTGTTCTCAAGCTAATATCAAAGTTACCATTTTCTCCATAGTTTACCATCATATACTGCTTCATATCCACATAATATAAAAAAATCCATTTATGCCCATCAGAGATATTGAGGTCCAAAGTTGCTCAAAAATGAAGAAAACGAGAATTTCAAAAGCCCATAAATACCAAAATAGTGAAGTTTCAGATTTGAAATTTTTTAAACATAAATTAGCCTTAACTGTGTACTTTTTTCAAAAAGAATGAGCGCTGATACTTCGCCATTGTCTGGAAATATAACACTCCAAAAAGCCGAAATTTTGCAAAAAAGCGTTAAACTTCGGACTTAATTTGCGCCCATAAGGGAGCATCTTACAAAATCTATGTTCGGAACAACAAATGTAGTTCGAAATGTGAACAATGCAATAGTTTTTGCCGCGACTTTCTACGACCAACTGTTCTTGAGATATCAAGATTTTCATTTACATAGAAAACTGCAGAAACGTCGTGCACCACGAAACAAATATGGCTGCCGTATTTAAACCAAAAGGAATACAAAAAAACTAATAGTGGCCTCGAACTACCAATATATAGGTGTGATAACACACCAAAAATTATCCTGTTCTGAGATGGTCGAGCAACCGGTGAGGGACCACTTGGAAAATTTTTAGGTTATTCGAGTTTCACCAGATTTCTCGTTCTGAGCGTCAATTTCTAATTTATAGAGAATTTTATATTTACAAGACTTTAAAAAAAGAATTATTCAAATCGAAGTAGTTTGGACCGGTTCCGAGATAAAAACGTAAGTTTACTCCACTATCAATTAAGCCCTTAATACATAATATACTATTAGATATCTACTCCTTACAAACTATGAGATCCACACTCCCTTAACAGGTCTCTTAAGCTGGCTCAGCCAAAATAGCACAACACAAAAAGAAATATATAATGATTTAGTGCTAATTAATTGCTATTTAATTGCGCTAAATACAAATTTATTGCTCTGCTTTTTTTAAAAGAAACCATGGCTGAGCTGGCAAAAACCGTGTGTTGGCTCAATCGAAAAAAAAGGAAATACATATTTTTTGATTTAGTGATAATTAATTGCTAATTAATTGCAAATTAATTGCGCGAAATAAAAATGCATAGCTCTTATTAAACTACACAAAAACGGCGGATAAGGCCGTCATATAAGGGTGAACAGTGCGACTGGCATAGGTGCGATAAAATAATTAATTGCTCCAGCACAACACACTAAAATGTGTTCTACCAAGTACTACCAACTCTAGAATACTTAAAAATTCACTCTTCGATTTAATTGCTACCAGAAAACTGCATAAAAACGGCGGATAGGCTGATAAGGCAGTCATATAAGGTTGAACAGTGCGACTGGCATAGGTGAGGTAGAATAATTAATTGCTCCAGCACAACACACTAAAATGTATTCTACCAACTCTAGAATACTCGCGAATACACTCTTTGATTTAATTGCTATCAGAGAACTGCATAAAAACGGCGGATAAGGTCGTCATATAAGGTTGAACAGTGCGACTGGCATAGGTGCGGTAGAATAATTAATTGCTCCAGCACAACACTCTAAAATGTATTCTACCAAGTACTACCAACTCTAGAATACTCGCGAATACACTCTTTGATTTAATTGCTACCAGAGAACTGCAGAGAAACGGCGGATAAAGCCGCCATATATGGTTAAACAGTGGGACTGGAATAGGTGCGCTAGAATAATTAATTGCTCCAGCACAACACACTAAAATGTATTCTACCAAGTACTACCAACTCTAGAATACTCGCGAATACACTTTTTGATTTAATTGCTACCAGAAAACTGCATAAAAACGGCGGATAAGGCCGTCATATGAGGTTGAACAGTGCGACTGGCATAGGTGCGGTTGAATAATTAATTACTCCAGCACAACACACTAAAATCTGTTCTACCAAGTACTACCAACTCTAGAATACTCGAAAATACACTCTTTGATTTAACTGTAGAGAACTGCATAAAAACGGCGGATAAGGCCGTCATATAAGGTTGAACAGTGCGTTTGGACTAGGTGCGGTAAAATAATTAATTGCTCTAGCACAACACACTAAAACATGAACTTCCAAGTACTATCAACTCTAGAATACTCAAAAATACACTCTTCTATTTAATTACTACCCGAAAACTGTAGAGAAACGATGGATAAAGCCGACTGGCATAGATACGGTAGAATAATTAATTGCCCCAGCCCAACACACTGAAATGTTATCTACCAAGTACTATCAACTCTAGAATACTAAAAATTATACTGTTCGATTCAATTGCCACGCGAAAACTGCAGCAAACCGGTGGATAGAGTGGCTATAGTGTTGTAGAATATTTAATAGCTTCAGCATAACACATCGAACGAAATGTGATCTGCGATTTTCGAGTGTTCTAGAGTTGGTAGTACTTGGTAGAATACATTTTAGAGTGTTGTGCTGGAGCAATTAATTGTTCTATCGCACCTATTCCAGTCCCACTGTTTAACCATATATGACGGCTTTATCCGCCGCTTCTCTGCAGTTTTCTGGTAGCAATTAAATCAAAGAGTGTATTTTCGAGTATTCTAGAATTGGTAGTACTTGGTAGAATACATTTTAGAGTGTTGTGCTGGAGCAATTAATTGTTCTATCGCACCTATTCCAGTCCCACTGTTTAACCATATATGACGGCTTTATCCGCCGCTTCTCTGCAGTTTTCTGGTAGCAATTAAATCAAAGAGTGTATTTTCGAGTATTCTAGAATTGGTAGTACTTGGTAGAATACATTTTAGTGTTTTGTGCTGGAGCAATTATTCTACCGCACCTATGCCAGTCGCACTGTTCAACCTTATATGACGAACTTATCCGCCGTTTTTATGCAGTTCTCTGATAGCAATTAAATCAAAGAGTGTATTTTTAAGTCTTCTAGAGTTGGTAGTACTTGGTAGAATACATTTTAGTGTGTTGTGCTGGAGTAATTAATTATTCTATCGCACCTATGCTAGTCGCACTGTTCAACCTTATATGACTGCCTTATCCGCCTATCCGCCGTTTTTATGCAGTTTTCTGGTAGCAATTAAATCGAAGAGTGAATCTTTAAGTATTCTAGAATTGGTAGTACTTGGTAGAACACATTTTAGTGTGTTGTGCAGGAGTAATTAATTATTCAACCGCACCTATGCCAGTTCAACCTCATATGAAGGCCTTATCCGCCTTTTTTATGCAGTTTTGTGGTAGCAATTAAATCGAAGAGTGTATTTTTAAGTATTCTAGAGTTGGTAGTGTTTGGTAGAACACATCTTGGTCTGATGTGCTGGAACAATTAATTATTGTACCGCACCTATGCTGGTCACACAGTACAACCTCATATGACGGCCTCATCCACCGTTTTTATGCAGTTTTGTGGTTGCAATTAAATCGAAGAGTGTATTTTTAAGTATTCTAGAGTTGGCAGTGTTTGGTAGAACACATTGTGGTGTGTTGTGCTGGAACAATTAATTATTCTATCCCACCTATGCCGGTCACACAGTTCAACCTTATATGACGGCCTTAGCCGTCGTTTTTATGCAGTTTTCTGGTAGCGATTAAATCGAAGAGTGTATTTTTAAGTATTCTAGAGTTGGTAGTGCTTGGTAGAACACATTGTGGTGTGCTGTGCTGGAAGAATTAATTATTCTACCGCACCTATGCCGGTCACACAGTTCAACCTTATATGACGGCCTTAGCCGCCGTTTTTATGCAGTTTTCTGGTAGCGATTAAATCGAATAGTGTATTTTTAAGTATTCTAGAGTTGGTAGTGCTTGGTAGAACACATTTTGGTGTGCTGTGCTGGAAGAATTAATTATTCAACGGCACCTATGCCGGTCACACAGTTTATCCTTATATGACGGCCTTATCCGCCGTTTTTATGCAGTTAAATAAGAGCTATGCATTTTTATTTAGCGCAATTAATTAGCGCTAAATCATTACCAATATATTTCTTTTTGTGTTGTGCTATTTTGGCTGAGCCAGCTTAAGAGACCTTACCTTAACAGTTTAGTAATCGACATCAATCGTTATTTTGCTAAAAAAAACGATTATTAAAAGAAAACTGAATGAAAAACGTGAGCTATATTTTGACGCTGATATTTTACGCCAATAACGCCCCCTTAAAATTACATGTCATCTTGAAACATTAAAAGTAAAAAATTAAGAATGACTAGACGTCTTACTTCAAAGATTCAACTTTAAAGACTTTGTTTTAATAGATATGGCTTTTTTGTTATCTATCTGTACATTGTGAAATTTTACTCTTTCTTCAGTTATTATTGCTTTAATTTTAGGTTACAAATACGTCCTGTTGTATTAACTAACATTGACGTTAGTCATAATTTTTAAAACATACCAGTTTCAGGTTTCAGCCTACTAAATATAACTAAACATAAGATACATATATGTATCTCTTTCTTTCATACTAAGTATACGCTTTGTTCGCTTCCATTTACGTCTGTTTTTTATAAACGATAATATAGGAAATCCAATAGAATTTTATTATTTTCCTCCTAAATTTGTACTATTGGTTTCATAATGATCTAGGACAGCAAGGGTAATATGATTCTATTTTTTTTATTTTATCGTAAGCATTTACACTGATTATTTCGTTCTACTTCGTTTTTGACCAATCGCAAGGCTTTATTTTTTGGATTACAGCGATAATTCGATAATTTTTTATTGTCCTTTTCGACTGTTTTTATCTTCGTGACAACGCTGAAAACTAGTGTCACATGTGTCCCATTTTTTACTTTCATGTCAAATACTAATCTTTATGTTAATAAGTAGATGCTTAAATAAACAACTGTATCATGAAATAATCTTACCGAATTACATGCTCGTGCTTCTGAAATTATCTGTTGTAATACTCAAGTTGATTAAAACGCAACACTCGTGTCATTTTTTGACAAATTTCCCTCCGTTGCACGTCGGGAAATTAAAACGTCAAAAAATGACACTCGTGGTTGCTAATCAACGTTCGTATTACAAATCGATAATTTCGAAGCACTCGTGTAATTACAAGTGATTATTTCATTCTACTTCGTTTTTGACCAATCGCAAGGCTTTATTTTTTGGATTACAGCGATAATTCGATAATTTTTTATTGTCCTTTTCGACTGTTTTTATCTTCGTGACAACGCTGAAAACTAGTGTCACATGTGTCCCATTTTTTACTTTCATGTCAAATACTAATCTTTATGTTAATAAGTAGATGCTTAAATAAACAACTGTATCATGAAATAATCTTACCGAATTACATGCTCGTGCTTCTGAAATTATCTGTTGTAATACTCAAGTTGATTAAAACGCAACACTCGTGTCATTTTTTGACAAATTTCCCTCCGTTGCACGTCGGGAAATTAAAACGTCAAAAAATGACACTCGTGGTTGCTAATCAACGTTCGTATTACAAATCGATAATTTCGAAGCACTCGTGTAATTACAAGTGATTATTTCATTCTACTTCGTTTTTGACCAATCGCAAGGCTTTATTTTTTGGATTACAGCGATAATTCGATAATTTTTTATTGTCCTTTTCGACTGTTTTTATCTTCGTGACAACGCTGAAAACTAGTGTCACATGTGTCCCATTTTTTACTTTCATGTCAAATACTAATCTTTATGTTAATAAGTAGATGCTTAAATAAACAACTGTATCATGAAATAATCTTACCGAATTACATGCTCGTGCTTCTGAAATTATCTGTTGTAATACTCAAGTTGATTAAAACGCAACACTCGTGTCATTTTTTGACAAATTTCCCTCCGTTGCACGTCGGGAAATTAAAACGTCAAAAAATGACACTCGTGGTTGCTAATCAACGTTCGTATTACAAATCGATAATTTCGAAGCACTCGTGTAATTACAAGTGATTATTTCATTCTACTTCGTTTTTGACCAATCGCAAGGCTTTATTTTTTGGATTACAGCGATAATTCGATAATTTTTTATTGTCCTTTTCGACTGTTTTTATCTTCGTGACAACGCTGAAAACTAGTGTCACATGTGTCCCATTTTTTACTTTCATGTCAAATACTAATCTTTATGTTAATAAGTAGATGCTTAAATAAACAACTGTATCATGAAATAATCTTACCGAATTACATGCTCGTGCTTCTGAAATTATCTGTTGTAATACTCAAGTTGATTAAAACGCAACACTCGTGTCATTTTTTGACAAATTTCCCTCCGTTGCACGTCGGGAAATTAAAACGTCAAAAAATGACACTCGTGGTTGCTAATCAACGTTCGTATTACAAATCGATAATTTCGAAGCACTCGTGTAATTACAAGTGATTATTTCATTCTACTTCGTTTTTGACCAATCGCAAGGCTTTATTTTTTGGATTACAGCGATAATTCGATAATTTTTTATTGTCCTTTTCGACTGTTTTTATCTTCGTGACAACGCTGAAAACTAGTGTCACATGTGTCCCATTTTTTACTTTCATGTCAAATACTAATCTTTATGTTAATAAGTAGATGCTTAAATAAACAACTGTATCATGAAATAATCTTACCGAATTACATGCTCGTGCTTCTGAAATTATCTGTTGTAATACTCAAGTTGATTAAAACGCAACACTCGTGTCATTTTTTGACAAATTTCCCTCCGTTGCACGTCGGGAAATTAAAACGTCAAAAAATGACACTCGTGGTTGCTAATCAACGTTCGTATTACAAATCGATAATTTCGAAGCACTCGTGTAATTACAAGTGATTATTTCATTCTACTTCGTTTTTGACCAATCGCAAGGCTTTATTTTTTGGATTACAGCGATAATTCGATAATTTTTTTATTGTCCTTTTCGACTGTTTTTATCTTCGTGACAACGCTGAAAACTAGTGTCACATGTGTCCCATTTTTTACTTTCATGTCAAATACTAATCTTTATGTTAATAAGTAGATGCTTAAATAAACAACTGTATCATGAAATAATCTTACCGAATTACATGCTCGTGCTTCTGAAATTATCTGTTGTAATACTCAAGTTGATTAAAACGCAACACTCGTGTCATTTTTTGACAAATTTCCCTCCGTTGCACGTCGGGAAATTAAAACGTCAAAAAATGACACTCGTGGTTGCTAATCAACGTTCGTATTACAAATCGATAATTTCGAAGCACTCGTGTAATTACAAGTGATTATTTCATTCTACTTCGTTTTTGACCAATCGCAAGGCTTTATTTTTTGGATTACAGCGATAATTCGATAATTTTTTATTGTCCTTTTCGACTGTTTTTATCTTCGTGACAACGCTGAAAACTAGTGTCACATGTGTCCCATTTTTTACTTTCATGTCAAATACTAATCTTTATGTTAATAAGTAGATGCTTAAATAAACAACTGTATCATGAAATAATCTTACCGAATTACATGCTCGTGCTTCTGAAATTATCTGTTGTAATACTCAAGTTGATTAAAACGCAACACTCGTGTCATTTTTTGACAAATTTCCCTCCGTTGCACGTCGGGAAATTAAAACGTCAAAAAATGACACTCGTGGTTGCTAATCAACGTTCGTATTACAAATCGATAATTTCGAAGCACTCGTGTAATTACAAGTGATTATTTCATTCTACTTCGTTTTTGACCAATCGCAAGGCTTTATTTTTTGGATTACAGCGATAATTCGATAATTTTTTATTGTCCTTTTCGACTGTTTTTATCTTCGTGACAACGCTGAAAACTAGTGTCACATGTGTCCCATTTTTTACTTTCATGTCAAATACTAATCTTTATGTTAATAAGTAGATGCTTAAATAAACAACTGTATCATGAAATAATCTTACCGAATTACATGCTCGTGCTTCTGAAATTATCTGTTGTAATACTCAAGTTGATTAAAACGCAACACTCGTGTCATTTTTTGACAAATTTCCCTCCGTTGCACGTCGGGAAATTAAAACGTCAAAAAATGACACTCGTGGTTGCTAATCAACGTTCGTATTACAAATCGATAATTTCGAAGCACTCGTGTAATTACAAGTGATTATTTCATTCTACTTCGTTTTTGACCAATCGCAAGGCTTTATTTTTTGGATTACAGCGATAATTCGATAATTTTTTATTGTCCTTTTCGACTGTTTTTATCTTCGTGACAACGCTGAAAACTAGTGTCACATGTGTCCCATTTTTTACTTTCATGTCAAATACTAATCTTTATGTTAATAAGTAGATGCTTAAATAAACAACTGTATCATGAAATAATCTTACCGAATTACATGCTCGTGCTTCTGAAATTATCTGTTGTAATACTCAAGTTGATTAAAACGCAACACTCGTGTCATTTTTTGACAAATTTCCCTCCGTTGCACGTCGGGAAATTAAAACGTCAAAAAATGACACTCGTGGTTGCTAATCAACGTTCGTATTACAAATCGATAATTTCGAAGCACTCGTGTAATTACAAGTGATTATTTCATTCTACTTCGTTTTTGACCAATCGCAAGGCTTTATTTTTTGGATTACAGCGATAATTCGATAATTTTTTTATTGTCCTTTTCGACTGTTTTTATCTTCGTGACAACGCTGAAAACTAGTGTCACATGTGTCCCATTTTTTACTTTCATGTCAAATACTAATCTTTATGTTAATAAGTAGATGCTTAAATAAACAACTGTATCATGAAATAATCTTACCGAATTACATGCTCGTGCTTCTGAAATTATCTGTTGTAATACTCAAGTTGATTAAAACGCAACACTCGTGTCATTTTTTGACAAATTTCCCTCCGTTGCACGTCGGGAAATTAAAACGTCAAAAAATGACACTCGTGGTTGCTAATCAACGTTCGTATTACAAATCGATAATTTCGAAGCACTCGTGTAATTACAAGTGATTATTTCATTCTACTTCGTTTTTGACCAATCGCAAGGCTTTATTTTTTGGATTACAGCGATAATTCGATAATTTTTTATTGTCCTTTTCGACTGTTTTTATCTTCGTGACAACGCTGAAAACTAGTGTCACATGTGTCCCATTTTTTACTTTCATGTCAAATACTAATCTTTATGTTAATAAGTAGATGCTTAAATAAACAACTGTATCATGAAATAATCTTACCGAATTACATGCTCGTGCTTCTGAAATTATCTGTTGTAATACTCAAGTTGATTAAAACGCAACACTCGTGTCATTTTTTGACAAATTTCACACCGTTGCACGTCGGGAAATTAAAACGTCAAAAAATGACACTCGTGGTTGCTAATCAACGTTCGTATTACAAATCGATAATTTCGAAGCACTCGTGTAATTACAAGTGATTATTTCATTCTACTTCGTTTTTGACCAATCGCAAGGCTTTATTTTTTGGATTACAGCGATAATTCGATAATTTTTTATTGTCCTTTTCGACTGTTTTTATCTTCGTGACAACGCTGAAAACTAGTGTCACATGTGTCCCATTTTTTACTTTCATGTCAAATACTAATCTTTATGTTAATAAGTAGATGCTTAAATAAACAACTGTATCATGAAATAATCTTACCGAATTACATGCTCGTGCTTCTGAAATTATCTGTTGTAATACTCAAGTTGATTAAAACGCAACACTCGTGTCATTTTTTGACAAATTTCCCTCCGTTGCACGTCGGGAAATTAAAACGTCAAAAAATGACACTCGTGGTTGCTAATCAACGTTCGTATTACAAATCGATAATTTCGAAGCACTCGTGTAATTACAAGTGATTATTTCATTCTACTTCGTTTTTGACCAATCGCAAGGCTTTATTTTTTGGATTACAGCGATAATTCGATAATTTTTTATTGTCCTTTTCGACTGTTTTTATCTTCGTGACAACGCTGAAAACTAGTGTCACATGTGTCCCATTTTTTACTTTCATGTCAAATACTAATCTTTATGTTAATAAGTAGATGCTTAAATAAACAACTGTATCATGAAATAATCTTACCGAATTACATGCTCGTGCTTCTGAAATTATCTGTTGTAATACTCAAGTTGATTAAAACGCAACACTCGTGTCATTTTTTGACAAATTTCCCTCCGTTGCACGTCGGGAAATTAAAACGTCAAAAAATGACACTCGTGGTTGCTAATCAACGTTCGTATTACAAATCGATAATTTCGAAGCACTCGTGTAATTACAAGTGATTATTTCATTCTACTTCGTTTTTGACCAATCGCAAGGCTTTATTTTTTGGATTACAGCGATAATTCGATAATTTTTTATTGTCCTTTTCGACTGTTTTTATCTTCGTGACAACGCTGAAAACTAGTGTCACATGTGTCCCATTTTTTACTTTCATGTCAAATACTAATCTTTATGTTAATAAGTAGATGCTTAAATAAACAACTGTATCATGAAATAATCTTACCGAATTACATGCTCGTGCTTCTGAAATTATCTGTTGTAATACTCAAGTTGATTAAAACGCAACACTCGTGTCATTTTTTGACAAATTTCCCTCCGTTGCACGTCGGGAAATTAAAACGTCAAAAAATGACACTCGTGGTTGCTAATCAACGTTCGTATTACAAATCGATAATTTCGAAGCACTCGTGTAATTACAAGTGATTATTTCATTCTACTTCGTTTTTGACCAATCGCAAGGCTTTATTTTTTGGATTACAGCGATAATTCGATAATTTTTTTATTGTCCTTTTCGACTGTTTTTATCTTCGTGACAACGCTGAAAACTAGTGTCACATGTGTCCCATTTTTTACTTTCATGTCAAATACTAATCTTTATGTTAATAAGTAGATGCTTAAATAAACAACTGTATCATGAAATAATCTTACCGAATTACATGCTCGTGCTTCTGAAATTATCTGTTGTAATACTCAAGTTGATTAAAATGCAACACTCGTGTCATTTTTTGACAAATTTCCCTCCGTTGCACGTCGGGAAATTAAAACGTCAAAAAATGACACTCGTGGTTGCTAATCAACTTGAGTATTACAAATCGATAATTTCGAAGCACTCGTGTAATTACAAGTGATTATTTCATTCTACTTCGTTTTTGACCAATCGCAAGGCTTTATTTTTTGGATTACAGCGATAATTCGATAATTTTTTTATTGTCCTTTTCGACTGTTTTTATCTTCGTGACAACGCTGAAAACTAGTGTCACATGTGTCCCATTTTTTACTTTCATGTCAAATACTAATCTTTATGTTAATAAGTAGATGCTTAAATAAACAACTGTATCATGAAATAATCTTACCGAATTACATGCTCGTGCTTCTGAAATTATCTGTTGTAATACTCAAGTTGATTAAAACGCAACACTCGTGTCATTTTTTGACAAATTTCCCTCCGTTGCACGTCGGGAAATTAAAACGTCAAAAAATGACACTCGTGGCTGCTAATCAACGTTCGTATTACAAATCGATAATTTCGAAGCACTCGTGTAATTACAAGTGATTATTTCATTCTACTTCGTTTTTGACCAATCGCAAGGCTTTATTTTTTGGATTACAGCGATAATTCGATAATTTTTTATTGTCCTTTTCGACTGTTTTTATCTTCGTGACAACGCTGAAAACTAGTGTCACATGTGTCCCATTTTTTACTTTCATGTCAAATACTAATCTTTATGTTAATAAGTAGATGCTTAAATAAACAACTGTATCATGAAATAATCTTACCGAATTACATGCTCGTGCTTCTGAAATTATCTGTTGTAATACTCAAGTTGATTAAAACGCAACACTCGTGTCATTTTTTGACAAATTTCCCTCCGTTGCACGTCGGGAAATTAAAACGTCAAAAAATGACACTCGTGGTTGCTAATCAACGTTCGTATTACAAATCGATAATTTCGAAGCACTCGTGTAATTACAAGTGATTATTTCATTCTACTTCGTTTTTGACCAATCGCAAGGCTTTATTTTTTGGATTACAGCGATAATTCGATAATTTTTTATTGTCCTTTTCGACTGTTTTTATCTTCGTGACAACGCTGAAAACTAGTGTCACATGTGTCCCATTTTTTACTTTCATGTCAAATACTAATCTTTATGTTAATAAGTAGATGCTTAAATAAACAACTGTATCATGAAATAATCTTACCGAATTACATGCTCGTGCTTCTGAAATTATCTGTTGTAATACTCAAGTTGATTAAAACGCAACACTCGTGTCATTTTTTGACAAATTTCCCTCCGTTGCACGTCGGGAAATTAAAACGTCAAAAAATGACACTCGTGGTTGCTAATCAACGTTCGTATTACAAATCGATAATTTCGAAGCACTCGTGTAATTACAAGTGATTATTTCATTCTACTTCGTTTTTGACCAATCGCAAGGCTTTATTTTTTGGATTACAGCGATAATTCGATAATTTTTTATTGTCCTTTTCGACTGTTTTTATCTTCGTGACAACGCTGAAAACTAGTGTCACATGTGTCCCATTTTTTACTTTCATGTCAAATACTAATCTTTATGTTAATAAGTAGATGCTTAAATAAACAACTGTATCATGAAATAATCTTACCGAATTACATGCTCGTGCTTCTGAAATTATCTGTTGTAATACTCAAGTTGATTAAAACGCAACACTCGTGTCATTTTTTGACAAATTTCCCTCCGTTGCACGTCGGGAAATTAAAACGTCAAAAAATGACACTCGTGGTTGCTAATCAACGTTCGTATTACAAATCGATAATTTCGAAGCACTCGTGTAATTACAAGTGATTATTTCATTCTACTTCGTTTTTGACCAATCGCAAGGCTTTATTTTTTGGATTACAGCGATAATTCGATAATTTTTTATTATCCTTTTCGACTGTTTTTATCTTCGTGACAACGCTGAAAACTAGTGTCACATGTGTCCCATTTTTTACTTTCATGTCAAATACTAATCTTTATGTTAATAAGTAGATGCTTAAATAAACAACTGTATCATGAAATAATCTTACCGAATTACATGCTCGTGCTTCTGAAATTATCTGTTGTAATACTCAAGTTGATTAAAACGCAACACTCGTGTCATTTTTTGACAAATTTCCCACTGTTGCACGTCGGGAAATTAAAACGTCAAAAAATGACACTCGTGGTTGCTAATCAACGTTCGTATTACAAATCGATAATTTCGAAGCACTCGTGTAATTACAAGTGATTATTTCATTCTACTTCGTTTTTGACCAATCGCAAGGCTTTATTTTTTGGATTACAGCGATAATTCGATAATTTTTTTATTGTCCTTTTCGACTGTTTTTATCTTCGTGACAACGCTGAAAACTAGTGTCACATGTGTCCCATTTTTTACTTTCATGTCAAATACTAATCTTTATGTTAATAAGTAGATGCTTAAATAAACAACTGTATCATGAAATAATCTTACCGAATTACATGCTCGTGCTTCTGAAATTATCTGTTGTAATACTCAAGTTGATTAAAACGCAACACTCGTGTCATTTTTTGACAAATTTCCCTCCGTTGCACGTCGGGAAATTAAAACGTCAAAAAATGACACTCGTGGTTGCTAATCAACGTTCGTATTACAAATCGATAATTTCGAAGCACTCGTGTAATTACAAGTGATTATTTCATTCTACTTCGTTTTTGACCAATCGCAAGGCTTTATTTTTTGGATTACAGCGATAATTCGATAATTTTTTATTGTCCTTTTCGACTGTTTTTATCTTCGTGACAACGCTGAAAACTAGTGTCACATGTGTCCCATTTTTTACTTTCATGTCAAATACTAATCTTTATGTTAATAAGTAGATGCTTAAATAAACAACTGTATCATGAAATAATCTTACCGAATTACATGCTCGTGCTTCTGAAATTATCTGTTGTAATACTCAAGTTGATTAAAACGCAACACTCGTGTCATTTTTTGACAAATTTCCCTCCGTTGCACGTCGGGAAATTAAAACGTCAAAAAATGACACTCGTGGTTGCTAATCAACGTTCGTATTACAAATCGATAATTTCGAAGCACTCGTGTAATTACAAGTGATTATTTCATTCTACTTCGTTTTTGACCAATCGCAAGGCTTTATTTTTTGGATTACAGCGATAATTCGATAATTTTTTATTGTCCTTTTCGACTGTTTTTATCTTCGTGACAACGCTGAAAACTAGTGTCACATGTGTCCCATTTTTTACTTTCATGTCAAATACTAATCTTTATGTTAATAAGTAGATGCTTAAATAAACAACTGTATCATGAAATAATCTTACCGAATTACATGCTCGTGCTTCTGAAATTATCTGTTGTAATACTCAAGTTGATTAAAACGCAACACTCGTGTCATTTTTTGACAAATTTCCCTCCGTTGCACGTCGGGAAATTAAAACGTCAAAAAATGACACTCGTGGTTGCTAATCAACGTTCGTATTACAAATCGATAATTTCGAAGCACTCGTGTAATTACAAGTGATTATTTCATTCTACTTCGTTTTTGACCAATCGCAAGGCTTTATTTTTTGGATTACAGCGATAATTCGATAATTTTTTTATTGTCCTTTTCGACTGTTTTTATCTTCGTGACAACGCTGAAAACTAGTGTCACATGTGTCCCATTTTTTACTTTCATGTCAAATACTAATCTTTATGTTAATAAGTAGATGCTTAAATAAACAACTGTATCATGAAATAATCTTACCGAATTACATGCTCGTGCTTCTGAAATTATCTGTTGTAATACTCAAGTTGATTAAAACGCAACACTCGTGTCATTTTTTGACAAATTTCCCTCCGTTGCACGTCGGGAAATTAAAACGTCAAAAAATGACACTCGTGGTTGCTAATCAACGTTCGTATTACAAATCGATAATTTCGAAGCACTCGTGTAATTACAAGTGATTATTTCATTCTACTTCGTTTTTGACCAATCGCAAGGCTTTATTTTTTGGATTACAGCGATAATTCGATAATTTTTTATTGTCCTTTTCGACTGTTTTTATCTTCGTGACAACGCTGAAAACTAGTGTCACATGTGTCCCATTTTTTACTTTCATGTCAAATACTAATCTTTATGTTAATAAGTAGATGCTTAAATAAACAACTGTATCATGAAATAATCTTACCGAATTACATGCTCGTGCTTCTGAACTTATCTGTTGTAATACTCAAGTTGATTAAAACGCAACACTCGTGTCATTTTTTGACAAATTTCCCTCCGTTGCACGTCGGGAAATTAAAACGTCAAAAAATGACACTCGTGGTTGCTAATCAACGTTCGTATTACAAATCGATAATTTCGAAGCACTCGTGTAATTACAAGTGATTATTTCATTCTACTTCGTTTTTGACCAATCGCAAGGCTTTATTTTTTGGATTACAGCGATAATTCGATAATTTTTTATTGTCCTTTTCGACTGTTTTTATCTTCGTGACAACGCTGAAAACTAGTGTCACATGTGTCCCATTTTTTACTTTCATGTCAAATACTAATCTTTATGTTAATAAGTAGATGCTTAAATAAACAACTGTATCATGAAATAATCTTACCGAATTACATGCTCGTGCTTCTGAAATTATCTGTTGTAATACTCAAGTTGATTAAAACGCAACACTCGTGTCATTTTTTGACAAATTTCCCTCCGTTGCACGTCGGGAAATTAAAACGTCAAAAAATGACACTCGTGGTTGCTAATCAACGTTCGTATTACAAATCGATAATTTCGAAGCACTCGTGTAATTACAAGTGATTATTTCATTCTACTTCGTTTTTGACCAATCGCAAGGCTTTATTTTTTGGATTACAGCGATAATTCAATAATTTTTTATTGTCCTTTTCGACTGTTTTTATCTTCGTGACAACGCTGAAAACTAGTGTCACATGTGTCCCATTTTTTACTTTCATGTCAAATACTAATCTTTATGTTAATAAGTAGATGCTTAAATAAACAACTGTATCATGAAATAATCTTACCGAATTACATGCTCGTGCTTCTGAAATTATCTGTTGTAATACTCAAGTTGATTAAAACGCAACACTCGTGTCATTTTTTGACAAATTTCCCTCCGTTGCACGTCGGGAAATTAAAACGTCAAAAAATGACACTCGTGGTTGCTAATCAACGTTCGTATTACAAATCGATAATTTCGAAGCACTCGTGTAATTACAAGTGATTATTTCATTCTACTTCGTTTTTGACCAATCGCAAGGCTTTATTTTTTGGATTACAGCGATAATTCGATAATTTTTTTATTGTCCTTTTCGACTGTTTTTATCTTCGTGACAACGCTGAAAACTAGTGTCACATGTGTCCCATTTTTTACTTTCATGTCAAATACTAATCTTTATGTTAATAAGTAGATGCTTAAATAAACAACTGTATCATGAAATAATCTTACCGAATTACATGCTCGTGCTTCTGAAATTATCTGTTGTAATACTCAAGTTGATTAAAACGCAACACTCGTGTCATTTTTTGACAAATTTCCCTCCGTTGCACGTCGGGAAATTAAAACGTCAAAAAATGACACTCGTGGTTGCTAATCAACGTTCGTATTACAAATCGATAATTTCGAAGCACTCGTGTAATTACAAGTGATTATTTCATTCTACTTCGTTTTTGACCAATCGCAAGGCTTTATTTTTTGGATTACAGCGATAATTCGATAATTTTTTATTGTCCTTTTCGACTGTTTTTATCTTCGTGACAACGCTGAAAACTAGTGTCACATGTGTCCCATTTTTTACTTTCATGTCAAATACTAATCTTTATGTTAATAAGTAGATGCTTAAATAAACAACTGTATCATGAAATAATCTTACCGAATTACATGCTCGTGCTTCTGAACTTATCTGTTGTAATACTCAAGTTGATTAAAACGCAACACTCGTGTCATTTTTTGACAAATTTCCCTCCGTTGCACGTCGGGAAATTAAAACGTCAAAAAATGACACTCGTGGTTGCTAATCAACGTTCGTATTACAAATCGATAATTTCGAAGCACTCGTGTAATTACAAGTGATTATTTCATTCTACTTCGTTTTTGACCAATCGCAAGGCTTTATTTTTTGGATTACAGCGATAATTCGATAATTTTTTATTGTCCTTTTCGACTGTTTTTATCTTCGTGACAACGCTGAAAACTAGTGTCACATGTGTCCCATTTTTTACTTTCATGTCAAATACTAATCTTTATGTTAATAAGTAGATGCTTAAATAAACAACTGTATCATGAAATAATCTTACCGAATTACATGCTCGTGCTTCTGAAATTATCTGTTGTAATACTCAAGTTGATTAAAACGCAACACTCGTGTCATTTTTTGACAAATTTCCCTCCGTTGCACGTCGGGAAATTAAAACGTCAAAAAATGACACTCGTGGTTGCTAATCAACGTTCGTATTACAAATCGATAATTTCGAAGCACTCGTGTAATTACAAGTGATTATTTCATTCTACTTCGTTTTTGACCAATCGCAAGGCTTTATTTTTTGGATTACAGCGATAATTCGATAATTTTATATTGTCCTTTTCGACTGTTTTTATCTTCGTGACAACGCTGAAAACTAGTGTCACATGTGTCCCATTTTTTACTTTCATGTCAAATACTAATCTTTATGTTAATAAGTAGATGCTTAAATAAACAACTGTATCATGAAATAATCTTACCGAATTACATGCTCGTGCTTCTGAAATTATCTGTTGTAATACTCAAGTTGATTAAAACGCAACACTCGTGTCATTTTTTGACAAATTTCCCTCCGTTGCACGTCGGGAAATTAAAACGTCAAAAAATGACACTCGTGGTTGCTAATCAACGTTCGTATTACAAATCGATAATTTCGAAGCACTCGTGTAATTACAAGTGATTATTTCATTCTACTTCGTTTTTGACCAATCGCAAGGCTTTATTTTTTGGATTACAGCGATAATTCGATAATTTTTTATTGTCCTTTTCGACTGTTTTTATCTTCGTGACAACGCTGAAAACTAGTGTCACATGTGTCCCATTTTTTACTTTCATGTCAAATACTAATCTTTATGTTAATAAGTAGATGCTTAAATAAACAACTGTATCATGAAATAATCTTACCGAATTACATGCTCGTGCTTCTGAAATTATCTGTTGTAATACTCAAGTTGATTAAAACGCAACACTCGTGTCATTTTTTGACAAATTTCCCTCCGTTGCACGTCGGGAAATTAAAACGTCAAAAAATGACACTCGTGGTTGCTAATCAACGTTCGTATTACAAATCGATAATTTCGAAGCACTCGTGTAATTACAAGTGATTATTTCATTCTACTTCGTTTTTGACCAATCGCAAGGCTTTATTTTTTGGATTACAGCGATAATTCGATAATTTTTTATTGTCCTTTTCGACTGTTTTTATCTTCGTGACAACGCTGAAAACTAGTGTCACATGTGTCCCATTTTTTACTTTCATGTCAAATACTAATCTTTATGTTAATAAGTAGATGCTTAAATAAACAACTGTATCATGAAATAATCTTACCGAATTACATGCTCGTGCTTCTGAAATTATCTGTTGTAATACTCAAGTTGATTAAAACGCAACACTCGTGTCATTTTTTGACAAATTTCCCTCCGTTGCACGTCGGGAAATTAAAACGTCAAAAAATGACACTCGTGGTTGCTAATCAACGTTCGTATTACAAATCGATAATTTCGAAGCACTCGTGTAATTACAAGTGATTATTTCATTCTACTTCGTTTTTGACCAATCGCAAGGCTTTATTTTTTGGATTACAGCGATAATTCGATAATTTTTTATTGTCCTTTTCGACTGTTTTTATCTTCGTGACAACGCTGAAAACTAGTGTCACATGTGTCCCATTTTTTACTTTCATGTCAAATACTAATCTTTATGTTAATAAGTAGATGCTTAAATAAACAACTGTATCATGAAATAATCTTACCGAATTACATGCTCGTGCTTCTGAAATTATCTGTTGTAATACTCAAGTTGATTAAAACGCAACACTCGTGTCATTTTTTGACAAATTTCCCTCCGTTGCACGTCGGGAAATTAAAACGTCAAAAAATGACACTCGTGGTTGCTAATCAACGTTCGTATTACAAATCGATAATTTCGAAGCACTCGTGTAATTACAAGTGATTATTTCATTCTACTTCGTTTTTGACCAATCGCAAGGCTTTATTTTTTGGATTACAGCGATAATTCGATAATTTTTTATTGTCCTTTTCGACTGTTTTTATCTTCGTGACAACGCTGAAAACTAGTGTCACATGTGTCCCATTTTTTACTTTCATGTCAAATACTAATCTTTATGTTAATAAGTAGATGCTTAAATAAACAACTGTATCATGAAATAATCTTACCGAATTACATGCTCGTGCTTCTGAAATTATCTGTTGTAATACTCAAGTTGATTAAAACGCAACACTCGTGTCATTTTTTGACAAATTTCCCTCCGTTGCACGTCGGGAAATTAAAACGTCAAAAAATGACACTCGTGGTTGCTAATCAACGTTCGTATTACAAATCGATAATTTCGAAGCACTCGTGTAATTACAAGTGATTATTTCATTCTACTTCGTTTTTGACCAATCGCAAGGCTTTATTTTTTGGATTACAGCGATAATTCGATAATTTTTTATTGTCCTTTTCGACTGTTTTTATCTTCGTGACAACGCTGAAAACTAGTGTCACATGTGTCCCATTTTTTACTTTCATGTCAAATACTAATCTTTATGTTAATAAGTAGATGCTTAAATAAACAACTGTATCATGAAATAATCTTACCGAATTACATGCTCGTGCTTCTGAAATTATCTGTTGTAATACTCAAGTTGATTAAAACGCAACACTCGTGTCATTTTTTGACAAATTTCCCTCCGTTGCACGTCGGGAAATTAAAACGTCAAAAAATGACACTCGTGGTTGCTAATCAACGTTCGTATTACAAATCGATAATTTCGAAGCACTCGTGTAATTACAAGTGATTATTTCATTCTACTTCGTTTTTGACCAATCGCAAGGCTTTATTTTTTGGATTACAGCGATAATTCGATAATTTTTTTATTGTCCTTTTCGACTGTTTTTATCTTCGTGACAACGCTGAAAACTAGTGTCACATGTGTCCCATTTTTTACTTTCATGTCAAATACTAATCTTTATGTTAATAAGTAGATGCTTAAATAAACAACTGTATCATGAAATAATCTTACCGAATTACATGCTCGTGCTTCTGAAATTATCTGTTGTAATACTCAAGTTGATTAAAACGCAACACTCGTGTCATTTTTTGACAAATTTCCCACTGTTGCACGTCGGGAAATTAAAACGTCAAAAAATGACACTCGTGGTTGCTAATCAACGTTCGTATTACAAATCGATAATTTCGAAGCACTCGTGTAATTACAAGTGATTATTTCATTCTACTTCGTTTTTGACCAATCGCAAGGCTTTATTTTTTGGATTACAGCGATAATTCGATAATTTTTTATTGTCCTTTTCGACTGTTTTTATCTTCGTGACAACGCTGAAAACTAGTGTCACATGTGTCCCATTTTTTACTTTCATGTCAAATACTAATCTTTATGTTAATAAGTAGATGCTTAAATAAACAACTGTATCATGAAATAATCTTACCGAATTACATGCTCGTGCTTCTGAACTTATCTGTTGTAATACTCAAGTTGATTAAAACGCAACACTCGTGTCATTTTTTGACAAATTTCCCTCCGTTGCACGTCGGGAAATTAAAACGTCAAAAAATGACACTCGTGGTTGCTAATCAACGTTCGTATTACAAATCGATAATTTCGAAGCACTCGTGTAATTACAAGTGATTATTTCATTCTACTTCGTTTTTGACCAATCGCAAGGCTTTATTTTTTGGATTACAGCGATAATTCGATAATTTTTTATTGTCCTTTTCGACTGTTTTTATCTTCGTGACAACGCTGAAAACTAGTGTCACATGTGTCCCATTTTTTACTTTCATGTCAAATACTAATCTTTATGTTAATAAGTAGATGCTTAAATAAACAACTGTATCATGAAATAATCTTACCGAATTACATGCTCGTGCTTCTGAAATTATCTGTTGTAATACTCAAGTTGATTAAAACGCAACACTCGTGTCATTTTTTGACAAATTTCCCTCCGTTGCACGTCGGGAAATTAAAACGTCAAAAAATGACACTCGTGGTTGCTAATCAACGTTCGTATTACAAATCGATAATTTCGAAGCACTCGTGTAATTACAAGTGATTATTTCATTCTACTTCGTTTTTGACCAATCGCAAGGCTTTATTTTTTGGATTACAGCGATAATTCGATAATTTTTTATTGTCCTTTTCGACTGTTTTTATCTTCGTGACAACGCTGAAAACTAGTGTCACATGTGTCCCATTTTTTACTTTCATGTCAAATACTAATCTTTATGTTAATAAGTAGATGCTTAAATAAACAACTGTATCATGAAATAATCTTACCGAATTACATGCTCGTGCTTCTGAAATTATCTGTTGTAATACTCAAGTTGATTAAAACGCAACACTCGTGTCATTTTTTGACAAATTTCCCTCCGTTGCACGTCGGGAAATTAAAACGTCAAAAAATGACACTCGTGGTTGCTAATCAACGTTCGTATTACAAATCGATAATTTCGAAGCACTCGTGTAATTACAAGTGATTATTTCATTCTACTTCGTTTTTGACCAATCGCAAGGCTTTATTTTTTGGATTACAGCGATAATTCGATAATTTTTTATTGTCCTTTTCGACTGTTTTTATCTTCGTGACAACGCTGAAAACTAGTGTCACATGTGTCCCATTTTTTACTTTCATGTCAAATACTAATCTTTATGTTAATAAGTAGATGCTTAAATAAACAACTGTATCATGAAATAATCTTACCGAATTACATGCTCGTGCTTCTGAAATTATCTGTTGTAATACTCAAGTTGATTAAAACGCAACACTCGTGTCATTTTTTGACAAATTTCCCTCCGTTGCACGTCGGGAAATTAAAACGTCAAAAAATGACACTCGTGGTTGCTAATCAACGTTCGTATTACAAATCGATAATTTCGAAGCACTCGTGTAATTACAAGTGATTATTTCATTCTACTTCGTTTTTGACCAATCGCAAGGCTTTATTTTTTGGATTACAGCGATAATTCGATAATTTTTTTATTGTCCTTTTCGACTGTTTTTATCTTCGTGACAACGCTGAAAACTAGTGTCACATGTGTCCCATTTTTTACTTTCATGTCAAATACTAATCTTTATGTTAATAAGTAGATGCTTAAATAAACAACTGTATCATGAAATAATCTTACCGAATTACATGCTCGTGCTTCTGAAATTATCTGTTGTAATACTCAAGTTGATTAAAACGCAACACTCGTGTCATTTTTTGACAAATTTCCCTCCGTTGCACGTCGGGAAATTAAAACGTCAAAAAATGACACTCGTGGTTGCTAATCAACGTTCGTATTACAAATCGATAATTTCGAAGCACTCGTGTAATTACAAGTGATTATTTCATTCTACTTCGTTTTTGACCAATCGCAAGGCTTTATTTTTTGGATTACAGCGATAATTCGATAATTTTTTATTGTCCTTTTCGACTGTTTTTATCTTCGTGACAACGCTGAAAACTAGTGTCACATGTGTCCCATTTTTTACTTTCATGTCAAATACTAATCTTTATGTTAATAAGTAGATGCTTAAATAAACAACTGTATCATGAAATAATCTTACCGAATTACATGCTCGTGCTTCTGAAATTATCTGTTGTAATACTCAAGTTGATTAAAACGCAACACTCGTGTCATTTTTTGACAAATTTCCCTCCGTTGCACGTCGGGAAATTAAAACGTCAAAAAATGACACTCGTGGTTGCTAATCAACGTTCGTATTACAAATCGATAATTTCGAAGCACTCGTGTAATTACAAGTGATTATTTCATTCTACTTCGTTTTTGACCAATCGCAAGGCTTTATTTTTTGGATTACAGCGATAATTCGATAATTTTTTATTGTCCTTTTCGACTGTTTTTATCTTCGTGACAACGCTGAAAACTAGTGTCACATGTGTCCCATTTTTTACTTTCATGTCAAATACTAATCTTTATGTTAATAAGTAGATGCTTAAATAAACAACTGTATCATGAAATAATCTTACCGAATTACATGCTCGTGCTTCTGAAATTATCTGTTGTAATACTCAAGTTGATTAAAACGCAACACTCGTGTCATTTTTTGACAAATTTCACACCGTTGCACGTCGGGAAATTAAAACGTCAAAAAATGACACTCGTGGTTGCTAATCAACGTTCGTATTACAAATCGATAATTTCGAAGCACTCGTGTAATTACAAGTGATTATTTCATTCTACTTCGTTTTTGACCAATCGCAAGGCTTTATTTTTTGGATTACAGCGATAATTCGATAATTTTTTATTGTCCTTTTCGACTGTTTTTATCTTCGTGACAACGCTGAAAACTAGTGTCACATGTGTCCCATTTTTTACTTTCATGTCAAATACTAATCTTTATGTTAATAAGTAGATGCTTAAATAAACAACTGTATCATGAAATAATCTTACCGAATTACATGCTCGTGCTTCTGAAATTATCTGTTGTAATACTCAAGTTGATTAAAACGCAACACTCGTGTCATTTTTTGACAAATTTCCCTCCGTTGCACGTCGGGAAATTAAAACGTCAAAAAATGACACTCGTGGTTGCTAATCAACGTTCGTATTACAAATCGATAATTTCGAAGCACTCGTGTAATTACAAGTGATTATTTCATTCTACTTCGTTTTTGACCAATCGCAAGGCTTTATTTTTTGGATTACAGCGATAATTCGATAATTTTTTATTGTCCTTTTCGACTGTTTTTATCTTCGTGACAACGCTGAAAACTAGTGTCACATGTGTCCCATTTTTTACTTTCATGTCAAATACTAATCTTTATGTTAATAAGTAGATGCTTAAATAAACAACTGTATCATGAAATAATCTTACCGAATTACATGCTCGTGCTTCTGAAATTATCTGTTGTAATACTCAAGTTGATTAAAACGCAACACTCGTGTCATTTTTTGACAAATTTCCCTCCGTTGCACGTCGGGAAATTAAAACGTCAAAAAATGACACTCGTGGTTGCTAATCAACGTTCGTATTACAAATCGATAATTTCGAAGCACTCGTGTAATTACAAGTGATTATTTCATTCTACTTCGTTTTTGACCAATCGCAAGGCTTTATTTTTTGGATTACAGCGATAATTCGATAATTTTTTATTGTCCTTTTCGACTGTTTTTATCTTCGTGACAACGCTGAAAACTAGTGTCACATGTGTCCCATTTTTTACTTTCATGTCAAATACTAATCTTTATGTTAATAAGTAGATGCTTAAATAAACAACTGTATCATGAAATAATCTTACCGAATTACATGCTCGTGCTTCTGAAATTATCTGTTGTAATACTCAAGTTGATTAAAACGCAACACTCGTGTCATTTTTTGACAAATTTCCCTCCGTTGCACGTCGGGAAATTAAAACGTCAAAAAATGACACTCGTGGTTGCTAATCAACGTTCGTATTACAAATCGATAATTTCGAAGCACTCGTGTAATTACAAGTGATTATTTCATTCTACTTCGTTTTTGACCAATCGCAAGGCTTTATTTTTTGGATTACAGCGATAATTCGATAATTTTTTATTGTCCTTTTCGACTGTTTTTATCTTCGTGACAACGCTGAAAACTAGTGTCACATGTGTCCCATTTTTTACTTTCATGTCAAATACTAATCTTTATGTTAATAAGTAGATGCTTAAATAAACAACTGTATCATGAAATAATCTTACCGAATTACATGCTCGTGCTTCTGAAATTATCTGTTGTAATACTCAAGTTGATTAAAACGCAACACTCGTGTCATTTTTTGACAAATTTCCCTCCGTTGCACGTCGGGAAATTAAAACGTCAAAAAATGACACTCGTGGTTGCTAATCAACGTTCGTATTACAAATCGATAATTTCGAAGCACTCGTGTAATTACAAGTGATTATTTCATTCTACTTCGTTTTTGACCAATCGCAAGGCTTTATTTTTTGGATTACAGCGATAATTCGATAATTTTTTATTGTCCTTTTCGACTGTTTTTATCTTCGTGACAACGCTGAAAACTAGTGTCACATGTGTCCCATTTTTTACTTTCATGTCAAATACTAATCTTTATGTTAATAAGTAGATGCTTAAATAAACAACTGTATCATGAAATAATCTTACCGAATTACATGCTCGTGCTTCTGAAATTATCTGTTGTAATACTCAAGTTGATTAAAACGCAACACTCGTGTCATTTTTTGACAAATTTCCCTCCGTTGCACGTCGGGAAATTAAAACGTCAAAAAATGACACTCGTGGTTGCTAATCAACGTTCGTATTACAAATCGATAATTTCGAAGCACTCGTGTAATTACAAGTGATTATTTCATTCTACTTCGTTTTTGACCAATCGCAAGGCTTTATTTTTTGGATTACAGCGATAATTCGATAATTTTTTTATTGTCCTTTTCGACTGTTTTTATCTTCGTGACAACGCTGAAAACTAGTGTCACATGTGTCCCATTTTTTACTTTCATGTCAAATACTAATCTTTATGTTAATAAGTAGATGCTTAAATAAACAACTGTATCATGAAATAATCTTACCGAATTACATGCTCGTGCTTCTGAAATTATCTGTTGTAATACTCAAGTTGATTAAAACGCAACACTCGTGTCATTTTTTGACAAATTTCCCTCCGTTGCACGTCGGGAAATTAAAACGTCAAAAAATGACACTCGTGGTTGCTAATCAACGTTCGTATTACAAATCGATAATTTCGAAGCACTCGTGTAATTACAAGTGATTATTTCATTCTACTTCGTGTTTTTGACCAATCGCAAGGCTTTATTTTTTGGATTACAGCGATAATTCGATAATTTTTTATTGTCCTTTTCGACTGTTTTTATCTTCGTGACAACGCTGAAAACTAGTGTCACATGTGTCCCATTTTTTACTTTCATGTCAAATACTAATCTTTATGTTAATAAGTAGATGCTTAAATAAACAACTGTATCATGAAATAATCTTACCGAATTACATGCTCGTGCTTCTGAAATTATCTGTTGTAATACTCAAGTTGATTAAAACGCAACACTCGTGTCATTTTTTGACAAATTTCACACCGTTGCACGTCGGGAAATTAAAACGTCAAAAAATGACACTCGTGGTTGCTAATCAACGTTCGTATTACAAATCGATAATTTCGAAGCACTCGTGTAATTACAAGTGATTATTTCATTCTACTTCGTTTTTGACCAATCGCAAGGCTTTATTTTTGGATTACAGCGATAATTCGATAATTTTTTATTGTCCTTTTCGACTGTTTTTATCTTCGTGACAACGCTGAAAACTAGTGTCACATGTGTCCCATTTTTTACTTTCATGTCAAATACTAATCTTTATGTTAATAAGTAGATGCTTAAATAAACAACTGTATCATGAAATAATCTTACCGAATTACATGCTCGTGCTTCTGAAATTATCTGTTGTAATACTCAAGTTGATTAAAACGCAACACTCGTGTCATTTTTTGACAAATTTCCCTCCGTTGCACGTTCGGGAAATTAAAACGTCAAAAAATGACACTCGTGGTTGCTAATCAACGTTCGTATTACAAATCGATAATTTCGAAGCACTCGTGTAATTACAAGTGATTATTTCATTCTACTTCGTTTTTGACCAATCGCAAGGCTTTATTTTTTGGATTACAGCGATAATTCGATAATTTTTTATTGTCCTTTTCGACTGTTTTTATCTTCGTGACAACGCTGAAAACTAGTGTCACATGTGTCCCCATTTTTTACTTTCATGTCAAATACTAATCTTTATGTTAATAAGTAGATGCTTAAATAAACAACTGTATCATGAAATAATCTTACCGAATTACATGCTCGTGCTTCTGAAATTATCTGTTGTAATACTCAAGTTGATTAAAACGCAACACTCGTGTCATTTTTTGACAAATTTCCCTCCGTTGCACGTCGGGAAATTAAAACGTCAAAAAATGACACTCGTGGTTGCTAATCAACGTTCGTATTACAAATCGATAATTTCGAAGCACTCGTGTAATTACAAGTGATTATTTCATTCTACTTCGTTTTTGACCAATCGCAAGGCTTTATTTTTTGGATTACAGCGATAATTCGATAATTTTTTATTGTCCTTTTCGACTGTTTTTATCTTCGTGACAACGCTGAAAACTAGTGTCACATGTGTCCCATTTTTTACTTTCATGTCAAATACTAATCTTTATGTTAATAAGTAGATGCTTAAATAAACAACTGTATCATGAAATAATCTTACCGAATTACATGCTCGTGCTTCTGAAATTATCTGTTGTAATACTCAAGTTGATTAAAACGCAACACTCGTGTCATTTTTTGACAAATTTCCCTCCGTTGCACGTCGGGAAATTAAAACGTCAAAAAATGACACTCGTGGTTGCTAATCAACGTTCGTATTACAAATCGATAATTTCGAAGCACTCGTGTAATTACAAGTGATTATTTCATTCTACTTCGTTTTTGACCAATCGCAAGGCTTTATTTTTTGGATTACAGCGATAATTCGATAATTTTTTTATTGTCCTTTTCGACTGTTTTTATCTTCGTGACAACGCTGAAAACTAGTGTCACATGTGTCCCATTTTTTACTTTCATGTCAAATACTAATCTTTATGTTAATAAGTAGATGCTTAAATAAACAACTGTATCATGAAATAATCTTACCGAATTACATGCTCGTGCTTCTGAAATTATCTGTTGTAATACTCAAGTTGATTAAAATGCAACACTCGTGTCATTTTTTGACAAATTTCCCTCCGTTGCACGTCGGGAAATTAAAACGTCAAAAAATGACACTCGTGGTTGCTAATCAACTTGAGTATTACAAATCGATAATTTCGAAGCACTCGTGTAATTACAAGTGATTATTTCATTCTACTTCGTTTTTGACCAATCGCAAGGCTTTATTTTTTGGATTACAGCGATAATTCGATAATTTTTTTATTGTCCTTTTCGACTGTTTTTATCTTCGTGACAACGCTGAAAACTAGTGTCACATGTGTCCCATTTTTTACTTTCATGTCAAATACTAATCTTTATGTTAATAAGTAGATGCTTAAATAAACAACTGTATCATGAAATAATCTTACCGAATTACATGCTCGTGCTTCTGAAATTATCTGTTGTAATACTCAAGTTGATTAAAACGCAACACTCGTGTCATTTTTTGACAAATTTCCCTCCGTTGCACGTCGGGAAATTAAAACGTCAAAAAATGACACTCGTGGCTGCTAATCAACGTTCGTATTACAAATCGATAATTTCGAAGCACTCGTGTAATTACAAGTGATTATTTCATTCTACTTCGTTTTTGACCAATCGCAAGGCTTTATTTTTTGGATTACAGCGATAATTCGATAATTTTTTATTGTCCTTTTCGACTGTTTTTATCTTCGTGACAACGCTGAAAACTAGTGTCACATGTGTCCCATTTTTTACTTTCATGTCAAATACTAATCTTTATGTTAATAAGTAGATGCTTAAATAAACAACTGTATCATGAAATAATCTTACCGAATTACATGCTCGTGCTTCTGAAATTATCTGTTGTAATACTCAAGTTGATTAAAACGCAACACTCGTGTCATTTTTTGACAAATTTCCCTCCGTTGCACGTCGGGAAATTAAAACGTCAAAAAATGACACTCGTGGTTGCTAATCAACGTTCGTATTACAAATCGATAATTTCGAAGCACTCGTGTAATTACAAGTGATTATTTCATTCTACTTCGTTTTTGACCAATCGCAAGGCTTTATTTTTTGGATTACAGCGATAATTCGATAATTTTTTATTGTCCTTTTCGACTGTTTTTATCTTCGTGACAACGCTGAAAACTAGTGTCACATGTGTCCCATTTTTTACTTTCATGTCAAATACTAATCTTTATGTTAATAAGTAGATGCTTAAATAAACAACTGTATCATGAAATAATCTTACCGAATTACATGCTCGTGCTTCTGAAATTATCTGTTGTAATACTCAAGTTGATTAAAACGCAACACTCGTGTCATTTTTTGACAAATTTCCCTCCGTTGCACGTCGGGAAATTAAAACGTCAAAAAATGACACTCGTGGTTGCTAATCAACGTTCGTATTACAAATCGATAATTTCGAAGCACTCGTGTAATTACAAGTGATTATTTCATTCTACTTCGTTTTTGACCAATCGCAAGGCTTTATTTTTTGGATTACAGCGATAATTCGATAATTTTTTATTGTCCTTTTCGACTGTTTTTATCTTCGTGACAACGCTGAAAACTAGTGTCACATGTGTCCCATTTTTTACTTTCATGTCAAATACTAATCTTTATGTTAATAAGTAGATGCTTAAATAAACAACTGTATCATGAAATAATCTTACCGAATTACATGCTCGTGCTTCTGAAATTATCTGTTGTAATACTCAAGTTGATTAAAACGCAACACTCGTGTCATTTTTTGACAAATTTCCCTCCGTTGCACGTCGGGAAATTAAAACGTCAAAAAATGACACTCGTGGTTGCTAATCAACGTTCGTATTACAAATCGATAATTTCGAAGCACTCGTGTAATTACAAGTGATTATTTCATTCTACTTCGTTTTTGACCAATCGCAAGGCTTTATTTTTTGGATTACAGCGATAATTCGATAATTTTTTATTATCCTTTTCGACTGTTTTTATCTTCGTGACAACGCTGAAAACTAGTGTCACATGTGTCCCATTTTTTACTTTCATGTCAAATACTAATCTTTATGTTAATAAGTAGATGCTTAAATAAACAACTGTATCATGAAATAATCTTACCGAATTACATGCTCGTGCTTCTGAAATTATCTGTTGTAATACTCAAGTTGATTAAAACGCAACACTCGTGTCATTTTTTGACAAATTTCCCACTGTTGCACGTCGGGAAATTAAAACGTCAAAAAATGACACTCGTGGTTGCTAATCAACGTTCGTATTACAAATCGATAATTTCGAAGCACTCGTGTAATTACAAGTGATTATTTCATTCTACTTCGTTTTTGACCAATCGCAAGGCTTTATTTTTTGGATTACAGCGATAATTCGATAATTTTTTTATTGTCCTTTTCGACTGTTTTTATCTTCGTGACAACGCTGAAAACTAGTGTCACATGTGTCCCATTTTTTACTTTCATGTCAAATACTAATCTTTATGTTAATAAGTAGATGCTTAAATAAACAACTGTATCATGAAATAATCTTACCGAATTACATGCTCGTGCTTCTGAAATTATCTGTTGTAATACTCAAGTTGATTAAAACGCAACACTCGTGTCATTTTTTGACAAATTTCCCTCCGTTGCACGTCGGGAAATTAAAACGTCAAAAAATGACACTCGTGGTTGCTAATCAACGTTCGTATTACAAATCGATAATTTCGAAGCACTCGTGTAATTACAAGTGATTATTTCATTCTACTTCGTTTTTGACCAATCGCAAGGCTTTATTTTTTGGATTACAGCGATAATTCGATAATTTTTTATTGTCCTTTTCGACTGTTTTTATCTTCGTGACAACGCTGAAAACTAGTGTCACATGTGTCCACATTTTTTACTTTCATGTCAAATACTAATCTTTATGTTAATAAGTAGATGCTTAAATAAACAACTGTATCATGAAATAATCTTACCGAATTACATGCTCGTGCTTCTGAAATTATCTGTTGTAATACTCAAGTTGATTAAAACGCAACACTCGTGTCATTTTTTGACAAATTTCCCTCCGTTGCACGTCGGGAAATTAAAACGTCAAAAAATGACACTCGTGGTTGCTAATCAACGTTCGTATTACAAATCGATAATTTCGAAGCACTCGTGTAATTACAAGTGATTATTTCATTCTACTTCGTTTTTGACCAATCGCAAGGCTTTATTTTTTGGATTACAGCGATAATTCGATAATTTTTTATTGTCCTTTTCGACTGTTTTTATCTTCGTGACAACGCTGAAAACTAGTGTCACATGTGTCCCATTTTTTACTTTCATGTCAAATACTAATCTTTATGTTAATAAGTAGATGCTTAAATAAACAACTGTATCATGAAATAATCTTACCGATTACATGCTCGTGCTTCTGAAATTATCTGTTGTAATACTCAAGTTGATTAAAACGCAACACTCGTGTCATTTTTTGACAAATTTCCCTCCGTTGCACGTCGGGAAATTAAACGTCAAAAAATGACACTCGTGGTTGCTAATCAACGTTCGTATTACAAATCGATAATTTCGAAGCACTCGTGTAATTACAAGTGATTATTTCATTCTACTTCGTTTTTGACCAATCGCAAGGCTTTATTTTTTGGATTACAGCGATAATTCGATAATTTTTTTATTGTCCTTTTCGACTGTTTTTATCTCGTGACAACGCTGAAAACTAGTGTCACATGTGTCCCATTTTTTACTTTCATGTCAAATACTAATCTTTATGTTAATAAGTAGATGCTTAAATAAACAACTGTATCATGAAATAATCTTACCGAATTACATGCTCGTGCTTCTGAAATTATCTGTTGTAATACTCAAGTTGATTAAAACGCAACACTCGTGTCATTTTTTGACAAATTTCCCTCCGTTGCACGTCGGGAAATTAAAACGTCAAAAAAATGACACTCGTGGTTGCTAATCAACGTTCGTATTACAAATCGATAATTTCGAAGCACTCGTGTAATTACAAGTGATTATTTCATTCTACTTCGTTTTTGACCAATCGCAAGGCTTTATTTTTTGGATTACAGCGATAATTCGATAATTTTTTATTGTCCTTTTCGACTGTTTTTATCTTCGTGACAACGCTGAAAACTAGTGTCACATGTGTCCCATTTTTTACTTTCATGTCAAATACTAATCTTTATGTTAATAAGTAGATGCTTAAATAAACAACTGTATCATGAAATAATCTTACCGAATTACATGCTCGTGCTTCTGAACTTATCTGTTGTAATACTCAAGTTGATTAAAACGCAACACTCGTGTCATTTTTTGACAAATTTCCCTCCGTTGCACGTCGGGAAATTAAAACGTCAAAAATGACACTCGTGGTTGCTAATCAACGTTCGTATTACAAATCGATAATTTCGAAGCACTCGTGTAATTACAAGTGATTATTTCATCTACTTCGTTTTTGACCAATCGCAAGGCTTTATTTTTTGGATTACAGCGATAATTCGATAATTTTTTATTGTCCTTTTCGACTGTTTTTATCTTCGTGACAACGCTGAAAAACTAGTGTCACATGTGTCCCATTTTTTACTTTCATGTCAAATACTAATCTTTATGTTAATAAGTAGATGCTTAAATAAACAACTGTATCATGAAATAATCTTACCGAATTACATGCTCGTGCTTCTGAAATTATCTGTTGTAATACTCAAGTTGATTAAAACGCAACACTCGTGTCATTTTTTGACAAATTTCCCTCCGTTGCACGTCGGGAAATTAAAACGTCAAAAAATGACACTCGTGGTTGCTAATCAACGTTCGTATTACAAATCGATAATTCGAAGCACTCGTGTAATTACAAGTGATTATTTCATTCTACTTCGTTTTTGACCAATCGCAAGGCTTTTATTTTTTGGATTACAGCGATAATTCGATAATTTTTTATTGTCCTTTTCGACTGTTTTTATCTTCGTGACAACGCTGAAAACTAGTGTCACATGTGTCCCATTTTTTACTTTCATGTCAAATACTAATCTTTATGTTAATAAGTAGATGCTTAAATAAACAACTGTATCATGAAATAATCTTACCGAATTACATGCTCGTGCTTCTGAAATTATCTGTTGTAATACTCAAGTTGATTAAAACGCAACACTCGTGTCATTTTTTGACAAATTTCCCTCCGTTGCACGTCGGGAAATTAAAACGTCAAAAAATGACACTCGTGGTTGCTAATCAACGTTCGTATTACAAATCGATAATTTCGAAGCACTCGTGTAATTACAAGTGATTATTTCATTCTACTTCGTTTTTGACCAATCGCAAGGCTTTATTTTTTGGATTACAGCGATAATTCGATAATTTTTTTATTGTCCTTTTCGACTGTTTTTATCTTCGTGACAACGCTGAAAACTAGTGTCACATGTGTCCCATTTTTTACTTTCATGTCAAATACTAATCTTTATGTTAATAAGTAGATGCTTAAATAAACAACTGTATCATGAAATAATCTTACCGAATTACATGCTCGTGCTTCTGAAATTATCTGTTGTAATACTCAAGTTGATTAAAACGCAACACTCGTGTCATTTTTTGACAAATTTCCCTCCGTTGCACGTCGGGAAATTAAAACGTCAAAAAATGACACTCGTGGTTGCTAATCAACGTTCGTATTACAAATCGATAATTTCGAAGCACTCGTGTAATTACAAGTGATTATTTCATTCTACTTCGTTTTTGACCAATCGCAAGGCTTTATTTTTTGGATTACAGCGATAATTCGATAATTTTTTATTGTCCTTTTCGACTGTTTTTATCTTCGTGACAACGCTGAAAACTAGTGTCACATGTGTCCCATTTTTTACTTTCATGTCAAATACTAATCTTTATGTTAATAAGTAGATGCTTAAATAAACAACTGTATCATGAAATAATCTTACCGAATTACATGCTCGTGCTTCTGAACTTATCTGTTGTAATACTCAAGTTGATTAAAACGCAACACTCGTGTCATTTTTTGACAAATTTCCCTCCGTTGCACGTCGGGAAATTAAAACGTCAAAAAATGACACTCGTGGTTGCTAATCAACGTTCGTATTACAAATCGATAATTTCGAAGCACTCGTGTAATTACAAGTGATTATTTCATTCTACTTCGTTTTTGACCAATCGCAAGGCTTTATTTTTTGGATTACAGCGATAATTCGATAATTTTTTATTGTCCTTTTCGACTGTTTTTATCTTCGTGACAACGCTGAAAACTAGTGTCACATGTGTCCCATTTTTTACTTTCATGTCAAATACTAATCTTTATGTTAATAAGTAGATGCTTAAATAAACAACTGTATCATGAAATAATCTTACCGAATTACATGCTCGTGCTTCTGAAATTATCTGTTGTAATACTCAAGTTGATTAAAACGCAACACTCGTGTCATTTTTTGACAAATTTCCCTCCGTTGCACGTCGGGAATTAAAACGTCAAAAAATGACACTCGTGGTTGCTAATCAACGTTCGTATTACAAATCGATAATTTCGAAGCACTCGTGTAATTACAAGTGATTATTTCATTCTACTTCGTTTTTGACCAATCGCAAGGCTTTATTTTTTGGATTACAGCGATAATTCGATAATTTTATATTGTCCTTTTCGACTGTTTTTATCTTCGTGACAACGCTGAAAACTAGTGTCACATGTGTCCCATTTTTTACTTTCATGTCAAATACTAATCTTTATGTTAATAAGTAGATGCTTAAATAAACAACTGTATCATGAAATAATCTTACCGAATTACATGCTCGTGCTTCTGAAATTATCTGTTGTAATACTCAAGTTGATTAAAAACGCAACACCTCGTGTCATTTTTTTGACAAATTTCCCTCCGTTGCACGTCGGGAAATTAAAAACGTCAAAAAATGACACTCGTGGTTGCTAATCAACGTTCGTATTACAAATCGATAATTTCGAAGCACTCGTGTAATTACAAGTGATTATTTCATTCTACTTCGTTTTTGACCAATCGCAAGGCTTTATTTTTTGGATTACAGCGATAATTCGATAATTTTTTATTGTCCTTTTCGACTGTTTTTATCTTCGTGACAACGCTGAAAACTAGTGTCACATGTGTCCCATTTTTTACTTTCATGTCAAATACTAATCTTTATGTTAATAAGTAGATGCTTAAATAAACAACTGTATCATGAAATAATCTTACCGAATTACATGCTCGTGCTTCTGAAATTATCTGTTGTAATACTCAAGTTGATTAAAACGCAACACTCGTGTCATTTTTTGACAAATTTCCCTCCGTTGCACGTCGTGAAATTAAAACGTCAAAAAATGACACTCGTGGTTGCTAATCAACGTTCGTATTACAAATCGATAATTTCGAAGCACTCGTGTAATTACAAGTGATTATTTCATTCTACTTCGTTTTTGACCAATCGCAAGGCTTTATTTTTTGGATTACAGCGATAATTCGATAATTTTTTATTGTCCTTTTCGACTGTTTTTATCTTCGTGACAACGCTGAAAACTAGTGTCACATGTGTCCCATTTTTTACTTTCATGTCAAATACTAATCTTTATGTTAATAAGTAGATGCTTAAATAAACAACTGTATCATGAAATAATCTTACCGAATTACATGCTCGTGCATCTGAAATTATCTGTTGTAATACTCAAGTTGATTAAAACGCAACACTCGTGTCATTTTTTGACAAATTTCCCTCCGTTGCACGTCGGGAAATTAAAACGTCAAAAAATGACACTCGTGGTTGCTAATCAACGTTCGTATTACAAATCGATAATTTCGAAGCACTCGTGTAATTACAAGTGATTATTTCATTCTACTTCGTTTTTGACCAATCGCAAGGCTTTATTTTTTGGATTACAGCGATAATTCGATAATTTTTTATTGTCCTTTCGACTGTTTTTATCTTCGTGACAACGCTGAAAACTAGTGTCACATGTGTCCCATTTTTTACTTTCATGTCAAATACTAATCTTTATGTTAATAAGTAGATGCTTAAATAAACAACTGTATCATGAAATAATCTTACCGAATTACATGCTCGTGCTTCTGAAATTATCTGTTGTAATACTCAAGTTGATTAAAACGCAACACTCGTGTCATTTTTTGACAAATTTCCCTCCGTTGCACGTCGGGAAATTAAAACGTCAAAAAATGACACTCGTGGTTGCTAATCAACGTTCGTATTACAATCGATAATTTCGAAGCACTCGTGTAATTACAAGTGATTATTTCATTCTACTTCGTTTTTTGACCAATCGCAAGGCTTTATTTTTTGGATTACAGCGATAATTCGATAATTTTTTATTGTCCTTTTCGACTGTTTTTATCTTCGTGACAACGCTGAAAACTAGTGTCACATGTGTCCCATTTTTTACTTTCATGTCAAATACTAATCTTTATGTTAATAAGTAGATGCTTAAATAAACAACTGTATCATGAAATAATCTTACCGAATTACATGCTCGTGCTTCTGAAATTATCTGTTGTAATACTCAAGTTGATTAAAACGCAACACTCGTGTCATTTTTTGACAAATTTCCCTCCGTTGCACGTCGGGAAATTAAAACGTCAAAAATGACACTCGTGGTTGCTAATCAACGTTCGTATTACAAATCGATAATTTCGAAGCACTCGTGTAATTACAAGTGATTATTTCATTCTACTTCGTTTTTGACCAATCGCAAGGCTTTATTTTTTGGATTACAGCGATAATTCGATAATTTTTTTATTGTCCTTTTCGACTGTTTTTATCTTCGTGACAACGCTGAAAACTAGTGTCACATGTGTCCCATTTTTTACTTTCATGTCAAATACTAATCTTTATGTTAATAAGTAGATGCTTAAATAAACAACTGTATCATGAAATAATCTTACCGAATTACATGCTCGTGCTTCTGAAATTATCTGTTGTAATACTCAAGTTGATTAAAACGCAACACTCGTGTCATTTTTTGACAAATTTCCCACTGTTGCACGTCGGGAAATTAAAACGTCAAAAAATGACACTCGTGGTTGCTAATCAACGTTCGTATTACAAATCGATAATTTCGAAGCACTCGTGTAATTACAAGTGATTATTTCATTCTACTTCGTTTTTGACCAATCGCAAGGCTTTATTTTTTGGATTACAGCGATAATTCGATAATTTTTTATTGTCCTTTTCGACTGTTTTTATCTTCGTGACAACGCTGAAACTAGTGTCACATGTGTCCCATTTTTACTTTCATGTCAAATACTAATCTTTATGTTAATAAGTAGATGCTTAAAATAAACAACTGTATCATGAAATAATCTTACCGAATTACATGCTCGTGCTTCTGAACTTATCTGTGTATGTAATACTCAAGTTGATTAAAACGCAACACTCGTGTCATTTTTTGACAAATTTCCCTCCGTTGCACGTCGGGAAATTAAACGTCAAAAAATGACACTCGTGGTTGCTAATCAACGTTCGTATTACAAATCGATAATTTCGAAGCACTCGTGTAATTACAAGTGATTATTTCATTCTACTTCGTTTTTGACCAATCGCAAGGCTTTATTTTTTGGATTACAGCGATAATTCGATAATTTTTATTGTCCTTTTCGACTGTTTTTATCTTCGTGACAACGCTGAAAACTAGTGTCACATGTGTCCCATTTTTTACTTTCATGTCAAATACTAATCTTTATGTTAATAAGTAGATGCTTAAATAAACAACTGTATCATGAATAATCTTACCGAATTACATGCTCGTGCTTCTGAAATTATCTGTTGTAATACTCAAGTTGATTAAAACGCAACACTCGTGGTCATTTTTTGACAAATTTCCCTCCGTTGCACGTCGGGAAATTAAACGTCAAAAAATGACACTCGTGGTTGCTAATCAACGTTCGTATTACAAATCGATAATTTCGAAGCACTCGTGTAATTACAAGTGATTATTTCATTTCTACTTCGTTTTTGACCAATCGCAAGGCTTTATTTTTTGGATTACAGCGATAATTCGATAATTTTTTATTGTCCTTTTCGACTGTTTTTATCTTCGTGACAACGCTGAAAACTAGTGTCACATGTGTCCCATTTTTTACTTTCATGTCAAATACTAATCTTTATGTTAATAAGTAGATGCTTAAATAAACAACTGTATCATGAAATAATCTTACCGAATTACATGCTCGTGCTTCTGAAATTATCTGTTGTAATACTCAAGTTGATTAAAACGCAACACTCGTGTCATTTTTTGACAAATTTCCCTCCGTTGCACGTCGGGAAATTAAACGTCAAAAATGACACTCGTGGTTGCTAATCAACGTTCGTATTACAAATCGATAATTTCGAAGCACTCGTGTAATTACAAGTGATTATTTCATTCTACTTCGTTTTTGACCAATCGCAAGGCTTTATTTTTTGGATTACAGCGATAATTCGATAATTTTTTATTGTCCTTTTCGACTGTTTTTATCTTCGTGACAACGCTGAAAACTAGTGTCACATGTGTCCCATTTTTTACTTTCATGTCAATACTAATCTTTATGTTAATAAGTAGATGCTTAAATAAACAACTGTATCATGAAATAATCTTACCGAATTACATGCTCGTGCTTCTGAAATTATCTGTTGTAATACTCAAGTTGATTAAAACGCAACACTCGTGTCATTTTTTGACAAATTTCCCTCCGTTGCACGTCGGGAAATTAAAACGTCAAAAAATGACACTCGTGGTTGCTAATCAACGTTCGTATTACAAATCGATAATTTCGAAGCACTCGTGTAATTACAAGTGATTATTTCATTCTACTTCGTTTTTGACCAATCGCAAGGCTTTATTTTTTGGATTACAGCGATAATTCGATAATTTTTTTATTGTCCTTTTCGACTGTTTTTATCTTCGTGACAACGCTGAAAACTAGTGTCACATGTGTCCCATTTTTTACTTTCATGTCAAATACTAATCTTTATGTTAATAAGTAGATGCTTAAATAAACAACTGTATCATGAAATAATCTTACCGAATTACATGCTCGTGCTTCTGAAATTATCTGTTGTAATACTCAAGTTGATTAAAACGCAACACTCGTGTCATTTTTTGACAAAATTTCCCTCCGTTGCACGTCGGGAAATTAAAACGTCAAAAAATGACACTCGTGGTTGCTAATCAACTTGAGTATTACAACAGATAATTTCGAAGCACTCGTGTAATTACAAGTGATTATTTCATTCTACTTCGTTTTTGACCAATCGCAAGGCTTTATTTTTTGGATTACAGCGATAATTCGATAATTTTTTATTGTCCTTTTCGACTGTTTTTATCTTCGTGACAACGCTGAAAACTAGTGTCACATGTGTCCCATTTTTTACTTTCATGTCAAATACTAATCTTTATGTTAATAAGTAGATGCTTAAATAAACAACTGTATCATGAAATAATCTTACCGAATTACATGCTCGTGCTTCTGAAATTATCTGTTGTAATACTCAAGTGATTAAAACGCAACACTCGTGTCATTTTTTGACAAATTTCCCTCCGTTGCACGTCGGGAAATTAAAACGTCAAAAAATGACACTCGTGGTTGCTAATCAACGTTCGTATTACAAATCGATAATTTCG